>CM065730.1:53707596-53722596 GCA_033310375.1 Conus canariensis
GCGGAAGGTACTTTTTCATCGGACATACACTCTGACCTCCCTTGAGTAGGTGGAATTTCTGTCTTCTCATCATGTGTACTGGGTTTGTTACTAACCTCAACATCATCATTGCGCTTCAACATCAAATCATCCATGTCAAGACAACTTTCTGTCTGTGTTTTCTGATCAGTCAAGCTTCTTGTCAGTGTGTTTTTCTTTGTCACAAATGTTGATGTGGGTTTCTTTGTCATAAATTCAACCCTTCTGTACCGTCCCACCTTATTTGTCTCTGGAAAGTACACCAAGTATGCTGGGCTGTCCCTGTCATAACCCACAAAGATACCCCTTTTGCACCTGTCATCAAGTTTCTTTTTGTTTTGAGTGTATGCAAAACACTCGCACCCAAATATCCTCATATTGGACAAGTTTGGAGTGTGTCCAGTCAGGGCAGAGTAAGGTGTCTGATTGATGCGCTTGCAATAACACCTATTGCGTATGTAAGCAGCTGCCATAACTGCGTACGGCCACAGCTCCTTCGGGAGCTCAGCCTGAATGAGCAAACAACGGCCCATTTCAAGCAGGGTACGCCAATACCTCTCAGCTGTGCCATTTTGGTGTGGCGAGTATGGCGCAGATTTTTCATGTTTTATTTTGTTCTTCCTGAGAAGCGAGACGAATGCCTCAGAACAAAATTCTGTACCATTATCTGACCTCATTGCTTTTACTTTGCCAAAAGGAGCAGAATCCGCCAGAAACTTTTCAGTTGCTACAACAACATCACTCTTTTTCTTCAAGATGTACACAAAAACAGCTCCTGAATAATCATCAGTGAAACTCATGGCATATTTGAAATCTTCTTTTGAAGATGGGGTAATTGGCCCTGCAAGGTCAGTATGAACTAACTGTAAAGGTACAGTTGAACGAGTCTGTCGTGGCCCCTTGTTTCTGTCATTTTTCATCTTGCCACGCACGCACACATCACATTCATCAGGTCTGTCTGTCTTGTCTGTCACTGTCATGCCCTTAACCACTTTTTCAAGTTTTAATACATCATCAACATTGCAGTGACCCAAGATTTCGTGCCAACCTTTCAAATCGTTTGCATAATTCATGCGATCAGTTTCAACACTTTGATCAAAAGTTTGCAGATAATACAACCTGCCATGCTTCTCAATGTTGAATTTTGTGCCATCTTTGTAGATAATTTCAGCTGAGTCTGGTTGGAACGAAACCTTAACGCCCTTCTCAATGGCTGCTTGGACTGAAAATATGTTCTGGGGGTATGATGGTACATACAAAGCATTTTTGAGTGAAGCTGTAACATATTTACCATTCTTGCTCATGATTGTTACATTCACATTCCCCCTTTTCAATGCGATATTGTTTTGCCTTTCCCCATTTGCAAGTTCAATGTAATGTTTCTCAGGATCAAAATTGTCATCAAATTGAACAAATTTGGACACATCGTTGAAAATGCGAGTAGTAGCACCACAATCAACTAAGAGTTTGTCACTCTTCACCTGAGAACTATCACTACAGCAAGCAAAAGCAAAAGAATGATCATCTTCAGACAGTTCAGACACTTCATTGACTTTATCACGGTTTTTACCCTTACGACGACATGAATTGTCTGTGTGACTGTTCATGTGACAATGACTACACCACAGCCTTCCCTTCCCTTTCTTTTCATTACTGTTTTTCGCAAAATGACCAGGAAGTTTGCACTTGAAACAGATCATGTCTTTCCCATCTCGATCCCGTCTGTAACTCGGCCCAGCTCTGGAGGCAGACTTCAGTAGCGAATCATCATCCGCAGCAGATCTTGACCGCTCCGTGTCTTCAAAGCTTCGTAGAGACACTTTGAACTCTGTGAAAGTCCGTTTATGTTCACTTTGTGTAACAACAGCAACGAAAGATTGAAATGAATCAGGTAAACCTTTCAATACCATTGCAATAAGCAGACTATCGTTCACTGTTTCACCGACATTTTTCAAAGCAGCAGCAGCAGTTTCAGCACGAATAATATAGTCAGTTACAGTTTCGTCCGACCGTTTCACGAGCGAGGTAAGTTCAGTGTAGAGGGCTATCACACGTGGTGTGCCTTTTCCTGCATAGTGTTCACGTAAAATCTTCAAGGCTTTTCTTCCATCATCAACAGCGTCTCTCATAACAAGAGATAAACTTCTGTCATCAAGAAATTGAATCAATTCGGCGAAGGCCTCTTCATTTTTGCTCTCATCGACTTCGTCATCGTCGTCTGCTAAGATGTCATCTTTGAGTTTTTGCAGTTTCATGTAACCGAGGAATTTCAGTTCCCATTGTTCGTATTTACGTTCGTCTCCATCGAAAACGAGTCTCGAATACCTACTCGCACTGGGCCCATAACCTGTTGGCAGTGACATGATGGAGGAAAATGAACAAAGACAGAACAAACGTCTTTTTCTCACTGCATAACAAAAATGCACGTTCACTCTTGGACCGTTGGCAAAGAAGCAAGGGAGGGCGCCACCGGTATTTATTTTGGTAACAAGACTACGTGAACAAGGGACATAATTCTAAGATCACATGCCTATCTTAACAATTATAATTCAGCCCACTGAATTCTTTCAGCACTTTTACCTCTCTTCTCTGAACCTTTTGAATGGCCAAAGAGTGTGTTTTCAGATGAGAATGCCATGCGATAGGCCTACTTGCACATTTGAAGTGCAACGAACTGCTTTATACAGTTTTAAAACGTAGGTTTTTCCAGACATGAAAACATTATTTCTACAAATCCTATCTTTAGATCTACTTCAGTAGTTACGCAACTATAAAAGAAAATCATAGACGACATCCAATGTATTCGTTCTCGGGAGTTCCAGCACTGGAGCAGGAGCAACAGGTTGGAGCACTGAGTTTCGCAAAAGGGAATGAATGGCTACAATGTCCTACAACCTTTAACTTTTGCTGGTTTAGCTACAATTTCCTGTAGACTACCTCAATGTTGAATTTTGGTAAAAATGTTGAACCACTGGACGTTTTGACTTCAATATCATGTGGAACATTACTGTCTTCAGAACACTGATTTCAAATGTGCAACTAAATACATCACTCTACTCATACGTACGGTAGGCGTTGGTCAAATCACATTGTGCTGGAAGTGGTATGACCGTAGGAACCACAATCAGTGCACAGTCTATGAGCTCACATGTTTGGGCTTAACTTGATCCACAACATCGTCAATATAGGTCTTGATGTGTGCCATGAAAGACTGTAGTCTTTCATCATGAAGTGTTCTCGTATTTTGACGTCTTACCTGTGTTTTTAAATTTGACGTCACCGTCTCACTTCGTATCAATGCGCCCTTGAGACATACAAGAGAAAGTTAATCGGGACATGACGTAAAACATCATGGTGTTCGATGATATATTCAAGAAAACAATGATCTTTTCTTCGAAAGCTGTGAACAGAAAATGTAGGCATCTAGGAATACTGAAGCTGTTCTATTACTACACTGGCGGTGTTGTTTCTATTGGCGTCGTCGTCGTTATCCAGTTGCTACAATAATAGACTACGATTTCTCGAAGTATGGGTGAGTATACTTGGTTAGTCAGTCCATGATTTTTAAAGCTTTACATTCCGAGGAGGAGCACAGTTTCACATGACACACGTTGAATGAAGTGTGAAGTGAAAAGACAGCAGAAAGTACCAAAACGATACAGCAGTAGCAGTGGTAGACTGAAGACCGACAAATTATCATAGACCTCGGGGGTTTCTAGAGTCCTCTTCAACATTTTCACATATGCATCCACATGATTGCGCTTGCGCACAGAAATTTTGGTTAACTAAAAAAAAAAAAAAATTTTAAGGTAGAAAAAAGCAACACACACACACACACACACACACACACACAACACACACACACACACGAGAACTTCTGCCCATCTGCACAATTGTCACACCGATCTGTGGAAAAGATGTCAGCATGCTAGTATTTGCCTTTTTTTTCCCCAGTTTATTCTATCTTGTTTATTCTTAAACAGCATTTGGGGTGAGGGCCTCTCTTGAATGAAGTGTCCGTATCCGTATGTCTCTGTCTCTGTCTGTCTGTCTGTCTGACAGACTGACTGACTGACTGACTGACTGACTGTCTGTCTGTCTGTCTGTCTGTCTGTCTGTCTGTTTGTCTCTCTCTCTCTCTCTCTCTCTCTCTCTGTATGCGCGTGCACACACACACACACACACACACACACACACACACACACACACACACACACACACACACAACTATTATTTTCTAAGTCACCACCATCACCCAAAATGTTCCATGCTTGAATGCGACAGACATAATTGCTCAAGAAGCGGCCAGTGGTGAACACCGGGGTCAGCGCACGTGCAACAGGGCTGCACAGCGTGAAAAGGATTTCTGCTGACACGGGGGGGGCATGGCGGACCGTGGACAGGCCGAGGACTACCACGACGGCAAGGGTAGGAGGACATGGATAGCCATCTGAAAACTTTATCACCGTCAATAATGGAGAGTACTGCACTATTTGAAAGTTTTGTTGTTGTTGTTGTTGTTTTTTTGCGCTGTCGCACTCCTAGGTGATGTTAATAATTGACAGCTGAGCATTTGCGTCTGATATTTTTAAGAACGTAGGCCGTCATCTGTTACTGATCATTGAGGTGTAGGCTTTGCCGTTAGTATTTGAGTTTGTATGACTAGAGTTGATGTTTGAGCGTGCAGTACTGCTGTTTGCACGTTTGAATATAAAATTTAGCTTCGATTTTTTTTCTCACCCTTTGATATGTAAAAGTATAAGACTTCTGTCAGTATTTGATGGTTTCAAATGCCGTTGATGTTCAAAGGTCAAACTGTCAAAACATTTTCTTACAAGGTAGTTGATAGAAGAATAAGCAAAGAACTATTTCGGATCATAAACTTGAGTTTTATGTTTATGATTATAAGACTGCTGTAACATTTTGACATTATAGATAGGTCCCATTGACATCTAAGAGATACGACTGTATTTAATATTTCAGAATGTTAAGATGGCTAACATTGTTTAGGATTACAAGATCACCGTTGTATGTTGGAAGAGTGAAATTCATGTTAATAAATGAATTTATAATATTGCCATGAACGTGCAGGTATTATATTTGTATTTTATATTGTGGGCATAATATTGCTGCTAATATTCAGAAGCAAAAGTTACGATTGATATTTGAGAATGAAAGACTGGTTCTTACAATTGAGGGTTATAGTTTGCTACTAAAGATATTGTTATCAAATTTAAGATATAAAATTGTTATTGATAATTGAAACAAAAACTGTCGGCAGTTTTTACTTGAAAGAAAACGAGTTGTTTTTGCTTTGGAGGGTCAGACACGCACTAGTGTCAGAAAACAAGCAACTGGTATTTATACTGGTATTGTACAGGCGTACAGTTTTGATTTTGTAAGTACACGGGTACTGACGTAAGTACCATTTACTTTTGCACGATTTCCATACTTTCGAACCAACTTCTTTATCTTCCTCGCCTGCCCCCGTTGAAAATCTACAGCGTTTCATCTGTGCCCCTTAATTATGCTCACGTTTCCATTTGTGTTCCAGATATAAACTTCTCATTTATATTCCACATATGAACATCTCATTTGTATTCCACACATGAACATCTCATTTGTGTTCCAACATGAACATCTTATTTGTATCCCAGACATGAGCTTCTCAATTGTGTTCTAGACATGAAATTCTGATTTGTGTTCCAGACGACATGAGCTTCTCATTTGTGTTCCAGACATAAAATTCTGATTTGTGTTCCAGACATGAACTTTTCATTAATTTTTGTGTTCCAGACATGAACTTCTCATTTGTATTTCAGGCATAAACTTCCTGTTTGTGATACAAACGTGACACCTCTCATTTGTGTTCCAGACATGAACTTCTTATTTGTGACACAAACGTGACACCTCTCATTTGTGTTCCAGACATGAACTTCTCATTTATGTACCAGACACGAATTTCTCCCAAACGTACTAGACATGAACTTCTCATTTGTATTCCAGGCATGAACTTCCTATTTGTGATACAAGCATGACAGTTCCCATTTGTGTTCCAGACACGAATTTCTCTTTAATGTTCCAGACATTAACTTCTCTTTGTGTTCCAAACATGAAATCCTTATTTGTGTTCCACATAGTGTGTACTTCTTATTTGTATTCTAGACTTGAATTTGTCATTTGTGTCACAGATACGCTACTTTTCCTTTGTGTTCCCCTCATGCTGCATGCCGTTTGTGTCACAAACACGATACTTTGCATTGGTGATGTTGTCATACTAATTCTTATTTGTGTTGTAGACATGCTACTTCCTATTTCTGATTTAGGCATGGTAATCCCCATTTCTGTTGTAGACATGCTACTTCCTATTTCTGATGCAGACGTGCTAATTCTCATTTTATGTCACAAACATGCTACTGCAATTTCTGATATAGACATGCTAGTTTTCACTTGTGTTATATATAGCTTCCTATTTCTGATATACACATGCTATTTCTCATTTGAGTTACAAACATAACATTTCGTATTTCTAACACAGACATACTTGTTCTCATTTGTGATACATGTTACTTCCTTTTTCTGATATAAACATTCTAATTCACAATGTGTTACAAACTTGATACTTCTTATTTCTACTATAGACATGCTAGTTCTCGTTTGTGTTACGGGCTTGCTTTTTTTTTTTCTTTTTTAATTCAAACGTGCTAATTTTTTCATTTCTGATAGAGACATGCTAATTCTTGTTTGTGTTACAAACATGACATTTCCTATTTCTGATATAGACATACGAGTTCTCATTTTCGTTACTGACATGCTACCTCCTGTTTCTAATGCAGACATGGAATTCTCTTTTATGATACGGGCGTGCTGCTTCCTATTTCTGAATCAGACATGCTAATTCTCGTCGGTGTCACAGACATATGCTATCTCTCTTTGATGTTCCAGGCATGCTCCTTTCCACCTGAGCACCAGGTATACTGGGCCTCCTTTCCACTTGTCCATTCATGATCTTCCCAATTATGTTGCATGCTTCTTCCCATTTGCCATCCACTCGCGAACTTCCCATTTGTGTTACAGGCATGTCCGCTCCCGTTTGTGCTACAGACCCGCTCTTTCCCATCATTTGTGTTCAGACACGTTACTTCCAAGCTATGTTCCAGACACGGTCTTTTCCGCTGTGTTCCAGACGTGTTACTTCACAGTTGTGTTCCAGACACGTTGCACTTAATGTGTTCCAGACACGCTACTTCCCATTTGGGTACCAGAGACCCTACTTCCCATTTGTGTTCCAGACACCCTACATCCAATTTGTGTTCCAGACACATTACTTCCCACTGGGTACCAGACACCCTACTTCCCATTTGTGTTCCAGACACGCTACTTCCCATTTGTGTTCCAGACACGCTACTTCCCATTTGTGTTCCAGACACGCTGCTTTCCATTTGGGTACCAGACACCCTACTTCCCACTTGGGTTCCAAACACGCTACTTCCCATTTGTTTTCCAGACACGCTACTTCCTGATAGTGTTCAAGAGAATCTATTTCCCATTTGTGTTCCAGACACCCAACTTTCCAGTTGTGTTTCAGACACGCTACTTTCCAGTTGTGTTCCAGACACCCTACTTTCCAGTTGTGTTCCAGACACCCTACTTTCCAGTTGTGTTCCAGACACCCTACTTTCCAGTTGTGTTCCAGACACCCTACTTCCCATTCGGGTACCAGACACTCTACTTCCCATTTGTGTTCCAGACACCCTACTTTCTGATTGTGTTTCAGACACCCTACTTCCATTTGTGTTCCAGACACCCTATTTTCCAGTTGTGTTCCAGACACCCTACTTTCCGTTTGTGTTCCAGACACCCTACTTTCCAGTTGTGTTCCAGACACCCTACTTTCCAGTTGTGTTCCGGACACCCTACTATCCCATTTGTATTCCAGGCACGCTACTTTCCAGTTGTGTTCCAAACACCCTACTTTCCAGTTGTGTTCCAGACACCCTACTTCCCATTTGTGTTCCAGACACGCTACTTCCCATTTGTGTTCCAAACACCCTACTTTCCAGTTGTGTTCCAGACACCCTACTTCCCATTTGTGTTCCAGATACGCTACTTCCCATTTGTGTTCCAGACACGCTACTTCCCATTTGGGTACCAGACACCCTACTTCCCATTTGTGTTCCAGAAACGCTACTTTCCATTTATGTTCAAGACACGCTACTTTCTGATAGTGTTCAAGAGAATCTATTTCCCATTTGTGTTCCAGACACCCTACTTCCCATTTAAGTTCCAGACACGCTACTTTCCAGTTATGTTCCAGACACGCTACTTTCCAGTTGTGTTCCAGACACTCTGCTTTCCAGTTGTGTTCCAGACACGCTACTTTCCAGTTGTGTTCCAGACACGCTACTTCCCATTTGGGTACCAGACACTCTACTTCCCATTTGCGTTCCAGACACCCTACTTTCTGATTGTGTTCCAGACACCCTACTTCCCATTAGTGTTCCAGACATCCTACTTTCCAGTTGTGTTCCAGACACCCTACTTCCCATTTGTGTCCCAGACACCCTACTTTCCATTTGTGTTCCAGACACTCTACTTCCCATTTGTGTCCCAGACTCCCTACTTTCCATTTGTGTTCCAGACACTCTACTTCCCATTTGTGTCCCAGACACCCTACTTTCCATTTGTGTTCCAAACACCCTACTTCCCATTTGTGTCCCAGACTCCCTACTTTCCATTTGTGTTCCAGACACTCTACTTCCCATTTGTGTTCCAGACACCCTACTTTCTGATTGTGTTCCAGACACCCTATTTCTGATTGTGTTCCAGACTCCCTACTTTCCAGTTGTGTTCGAGACGCCCTACTTCCCATTTGTGTCCCAGACACCCTACTTTCAGTTGTGTTCCAGACACGCTATTTTCCAGTTGTGTTCCAGACACCCTACTTTCCAGTTGTGTTCCAGACACCCTACTTCCCATTTGTGTTCCAGACACCCTACTTTCAGTTGTGTTCCAGACACCCTACTTCCCATTTGTAATCCAGACACCCTACTTTCCAGTTGTGTTCCAGACACCCTACTTCCCATTTGTGTTCCAGACACCCTACTTTCCGTTTGTGTTCCAGACACCCTACTTTCCGGTTGTGTTCCAGACATGCTACTTCTCAGTTGTGTTCCAAAGACCCTACTTCCCAGTTGTGTTCCAGACATCCTACTTCCCATTTGTGTTCCAGACTCCCTACTTTCCAGTTGTGTTCCAGACACCCTACTTCCCATTTGTGTCCCAGACACCCTACTTTCAGTTGTGTTCCAGACACGCTATTTTCCAGTTGTGTTCCAGACACCCTACTTTCCAGTTGTGTTCCAGACACCCTACTTCCCATTTGTGTTCCAGACACCCTACTTCCAGTTGTGTTCCAGACACCCTACTTCCCATTAGTGTTCCAGACACCCTACTTTCCAGTTGTGTTCCAGACACCCTACTTCCCATTTGTGTTCCAGACACCCTACTTGCCATTTGTGTTCCAAACACCCTACTTTCCAGTTGTGTTCCAGACACCCTACTTCCCAGTTGTGTTCCAGACATGCTACTTCCCAGTTGTGTTCCAAACACCCTACTTTCCAGTTGTGTTCCAGACACCCTTCTTCCCATTTGTGTTCCAGTCACCCTACTTCCCATTTGTGTTCCAGACACCCTACTTTCCGTTTGTGTTCCAAACACCCTACTTTCCAGTTGTGTTCCAGACACCCTACTTCCCAGTTGTGTTCCAGACATGCTACTTCCCAGTTGTGTTCCAGACACCCTACTTTCCAGTTGTGTTCCAGACACCCTTCTTCCCATTTGTGTTCCAGTCACCCTACTTCCCATTTGTGTTCCAGACACACTACTTTCCATTTGTGTTCCAGACACCCTACTTTCCAATTGTGTTCCATACACCCTACTTTCCAGATGTGTTCCAAACACCCTACTTCCCAGTTGTGTTTCAGACACCCTACTTCCCAGTTGTGTTCCAGACACCCTACTTTCCAGTTGTGTTCCAGACACTCTACTTTCCAGTTGTGTTCCAAACACGCTACTTCCCAGTTGTGTTCCAGACACCCTACTTTCCAGTTGTATTCCAGACACCCTACTTTCCAGTTGTGTTCCAAACACGCAACTTCACAGTTGTGTTCCAAACACCCTACTTCCCAGTTATGTTCCAGACTCCCTACTTCCCAGTTGTGTTCCAGACTCCCTACTTTCCATTTGTGTTCCAAACACCCTACTTCCCGGTTGTGTTCCAGATACACTAATTCCCATTTGTGTTCCAAACACCCTACTTCCCATTTGTGTTCTAGATACAGTAATCCCCATTTGTGTTCCAGACACGCTCTTTTCAGTTGTGTGCCAGGTACACTAATTCCCATTTGTGTTCCAGACACCCTACTTCACACTTGTGTTCCAGATACACTAATTCCTATTTGTGTTCCAGACACCCTACTTCCCATTTGTGTTCCAGATACACTAATTCCTATTTGTGTTCCAGACACCCTACGTCCCGTTTGTGTTTAGACACGCTTCTTCCCTGTTGTGTTCCAGACACTCTGCTTCCTATCTGCGTTCCAGACGCGCTACTTCCAGTTTGTATTTCATGTATGCTGCTTTCCATTGTGTAGCAGGCCTGCTACTTATTATTTGAAATCCTTACAGGAACTTCCCATTTGTGTTTCAGACAAGTTTACTATTTCTTATTTGTATAACGGACCTGATATTTTTCAACAGTGTAATAAATTTGCGACTTTTCCTTTGTGCTGCTGTGATCCTACTTTCCATTTGTATTGATAACAAGTCATTTCCCATTTGTGTTCCAGACATTCTACGTCCAACCTGCGTTACAGATATGCTAGTTCATTCCGGGTGTGTTCGATAAAGTTGTTTCTAAATTGTGTTTCAGGTGGGGTTTTTTTTTCCCATTAGTGTGTGCAGACAGTTTTTCAATTCGGGTTCTGGACATTTTCCCCCATTTGTTCCAGACATACTAGTTCCCATTTACGTGATGGCGACAGTCAGTGGAGTGGGGCTTCTACTCGGCCTGGTTTCATTGTTACTGTCCACGCTGTGAGTAGACTCTTTAGTGTCTGTCTGCATACATGCGTGCGTGCGTACGCGCGAGCATGTGTGCGCGCGTGCTTGCGCGCGTGTGTGCGTGCGTGCGTGCATGTGTGTGCCTGCGTGTGTGTGTGTGTGCGCATGCGTACGTGCGCGCGCGCGACGCTTGTGTGTGTGTGTGTGTGTGTGTGTGTGTGTGTGTGTGTGTGTGTGTGTGTGTGTGTGCACTTACTTTCCCCAGCATACCTCTGACAGCCTTGCTTTTGAGCAGTGTATCACTTTATCATCGCCAGTGCCGAGAACAACGCCACAACCGAGCCTTGCTCCTGTGCGTGGAAAACAGAAAGTATTCCCTTTCCTCGGCTAGAGGGAATGTGAGGCAAGTTTTAAGTACATTTGTCATGAAAAGACTCAGCGACTTCTGAAAACCATCAGTATCCCGGGGAATATCGAACTCTACTGTTAATACCTGTCAGGACATTGGCAGCAGATCTAGCTCCAGGCGTTCTGGAACGAGCGTGTCAAAAGGATTTTCCTAAAGGAACACAAAACAAATGACGGTTATAAGGCAGCTAAGCAACTCAAACGGTGGCAGACAAAACCGTAAGCTTGTTCAGGGCAGCGATGTTTGTTACCATGTTTGACCTGTCCATGACCTTTCTGGGGGGGGGAGGGGGGGTGTTAAACTGGAGTGTAGACATCCAAGAAGCAGACTCAAGAAGTTCTTGAAGGGCGACGTGCAGGACTGGATACCTCTTCCCTATTACCCATGACTGGGCTGCGGAGATCCCTGGCTGCCCAGTGTCTGGCATGACGTCACCCTCACGACAAACTGAGACAACTAACAATTATAGTTGTTTTTGTTTTTTTTTAAGAAAAATAGAAGGTACTGGCGAGAAAGGCAGACCTAAGCAACACGCATTTTCTTCAATAGTAGATACAGACTGAAACGGTGATTTCCCATGCACTTTCTTTCTGTAACTGGATATGGAAAAATACATGTCAATGTTTATGTGGCTGGATAGTTATAACAGTCAGTGATAATATGCCATTTTAAGATACTTCCAAAACATTCAGTGATAACTTCCAAAACATTCAGTGATAATATATGATTTTAGGATACTTCCGATTTAATAAAGGTAACTTTACAATATTGATGTTCAGTAAAACATTACTGATAATTTTGCACAAACAGGCATACTCTCGATCCGAGTTTTGACCCGAATTTGTCCCGACGTGTGTGTGTGTGTGTGTGTGTGTGTGTGTGTGTGTGTGTTTTGTGTGTGTGTGTGTGTGTGTTCACCCGCACTCCCACACACCAATCCTAATTACTGCTCCATTACCCCACCCTATGCTTCTCTCCCCTTCATCCCCTGCTTACCCGTGGGTGGTTTCCCTTGTGGTGGTGTGGCAGAAGCCGAGAGAGCAGTTCCGGGATGCTGCGTGGTCAGTTCCTGTCCAACCCTTGCTGTGCCAAGTGCCCTGGCTGTCGGGACTGCCTGCTGGCCCGCGGCGACGCCATGGGCATAAGCTGGTGAGCATGCTCCATCATCATCTGTTACAAATGATTCGTTTCCTTGTACAGATCTCTCTCTCTCTCTCTCTCTCTCTCTCTCTCTCTCTCTCTCTCTCTCTCTCTCTCTCTCTCTCTCTCTCATATGACTTAGATTTACAAGATCTACATCGTAAAAGGCAAGTTCGGTTTATTGGATATTGCTGCACATCGTCACAGATATAATGTACACACAAAAACCGATTTGTTGTGTTCTTTTTGTAAATTCTCTGGCAAAGATGGCCATCCTTTTCAGTGTATACCAGAAGATGCCAAGGGTCACACGCCTATAAGGTAGATATGTTACTGGAACTCTGATCACACGCCTATAAGGTAGACATGTTACTCGAACTCTGATGTTCGAGCTGTTGGTACGTTTTGAGTGGATTCTGTGGCTTTTGTCCTTATCATTGCTATGGCTAATGGATAAGTATCCTTTGGCGACTGGGTGGTTGATGCATCCACCCCTCTTGTAATGCCCCTACTATGCGTTTATAATTGGACTAATTAGTCATCAAAGGGCGTGCCGCCCACCCCTGGCGGGAACTTCCCACTGACCCTCGCAAGCGAAGAACTAGCCATCATCACTGTGCGTTTTATTTCTAGCGCTTCTAGCAAGTTCGAATGTTCCACTCTGACCGCCATTGCTGACGTGGATTTAACATCTGCCGATGGAAGTGTGAACTTGCTTGAACCTCCAGCTCTGATTGCTAGAAACCTGAACCTCTGGTCGAGATGAATCCAAATCCTCTTCAGACCGACAGTAACAGAAGGCGTGACGCCCGGACTGTCATCTATACTTCCGGTTCATGTCCCACGCCCAGCGTGCCTAGCTCGCCCTAGTCCGTGTCTTCAACTCTCAGGCCCTTGGTCGGTCTGACAAGCGGGCAGCCTTCAATGCTGACCTTGGCTTTGACATTCTGCCGCTGACCGGAACGTGACTGCAGTCGATGGGCGACGAGGTCAACCTGAGGACCTGGCTCACCGCCAGGCTGCTGCTCATAGTCCATTGCTCGTGACTGGCTGAGTGTGGCAGGGAGAGGGGGTCACCTAGCGTTCATCAAGGACTGTGTAGACATTCGTTCCTCTTTCGCCCCTCTCTCAGCCACCCTGTGTTTGAAGCTGTATTGACTATGACTGTGAACAATAACAAAGTTAACATTGGCCGTGTGTACAGGCTGCCTCCCAGTGCCAAAAGCCAGTTTACTCCCGCCATGGTCTTTGACGACTTCTTGAACTTCCTGGAGCACTCCTAAAATAGCTTCGAATTTACAGGTGTATCTCACATCACAGTTTCACATATGAACATCTGTCGTCCTCTAAATTAAAGACGGGTTCATCAGCAAACTAATACATTTCAGATTCTGTATGTCTTTTCTATACCTTTTATGTCAGCATCTTCCCTTATTTTGCAAGCAAGTAATGTTACATATAAAACAAACAAGTAAGGAGAAATTGGGCCTCCCTGGCGACAGCTTCTTTCAACCCTAAACATTGCTGACATTTTGCCATTGTACAGTTATGTATACTTTTATGTTGACATATCATATCATTGTTTGTTAACGGGGCGATAGTCATTCAGACAAAGAGTTTTTTTTCTTGGCTGAAAGAGAGATGACGGGAATGTCATCACAAAACGCAACAATCGCACAAACGAGGGTAAAAACTAAAACATTTGAGAGGTTCCAGTCTATTATGTATATCGTCTGCTTTCAGTGGTAGTCGAGTCCGTTCCATCCGATGGTGTATACAAGATTGCACCTATCAGGATGCCCTGTGAGGAGCCGCTTCAGACAACTGCGAGCAGGAAACTGTGGGAATATTGAACATTCAATGAGAGCAGCTGCATTTGTGGGGCAGCTGGCGTGATTGTAATGATCAATGATGAAGACTGAAACGTTTAACGACTGAGCAGCATGTGACCGTGAAGGTCATCTGTTGATGGTCACAGAGCCAGCCACCTTCTTGGATTTCAGTTTCAGACAGATACTCGGATTCTCGCGTATTAACAAGTCTGCCACCCTTGATCTTGTAGATGAACACCATCATATACTGTGCACACTCCCCAGACTGACACTAGGTGTCATTCGGCATTGTCGATTTGGCCATCTGGTCTTTTTTATTCTTTTTTTTTCTTTCTTAAAGCACCGTGTTGTTGTCTATTGCTTTTGCTTTAACGGTCTTTTCTGTATTGTAGATAATACATATTAAACTTAATTTTAAAGGAATGCCTGATGCTGTCGGTACAGCCTAGTTTTTAACTGCTTCAAGGATGAAGCAGTATTATGGACTGTGGTGTGTCTCTGTTTGACGCCAGGAGCACAGACACAATCAGCCGTGTC
>CM065730.1:53732596-53737596 GCA_033310375.1 Conus canariensis
GTGTGTGTGTGTGTGTGTGTGTGAGGGGAGAGAGAGAGAGAGAGAGAGAGAGAGCTGAATTTCAAAGCTCCACCAGTGTTGGATTTGGTCCACCTGAGTATATGTAGACGTATAGTTTTATCTTAACTAACCGTGATCAAGATGAAAACAGGAACAAACACAGACTGAGTTCGTCTGAAAGAGAACAGATGGGGAACAAAATTACAAATGAAAAAGGAGATTGAAAAAAAAAAAACAGCGACAACAAGAACAACAACAACAAGAACAACAACAAAGACACACACACACACACACACACACACACACACACACACACACACACACACACACACACACACACAGTGGGCAACAGTGTTTCGGGTGTAACATTCTATCATTACTCAGTGTATTACTTTTGCTTACGCCGAACTAAGTACAGTTTGTGTGACAACAGTCTGCGAGTCTAAATATTACCTCTGCATTCTTGCTTTTGACAATAAAAGAATCGCTCTGATCACGCTTTAATTAACTTGTTACACAGTCTTCACGTTTATTCGATTTTGTTTGTATTTAATCATGTCCATGTAACAACAGCTATAGAGATGATACTAGTTTTCTATGTGCATGCAGTCATTTGAAAATAGTTCGCTTAAGTGTGTGTATAGAATAGGCTACTTTCTGTGTAGACAGAGTGCTGTTGGCGTACGCGGGCGAAATCGTTCAGCGTGAGCGTGCACACGGCGTACTGTCCCGGAAAAACAGTCCGAGCGAAAGTATGGGATAGCCTACCTTGTTTTGAAAGATATATTAGTTTTTGTGTTGTTGTTGTTGTTGTGTTGTTGTATTTAATATGATTCAGGGATGCGGAATCCAAATCTGTTGGAGGCCAAGTCGTAGATGTTAGGCATTTTGAGTTATTACGTGAAATCCAAGTTGGCCGCCACCAGATTAGAAAACTGCAAATGTAGAGGACGTACGTGTGACACATAATTATAATCGTTTCGAATCTAATATTTCTGTCAGGAAAGAAAATAATTTAATTCACTGAAATGAATCATGTTGTTTGCTTTGTCCTGTTTTAGTACAATTTACGTCATTTTTGTCTTTGCAGTATGGATACTGTCAGAACAAAAAAACAACAACACTTTTCTTGGTCTTAACCGGCATGCAGACTAAATTCATGAAGCAGGCAATCTAAATTGAATTTAAGATGAGAGTGTGGCCAAAGTATAGTCTGTAAGATGGAGAACAGAATGCATGGAGCAATGCACGATCGCCAGCATTATGTCTAAAACTCACAGTGTGGGGCTGTGTTGCATACTTCGGCATGGAATCTTGTCTTGGTGGAAACAACAGCAACAACAACAACAAATGAACTCCGGGAAGTACTTTCAGGTGCTACAAGACCCATCTCCATCTGTTTAGCGAGTATTTCCTACGAGGTGATACCTGCTCCAAAGAGATAACACCTCCATGGCCAAGTCCCGTGAGAACAGAACAGTGGAAGAGACTACAGGCGTCTGTTCAAAATGTCTGCAGTGCAGTTTTTGGATCGCGCCCCACTTGATGTGATCTTTGGGTTTCTGAGGGAGATTAACATTCTTCATCTGATCTAAGATTTTACAGAAGAAAGGTCCTTAAACCAAAAATTCTGGTGTGTTCTTAGAAGGTGTATTGAAAAAGGGTTGTGTGAATGAGTGTGTTTTTATTCTAAACATGACCTGTGAGTTGACTTCAACGCGTTGGCATTCCCTGATATGGTTCTTTTCGGGTCGGCTGGGCTAAAAACAGCATTACCTTATTACCTGTCAATCTAGAGGAATTGAAGCAGGAACTCCCAGCGGCGTGGAACGCGATTCCTGTCTGGTATCGTCAAAAACTTTTTGTTTGTTTGTTTACTCTCTACCGCCACGTGCACGGCTTGTTGCGCATCAGAAGGGCCACCAGACACGTTATTAAAGCACCAGAACGTCAGGCAAGGTACGGGAAAACAGCGGTTTTTTTTTTTCCAACAGGTAAACCTCAGTACAGCTATACATCTTTGAAAGTTTGACAATAATTTGGTTCTACGAGGCTTGTACAGCAGGTAGGACTAAGTTTTGTTGACCGTAGGATTATCCCCCTTCTCTCTCTCTCTCTCTCTCTCTCTCTCTCTCTCTCTCTCTCTCTCTCTCTTCCCTGTCCGTCCGTCTTTGTCTGTCTGTCTGTCTTGTCTGTCTCTCTCTCTGTAGCTCTCTCTCTCTCTCTCTCTCTCTCTCTCTCTCTCTCTCTCTCTCTCTCTCTCCTCCCTCCCGCCCTCTCTCTCTTCTCTGTCTGTCTCTTCGCTCTGTCTCTGACTCTGCCTTTCTTTTCTGTCTTCTGTCTCTGTCTTCTTCCTCTCTCTCTCTCTCTCTCTCTCTCTCTCTCTCTCTCTCTCTCCTCCCCGTCCGTCCGTTGTTCTGTCTGTCTGTCTCTGTCTCTCTCTGTCTCTCTCTCTCTCTCTCTCTCTCTCTCTGTACTCCTCTCTCTCTCTCTCTCGTCTCTCTCTCCTCTCTCTCCCGCCTCTCTCTCTCTCTCTCTGTCTGTCTCTGTCGCTCTGTCTCTGACTCCGCCTTTCTGTCTGTCTGTCCTGTCTGTCTGTCTGTCTGTCTCTCTCTTCTCTCTCTCTCGTTCTCTGTCTCTCTGTCTCTCTCTGTCTCTGTCTCTCTCTCTCTTCTCTCTCTGTCTCTGTCTCTGTCTCTCTTCTCTCTTCTCGTCTCTCTCTCTCTCTCTCTCTCTCTCTCCTCCTCTCTCTCTCTCTCTCTCTAACACATACCCGTATGCACGACGTGTAGAAGAGAAGTAAGTAACTCAAACCAGCTCCATAATGACTTTCCCATGTCTACCTGCTTGACTGTTTTTTGGGGTTTTTTTTTCCTCACGCTGCTTTAGTGCCATGCCGTGAATTCCTCTCCTTTTCCCCACTCCTTCCACCCATTTACTGGCCGCCTACCCCTCCCCACCTCTCCTTACTTCTCTGTGCTGCCTCTACCCATTCTTCCTCCACCTCTCTCTCTCTCTCTCTCTCTCTCTCTCTCTCTCTCTCTCTCTCTCTCTCTCTCTCTCTTGCAGTCTTCCCCCTTGTAATCGGGCATCATTTTGTGTAATGCAGTATCACCAGAGGTAATGGAAATTGATGCATGATTTTGTTTTGGTTTCTGTTTTGAAGCGATAATGTCTTAATAATATCAGTGATGTCAGTTTGTATGCTCAACTGCTTCCTCTCCTTCGAGACTTAGCTTATCTGTGACCCCTTCCCAAACTTCCAGCCTTGTGTGTGATCCGTTTCCAGACCTGTCTGCAATCGCTTTCCAAAGTTTCAGCCTTGTCTATGACCTTTCTCCAAACTCCTAGACTTGACTTTGATGACTTCCCAAATTCCAGCCTTGTCTGTGGTGCATTCCCAAATTTCCAGTCTTGTGTGTGATGTTCTCCCAAATTTTCAACCGTGTCTGCTATGTATTCTTAAATCTCTAACTTTGTCTTTGTGTCATTCCCAATTTCCAAACATGTATGTGATCCACTTCCGATTTCCTGTTGAACCAGTGATTCATTCTTAAATTGTCTATCTTGCGTGCGATCCGTTTTCAACTTTCCAACCTTGTTTACGATTCATTTCTTAATTTTCACGTTGTCTTTGATTCTTCCTCGAAGTTTCCAACATTCGCTGCGACCCGTTTTTGTACTCCCAGCTCTTATAGAACAGCTAGTACTTTACAATGGGAACGAAGAAATGCCTGTGTGTGTGTGTGTGTGTGTGTGTGTGTGTGTGTGTGTGTGTGTGTGTGTGTGTGTGTGTGTGTGTCCGAGGTCAAAATGTGTTCCACTCGCTCCAGACAAAACTACTGGGCCGATCTTTCTGAAAATGTGTAGGTATGTTCATTATAGGTCACGAATCATGTCCGATATGTTATTTTACCGTTATAGTCGTTACTAATGGCTGTAACGGCCCATAACGGTTTTTCTTTTTTACGGAATATCTCAGAAAGTACTTGGCCAATCTTTCTGAAAATGTGTAGGTATGTTCATTATGGGTCACGGATGGTGCCCGATGTGTTATTTTACCGTTATAGCCGTTACTAACGGGTATAACGGCCCACAACGATTTTTCTTTTTTATGGAATATCTCATAAAGTACTTGGCCGATCTTTCTGAAAATGTGTAGGTATGCTCCTTATGGGTCACGGATGATGCCCGATGTGTTATTTCACCGTTATAGCCGTTATTAACGGCCATGACGGCTTATAACGGTTTTCCTTCTTTATGTAATATCTCAGAAAGTACTTGGCCGATCATTTTGAAAATTTGTAGGCATGTTCATTATGGGTCACGGATGATGCCCGATGTGTTATTTTACCGTTATAGCCGTGACTAAGAGCCATAACGGCCCATAACGGTTTTTCTTCTTTATTGAATATATTAGAAAGTACTTACTTGGCCAATCTTTCTGAAAATTTGTAGGTATGTTCATTATGGGCCACGGATGATGCCCGATGTGTTATTTTAACTGTTATAGCCGTTACTAATGGCTATAACGGCCCATAACGGTTTTTCTTTTTTATGGAATGTCTTAGAAAGTACTTGACCGATCTTTCTGAAAATTTGAAGGTATGTTCATTATGGGTCACAGATGATGGGCCATGTTTACCAGAATAGCCGTTACTAAGGGCGATAACGGCCCAAAACGGTTTTTCCTCTTTATGGAATATCTCACGCGTATTCAAGATAAACTGGGAGTACGTTTATAACTTTGCATCTTGTCAAATTTATAACCTTATCTGTGTGATCCCTTCCCAAATTTGCAACCAGGACTGTTCCTGATTCATTTACAAAGAAAGTTCTGTCTTGCCTGTGCTTTCCTTTCATTTCCATGTGTCCATTTAAAAAGGAGGTCTATCTGGCTTGCCTTTTATTTCCAAGTATCCATTTAAAAAGGAAGTCTACCTGGCTTGCCTTTTATTTCCAAGTATCCATTTAAAAAGGAGGTCTATCTGGCTTGCCTT
>CM065730.1:53740096-53742596 GCA_033310375.1 Conus canariensis
TCGCGCGTGCACTGTGCCTGTTGCTTTTGATTGTGATTGATTATGATCGTTTCCTCCTGCGAACACTAGCAACTTCGTCGCCAGCTTAAATGAAATTTGACCCATCTGTATATGTCGTAAGTTACTATGGTAATGGATCGATGTTTTGGAAAAAAACAAAAAAAAAAAAACAACAACAACAAGAACAAAAAAAGCAACAAAAACAAACAAACAAAAAAATGAGGAAAATGTTGCAAGCAAGAAGAGTTAAATATACCTCATAAGTTGAGCATAATTTTGAAATTAGTGTAATTTAAGATGGCCTCTACTGTTCCGGCGAAGTGTCACTTTATATACACACACACACTGTCTGTCTGTCTGTCTGTCTCTTCGCCTGGAGAGAGAGAGAGAGAGAGAGAGAGAGAGAGAGAGAGAGAGAGAAGAGAGAACAAAACCTTTAGCGAGGGTGATAGCTGAGCAAGTGCATGAGAGGTTGGGGGGGGGGGGGGGGGGGGCAGTGTTTGTTTTTTGTCCAGCAATTGCTGCCCGACAGAGGAGTAAATATGAAGAGAAGCAGCTGGCGAAAAATATATGCACAGAAAAGAAATGTACAAAACACACAGATATAAGAAAATACACGCCAATAGATAAAGAATAGAAGTGTTTTACTTGAATTGAATTTTCGATATACAAGTTTTCAATTGAAAAAAAAAAGTGCTTTGGATTACGGATTCTTTAACTACTCGAAGCATATCAGTACTAACAACGAATTATATTGTGCTTTTATCGTTGTTGTTGATTGTTTTAAATTTTCATTATGTTAGGATTCTAAACGGTGATTCGTGACCTCTGTCTTGATCGCCTTATGTGCACACGGCCTTTGTGACTAATGCATGCCAGTTCTACAGCATACTGTGTGTCCTCAGTCGTCTTAGTACTTCGTCGCTTCTATCGATTAAAAAAAGAAAATGCCGCAACAGACATGGACAACAACAACAACTTATGTAAAAATGTTGATAGTAGGTATATTTGTGATAATAATGATAATAGCAATGGTTGTAAAGATGATGATGAAGATAGATAATGATGATGATGAAGACAGAGACGATATGATGATGATGATGATGATGATAGGTATGATGATGTGATGATGATGAGTAATTATAATTATAATAATAATATTAGTAATAGTAATGATGACGACGACGACGATGATGATAATGATGATGATGATGATGATGATTGATGATGATGATGATGATGATGATGATGATGATGGTGATGATGATGATGAAACACAAATCACTTCCGAACAGCGAAGTCATTCAACAGCAGTGCAGTTTCCCCTTTGATGGGTGTCCAAATGATGACGAATTATTGATTGCTCCTTTCTAAAGCAGGAAATGCAGCAGATCGTGCTTGATAATTATGCTTGTGTATGGGGGGCCGGAATGTGCGCAGTGGAAACAATGTCACATGGAAGTCATTAGAACTGGGCCTGTCAAAAAAAAAAAAAAAAAAGAAGATTTTTTGATAGCGCGAGTCTGCGGAAATGATTGGAGCTCAACACGTTGTACAATTCTGCAAAAATGAGCGAGGGGAAAAAAAAGTAATAACGAAATGCTTGTGACAAAACCATAGAACAAAACAGCGCAAGAACCTAGCCTAGGCCAAATACTTGATTGCATTCAGAATTTTTCTCCTTTCCTTCTCCGGTTTTATGGACACATAGTTTCTGGGGTTTTTTCTGTTCTACTGTTTGTACTTGTGTTTGCATGTTGAGAGCATCTGTTGTCTTTTTGGATGACCTGACTTAATCATGGTGTGATGTGTTTCCTGTGTTAGTGTTAGCTTGATGTTAGCTTGACAGTCCTCAAAAGGCTTCCAGTGGTCGCTTGACTATAACGACTAAAACTGAAAACTTGGCCTGTGTACTTGTGTGCGGATGAAGTGATGTGTGTATGTGTGTGTGTGTGTGTGTGTGTGTGTGTGTGTGTGTGTGTGCGTGGTGCGTGCGTGCGTGCGTGCGTGCGTGCTTCTCTCTCTCTCTCTCTCTCTCTCTCCTCCTCTCTCTCTCTCTCTCTGTGTGTGTGTGTGTGTGTGTGTGTGTGTGTGTGTGTGTGTGTGTGTGTATGTGTGTGTATGCTGTGCAAAAGATGGACGTTTTTCGTCTAAGATTTTACGGAAGAATGATTTTGATAAATTTCTGGCGTGTGTGTGGATGTGTGTGTGTGTGTGTGTGTGTGTGTGTGTGTGTGTGTGTGTGTGTGTGTGTGTTGTTGTTGTTGTTGTTGTTGTTGTTGTTGTTGTTGTTGTTGTTGTTGCTGTTGTTGTTATAAGAAAACCTGTCATAATAAATTTTGTGTGTGTGTGTGTGTGTGTGTGTGTGTGTGTTTTTCAATCTCTTTAGAGAGTTGACTTCAAGGAAGTGCAGCCCTGGTATGGCCCTTTGCGGTCAGCTGGGGAATAAACAACATACACTGAATTGAGTGTATATTGTGTGTGTGAGGTCAACGGGGTT
>CM065730.1:53750096-53752596 GCA_033310375.1 Conus canariensis
TGCTGAAAAACATAGTTGAAGGATCAGAATCACCAGATATTCTCACAACAGTAAAACAACGCAATTTTATGGCCATGGAGAAAATCTCTGCAAAAGATACGTCTTTTGGAATAACGACAAAGCCCATTCACCACACGGAAAGAATGTTCGCCAGTCTTAACGTAGGGAAACACCCAGACGATGTTCACCATGCTCCAACAAATCAAAATACCTTCGAGACGAGGTCTGCTTGTAAAGACGTTCCCAAGGACCACTCCAACTCTCATTCCCAAGACCTGAGAACCCCCGTGTATACCATGAACGGATCCATAACCTCTATTCGCAAACCATTATCGGGCAGTACTGGTGTCATAAATCCGCCCCTGGGCTCCGGGGACAAGCAAGTGCTGTGTTACTATTCCGGTCAGGTGGAGACTCACTGCACTCTGCTCATCAACGCCATCGACACGTTCATCGCCTGCGTGCAGGACCGCGAGCCTCCCCAGGTGTTCATCTCCAACAGTAAGTTCGTCATCGTCACCGCCTACAAGCTGATCTACATCGGCCACGCCCTGCACCGCAGACTGGTCCACGTGGACTTGCGCGAACGGGTGCTGCGTTGTGCCGGTCAGCTGTGTGAGTGTCTGAGGGTGGGGGTGCAGGCCACCAAGACCGCCGCCCTGCAGTTCCCCTCCGTGACCGCCGTCCAGTGCATGGTGGACCGAGTGGTGGACGTCTCCCACGCAGCTCATGAGCTCAGACTGGTCATCACGCAGGCTTCCTCTGTATGAGTATATCGTCATCATCGTCCCTTTCCTGGGGGTCGTCAGGGTGCCAGGGCTGACATTGGGCAGAAGAGATCTCCACAGCTCCTAGTCCTTAAGTTACGTGCGACAATGTAGAGGCGTTGTTATCAGTCCTGCCGTTTGTGTTATAATCATGAGCCTGTGTTATTTAGTCAATGAATCCGAAACTCATGAATGTGAAATACTGTATCGCACTTTCGTTGGCTGATATCTGTCTATACAGACGCTCCTAACAGACCATAGGGGAACAAAAACGGTGTCTTGTGACATAGTCTTGAAGTGAGTGATCTTTGGTCCCAGATGATAAACTGAAACACAGCTGGGATGGAAGGAAGGGAGGAATGTTGAATGGAAGGGAAGGGGAAAGGCTAAAGTGGGTGGGGGGGGGGGGGGGAGAGGGAGGGGGACATGGTACCAGCGATTTGCTGCTAGACGTCACCCAGACGATCCCCAGTAGCAAAGCATTAGAGTTTTTGCGATTGGTCCTATTTCTGTAATTCGCTGGTTACTTCAGGTTTCGAGCGACGTCCATCTCAGATAATACGGCCGTCGGGATAACCGTTGCAGAAAAACAGGGGAAGGGGACCAACAGTGCCAGGATGTCATCAGAACGTCAAATTATTGAGGTGAACAGCGAAGATGCCTTTTTTAGTTTAACGTTTCGCTGTGTGCTCGTGTTTTGTTCTGCTTCACTAGACTGTCTTGGTTTTGCTATACTGCGTTTTTTTTTAAAGGAGAAGGGGTGGGGGAGGGAAGAAGATGTAGATGGGGGAAGGCTGGAAGTGCATGCGCGCGCGCGCGTGTGTGTCTGTGTCTGTGTCTGTTATTAGGGGAGGCGGTATAGAGAGAGGCACAGGGGTCTCATTTGAGTATTCTCCATCGTAAGCGACTTTGGGCTTGTCATCCTTGTGCGTTTATTTTTTCAGTGTGCCATGATTTCCTTTGGGTGAATATTATCATTGCTTATGCTGCTGAACGTGTTTTCTTTCATTCTTGCAGCTGTGGGAAAACAATAAGAAAAACGTAGGTTACCATTTATCCCTTCTAAACAGTAGAGTGTGAGAGAAAAAAAAAAAGTTATTTAGTAAGTGATTACCTCCCCCCACTGCCCCTACCCCCCCCCCCCCCCCCCCCCCCCCCCCCCCCCCCCTTAAGAATGTTACTGGATTCAGTGACGATGTGACACTTGAAAAAGGAAAGGGAGAGTAAAAAACGATGACGACAATTATTGTAGGTAGGTCTTCCAGGACGTGACTCTCTCTCTCTCTCTCTCTCTCTCTCTCTCTCTCTCTCTCTCTCTCTCTCTCTCTCTCCCAGAGTGACACGTGCGTGCGTGGACGAATACCAATACAACTTAAATAAAGACGGCAAATTGATTAGCTTTCTGCATTTTTTACATCATGCCCACATTTGCGAAAGAAGCAGATCAATGTAGAAAGAAAAGAAAAGAAAAACAGTGAACAATAAAACACAATTGAATTACAATTACGGGATGATCAAGTTGACACATGTACGCATGCTCTTATGGAATTAATCCAGAGAGAGAGAGAGAGAGAGAGAGAGAGAGAGAGAGAGAGAAGAGAGAGAGAGAGAGAGCGATGGTTTGTCACTGAAAGGCTGTTTACAAAATGTATTATTTCGCGCGGCCGCACACACACACACACACACACACACACACACACACACACACACACACACACACACACGTTGACATG
>CM065730.1:53757596-53787596 GCA_033310375.1 Conus canariensis
GGTCCAGTTGCTCAGAGTTTAGTGAAAGGTTTGTGTTCCTTCCTCATCAGCCATTTTAACACAACAGCAGGCAGGGCCGTGATGACCTATAACCTCTACAGTGCAGCTGAACAAAGAAAGATAACACTTGGTTGCCAGAGAAAGAAAAACGGTGTGTGTGTGTGGTGTGTGTGTGTGTGTGTGTGTGTGTGTGTGTGTGTGTGCGTGTTTGTGTGAATTTAGCATGACCTGCATGGCATGACACTGATATGCAGCGATGTCATATACTATTGTAAGACATGGCATTTCAAATCAGGACAGTTTCGTCCTTGGGTTACTGTAACTGTGGGACATATCCGAATGTACGCATCGACTTAATTAAAAAAAAAAAAATCTTGTGTTGGACCAGACTTTAAAAAAGTCAATATCATTTGCTAAACCAAACACACCTGCAAAAAAGCACATGAATGCCACATTAACACATCGTGTTATACATTTTGTGCAAGCATTACAAAAAAAAAGGGAAAGTTCCCATAGTCTGTTTGACGTTGGGACAGCGAGCTGTCAGAGGTTCCCCGTATCTTGGGTATGGCATAATGGAAGCCGGAGCCCATATTCTCCTTCCGCCAGCTTTAGCCTTCCCTGAACCGAGTCAGGTACTCATTTACTGCTGGGACAGAGAGGCAGCGAGAGAGCTTTCAAGCCGAAAATAGTCCGACTCCACAAGGGGTTTGAACTCACGATGGTCAGCACCGCAGGGAAACTTTCTAACCATTTGGCCTTGAACCCTTCTTGTGCAGGTAGCCCTATACCACACCAAAATAACATTCCGTATACACCCAACAACCTGTTTTGACATATGCTTTGTCACTGGGTCACTCGAGTTTAGCTAGACAAACATCCTTGTCGTAAGAAGAAGAAGGAGGAGGAGGAGGAGAAGAGAAGAAGAAGAAGATTTAAGAAGATGAATGATGATGATGATGATGATGATGATGATGATAATGATAACAGCAATAATAATAATAATGAATTACAGTATAGTGTCTGATGCGAGGCACGGATATCCACCATTCTGCCATTGAAACTGCTTTCGAGCTTAAACAGCTAAGCACTTCTCATCCCCAGAAAGAAGAATACCGCTCAAGCAAGACAGAAAGGAAAGAAAGAAGATACCTTCATTAGCCTCCTACAGGCTGCCGGTGCTGGGTCTAGTACCTCCTGAGTGTGGCTGTATATGGAGAAGTACGTGATCTAAACCGAGAACGGCCCCGGGAGAAATGCCACAGAGAACTTGGGGAGATGAGACAGAAAAAACAAACAACAAAAAGAACAGAGAGAGAGAGAGAGAGAGAGAGAGAGAGCAAATGGCGGCCACGTGCGTGACGCTGGAAGAGCAGTGACGCAGAACTTGTTACAGGCCATCCATTGTCCAGACATTTCCGTGCTCAGCTCTCATTTGATGCCTCTTTCTTCTGGCTAACGGTCTGCAGCCTCCTGTCCCATGCTGTGTTATTGAATTGCCGTGGAGGGGAAACCCATCGATTATCAACCACCTCCGTGCAGGTTTTTTTTTGCCGTTCGCGGACACTGATGATCTCAACGCATTGGGTGTCGAGGTCTCGTCAGAATGCTCTCTAATTACGTCGACCGAGATCTGTCGACCAGCAAAGCAGTGAACGAAATAAAAACAAGTTGAGTTTCAGTTTTAATAAACAGGACTTACCCATCACCGCGTTGAAAAAAAAGCCTTAATCTGTGCGTTTTGTGTGTGTGTGTGTGTGTGTGTGTGTGTGTGTGTGTGTGTGCGCGCGCGCGCGCACGCACGCACGCACGCACACACACACACACACACACACACACACACACACAACACACACAACCAACACACACGTATCTACTAGACGCGCATAACATGGCAGCTAATCTATGGGCATCCTTAAGGAAGATAAGTATTAGGCCGACTTGAGGGCACCTGCCGTTTAGCTTGATTCATTATTCAAAATTTGACAGGTAAAATTTTATTCAAACAAAAAATTACATTCACGTTCTTGCCACCATTTACCTGAGGGGGTTGGGATAGTGGAACAGTCCCGAACCAAACACCGTGCATTGTATAAATTGTGACAATATCATTGCAAAGGTATTTTCCCACGGCTACAGTGTGAGTGTGTATGTGTGTGGAAGAATAATTGCTTGCTGTATTTCATTCGAGTATTGTTCTGTGCGTTTTGTCTGTTGTTCGAAGCGTCTGAGGAAGACATAGTCCCCTATGTTGAACACTTATTTGTGTTTTGTGTCATCGATTGCCTCACTTTACACCTCGTTTTGTTTGTTTATTTGAATCCTTAAAGCTTCTCTGTATTTTATTCACTTTTTTAAAAGTCGCAAATGTGTGTTGTTTCTGAAATACGTTTATCCATGTACCTGTATGGGAGTGTTTGGATTAAAACTTTTTTGTGTGTCATTCTTGAAAAGTAAGAAAAACAAACAGAAGTAAATGGGCCACAAAGACAAAACCCAGTAAACTGTATTGCATGTTTAACAACAACAACAACAACAAAGAAAGGGGGGGGGGGGGGTAACATTTCCAGACAGCGGGTAAACAATTTCCACGAACGAGAGAGAACTGGGACGGGGGGGGGGGGGGGGGTGTAAAGAAAACAGCGCCAACAAAAATCAATTCTTTTCCTACACAACGTAAGATTTGAAGAAGACTTCTAAGTGCGAAGCGTGGAATGACTTGAAAACCCCCTCTCTCTCTCTCTCTCTCTCTCTCTCTCTCTCTCTCTCTCTCTTCGATTTGCTTTACAGTCCCTCAAAGCATTCTCCTCTTCACATCCAAGCATGTAAACGCAGGCGCGCACCACAAAGTTCGCCCCTAGCAGCACTAATTTGTCAAAGAGTGACGTTGCCAGAGTGTTTAGCATCTGGGCTCATGCTCTTCCGCCATATTTAATGTCTCCACAGTTCTCACCGCCAGCGAACCCAATTTCCTGCCGTCTGGAAATCAGAGACGCTCCTCACTTCCTGCGCATGCGCCTGCGGGCTGCTCAGACAAGCCGCCGAGTGGAATCGTGACGGGAATTATTTTATGCGTGACAGAAATGCGTATCCGACTGTTAATCAATCATGAGTAATGTAAGCCAGTTTTTCCCCCCTCTTCCTAACATGCTGGCCTATATTGGGCCTTATAACACGCCCCGGTCCTCTGTACGATCCGTCAGCGCTATCACTGTGGTAGCTGAAAGTGAGGTTGTTGTTTTTTTTTCTCTCTCTCAGTCTAAATTGTTGGGGTATGGAAAAATGTTGTGGTCAATATTACAGTTATGAGGCTTTACTAGTAATTAATTTTGATCAGTGTGGCATGTTAATGATTGAAATAAATCAACGAATCAGGATCGTTTACCTTAGATGACATAGCCGGCGTAACCCAGACGAGTTTTTGCCAGCAGTTTTGCTCCTCTTTCTTTCTTTTTCTTCACACACACGCGCGCGCGCGCGCACACACACACACACACACATACACACGCGCGCGCGCGCGCGAACGCACGCACGCACATGCGCACACAACACACACACACACACACACACACTCTCTCTCTCTCTCTCTCTCTCTCTTCTCACACACACACACACACACTTAACATACAGAGAGAGAGAGAGAGAGAGAGAGAGAGAGAGAGAGGAGAGAGAGATTTGCACATGCTTGGAAAAAGTTATGTATGCTCAATGCGATAAGTCTGTTGAAACTGCGGCGCCGGAAATCCACACTGTTTAACACGAAGTCTCGGCGAATAACTGAAAAGCAAGTTAACAAATACATGGGTCAAAATGTAACAGCATCTTAGTTACCTTCGAAAAGTGTTCCCACGAGAATCAGACCACTGAGTCTTATTCTCAGCGTCTGGCCATGGGTAGCAAAAACACGAGTCTAGTCAGTTTGGTCCCGTGGGTGAGGCGTCGGACACCTGTCCTGGCAAGGCCTGGGTGCCATTCGTACGGGAGACAGCCGGATGGAAGGCAGTTTTCTCTTCGGAATCAGTTTGTGCCATTGCAGACCCCAGTCTGCGCCCAGTCTTTGGGAATAGACTTTAAAGCGAGGCCTGGTGCGCGAACGCATGTACAAAAAACAAACAAACAAACAAAAATGAAACAAAACAACAACAACAACAAAAAGAAGAAGAAGAAGAAGAAGAAGAAGAAGAAGAAGAAGAAAAAGACAAAAGAAAAGAAAAGCGATACAAAACAACACACACACAAAAATCTTCTACGCACTCAACTCCGATTCCACCTTTCGGTAAAATAGACCACCATGTGTCGGTGGCAATCAATGACATGAGAAACTAACACATGCACACTAGAGCAGCAGAATTCTAAAAGTTACGAAATCGGCTGCCTTAACAAATGAAGAAGAAGAAGAAGAAGAAGAAGAAGAAGAAGAAGAAGAAGAGTCGAGACCCGACAGAATGCCAGCCTGTTTAAAACTACAATGGCACAGAACTTCAGCACACAGCTCCACACTTTCTGTGAAGAATATTGGCTCATCGAAGGACATCCACAACGGCCCGTAACTGTAGATCGCGGGGATACTGGTGACGAGCACTTCAGCAGTTCAGGATCTTCACAGCCGTCTGTCCTGGTTATACTCAACAACATAGAGACTGATGACACAGCAGTTCATTTGTTTGAGTTCTCTGCCCTGACCGGCTCTCACACAGAGCTGAGTTTGCTACACGTTCAACTGGGAAGACTGGACTGAGATTTATTCACTTAATGAATGCGTCTTGGAGAGTCTTGCTTTTAAAAAAGAATCATGACCAGCACTGCATGTGCCCGTATCTCTCGGGCCTGGTTGATGGCTATGTTATGAAAGGAAGCGTAGAGCACAGCCCTGCCACGCAGTCTCAGGCCAGAACGGACCTCCATAGCGTCATCTTTCTCATCCTCAGCGATCTGCAGGAAAGAAAAGTCTCAAATTCTGCGGCCCTTCATTCCATCCTCTCGTGTTGATCTCATTTCCTCTCCACGTCTGTGCCCGAGGTGAGCTCGTGTCGGGGTCGCTGGTGTCGGTGAGTTCATGGGGACTGTCGTACGGACATAGTGGCGTCCTCTGGAAACGTGGGTGAAAGGGATGAGAGGAGGTGGGGAGGGGGGGGGGGGGCTACTCTCACTCACGCTAGCTCCGCGAGAAAGTAATCATTGTTGTCAGTAGTGGGCTTAGTAGATGGTGTCCTGCGTATGCTGGATCAGAACAGGTGCCACTGAACACCACCAAAGTGGGGTAAGGGGGGGGGGGGGGGGGGGAGGGCCGCAACGAGGTGCGTGGGGGTAATTCCACTGAAATGGCACAAGAGATGAAACAGGGGAAGAAAAAAAGAATATAGAACTGATGATGTTGTCCATCCAGAACGTCTTTGATTTCACTCCGGAATATCCGTCCTTAATGTGGACTGGGAGTCATGGCAATGTCAGTTACAAAAACATAAAACAGTCCTCATCTAAGTGTATTCATAACATTATGTAAAGATAGGCATGAAATGAAATCGCATGTGTAAACTTAAAAACTGTCAACTTCGATGCTGATTTGCGTAATTATGTAGAATTAATTGAAAAGGACTTCCGAATCTATAGGCTGTATATATTGTCTTAAAAACCTAGACTATGATAAGAAAAAAAAAATGTTTCACTGGTTGGTTCTCTATAAATAACATCAGAAATGTAACCATTTATAGGTCTGAGAGTTCATTATCTCTCTCATTTCTTTTTTTTTTTCAGATTTTGTTTTGGGATTTTTTTTTTCGTTTCTTGACAATTGATTTTCTTACCTTGTGAATTTGCTTTTTTTTTTTTTTTTTTTTTTTTTTTGAGAAATACTGACGTTGTGTATAAACACTTGTGGACAAAGAAAAAGAAAGAAACCCCAAAATAGCAACACACACACACACCACACACACACACACACACCACACACACACACACACACACACACACAGTACTACCACGTTCCTTGTCAAGAGAGAGAGAGAGAGAGAGAGAGAGAGAGAGAGAGAAGAGATGACATAGTAATTTCTCTGACACGCTAGTAATGTTCGTTCCTGTGTCTTGAGTTGTCTGTGGTCAACTTCATCCACTGGCATTTTCTCCGAGAATGATAGTGAATTCAGTTAGCAGCCCACTGAATCAAGCTCAGTGATGGACAGCTTCGTTGGCCGGCCTTTGAAAAACTTTTCGTTGTTTACTTGGAACAAAAATGGTAATAAAATGAACCCAGGCTTTCATTAAAACAAGAAGTGTGAGAGGTTTAAAACAACAATTCAGAGAAAGTGTTAATCGACGTTTGGAGATGGATGGTTCCCCAGCTTCTGCAAAGGGACTGTACTCAGGGATGATACGGTATGCCCCAGATAGAATCGAAGCCCTTCATGATGTGTGGAATCCAGAGTTTTGAGGTAGGAAGGCCTTGCTGAACCATAGATAACACAGCCATAGTCCAATTCGGGGCGGACCCAGTCCGAGTGTGCCACAACTCGGAGAATGTTCTTTGCTTTCTGACAAAAGGTTTTCAAATGCTGGATGTGACTTTTGAAGTTGAATTTCTAATCGAAGATACCTCTCAGAGATTTGGGTTCCTTACAGCTGGAATGGTGGATTTATCCAGACAAATTGCATGGTCCGCAACGTACTGTTGAATGCCGTGGAAGTGCACACACTGAGTTTTGGTCAGTGAAAAGGTGCAACCCGTTTCCTCGGCACATTGTCGGAGCTTATCCATGCAAAGTTGGAGACGACTCTGTTGTCAGCACAGTTTGCACAAAGGATTAGTCTCTGGCAAGGCCGCTGGTGGACTGGTTCGCTTTACAGGCCACACATCTCCTACTTCGAGTATCTTGTCTCGAAGGTGGCCAGACTTTTGACAATGGAATCATCTTGTTGGACAAAGAATGTGGAGGTCTACTCGGACACAATGTTAGCCGGTTCTGAGTGTCTGTCGATGGGGTGCAATTACATCCGGAGGAGTGTGTTGGTTGAACTCTATCTGACCATTTGCAAATGGTCACACGGTAAACATCGATGACTTCCCGAGGCTCTGATTCGCTCTTGATTTCTGCTGCAGGAACGCCTTTAGGATCTGAACTTCTGATGAAGCCTTTTCAAACTGTTTGTGTGCAGACATCCTGATCCCCCCGCCAACCAGTTTCGTAGCACTCTAAAACTCTTCTGACTAGCGTTCGGACTGGCATTCGATGAGGAATCGACCATTTCAAAGCCTTTTGATGGCTTTACAGTCGCCTGCAAGATCTTGGAACCCTTTCTGAATTGCAAAGGCGCTGAGGCAAGGTAAACTGTTGTCGTCCTCAATTCCATCCACCATCGGACACGAAGATCAGAGGCCTGATTTCTTGTTTCTGAATCAGAATTGCTGTCTGTCATGTTTCTGAATCGGAATTGCTGTCCGTCATGTTTTCTGAATCGGAATTGCTGTATCGGAATTGCTGTCCGTCATGTTTCTGAATCGGAATTGCTGTCCGTCATGTTTCTGAATCGGAATTGCTGTCCGTCATGTTTCTGAATCAGAATTGCTGTCTGTCATGTTTCTAGTCCTCGTACGCTCTAGATTTCCTGCGAGTGCGTGAGTGCGCCCGTGCGCGCACGCGAGCGCATGTTTGTGTGTGTGTGTGTTAATGAAGATGCCATTTAGTTGTATTTTATATTTCTTCCCTCCGTTACCCACCCACCATGGAGTCCAACTTCGTGGCCAGGAACAAGTAACTTTTGTTTTCACCCCTGTCAGGCTTCAGGAGAACTATATGACAGAGGCCAACTAACCCTTTTCTCTTGGATCATGCCTTACTCCCGGGGACAGACACCCGAGCACTCCCGATGTTACCTTGGTCAGCCGAGGTCTGTCCTGACCCAGCCCCACGCAGGTGTAGCCGCTTGATAAATATGCCGATCAATGCGTACCCCCTGAGTTGGAAAAGTCTGAACCAAGAAGTTGTGTTGAGAGCACCTGCTCTTTCGATCCATAATATGTCATTCCCCTCTATCAAACGTCGCCGGACTACACAAGACCACGAATATAGCAGAAATACGGAAAAGAGGGCTTGAAGGGAGTAGACGATGGAAAATATCCATGAGGATGGCAGAAAATTGAACAGATACAAGGTGGGTGTCTGTTTGTCAAGACCCTTAACCTTTGCCTGTCTGACCTGGGAGATCCGGCCAGGGGGCATCCACACCTTCCACGGTTGTGGACTAGTCATCAAAATGGCTTGAGGTCCAGAAAGGTTTTGGAAAACTAGTGTTCCATCAAAGTCTTGATATTCATGTCAGCAAAGCCTATCAATTTTGTAAAAATAAGTTCCGTCATCAATGTATTGATATCCCTGTTAGCAAAGCCAAAGGGATAACTGAGCCACTTAAATCCTCGCAAGATCAACAACCCCAATAAGGTTTTGACAGCAGCCACTTGAATTTTTTTCTTTTGTATTATGCAGGATTTGAGTTGTTTTAATTTTTCCCAAAAATATGAAACATCAAGTCGGTGTACAGTTCATAAACTGTCATTCAGGAGGCAAGATGGACAGCCGATGATTCAGAAATGTATTGTCAGGACGCATACTCAACTAGGCCTGAAATACAGTTGAACGTGTAATTATGTGAGAGGTTGATACCTGGCGTATCAGCATGCATACAAAGGTATTTTGAAAACTAGCCAGTGTTTCAGGTTGTAGCCTGTTCCTCTGGGCAGATAGAGCAACGTGAAATGAGAGAGAGAGAAACAGGCACGAGGGGAACAGGGAAGGGAAAACTATTTAGTTCAGGCTCTGTTTGGAGACAAGCGTGGGGGAGAATATGATTCAGACCAGGAACAGCCGCCTAGCAAACTGGTTAGCGTTGTGGACTCACCAGCCGAGAGGTCCTGGGTTCAGTTCCCATCAGAGCCATGTGGGATTTTTCTGCCCCAACCAGCCCCAACCCGGAGTTGAGTTTGTTACAGGCTCAATTGCGAAGACTGGGACGACACAGTCCAGCTTCATCCACTTACTGGATGCGTCTCTGAGAGTGTTGCTCAAATTTCCTGACCGACACCGCAGGTGTTTGTATCTTTTGGGCCTGCTTGACCCCGGGATATATTATTAAAGTAAGCGTAGAGTACAGCCCTTTCATGCAATCTCGGACCTGTTTAGAAATCCATAGCATCATCTTCATCATCCTCACTCTCATCGATCAGCATAAAAAGGTCTTAAATTCTGTGGCTCTTCATGCCCTGCTCTCATTTTGACCTCAGTTTCGATGTCCTCTTCATGTCTGTGGCCTTGGTTTGGTTCTGTCAGGGTCACTAGCATCAGCAAGTTCATGCGGGCTGTCGTTGGGACTAATATGGTGGCGCCCTCCGGAGAGACAGCTCACTCATGCCAGCTCCGCTAAGCAATTATAATCGTCAGTAGTGGGCTTAGTATGTGATGTCCTGCGTCTGTTGGATCAGAACAGGCGCCACTGAACACCATCAAAATGACTCGGCAGCAGTGCACTGTCTCCTCCAGTGGGTTGCCTCTTGATGGCTTGACACTGACTGCTCCCTATGGATTGCCGGTGCCAGGGCTGTGGTGGGATGGGTCGGGCTGTGGCTGTGGACAGGCGGTCGGAATGAGCGGTGTGGTACACTGAGGTGGCACAGAAGATAGGACAGCAAAAAAAAAAAAAAAAAAAAAAAAATTCTGTCAAGGATTCATACCAAGATAATCACGGATTTAGAACTTGATGCTGCAGGATCAGATACAGCGACAAGGGACATATTAACTGTCTGCTCTTTTCATTTTGTCGGCCTCCAGTTTCCCTATCAGCTAAACATGAATGATAGCCAAGGTATGCGTTACATGTTGATGCATCTTGGACCAAGGCTGTCAAGACAAGATCAGTGTGCACTTACTCCAAAATGAGGGATGGATGTGTCACGATTGTGAATGTTCATTGCATATCTGCAATAACTGTATAAAGAACAGGATTAACACCTTCGCATCTATAAGCGAGGATACGTCTACAACTCAAGAGATATGTTGGACCATGCCTCATCCCTGTCCATACATGAGGATAATGGACAGGACCAAATTGCCTTGCTTGGATAATTTTCATAGCATGTCGTTTCACGTTACACTGTCTGTTTCTTATCGGCTTTTCTGGACCCTTGTCTGATTTTATAAATTGAATCTCACAACCAAGACAGTACAATAACAAACAAGTAGCGTAACTCTTGCTCCCATGATGTCTCCTTGTTTGCTCAGTGTGCTCTGTGTTGTCATTTTTGCTAGGGGATTTGGTGTCATAAGCAGCATTTGTTTGGAGCTATGGGCCTGTACTTTTTTCTTCATGGGAGCAACAGTTGCCCTATTTGTTTGACATTTACTGTTCCATGCCTCATTTAATTTTCCTTTCAAGATGTCCAAATTGTACTTTCCTTGCTTTATTTTTCTTGGAATATTAATTTTTTTTGTCTCTATACTAGGTTTATCTGCCAATAAGATTTACTCCCCAACCCGATTTAAGCCCTAAGACCATTCATTTTCAAGGCCAGGGCTCTTTATTACAAGGTCCGCTAGGCTTGCCAACTATGAACACAGTGTGTGTGTGCAAGTGTGTGTGTGAATGTTTGTGCATAAGCGTTCGCATGCATGTGTGTGTGTGTGTGCTTGGAGAAATATAAGCCCATTACACACAAAGGTCTTCTTTCTCAGTCTCCTGAGTACGTAAATGCACAAATGAACTTGACAAGCAGTATGTGACAAGGTGAGAAATGTAATATGAATTTCTTTTATTTACAAATGCAATAATAATAATTTCTTAAGATAAATGATCATATTACTACACAATTACCATGCGCCATGTAACAATGCTTAACCATGTATAATTTTCTCTTCAAACCACAATTCTTTACTTTGATTTTTCATGATACAGAAGACATAACAAATACAACTTTTTGTTAACATGATGTTGCCTGAATTATCGGTGGTTTTACTTGATGAGTCAGTACAGATTGAAAACCCATTCTGATTCAAGATCCTGCCTGTAAACAATCTGGTATTTGTGTCACTTCTCTTTTTTCTTTTCACCTTTGTATAAGAAAATCTTTCCATTCTTTGTTATGATATTTATATTGCAATTGTTTTGATTTTCTATGCTTGGAAATTTTGCAATATGTTTTCTACTCTTTACTGTTCGATCACGATTACTTATGGTGTAATGCTTTTCATTTTGTAAACCTGGATTTTCTGATGCATTATCTGTTATTTTTGAGGGCATATTCTATGGAACCATACAGTCTATCAATTCAAACTCGATCACATACCTGCATTTGCATACTGAAAGTGACTAGTCAAAAGCCATTTATTTGTCCTTTTATTTACATTGTATAAATACTCAGTTACAAAACATAATTTCGCCTGTCATTTTTCGATAACAAAACATGTCCTTTCATTGTTCATGTCTCCTTGCTCATCCCCCTTGATCAAAGTTTCAAACAAGCAAAACAAAGCAACAACAACAACAATAAAAAAAAAAACAGTGATGTTACTACTCTCCAAAACAAAACCTGACAGACAGAAACTTTATGGCAGATAGTTCATTATCACAGACCAAAACGAGGAGAAAAAAATGATATAAGTAAAAACTGTAAAGAGCGCAAAGCTTGCAGTCAAATACTCTCTGCACTTGTACAACTGGAAGACCCTACCCTTAAATTACAACGCTGGACGATACTGTATAGCACTATTTCGCAAGTATTTCTCCTTATACAAAGCATCTTTTATGCTGCTTACAGTCGGCCTATCACAAGTGCAACCATTTCTAATATAGATTCTATACCTCACATTGTATTCTGCACCTCTCCACCCCAACCTCCTTCAATTTCCCATGTTTGAACTACCTTTCACAAAATACTTTCATTCACTTGTCTCGTTCTGATTAATTTGTTATAACCGAGGACTATGAACAAGTAGGGTCACTTCTGCTCCCATAAGAAAACCTAACACAGAGTAACTTTTATTCAAGACTGGCACAGCCTTTTAAGCTTGAATAAAGTCAGACAAATACAAAGATGAACAACAATCTAATAGTGGGGGAAAAACAAGTGCAGGCCAACAACCGAACTGTCTTCATAGTAATGACTTGGCAAAGATTTGGACTTAAGGGGGGGGGGGGGGGGGGGGGGGGGGGTGGCGGAGGGGGGAGGTTGAAGATGGAGAAACTGGGAACATGAAATTAAGAAAATATATTATAGATATGAAAACTCTTCACTAGCTGTCTGAGGGAACCACTGTAATCCCTTTCGAAGGCAGATCTATTTGTATTGCCTGCTCCGAGGACTATGGTTTTCAGATTGGTTATGGTCAAGCAAAATAATAAATTCAAAAGAGGAGTTTACTCAACTGACTTGCATTAGTCATCGTAACTTTGAGGCAACATTTCTAGTCTTTAGCTTAATGTATTTAATGTTTAAGGTTTAATGTATTTACAGCAGCTGTATAGTCTGATTTACTCCGAAAAAGACCCAAAACTCAACAGATGTTCACCAGAAAAATCATCAGTCCTGAACCACCTGTCTCGTACCACCAATAAGAAATGAATCACAGCAGATCACAAACACAATGAAGTCAATCCTTATTTGATGGACACAGAAGTTTGTGTAGCAATCAGCATCAACATCTTCCGATCCAGCTTGTACTGATCCACTTCACTATGTTCAGGTTCCCATCAGGCATTCAAGTTCGCAGTGTAAGCACCAAATATCATTACGACTCAGATGAATCTATTCACATAAACACCTTGCCCGGGTTCAGAATGTTCTTGGGGTCAAATGCTTGCTTGACTGTCTGCATAGCAGCCATTCCTTCAGGTCCAATCTCCTTTTCCAGTAAGGCACGCTTTCCCAGCCCTATGCCATGTTCCCCAGTGCAGGTTCCGTTCAGATCCATGGCCAAACTGGACAACAATGATCATCGTTGTCATAATAATAATAATGATCATTCATGGCGCTTAACCTTACATCATAAGCCCTAAGTGCTTACAAATACATAAAAGGTTAGAGAAAACGTAAATGAAACCAATAAGAAGATGGATTCTGCAATAAGTACGGTGCATCTACAAACTAGGGTGCATATTGACACACACCCACACACACACAGAAACACACACACACACACACCCTCACTTCATCAACACACAGCATATGACAGTTGCTGAAGATTTGCGGTCATTAAGTTCAAAATCACATAATTATCAGATGCTGGTACTCTGCATGTCTTTGGTGCATATGCATGCAGTGGGCTGGATTTTGAAACTGGTTTGTTGTTTTGCACAATCAATAGTGCTGTCTTGTTTACAAATGCTTTGATCTCCTTTAAGTTCAGTGATTTGTCTCATGGTCTGGATTAGAAGAAAAAGTAAACTCATGCAACCGTTTAAACTTTTGTAAACAAAACAACAACAACAAAGCAGTATACCCCCCAAATCTACACACCCCTGTCCACAATGAAAAAAAATGCACTGTCTGCACTTCTTTTGTTCTTTGCTAAACATCATTTTGTTATTTCTGGCCTAAGTATTATCATTTACTAATAATCAATAAGTAACTAAAGATCAGTAAACTAAAACTTTCCACTCTGCTAAGCTATTAGCATAGTGTAATTTGTGCATACCATGAATACATGCACACATTCACATATGTAAATGTGAAGACTTTCATGACTGCTTATGTTCATTTCAAACGAGACATACACTATTGCAGGTATGCTTGGAAGTTTTATTTTCTGAGTCATGGAAATACCTTCGGATGTGAAACAAACATCTCATGGGAGCAAGAAACACCCCAGCACACAAAAGCAAATCAAACAGGCGATATGCCACAGACTGAACACTCACAGGCACATGTTGTGGGTCACTTCCTTGATGCGTTTCAACTGGTCAGGGTCGTTAGGGGCCACAGGGTAGAAGACGTGAAAGTTACCGTCCCCAACATGACCCACCATGGGACCTATAAAAAAAACACACAAAAAAACTGTTCTTTTTCAAAACCATACATCGACTGGAAATATCCAATGCAATTGCAAAGGAATACTGTTGCAAGTCAAGATGAGTTCTAAATTGACTATTCTTCATTTGTGTGTGTGTGTGTGTGTGTTAGTCTGATTGTTCATGATAACCTTATTCTCTTAACTCCTTCACTTCAAACATAGCTATTATGGGGCAGTGCCATAGGATCCTTTGTCACATTTATGCACCAACACAGAGAGTACTGTAAGACTTTCACTGTAATGTTCTGACGACAGAGCATTACATGGGTGGGAGTGAGAAATGTTAATAATACTGAAAAGTTTGTGGACAGGGGGGTCTAGGGGCCACTTAACTCACTTGCTACCAATGTCCGCATATGCGGACATCGTACGATGAAGCGTTCACTACCAATGTCCGCATATGCGGATTTGGATTTTGAAAATTTGCGCTGTCCGAGTGACGTATCGGGTATGAAACTCAAGAATGGAGATGATTCCTTAGTTATCCCCTACCAACTTTCCATTCACTCGTGCCGCGCGTGAAGCGTTAGTCACTTGCTAGCTGACGAGAACCAAGAGTACCGTTGGTCAGCTCTACTCCCGTGATTTAAAAGATGAAGTCGCAACAAAGCGTTTGACACTGTAGGGCTGGTGAATTGTTAGTTAGCGTTGAAGACGTACTGGAAATGATCCAGACTGAAGGGTGAGATGTCGAAGAAGACATCAGTGATTCTTCTGATGAGGATTTTGACCCCTACAGTGGGGAGACAGACGTGGATTCCGACACTGAAGTGGGCGCTGATAGTGGCGAAGAAGCAGAAGAAACTGTGCCAGCAGTTGGGCCTCAACAACAAGTGTTTGATTTGGATACTGACGCTGAAATGGGAGAAGAAGTCGACAACTTTAGGGCTGTTTTCACCGACAATTGGACTGATCATTCTTATTTATTTCCTCTCGATCATCCGTTCACAGGCACACCAGGTTTATTGAACGACTGGCCAGTCAACACTCAGCCTTTGCAGTTCTTTGAGTTGCCCATGCATTCCACAGAGGTGGGTAAAGAGAAATTATTACTACATAAATTGTGCTATGTGTAAATGCGTCATGTATGTTTTACACACTAAGTGAGTGCATTTTTTTGCAGTGATCTATTCATGTACCAGTAGACTAGGGGGAGAGAGGGGAAGGGGGGGCAGGGAGGAAGGGGGGGAGGGAGACGGAAGGGATAAACAAAGGGAGCGAGTGATTATATGTACTGAGTATTTGTGCATTACTCTGTGTGTGTGTATGTGTGTGTGTGTGTGTGTGTGTGTGTGTGTGTGTGTGTGTGTGTGAAAGTGTGTGTGTGTGAAAGTGTGTGTGTGTAAAAGTGTGAGTGAGAGAGTGTGTGTGTGTGTGTGTGTGTGTGTGTGTGTGTGTGTGTGTTTGAGAGAGAACAGCTAGACATGTTCATGTTCTGTGACTCTGTGCATGGGTATGTTTGTGTTTCCAGGCATATTCTTACTGATATTTATTGTGCAAAAATCCATAATTTGTGCATTTATAGAATAAAGTGTTGAATATAAAGTAATTTAGGTAATTAATGTATAATGGTGCTGGTATCATATAAAAAATCCAGGTTGGTTCTACTTTATAGCTTGTAAAAGCACCAAACTATGCATCCATACACATGAATGTTTATTACAAACAATGGGATACACAGATACATAAGAAAAAGAAAAGAAAAGCTCATACGATCATTTTGTGTGTGTATGGTTGCAGGTCATGTTGCTGTGCTGAGGTGGCAGGACAAAAATCCTGTCTACGTGCTGACAACAGTGATGCTGCCAACCACCATGATGAGCTTCACAACACGGCACCACCCTGACAGACAGAAACCAGCAGCAGTACGGGACTACATGGCTGGAGGAGACATGAGTGATCAGCTCATGGCCTACATGCCCCTGCATACGAAGACCATGAAGTGGTGGAAGAAGTTTTTTTTCATCTTGTGACCTTGACTCTTATTCAGGGGTCTATTCTCTACAACAAGCATCTTGCAGTCCATGGTTTGCCACTGTGTGTGAAGCTGTGCCCAGGATGCAATGTCACTTGCCATGAGCTTTTCCACTCCAGAGAAGAATAATGAAAGTGATGCATCACCAGTGTTTTGTGCACAGTGAACTTTTTTTTTTGTTTTTCATCCTGTAAAGACACATTTTTCTTTTATTTTCACATCCTCCATCACCTGCTTGTGATTCAGTATTATATCTTCTGTGTCTTCAGTGACTCCAGCTGTGCTAGAATGTGATGTACAACATTTCTGAGCTGCTAAGGAACACTTACTACATGTGTTTCTGAAGGGTGCAAAAGTGCTGAAAGAAGAAAAAAATAAAGCCCATTTTCACCACCAAGATGGAAAGTAAATTACTTTATTTTTTATTCACATATAGACTAATATGCATTGTATCCACTCACCAAATTTCAAGTGTCTGTCTGCTCATCTATAATTGTGAGAATTTTTTTCCTATCCTATACAAACCCTGGGTTTTCAGGGATTAGCAAGGGGAAAAACTCACGGTATAGAGTGAGTTAAGGCCCCTGGCGGGGTGCAGGGGCAACACCCTGATGGGAGGCCTGGGGGGCTTTGCCCCCCAGACGGTGATGAAAACTTGACATTTAAGGACAGTTTACTGCCTTCTCCTTTGATACAAACCCTGAATTTCAGACTTCTCAGAACTATATAGTTAAAACTATTTCAGATAAAAAAAACAACAGAACAACTACAAACATCCAACGGAGTAGAGGCGGAAGAGTAAAGAATATGGATCAGAGAACCAACGCATGCACCATCGAAGTGCAAACGCCAAAATGCCAATATGTATAATATGGAACTACTCTCACCCATGCCATTATATCTGATCAGGCAGACCCACTGATTTTTGAATAGAAATAAATTGGTGAGTTGTCTAGTGCTAGGACAAGGGACCTAAACATGGATCATTTGGTAGATCAAGATGGTCATGATCACAAATGGCAACAACAGATACGTTGCCAGCACTCACATTCACTCACTCAGGCATGATGAAATTTCATGATATAGAGTGCGTAAGTCAAACACAAATAAAAGGAATGATAAAGCATTTAAAACAAACAGAAAACACATTCAAAATGGTCAGTTTCATCAGCAAAAAAGATGGAGAGGTCTGATCTTTCTGACTCTGAGAAGTTTGGTCTTTTTGAGTCTGGCTTCATTGATGGCTGCCTGGTCTGGCTGAGGCCTGGCTGCATCATCAGATGAGGTGTCCACTTCTGTTGCATCAAACTGGGTTTTCTCCTCGCAACAGTTGTTCAGTCTCTGCTGCAGGATGTCCATATTCCCCTCTGTTTGCGCCACTCTCTCATCATCCATTCATTTAACCCGAGTGCATCACTCTCTCATCATCCATTCATTTAACCCAAGTGCGTCACTCTCTCATCATCCATTCATTTAACCCGAGTGCGTCACTCTCTCATCATCCATTCATTTAACTCGAGTGCATCACTCTCTCATCATCCATTCATTTAACCTGAGTGCATCACTCTCTCATCATCCATTCATTTAACCCAAGTGCACCACTCTCTCATCAACCATTCATTTAACCCAAGTGCACCACTCTCTCATCATCCATTCATTTAACCATTCATTTAACCCAAGTGTGTCACTCTCTCATCATCCATTCATTTAACCCAAGTGCGTCACACTCTCATCATCCATTCATTTAACCATTCATTTAACCCAAGTGTGTCACTCTCTTATCATCCATTCATTTAACCCAAGTGTGTCACTCTCTCATCATCCATTCATTTAACCCAAGTGCGTCACTCTCTCATCATCCATTCATTTAACCCAAGTGCGTCACTCTCTCATCATCCATTCATTTAACCCAAGTGTGTCACTCTCTCATCATCCATTCATTTAACCCAAGTGCGTCACTCTCTCATCATCCATTCATTTAACCCAAGTGTGTCACACTCTCATCAACCATTCATTTAACCCAAGTGCGTCACTCTCTCATCATCCATTCATTTAACCGAAGTGCGTTAACTCAAGTTTGAATGCAGTTTTTCAATTCCCTTTTCACCCAGTTATTTCGAAAGCGTTGAGTCTAAAGTTAGCACCGAATGCCAATCACTTCATTCTGGGGATGATGCTGACTGACAGAGAAATCAATCGCCATACAGTGAATCTTTGTCTTTGATCAGTGACATACCTGTGTTAGTAAGCACCAGTTGAGTTGATAATCACAGGTTACAGAAGTGGATACTGAACATTTATCGATACATTTCATGCTCTTGCCAGTTGGTGTGCACCCTGGCTCATGATCTCATACGTCTAAGCATTGTGATTTTGTTTATATTTCAATCTCTGATCACAAAATTCTGTTTTGGAGAGCTAAATGGAACATTTATCAGACTGGGCAGAGGGATTCATCATAATTATTTTTTAATATGCTGAGCCTTACATGTGCAGAAAATTTGGTACTCTATATGACACACAGAATGAAAGCACATTATCCACATACACGCACCTTTATTCATTTGAAAAAAAAAAGGTGTCATCCAAACTGTTTTAGAATTGGTGACTCATAAGCATTCAAAGAGAATGGTCGTGAAATGGCTGGTGCTGGCAATCCGGAACAAGAGAGCTGAAAGAGTTGAAATATGTATGGTGTCAGGAGTTGGTGTACCTTTGCTGAACTCCTGCTGAGTGAAAAGAAACAAAAAGAAACGACGGAGATGAAAGCATGACAGAGAAAAAGGAAAATGAAGGCAGTCATTGCCAACAGAACAGATGCATGTGCACAAGTTACAAGCCTTGCTGCCATACAGAAAGGGGGAACAAGAAGGGGTGTGAAAGGAAAGGGGTCCTAGCCGGGAAGGGAAGTGGGGAATGCTTTGTAAGAAGCTAATGTCACATGGATGCAACCTATTAGAATAACACATACAGAACAGCAAGCAGGTATGCAAGAACCAGGTGACGGGGAAAAGATTTTTCAAACTGGATCAACTAAGTGTACTGTGTACCAGAACACCCAAATGCTGTACTGCTAAACATGCAAAGACATATGCACACACCATCACACAAAAAAGGGACAAAGCAAAACTCAACAGCAGGCTGTAGTGACAAAGCAAAGAAACAGAGACAGACTGACAGACAAACAGACAGACAGACAGACAGACAGACAGAGATAAGGCAGAGCAAAAAGAAAGAGGGAAAATTACAACTCACCAATCAGATTTGCATTCTGTATCATTTCCTTTGACTTGATAATGACTTCAGGCAGATTGGAGATGGGCACACACACATCTGTCGAGTATGGCTGAAAACGCAGCACACAAGCAACCATGAAATTTACCCCGGAGTAAACAGGCAAGCAGCATACTGAGAGACATGCCTCCAATGACTGAGAAGATGCGCTGTAAAACAAATACACTGAGAAGAAAAAAAACACACTGCAACTGACACAGGGGGAAAAATTGTTGGACCGATTGTTGTTCAGGAAAGAGTTGGCCCAGTCATCCTTTATCACAGGACTGAATTCAGCGCATTCATTTAAACATGGCTGCCATTTTCTTTTCAGGATTCCTTCCCTTTGCTTTCTGAGACAATCGTCTTCTTGGCCCATTTCAAAGCAGTTCAGTCACAAAAGCAAACTGCTTGAAGATAAAATCTTTCTCAGCTCTGGTCATGTATCCCCAAAATTTGATCACCTATATTCTATCTGGAGTTTTATTCATGAAATGTGTGAGATGCGTGTCAGACTAACTGAAAGTAAGAGACAATTCAGACATTTTCTTACAAATAAATCTTAACAACAGACATGTCCCGACAAAAGTGGAAGGCGGATGTGGAACACTGCTGAGTGGACTGGGAAGATATGTGCCACAACCCCAGACACTTATGCACAACTGACAGAGGTGGAAACAACTGACGCAGTATTCATCACTGCAGTTCTCCTACAACCTTAATGGATTCAGCCACAAGTGAAGAATATATACATCATTTACGAGTCATCTAAAAAAAAAAATCCGTTTTCAACCAGATTACCATGAACATTATAAGATCAGCTCCACACAAAAGATGACTTCAAGTTCATACAGTTTGTAAACTGTCATTAATAAGTCCCCTCACTGCTTCCCCTGCGGAACAAACATTTTCCATAATATTCCTCGTTAGGAAGACTCTCTTCATTTTACTTTTCACAGAGTGCCAAAATGTGATGATTTCTTTTCTTCTGTCTTTTACACTACATTAAAGGACACGATCATTAACTAAGATATTCTATACGCCCATTTCAAGCCTTATGAAGGCCCGTTAGGCAGTGATATAACAGTACTAGTAGTTCTAGGAGAAGTAACATAATTTAAATATGCATTTACTTTTGTAATTACTGAAATATGTGTGGACAAAACCATGCCTCCATCCACTTGCCAAATTGCATGAAGCGATGCACACAACCAATTATGTTTTTCAACTTATCAAAATTTCAGGCTGCTTATTTAAAGAATTGTCTGGACCAATCAATCCACTGCTGCTGATCAAGGTTTCAGACATCCACTTTTAGACTATTAGTATTCGACTGTTCATACTTACATACTGACATACAAGCACTCTGACATAATGCAATTACATGTTTACAAGCACACATACACAAATACATACAAACAATTATAATATAAATCTTCAGACTACTGATACATTTTACTTACTTTCTGCTGAGCTTTCTGGAAACAAAACTTCATTCAGCACTTCTCTTTTGCTTTTAGCAGTAAATCTACAAAAAACAGACATATAAAAGTATACTAAAAGTGAGCTATAACAACCACAAGAATATTGTAACCAAAATCACAAGGCCTAAGTAAACCTAGAGTGGACAACGTAAGCTTACAGAATTGAACCTCTTCTTCATGAGATTTGTACAAATTGGCCTCATAATTGAAATCAAAGTAATCTTGTCTGACTCGACCTTCTTCAGTTTGTCTTCAGCATGGAAATCTTCATCCCTACTGTCTCCATCCTGCATTATTTCCTCTACTACATTCTTCAGTGTGAAGACAGGATCACCGCCATTTTCATTGACCACTGTAGCATTAAAACATTCACTGCATGCTCAAAATACAGTTAAAAAAAAAAAAAAGCTAAAAACAAAAACAAAACAGATGCAGTTTGTAATACCCACTTCTTTCCCAAAACAAAGAGTCTGAACAGAAGCTCATGCAATGTGTTGACTGCACCTATTCATGTGCCATAAAAAAAAAATTTAAAAAAAAACCAGTTGGAATGACAGAAGTAAGGTTTGGGACACATGCTGTACTTCCAGACAACTTTGCCGGCTGACATCCACTGCACATCACAGTGCAGGCTTCAGTTTAACCCAGCAACAGACACTGACCTTTGCACCAGGAATGAGAGCCGAGCAGGCATACACAATTTCGTGGCGTGCTTTCCACAGTCTGTTTCGCTCATCCGGGTCTCTGGCCCACTTGAAGTCTTCCCCGTTGTTGGCTGCAGCAATCTCCTCTGACAGGAAACACACAGATCACCATGCCCTTTATCCACAAACTGCATAAGGTTGTCTTCAAATTAGTAGAAGCAATCCTCATGACTGCTTAGAGGGTGTTTTGGTTTGGACCGTTCCTGACAGTTATCAAGAACTACAAGCTTGACTGATACAGGTATGTGTCTCACCATAACTCCCTGTCCAAGGCCATTTACTTGGGTGCAAGGATAAGTGATACAGATGTGTCTTTCTATGACTCCCTGTCCAAGGCCACTCTATTGGGTGAATGTAAGACTGCTACAAACATGTGTTTCACACGATTCCCTGTCCAAGGCCACTCTATTGGGTGAATGTAAGACTGCTACAAACATGGGTTTCACACGATTCCCTGTCCAAGGCCACTCTATTGGTGAATGTAAGACTGCTACAAACATGGGTTTCACACGATTCCTGTCCAAGGCCACTCTATTGGGTGAATGTAAGACTGCTACAAACATGGGTTTCACACGATTCCCTGTCCAAGGCCACTCTATTGGGTGAATGTAAGACTGCTACAAACATGGGTTTCACACGATTCCCTGTCCAAGGCCACTCTATTGGGTGAATGTAAGACTGCTACAAACATGGGTTTCACATGACTCCCTGTCCAAGGCCACTCTATTGGGTGAATGTAAGACTGCTACAAACATGGGTTTCACATGACTCCCTGTCCAAGGCCACTCTATTGGGTGAATGTAAGACTGCTACAAACATGGGTTTCACATGACTCCCTGTCCAAGGCCACTCTATTGGGTGAATGTAAGACTGCTACAAACATGGGTTTCACATGACTCCCTGTCCAAGGCCACTCTATTGGGTGAATGTAAGACTGCTACAAACATGGGTTTCACATGACTCCCTTTCAAAGGCTATTCTACTGGGTGTACTTAAGACTGATCCAGGCATGTGTCTTCCCACAACTCCCTGTCCAAGGCTATTCTATCAGGTGAATGTATGAGTGATGCAGGCAAGTGTCTCATAATGACTTTGTGTCAATGGCCATTCTACTGGGTGTATGTACACACTGATGGGTAGATATCCCAGAGGCATGTCTGGGAAATCCTGGAGACGGCAGCATACAGGACAGGACTGGTTACAACACCTTTATCCTGTCAGCACATGACCGATCAGAACAACTGACTCGAAAAATCTCAGAAAAAGGTTGGAGTCCAGGGACAACACCCTAGCGGGGGGAGGATGAAGGCCCCAGCCGAAATGGAATCTAAGCAGTTTCAAAGACTATTTCATGGCCTCTCATGATTTTTTTTTTTTTTTTTTTTTTTTTTTTTTTTTTGCTGTCCCACCTCTGCGCCACCTTAGAGGCAGTGCACCCACGCCGCTCATTCCGACACCCCGTCCACAACCACAGCTTGGTCGGTCCCGCCGCAGCCCCGGCACCGGCGATCCACCCTCTCATGATTGGCTAATTACAATGCAGCACACAAAGAAACCAAAAGAAAATAACTGCAAACACACACACACACACACACACACACACACACACACACACACACACACACAACACACACACTGGCATGCACACTTAAATCTAAACACTGACCGACAACCGCCACCTGCTCCTCCACTGAACTCGGTGAGCCGTGAAACTCCAGGAACAGAGAAGGTGCTACCTTCATGTCATACTTGCTGAACTTGTTGAAGGCATCAATGGCAACCTCATCCAGAAACTCTGAAAACAGACAATGCTGCATTCAATGCTGGAGAAAAGGAGGAAAACAAGACTGATCTTTGAGAGATATTTTGTCATTTCTAACGTTACTCAGACAGTGCACCAGAAGTTTTATTGTTGGAGTATTTCCCTCAAACGTTAGAATATATCACATATGACTAAGGAATTTCAAGAAACGTTTTTGCTCCTCATACTTTCTTCACTGATCGCTGAAGGCTTCCCATGGGATTGTTTGCACTCTCTCATGCTTAGAATTGACAATTAGCACATGACAGTCTCTGCTTTTATTCTGTCCTTTGTGCTTTTCCCCCCCTTTTTGGCAAACTGCAATCTTGTTGAGCTTCTCTAATAATGTGGCCATTTCTTTCATCGAAACTAGGTGGGAAAATACTGGCTTTGACATAAACGATGAAGACACTGTGTTGTTTTGGCTTTTTTTTTTTGTACTTTGAAGCATTTTGCAGACTAAAGTACCAGTAGCCCCGGCACCGGCAATCCACAGGGAGCCGTCAATGTCAAGTCGTCAAGAGGCAACCCACCGGAGGAGACACTGCACTGCCGCCGAGTCACTTCGGTGGTGTTCAGTGGTGCCTGTTCTGATCTAACATACGCAGGACACCACCTACTAAGCCCCCTACTGACGACAATAATTGCTTAGTCGCGGAGCCGGCGTGAGTGAGCTCTCCCCCCGGAGGGCGCCACCACGTCCGTCCAACGACAGGCCCCATGGACCCGCTGATACCGGTGACCCCGACGGAACCAAACCAAGGCCACAGACGTGGAGAGGACATCAAAATTGAGGTCACCATGAGAGCTGGGCATGAAGGGCCACAGACTTTGAGACATTTTTTTTTAATGCTGATCGATGAGAATGAGGATGGTTATCATGATGCTACGGATTTCCATTTCGGTCTGAGACTACATGACAGGGCTGTACTCTACACTTCCTTTCATAATATATCCCAGCATCAACCAGGCCCGAGAGATACAGGCACCTGCAGTGTTGGTCAGGAAATTTGAGCAACACTCTCAGAAACGCATCCATTAAGTGGATGAAACTCGACTGTGTGGTCCCAGTCTTCCCAACCGAGTCCGCAGCAAATTCAACTCTGGGTAGGAGCCGGTCGGGGCAGAAAAACCCACATGACTCTGATGGGATTCGAACCCACGACCTCCCAGCCGGGATCTGCAATGCTAACCACTTCGCCACAGCGGCTGGTCAGTATTGTTAGTTAATTAATGTATCCAAACTAAGACTAATCACACAGTTTTCCACATCTTTCTCATCTGTAATTTCATAATGTTTGTGAATAATAACAATACTATATAACAATAATAATAATAATGATAATGACTGACATTTATATAACATCTCACCTATGGATCTAGGCACTTACAAAGACACATTTTCTCTCTCTCTCTCTCTCTCTCTCTCTCACACACACACACACACACACACACACACACACATTCTCTCTTACTCTAAGACACATACCCCACACCAACATCCACATGCCCACTCAAACTCACAGTCTCTATTCATAATAATACAAAAGGATAAAGGAATGAACTAAATATCTGGAAGATTCTACCCAAACAATTGTATTTCCATACACTCACACTCATACAGTGTCAGACTGAAGGGCAGTGTGATTGTCACAGTCAGGAATCTGCTGTAACAGAAAGGTTCAGAACAGCATAGCATCCCCTGGCTGTGACCAATGGTACCCGGCCCCCCCACAGCCACTGCAGATCAGCAGGAGACAGCAGCACTCACCGATACGAGCCATGGGCACCCCACACTGCAGCACCTGCACTGTCGTGTCCACCGCCTCCTGAACTGAAGGGAAGTGCACCACTGCCGACAGGGTCTGCACAAACAGATACAAAAACAAGGTAAAGGAGAGATATATCACATACACACACGCACACACACACACACACAGAAAATCAACAACAACAACATGATCTTCCTTCTTTCCTTATATCTTCTGCAGGACACTGATCAATACCTTTACAAACTATCATTCATATTCTAAAGAATGGCTCATTGTTTTTAAAATGAACTTCGTTTTGTATGGAAGAAATGGCAGATCTACTTACAGCCTCTGGGATTCCATACAGGCGGATCGTTGCCTTGGTAATGATGCCAAGAGTCCCTTCAGATCCCACAAACAAGTTGGTCAAGTTGTAACCAGCTGAGGTCTTTCTGCAAGAAGTTTCCATCAAAATTTTCATTTCAATAAAATGTACATGAGCTCTTCACTCATTCTAAGAGTTGGGGCACCTTACTCCCACCCCAGTGTCACTAGCTGACAATGTGAAGAACACAATCTTGAGCAGATTTAACTAAAGTCAACAATAAACACACTATGCACTGCATCATATTCATGAATTTTTTTTTTTTTTCAAACACTTGAAGTATCCTGCATAAAATATTCCTCACACAGGAACCTTCATAGAATCAGAAATAATGGTCTAAGGCAGCAGCACTACTTAAATTAAAAAAATACAAATAAATGGGAGAAAAAAATCCATGAACTGTTTGACTGACACAAAACACATTCTTGATTTGTGTCCTCAACCTTCTCTGTTGAACCTGATAATGTTGCCCTCTTTCTTGGTCCCACGAAACGAAAAAGAAACACCCGAAGGTGCGAATGGGAAACCCAAAGGTGCGAATGGGAAAACACCCAAAGGTGCGAATGGGAAAACACCCAAAGGTGCGAATGGGAAAACACCCAAAAGTGCGAATGGGACCCAGAGAAGTACTGTCCTCAACTGCTGAACCAACCAGCTGAGAGCAATCCTCCACCACCCTTGGAAGTCAGCGCTGTGTTCACACAGGGTGCAGGCACACACAGGGCATTCCATTAAGATGTTATGAGGTACATCCCTGGCAGATGCCACTGCCCTTCTTACTGGCCCCCACATCTTCCAGCATTAAGGTGATCCAGTAACTTCCACTTTAATGAGATAGGGTGTAACATCCACTGTTGCCACTCCCAAGCTTTCTCCAGTCTCGTCCCCTCAGCAATCCCCTTTCTTTCTTTCCACTCTTCTTCCATGTCTACCCCGTGCCATTTCTCTCACACCACTCATTCCAACTCTCCCTGAGCTATCACAGTGGAAACTCTTCATAAGAACTGCCGAAAATCCTTTGAAACATGGGGCATCTGTTAGGAAGGACCTTTCTTCTTCTTCTTCTTCCTAAAATACTGGTTCACTCAAAAACGAGTAGGTCACCAGCGTGCATGTTAAAAGGTAAAATAAAATAACATAAAATAAAGTGCGACTCAGTCAGTTGGCCCCTGGAGCAAAATTTGGCAACAAGGGGTCGCACACGATATTCAAAAAGTTAAAAACAATGGCCAGATTCAGGCCCAGGTAACCATAAAATATCTGGGGAAGTTAAAATAGAAAATCGTCAATATGCAGATCTCAAAACTGTCGCATCAATTTGCTTTTTAAATGAGACTGCATTTGTGGCAATCTTGATGGCACCCGGCAGTGAGTTCCACAGCCGTACAGAACTAGGATAAAATTAATGTAAGTGGCTGTCAATATTTGATGCAGGTATGATATAACATTGACCGCCACTCCTGGTGCTACTTTTATTCAATGCTAGTTGTTCCATTGGAATATCAATTAGTTTAGCTCTGCCTTTGAAGAAGATATTAAGTTTGATAAAAGCTCTTCTCTCTTCTAAGGGTTTCCATTCTAATTTCCCCATGTTCTTCCTAGTATTCTCCTTCTCTCTGATATGGTTCCCTGTTACGAACCGTGCTGCTCTCTTCTGAATCTTTTCGAGGTTATCAATGTCCTTTAGATGGTAAGGATCCCAGACTGAGCAACCATATTCCAGTACTGGTCTAACCAATGTTTTGTAGCAGTCGTCTTTAATCTTTTTTGGGCAGTCGTTGATATTCCTGTATAAGAAAGCTAAGATGTTATTTGCTTTCTTACATACTAAATTGTAATGTTCTTTCCATTTGAGACGACTATCTATGATCTTGCCTAAATATTTTGCAGCATTGGTTTCTTTAAGAATAGTATTATGAATAGAATATTCTGATCTAGTTGGTGAGCGTTTATTACATATACGCAACACCTGGTACTTCTGGGGATGAAATTCCATTTTCCAAGTTCTTTCCCACTTTTGTAAACCGTTTAGATCTTCTTGTAGAACGCGTGTATCATTCTTGCTTCTGACTGTTCTATATACTAAGCTGTCATCTGCAAAAAGCCTTATAGTAGTTCCAGGAGAGAGATTTCTAATTATGTCTTTTTATAAATTAAGAAAAACAAGGGCCCCAGAACAGTTCCCTGTGGTACACCTGACAAGACTGGTTTGCAATGGGATGACGACCCTTCCACAACAACTTTCTGCATTCTCCCAACGAGGAATGATCTAGCCCATTTTAGCAAAGAACCGCCAATGCCAATGTGTTCTAATTTAAGCAGCAGGCCCTCATGGTCAACCTTATCAAAGGCTTTAGAAAAGTCTAATAAAATTGCATCTATTTGCTGTCTGTTGTTAAGATAGTTATTAAAATCAATGAGAGTTGCTATAAGTTGAGTCTCACAACTCCTTCGCTGTCTAAAACCATGCTGGGCGTTATTTAAGAAGTCATATTTGTCAAGATGGTCCATTATGCTACTATATATTATGTGTTCAAGTAGTTTTGCTGATATGGATGTAAGAGATACAGGTCTATAGTTCTCTGCTTTTGTTTCGTTACCCTTTTTTAAATAAAGGAATAATGCTCGCATCTCGCCACTCATCAGGTATTACTCCCTGGTCCAGTGAAGCTTGGTAAAGTAGTTGGTATACCTCAGTCAATTCATTGGCACATAATTTTAAGAGCTTGCCAGGAACACCATCAGGACCAGTAGCTTTGTTTTCATTGATGTTGGTCAGTAACTTAAATATGCCTGCTTTGCTTACTTTGATGTTTTGCATTTCAGGGAGTTTATCATCATCCTTTAGTCTAACGTTAATTAAAGGCTTGGGATTTGAGAAAACCGAACAAAACTGCTTGTTTAGTAAATCTGCTTTCCCTTCAGGGTCCTGTATTAGGTTATTCTGGTTGTTTCTCAGGTCTGGAATCCCAATGTTGTCCTGTCTCTTACTCCTTATGTAAGACCATAATTTCTTGTTTTGATGATCACCTGAAATCATCGAATTAACGTAATGGAGTGAGCAAGCCTACATTCTCTCTGACACCTTCTCTTTAATATGTTTATACCTAATCAGTAATCTTTCTGAATTCGGGTGTAGTTTCAATTTCTTAAAGAACGATGTTTCCTTCTCAACAAACGTTTAGTTTTTGTATTAATGAATTTAATCCATGGCTGGTGGTTCTTGCTTGAAGTTATTTTAGTAGGTATGTTGTCATCCATAATAAATTCCAAGTTAGTTTTTATACACTTCCAAAGGTCATTGACATTATCTTTAACACTATGAGACCTAAAAAAAAAAAGACAACTGAAATCATGAGTATCCCTGCGTAATTTTGGTAAGTCTGCTTGGTTCCAGAGTCTGATGGTATGTTTAGGGGGTTTTCTTCGAAAGGGTTGAAAGTTGCTCTCTAAGAGAATTATGTCATGATCACCCAGGCCTGCAATTAATTCCTGATTGCCTAAAGCGCCTGGACAATTCGTAAAAAAATAAATCCAGGAATGCATTGCCACGTGTTGGTATTTCAACTGACTGCACTAATCCAAGGTCTTTGGTGGTATCAAAAAACTGAAAATTAATATTTTTATTGTATTGATTACCAAGTATGGCATCTTCACGCCAATCAATATCTGGTAAGTTGAAGTGTCATCACCAATCCATAATATTGCCTTCCTATTGGCCAAAACAATGTCAGAAATGTCTCTGCAAATAGACGAACATACATTTTCATCTGAGTCTGGAGGTCTGTATACTGATCCAACAATGACAGGTCTCTTATTCTTAAAATTAATCCTACAAAATAAACTTTCACTATTTTTGCCTTGATATAAAAACTCACTGGCTAAGTTCTTCCGAATGGCAATCAAGACTCCCCCACCTCTTTTTCCAAGTCTGTCCTTTCTATAAATATCAAAATCCTCCATTAGAAGTTCACTGCTGGATGTTCCAGTTTCTAGCCAAGTTTCTGTTCCAATTACAACATCAATGTTTTTTTCGGTGACTAAATTACTGAGTTCTTCCTTTTTCTTGATAAGTGATTAAAAGTTTACGACTATGCATTTAAGTTTATCTTTTTCTCTTAATGATTTGGAGTTCGGCTGCACTTTATGATTTGGGATTTTATCAGTTTTAGAATCAGGGGTGAATGCAAACTTAGGACAAAATTTCAAGTTTTCTTTTGGGGATCGGTCTGGTGAGATAAGGTCAAAACGGTTGCTTTCTGAGCTGCCGTCTTCAACAGAATCTTCAAAAAGTCTCGAACTGAAGTCTGGAAGCCCACAGGTAAAACACGTCCAAGATATATCGCTATTACATAATGCTTCATGAACTGCTGAATTTAATTAATAACATACATTTAGTGTGATACCATGTATTGCAGATGTCACAGGCAACTGCTTTATGTTTCCATGTGACTCGCAAATTGCAGACTCCGCATGGATATTTTACTTTGGTGGACGGACCAGGATTGAGTTCAATGTCTCCCAATAGTAGGATAAGGCTTAAGAGCCATCATTTAACTACTCTATGTCTAACTCTTTT
>CM065730.1:53795096-53820096 GCA_033310375.1 Conus canariensis
GGCAGGATATTGGCTGTTGTTGTGTTGTCAAGTCTGTGAGTTGTAAATTGTCGGGTTGTTGCACGAGCAACAACTAGTCCGTTGGTCAGGTGTGTCAACTCTGCAGAGGGATACACTGTTCTGACCAACGGCTGCTTTTGTTGTGAGTGAGGCTCACTTGATTCCGACCAGGGCGGAATGCGTTGGGGTAGCTTCACTTCGGTCCCTGGTGTTCATCGGAGTGGACGTGCTCCTTGTAGGTGCGGCGGCAGCGCCGTTAGTTCTGCTGAATGAGTGACTTCGAGTCATAGTTAGGGCCAGGTCCTCATCGGGTTGGTGTGCCCTTGGCCTGTGCCGAGTCTGTGTCATCTTCGTTGGCAGCCACTTTCAGCCAGTTGCAGAACTGGTGTGGTTGATCGTCTGTCTGTCCAGGTTGGTGATCTGTTGTGTTCGTGGTGTCGTGGTTCGTCATGTTGTCTTGCATCATGGTGAGTTGTGCTGTGGTTGTCTCATGTTGTGATTAGTTGGTGTTGTGTTCGTTGCGTATACTGGTTGGCTGGTATGATGTTGTCTTGGTTCCGTGGTTGAAATTTGTTGTCAGCCAGTTTGTGTTGTCACCTCTTTTCTGTATATTTTGTAAGTAGTGTACATAGTGTAAGTAGTGTACATAGTGGTTCCTGAGTTCGATTGTCACAGGACAGGTTGGCTAGACAATGTGGGTTCGATATAATAACCACTGATGGACGGTGAGGCAGATACTGATTGTGGCTAGTTCATGTTAATTTCAGTCGGTTCAGTAAGAGGATAATATGAGGTTGCATTCTGTTATGGATCATATGAGTCAGGTGCAGATGTGTCTGCGTGAATCATAAAGGCGTGTGATGATTGTGCTCAATTTCCAGTTGTAAATAGTAGTAGTGCGTTGAAGTTGAGTAACGATTCCGGAGTTGCCCTGCACAGCATTGGAATCGGTTAACTGTGCAGTAGGGCCAAGGCCGATTTGTGGGTGAGTGGTTTACACCGGGGTACGGTCGTGACCATTCAAGTTATATTGGTGTCTTTTTTACTTTCGTTAGAGTCATGGTTCTCGACGCGAGTGTCATGCGTGTGCAGACTGTATCTTTGACGTGTGTGTGTGAACAAACGCACCAGGTTTTCTGTAGAGCAAATGACAGTCATCACATGAACGGGGATATATAATTTGTGACAAAACAGGGTTGGAGAAAGATATCTTAGGTTGTGGGGAGACAGTCCCATTATGAATTTTAGTAGTCAGGAAGAAGGGAGAGGTAAAGTTTAAGGCAAGTGGCTTAGCAGTCGGTAGGATAAAGAATGGATGGTGTGCAGCATGTAATATTGTATGAAGTGCGGTTATGTTGGCATAACAAGGAATATGAACTGGGTTAACTGACAAGAGATGACAGAGTGGGACTGGATGGAAACTTTGGCGAGCAAATCATGTTGTTTTTCGATATATGATTATACTTGACAGTGCAAAGAGGGGTAAGAATGTGAAGGATTGTGGCTGCGAGCCGATTCTCTTGTGTGAACATGCTGGAAGTGTGAACCACTGAAAACTGATAAGTTTTTGTAGACAGATGTCCATCACTACTGAGTATTATGTGAAGACATTTCCTTGTGAAACTGCCCATTCCTAGACCACTTAGTATTTCCTAAGGGGGCCCATGGAGTCGTTTGGGTTAGTTTTCTTTTCTTTTCCGAGATTTGGGGTGTGATACCTAATTTCATATGTAATAACATGGATTGGCTCAGGGAGAATATTGCTTTGCTGCTGTGGTAAGGGTTAGCAGGAAATTGGTCTGATAACCCCAAAGCGAGTAACGGGTTGGGGGGGTGTATTCGAAATTCAAGGAGTCACTCTCATGCCAAGGTGGGAAGTAAGTACGGGAGATTGAGAGTTAAAGCTTTACCAAGTAGCCTATGTGCCTTGATGACTCGGGTAGTAGCAACACTACAGTAGTGGCCTACAGTTGTTTCAGCAGGTATCCTGCTTCCGTCCTGAGGCTGGGGACGGATCACCGCAGTCGGCGGCTGCTTGTTGGCAGGTGAGCGGCGACGTCCTCTTCCTGTGCTCTCCTGGGAGGGGGAGACTATCCGGGCCGTCTGCCGTCTGAGACAGATCTCCTCCTGCTACCTGTGCTCTTCCAGGAGTTCTCCAGCACCTGTTCCTCTTTCCCTGTTCAGGCGCCATGTGAGGGGTGCTGCGCCAGGCCTTCCTTCACCCTCAGTTCCAGCAGAGCCTTCAAGAGTGGGGCCCGTTGAGAGGAGGCCGGGTGTGTGTGTGAGTGTGTTCCGCGGGGAGGAGTCGGCTTGCGTGAGGCCACGGACAGCGCCGAGGAGCAGGGTCTTCTGGGGAAGAGTCAGCCTGCGGGGGTCCACAGACAGCGCCGAGGAGCGGGGTCTTCTGGGGAGGAGTCAGCCTGCGAGGGGCCACGGACAGCGCCGAGGAGCAGTGTTTTCCAGGGAGGAAGGGTGTCCAATTTTTTCTGTGGTAGGAAGGGGATGTAGCATTAGGCAGTAGGGTCGGGGGTGTTTGCTGCTGCCTCCTTTAGGGACGTAGTGGCCAGCACGGCGTAGGGTACTTGTCGTTGCCTCCCTTAGGGACGCAGCGACCGGTGCGGTAGTGGTCCCGGGTCAAAAAAAAAGGGTGGGTCCTGGGCAGAGGTGTGGGTGGTAGTAGTTTAGAGATTTGAGTCCCTTGGGTTAGTCCTTGTCCTTAGTAGTTAGCCACCACGTGTGCGGGCTATCGCTGCATCCCCAGGTCATAGTGATATACCGCAACTGGTGTCTTAGGGTAGGTTAGGGTTTCCCTGGGTCATAGCAGGGTAGGGTGGGTCAGCGGGGAAGTGGAATACCGGTGTGTGGTTGTGGATGGATGTGAGTGGTGGCGCCATAGTGTGTGTGTGAAATAAAGAAGTGTGCATGATTGTAAAGCTGTGTTAGTGTGCTGTGTTGTCTGATCTAGTGTGTGACAGGCGTGGGTAGGGGTGGTAGGGCCGTCCGGCTTAGCGACCGTGACAGGGTGTGCAAACTTTCACTACTTCGTCACCAGATTACAACAAAGAGCATAAATTGTGAAAAGAGTATTTAGAATACAGACAGGAAGATGGTCCCCCATGGGCAAAAAAACAAAACTGTTGATGACAATTAACACAGGAGAATGATCCCCAAAGGGCAAAAAAAAACAGTTGATGACAATTAACACAGAAGAATGATCCCCGAAAGGCAAAAAAACAGTTGATGACAATCAACACAGGAGAATGATCCCCAAAGAAAAAAAAAAACCATGTTGATGAGAACTAAGACATGAGAATGATCCCCAAAGGGCAAAAAAACAGTTGGTGACAATTAACACAGAAGAACGATCCCCAAAGGGAAAAAAAAAAACACAAAAAAACTACTGATGACAATTAACCCAGGAGAATGGTTACCAAAGGCAAAAAAAAACTGTTGGTGACAATTAACCCAGGAGAATGGTTACCAAAGGCAAAAAAAAACTGTTGGTGACAATTAACACAGGAGAATGATCCCCAAAGAAAAAAAAAACTGCTGATGACAATTAACACAGGAGAATTATCCCAAAGGGGAAAAAAACACAAAAAAACCTACTGATGACAATTAACCCAGGAGAATGGTTACCAAAGGCAAAAAAAAAAACTGTTGGTGACAATTAACCCAGGAGAATGGTTACCAAAGGCAAAAAAAAACTATTGGTGACAATTAACACAGGAGAATGATCCCCAAAGAAAAACAAACTGTTGATGACAATTAATACAGGAGAATGATCCCCAAAGGAAGAAAAAAGCTGTTGATGACAATTAACACAGGAGAATGATCCCCAAAGGAAGAAAAAAACTGCTGATGACAATTAACACAGGAGAATGCTCCCCAAAGAAAAAAAAAAACCTGCTGATGACAATTAACACAGGAGAATGTCCCCAAAGGGGAAAAAAAAAAAACTGTTAACACAGAAGAACGATCCCCAAACAGGAAAAAAAACTGTTGATGACAATTAACACAGAAGAATGATCCCCAAAGGGGAAAAAAAAAAAACACAAAAAAACTATTGATGACAATTAACCAGGAGAATGATCCCCAAAGAAAAAAAAAACTGTTGATGACAATTAACACAGGAGAATGATCCCCAAAGGAAAAAAAAAACTGTTGATGACAATTAACACAGGAGAATGATCCCCAAAGAAAAAAAAACAAACTGTTGATGACAATTAACACAGGTGAATAATCCCCAAAGGACAAAAAACAGTTGATGACAATTAACACAGGCGAATGATCCCCAAAAGGCAAAAAAAAACAGTTGATGACAATTAACACAGGCGAATGATCCCCAAAGGGGAAAAAAAAACCTGTTGATGACAACTTACACAGGAGAATGATCCTCAGAGGGCAAAAAAACCCAAACAAACCTGTTGATGACCATTAACATAGGAGAATGATCCCAAAGGCTAAAAAACTGTTGATGACAATTAAGAAAGACAAAAACAAAAAAGCAGTCAAAATGAGTGATAGAAAAGATGAAGTTACCAGCACACAACTTTCAGAAAGCAGAGGAGGCCAAAAATGAAGTCACCATACAACAAAGCAAAGAAACACAGATGACTGACCTATGGGAAACTGCAGACCAGTGTCTCGAACGTAACTGTTCAGTTCGCCGCGAGTCACCCCTGATTCAATGGTGCAGTCAAAGTCTTCGGCGTTGACAGCTATGATGTTCTTCATCTGGCTGACGTCCAGACACACGCCACCCTGAACACAAGGGTTTGGGTTTTCTGCACCACTGTGTGTGGATGGTAACATTCAGATACGGCCACGCTGTGTGAGTGTGTATGCGTGCGTACGTGTGTGCCTGCATGCGTGTGTGTGTGTGTGTGCATGCGTGCGCGCCTGTGTATGTACGTGTGTGTGTGTGTGTGTGTTTGTGTTTGTAAAAGGCAAACAGTGAGGCGATCAGGTAATCCACGTCTCAATAAAATGGGGGATTTGAAAAACGGGGCGAAATTTTGTCGCCTAACTTTTTTTTACATGTTGAATGGTGTTCAGGAATGCAGTATTGAGGTGCTGCATTCAAAGTCTCACTCACCTCAGTTCTGCCAACATCGTCCAAACTCACACACACACACACATTTACACTCCATCGCCCCGTTCTGTTCAGACGCCGATTCCCCTATCATCTCACTGTTTGCCTTTTACAAACTCTTACTGACTTGGGGGTGGATACACTCCATAGTACGGCTCAGACAGCCACCCGAAGTGCCACCTCATAGTTGCGACATTTTGCCCCATTTTCACATCATCCCATTTGTGCCATTTCAAAGGCGTGTGTGCATGCGTGCGTGCTTGTGTGCGTGCATGCGTGTGTGTGTAGGTGACTGTATGTGTTTAAGTGCATACATACTTGTGTGTGTGTGTGTGTGTGTGTGTGTGTGTGTGTGTGTGTGTGTGAGTGTGTGTGTGTGTCTTGTGTGTGTAAGTATGTGCATGCTTCTATGTGCATGTATGTGCATGGTTGAGTTGTGCATATTCTAATTCCTAAGTGCTACAAGTTACAGACAGTTTCAAAACTTTTTTTTTTTTAAACTGCTTCATGTAACGTTCTCCACTGACTTTACACTTAACAGTACAATGAAATGTTCTCCACTGACTTCACACTTACCAGTACAATGAAATGTTTCAACAGCAGTAAAGCATCAGGCAGTGATAAATTGTTCCGCTCCATATATGTAGTTAACAGATAAAATAAAAAGACTGACAAAGTCTCAGGATATGATACACTTCTTAGTTGGATAATAAATAATTCAGCTGTTTCTTTTTCCTTATCTAATTTTGTTTTTCTTCTTGGGGAGGGGTTCTCTCTCTCTCTCTCTATCGCTCACTCGCTCTCTTTCTCTCTCTTAAACCATCCACACACCTACATCCACCCACACACACACTCAAACAAACACACAGAGAGGAAAACTATAATCAGGTCTGTGGAGCGACAAATAACCTATCCTGATAATTGCTAGTTAAAAACCACCATTCGCAAAAAAACCCTGCAGACAAAACATCCTCTGTCTTTCTGTCCTGACCTTGGTGGCATTGATGCCTCCCTCTAAGCCCGTGCCGCTGCCAAAAGGAATGAGGGGCACTACATTGTTGTTGCAGAACCGCGCCACCTGACTCACGTGGTCTACGCTCTGGGCAAAGACCACAACGTCTGGCATGCTTGACCTGGTCACACAGAGCACACTATGTTTTCATTCTATGGATCTGCATCATTTTTTTTTTCATGGATGAGTATACTTGAAATTAACAGTCTATGAGTACTTGAAATTAACAGTCTATAAGGAAACAACTTGTGCACTTTTTTATTTTTAATCTAAATGAATACTGTCTAACTGTTGGACTCATTTTCATGATGGATAGAAACGCTGGACAGTCGCTTTTCCCACACAATTAACTTTGTAAGCCCTGCATTCTAAAACATCGAGTTTTTTTTTTTTTTTTTTAGAAGAAATTACTTTTCTTCTCAACAACTGCAGAGTGCATCCTGAATTTCCAAGTGTCTTGTAATAAAAAAAAAAATTTGGTTTGTATCAATTTTAGTTGGAAAATTGTCTCTCAGAATTCAAATGCAAAATTCAGTTGAAAGCTAAAGAACCATGAAAAACTTCATTTTCAAAGCACGTCCAATACTCAAACTCCCAACAATGATTATGAGTATAATGCCTCAGAGAATATACACAAAAAGAGTTAAAGTTCACAGGTATTAATATTTTACAAGGCGAATAAGTAAAAGAATAAACATTCAGAGTTCCTGTTGATGTGCATTTCGCACACAATAACACTCAAATACCCTTTGAAATTATGCTTCAGGCATCAACTGACCCTTTAAAATTAAAGAATAGCAGTCACTCAAGTCAGCCATTCAAAACATGTTGTGTGTATAACCATACCAGGTTATAGTTTGCTGCATGAATTGGCAAATCCTTAATGGGGTTTGTTCCCGTCAGCGTAAAATCAAAAGAGAAACCAAGTACTTCTCGACACAGTCAAACACAAATTGCCCTCAGACAGCACAAACTAACACAAGGCAAGCAAGAAATATAATGTGTTATCAAAGTGATGCATTGCATCTAAACAGGTAAAATAACTATGTTGAACACATGGCTGAAATGTAAATGAAATGATTCAGATGGTCAATGATGACCAACTGGAATTCTGGGAACATGTGTCTGCATAAAACGACAGTTGTCGAAGCCTCTGACATAGCTATCCTAATAAATAACTAAAGGCAATTGCGCTCTGCATAGGATCTTGTTATCATGAGCAACACATGAATCTAGATGATACAAGTCCACAGAAGAGAGTTAATTATGTGACATTGATGCAGCCTTTTCACAGATTATTTCAGAATACTGACGGGTGATAGGATTCATCATGACCATGCTGGTCCCGGACTGCGTCAGCTGTGGACACATTGCTCGCTCCAACAATGCTGCGCAGGTCTTGAACAAAACTGTCGGTCACCCGTTCAGCAACCGCCTAAGACACACATACACACACACATATATTTATATCAGATGAAGGTTTTATCAAATGATGAAAAGATTTGAAAAATTATTCTATGCAACCAAAGCCACAGCAGAAAGTCTGGTTCTGTATTTTAAAAGTTCGCAAAATACTGGTTGATGTATTTTCTATAGAAATGTATTTGAATATAATCTTTCTTTTCATTGATTAACCAATTTAGATAGTCACTTCACTGATTAACATATTTACATTGGATAAGTCGTATGTTACACAAAATGATTGAGTACTATTTGATCAGGAGTAGATAAAAATGATAAATGACATTGCACCAGTAGACACTGTTTGCCTACATCACGTTCAGAAGGCCTTTAACAACAAGAGGTGTGGGTTGATTTTGACGTGGTGACAGCCCTGATGTGGCCCTTTGCGGTCGGCTGGGCTATAAGCAACATTATCTTATCTTAACAACAAGAGGTGACACAAAAACTGAAACCTGAGCATTAGGGGCAATTTCTGTAGCAGGAGTGAATACTTTTTTTTACATAGGACAAGTCAGTATATTAATGCTACAGTTGACAAGCTGGGCACATCAAAGGATGATGACCAACAGTCATGTGCCCCAGGGCAGCATTTTCAGACTGACACTATTCATTTATCTTATAAAGGATGTACCTGATATCTTGCAATATCTTATTAATTTATCTGCTGATCATCAAAATGCAAAATGTGAAAGAGTCAACAAAGAAAAGCAATAAAGCTCTGATTGTAAGAACGCATAAATGAACTAGTTTGATGGGCAGAAAAGAGGCACATCAAAATTTACAGTCATATAATTCTTCATGCTGGCAAATATCAACTTAAATTGTTACCTCCAAGAAAAATAAATGAGTTTGAGAATGATCTGGGAGTTTTTGGTAAGCAAATATTTAACTTTTGAGCGTCACAATAATGATACACTAAAACAGCAAATAGCTGGAATAGTCACCCATTTCATCCTGTTTAAAAATTAAGACATAATGGTTCCATCATTCAAATCATTAGTCAGACCAATTCTAACACATGGGAATGTATTTATGGCCTTAATACCCTAGCAAACATATAGACGCTTGATTGAAAATGTGCAGGGAAGATCCACCAAGCAATTAATATATATGTATGGGTAACTTGACTTAAGATGAGAGATTACATAATTGGAACATTCAACCCTTTAGTATCAAAGATAAAGGCATGCTATAAATGAGACTTAAAATTTCAGCATAGACACTATGATGAAAGCACCACACAAAAACGTGTTCACACTATATGCAGAAATTAGCTATGCCTGCCACAGCCTCAGGATTGAGCTCATGACTTCTGCAAAAAAAAAAACAACTAAGGGGTTGACCCCCGCTATGATGTCTCCTGGGGGAACGTATCAACAACATCAGTGCCTAAGCTACCAGAACCCTTGTCTTGTGAAGAACAAATCTGAGTGTGCTCCCACAAGCTCAAAGAACTGGCATACAAGGCAAGTTCATTCCACTAGTACATACGTTGGGATCCCCGAACTGACAGACAGCTGTCTAAATCTGACTTGCTTCTGATATCGAATAGACACAATGAGGAGCAGCCAGTTATGTCCTAAATAGAGACAGTAATACCTCAAGTATTAACCCCATCACTGCTGAGTGCAAGTGCACCCTATATGCCAGGGAAGAGATTGCTATAGTCACTTCGTATGTTTACTTCACTGTATCTTATTTATTAACTACTTGCATTGCATACAACCTTAATATTTAGTCCACTGACTTGATGGATAGTACTGATTTGCTTTCAAACAATCCAAACATATTTACTTATTTCCCTTCTCCTGTTTGGTTTGTTTACTTCGTGTCATCACCCCGAACATTTTCCAGGCTAAAGGTGCACAGAATGCATGTTTCGGTCCAGGAAATTTACAGGCTGGGGCAGTAAATGGGTTAACAACATGCTCGAGCTGCAGCAGTGGTCTTCACTTGAGGAATGACAGCATGCCTCAAGACTAACCATACTGCACAAATCCACATGGACTGGCCTGTGTGAGGTATGTTGACATAAGCTCAAGCCCTCCTTTTGTAGAAGACACCATACCCAGCAGTACCAACAGATTCCCTGCCGCATGAGCGGCAAACACTCCTTTCTCAGCACTATCCATGACTGGAATGACTGCCATTAGAGTCAGATACACTTCTGTTTCCCTCCCTTCTGCACTTTCTGGCTGAAACTAGTGAAAGTGACAGGTCAAACCCAATGATGTCCCCCACATACTATTTTAGTATGTATATATCCTGTAACCACAACTTATGAATAATGTCAAATGCTGGATATTTGCGGATGAAAATGAACAATTTATACACTCATTCAAAAGGGCACCCACTATTTTTTTCATAATCATCTATCATGCGTGTAGAAATTTTCCAAAAATTTTATATTTGTACATGATTGTGTTTTCAAAGGCATATAACCCTAGCATAAAGTTCTTCAATGTGTTACGATGTAATTAATGCATGTGGTGAGATGCTGATACTGTTCTTGAGGCTGTCGTCTTGGAAGCCCTTTACCCTGACACCAGCTGTGGGTGGTAGTGTGTTATGGCCTACGTGTGTCACACTGTTGGAAATAGTGAGAACGTGCCCATGGACAGATGGAGACATGACTTTGAGACTGCCTTGCGCGAGTACTCTGTTACTCCTGCTGCAAACAGGAAACACAACGAAACAGACAGCACTCACTGTTACTGAGAAAAGTCGTACCTGCGTCGAACGAAATCTTCTAAAAATGCTGTCATTTCTTTTGCAAGTAATGTGCAACACTTGCTTCCACAACCTTAGAGGCAGCATTTTCGTTCCTTAGGTTTTCTCCGCGAGGGCAATCCAAGGTTCAAGGTCAAGGCCATCAGAGTAGAGTTCGAACAGGTCACACGCCACAATTAGGATTTTGCTCTAAAACCCTATAATCCATCATTTTGTGGCCTACCATACATTTGAGCCAGCATTTAATGTTAAACTAATAATTGATCAACAGAGCAACTCGCCACCGATTATTTTGGGGGGCTGAATTTCACCGATGAAATCACGAACAATCTTCAAACACATGACCTTCCCCTTGGTTGACACACATTTCAGGCCTTCACACTCACCCGTCACTCTATCTTTGTGCCAGCCTCAAACGCATGGAATATTCCCATTCCTTTGATTGTAATCTGTCTGCTTGGAACCACATGGCTTGTATCTTAATGGCCATAGGAAAGAAAATGATGAGAATCAGCTTTCAGACACTATAAACACTCTCAAACCAATCTAATTGCCCTAATCTATAAATACTCGACTCCTTAAGCAAGACCTTGACGTAGTAATTCTTAGTGTGCATCCATATTACACAAGCAACACACACACACACACACACACACAGAGAGAGAGAGAGAGAGAGAGAGAGAGAGAGAGAGAGAGAGAGAGAGAGAGAGAGAGAGAGAGAGGACTATGCACCAAAACAAGTCACAACCCGTGTAAGCATTTTGCATACAATTATATGATCAGTATATTAGATAACTGGATCATACCAAAAGCGAACAAGTGCGCTAACACAAGCTCATTCTTGAACAGATGCATAGGTGTCAATCCAATTTTCCTCATTTTACAACATCCCATAGTGAAAGGACTTTTTCCCATATTCCGTGCCCAAAAACCTTATACATTACGGAAAACGCAAAAACATAAACAAAAATTACTGTGAATACAATGTAATAATCGTATCGGGCAGAACTTCTTGAAACAAATGACAGTTTAAGACAGTTTATGAATAACAATAACACTTACCCATCCAACAGAATCTCCTCTTCCATTCCAGCAGAATGCATCACTTGAGACAGTTTGTAGACCAAATCACACACCCTATAGTAAAACACTGACTATGATGCAGAATTAAAACTGTTTATAAACCCATTGTTTACACACTCTTCCACTTTACCAACATCATGAGCCCATCAAAGTCACAAAGCAATTTGTTCTATGCACTTTCCACTCCTACCAACATCATTAGTCCACTGAAGTCAGGAGTACATCATTACTTACTGTGATCACCAAAGTTTCTAAATCAGTTTTACCCGTATTGAAACTTGTGTACGGCCGTACAGACCCGAAATCGTAGGTTTCCCGTATAGCAATACGGGAAAACCGTATAGGTTGACACCTATACAGATGCAATATTCCACCGACAGCTTAGCGGACCTCCAACTTTCAAGCAGCACATCAGACCGTATGTAGATCTGCTGACTGGATCCAGCTATGAAAAGAAAACTCGCTGGCATGCCACAGATCTTGATCTTCTTGGTCTTGATGCATAGTCGATAGGGCCATGCTGTGGCATAACATCGACGGAAGAACCTGGGGAAGCACCAAAAAAAAAAAAAAAAAAATTAAGTCCTACATGTTTGATGGTCTGACCAGCCAGCGCACGTTCAGCGTGCACTGACATGATGCCAAGCCCACAGACATAGAAAAAGATTTATTTTAACATTCGTGTGCCAAGCCTCTGCAGCAGTCGTGGAAGAGGGGAAATGGAAGGGAGTTGGGGGGGGGGGGGGGGGGGAGGGGGGAGATTGGGGGTTGGGAGGTGTTTGTTTACTTCTCTTTGGGGGGCTGTTGGAGGAGGTTCTTGAATTCCTCCACAGTCCCTGCGAAAACAACACTGTTGTCTAGGTTGTTCCATTCCCTGATGGTTCGTGGGAAAAGGCTGTTCTTGAAGACAAGTGTTGCAGTGCGCTGGATGTTAAAGCAGCGCTGGTGGTTCCTTGCATATTGCTCCACTATATGTTTCCTTTCTTGATTTTCCGCTCTTGTGGGTCCTATAAGTGTTTTGTTTCAGACAGGCGTCAGATATATATCCGCCTCTATGCCATGAAGATGTCCTTCGATGATCTTAGATAAGAAGGTGAACCGGTGTTGTCGTCTTCTTTCCTGCTGCGAAGTGAAACCAATGTCCTGTAGCATAGCTGTGACACAGCTTGGGTTTCGGGACCGGTAATCTCGCTTTATGTATCTGGCTGCTCTGCGTTGGATGCCTTCTATCCTATCAATTTCACTTTGCGTATATGGGTCCCAGACAGTGGAGCTGTAGGCCTACTCTAGAAGGGACCTGACAAAAGAGACATACGCTGTTTTGCGGCAGGCTTCAGAACGAAAGCGTAGGTTCCTACGAAGCATACCCAGGCTCGCATTTGCTTTCTTGGCGATCTTGTCTATGTGAGCAGACCAAGACAGGTTTTTTGCTTATTTCAACTCCAATATAGGGGTAAGAGTCCACTTGCTGTAGGATGTGGTTGTCCAGCTGGTAGAAGAAAGGTGATCTGTGTCATACACTCATGATGTAACATTTCTTAGCATTGAATCTCATGCCCCACTCTTTAGCCCACGTTTCTAGTTTTTTCAAGTCATCTTGCAAGGCGATGTGGTCTGCCTGAGTCTTAATTTCTCGATACAGAAGGCAGTCGTTTGCAAAGAGTCTGACTTGAGATGAAACGGAGGCAGGAAGGTCGTTGATAACAGAAGATCCAGTGGATTTGTTTACAGAATCCTCCAGGGAACTACTGCGCAAAAAAAAAGAAAAAGAAGAGAGGAAAAAAAAGACAGAAGGCAAGACCTAAAAGAAAGAATGAACGAAAGAAAACGAACAAAAAAAAAAAAAAAGACGGGAAAAAAAAACACATCTGAACTGATATTATTGCAGAATGTACAGAGAAAATCTTTGCAGAGACCCGACTTTGGCATGTACCCACGATAGAGCTGGAGGAACCAGGTGTACAATTCACTAGTGGCACCCGTATGACTTTTCATGACTAATGGAGAAAAAGAAGAAGAAGAAGAACTGTTTTGAGCCGTAGCAAAACGTTGCGACATTGAAGAATTAACTGAATGTAGCTCACACTACCATAGATACCCCCCCCCCCCCTCCCCAACTCCCCCCCCTCCCCCCGCCACTGATCATTTTCATTTTTATGGATCCCTACCTATGATACTACTAACAATCTAAGAATAAAAGGACTGCTCCCCTGCCTTTCCCCCTCATTCCCTCCTTCCCCCTACCCCAACCCTCCCTCTCTCCCGCTTTCCGATTGTCTCTTCCACCTTCTTCTGTGAGTGTGTTAAGATTCCCTGTCATAACCCCCTCCTGTACCAGAACTTGTTTCCGTATAACTAAGCCAATACACTGAAATCAAATGAATTATTGAATACTCCCACGTCATGGCAACGTGTTTTCAATATTTTCTGCGACCAAACATTCCTTGATATTAATTTGCCGGAAAGCAGCATAGGTATGGAAGAGGAGTAGAGGGGGTACGAAAAGAAATCGTTCTCTCTCTCTCTCTCTCTCTCTCTCTCTCTCTCTCTCTCTGTGTGTGTGTGTGTGTGTGTGTGTGTGTGTGTGTGTGTGTGTGCGCGTGCGTGCGTGTGTGCGTGCGTGTGTGCGTGTGTGGTGTGTGTGTGTGTATGTGTGTGTGTGTGTGTGTGTGTGTGTGTGTGTGTGTGTGTGTGTGTTAAAGAGACAGAAGAAGAAGAACAAAACACACACACACACACACACACACACACACACACACACACACACACACACACACACACACAAGGTATTTTGTACGAGGTTTGTATTCTGAACGTGTGTACGATGTTTTGGAAGTAACTGTAGTGTTACGAACGTAAACTCAAAACACTATGGTACTACTCTAACCCTCAAACAACCAAATTTTTATGTGCCGTTTATGAGATTTTCGTAAGAAAAAAGTTTCCTGCCATGAATTTGTCAGTCTATGTCTCTTTGAACTTCACACGCATTTTTTACAAAAATCGGCATAAGGGTATGACAACTGAAGTGAAAATTTCTTTGGGGTCCAAATGGACCCCAGCAAGAAATATGTCAAATGATGTTATTGTCTTCAATTTCATCAAACTTTTCACATCTACTAAATGTTTCGAATTGTGTTACAGTAAACCATGGACAACAGAACTAGACCACTAAGGTGCACAGCAGCAGAAGCTTTAAGAATAATTTAAGATGACCTAACCGATGACGAAAACAGCTCCACTGGTGACGATGAAGTAGCATCGGACTACGAAGACCATCTGTCTGAGATGTCGGATCATTCTGATACAAACACTGTCCAAATTGTTGAAGGAGGTGAAGAGAATGAGCCTGTAAGATCAGATGATCCAAATGTGCCTGCAAGGGGAACAAACAGAGGCCGAGCTCGTGGAGGATCGAGAGCTCGTAGACGAATCCGTGGTCTCGGACGAGGACGAGCCCGTGAAAGTCCTCAAAGGCAAACTAATCAAACAGATGAAGAGAGTGAAGATAACGATAACAGGATGGACAGGTCATACACCAGCAAAAATGGGTTCACATGGGAAAGAAATCCTCCTCCTGCAGGTCGGCGTCGCGAGCAAGACAACATAAGAAATCAACCGGGCATAACCAACGCCGCGCTGTGATAGCATCCAATCAGCATTCGCCTTTTTTTTTTGTAAACCATAATTGCGTTTGAATATTAGATAATATTTGTCAAAGTTGAAAGAAGCAATAAAACTATTATTTAAAGGAAAACTGACCCAGTAAAGCTAGCATTTTAGCAGAAAACCTACTGGGGTCCAAATGGACCCCACGTGGTCATTTTCGTAGGTTAAATAGCTTTCGTTGTTTGAGGGTTAAACGCGTGTTCATAAAAATCCCAGGGAACTGCCATGAAACAGCTCACGAGTTGTGGCAAGAAGTGTATCAGAATTGTAAAGGTAACGGGAGAGGCAGCTGAACAGAGTTCCAGCTGAATCTGGTCGAGGAGGGAAAAAGTAAAATTCATAAAGCTTAAAATTCCCAAATAATGAAATCAATGTATGCCAGAAATCACTAAGCTCCCGTTCCTTGACTTACCAGTCCTTTACTCATATCGTTAACCATTTCAACAAGGTGAGTCTCTTCGCTGCATTACCGAATATCGGCATCAGCAATGTCTGCCCTTGCGAACAAACCTTGTGCTTTTGTTCAGATGACGTGTTTGTTCGTAGTCGACAGATTTACGCATTTTAACATTCATGTTTTTTGTTTGTTTGTTTGTTTTTTATCTTCGAACTGACGGGGTCGATAAAAATGGAGGAAAAGGGGGGGGGGGGGGGGGCGCGGGAGGGGGGGAGCGACAAGGGGAGGGTGGTGGTGGGCAGGCAGTGGCTGGGGCAGGAAAGGTGTGTGGGGGGATGTTAAAGGGAGATGGCATTCACACACACACACACACACACACACATCCAAAATGGAGCAAATGTTGCGGTCGTGGTCGATATGACAAACTGAACAATACCCACGTCTCCTGTCCTACTCTACCTGATCTGCCTCTGACGGTGTAACACCTGTAGCGCAGTCTACATCTTTGTTTAGAAGCTCTGGATGGACTCAGCGTGTATGTCGTGTATGAGGGAGACACTATGACTGGATGACGTCGAAGTGTGTGTGTGTTGTGTGTGTGTGTGTGTGTGTGTGTGTGTGTGTGTGTGTTGTGATTGACTGACAGGTAATCAACTCGGTATTTCAGTGGCAACAGATAATAAAGCATCATCAGTCAATGCTTGCAAAGATGCAGAGCTCTGCGAGGAGTTGCTGTCCCTAACTTGTCTCTCAACGTGCAGAGCATGACTAATCAGCAGAATGAGATTATCTCCCATTTCTGTCGCTCTGCTCTTGTTTTTGTTCGTTGAGACTGGAGAGGATTTCCATTATCAAACATTCGTTTGATTTCTTGGTGTGTGTGTGTGTGTGTGTGTGTGTGTGTGTGTGTGTGTGTGTGTGTGTGTGTGTGTGTGTGTGTGTGTGTTCGTTCGTTCGTTCTTTGTTTTTACGTCTTTTCACTATAAGTGATATTAGACCAAAGTGTGCGTGAGTGAGTGCATTCTGCCTGTGAGTGTGTGTGAGTGTGTGAGAGTGTTTATGTGTGAGGTAATGTAAAACTGTGAACACTGCATTAACAGTAAAGAGGTGATGTTAAAGATACATATAACAAACAAAATGCAAAATACAGGAACGTGGCTGTGTGGATGTGTCCTTCACCACTAATCTACATTGGAAGAAATTTAAAAAAAAATCCACAGGAATGACCTGATGGGGGTGTGAATTACGGATTCAGCAATTTGTAGTAAAACCTTTGTGTCATATAATAAATCTTCTATGTTTTCTTCCGAAACATTCTTTGCTGTGACTGAATCAGGTAGAAAACCTCGGAGACTTTGACAATGGAATAAAATGTGATTAACTGTGATTTGTGCACCACACAGGCAATATACATTTTTGGAGAATTTTGTTTTTAAAGCGCTAACTTTTAAGCGGAAAAAAGGGAAGTTAAAAGTCTAGAATAATATAACGGTGCATTTGACAACTTTCTTGATACAATTTCCATCAGAACGTCTGCTAATTTTTTTCCATGCTGTTGTTTCTAGCAGCCTATAATTTTCATGGAGTGACAAATGAAGTGTCATGTCTACAGTCTTCTCTAAACCTTTTGCACCTCTTTTAGCAGCTGTGTCGGCCATTTCGTTTCCATATATGTTACAGTGCGAAGGCACCCAACAAAACCCAATGACTGTGCCTTTAGCCGACAAGCAATGTAATAAATAATTAATTTCGTACATTAGGTCAGGCCGTGTATTGAAGGAGTTCAGTGAACATAGAACCGATTTAGAATCCACCAATATCACAGTTCTAAATACTGTCATTGGAAAGTTCGCCAAGAATTCTAAAGCAAGCATGATGGCTGTCAATTCGGCTGTAAAAATTGATTTTTTTTGCCGAAGTAAAAACATTTTTCAATTTTCAGTGCCGGTATGACAAAGGCCGCACCAACATTATCACAGCCGTCTGTAAAAATCTGAAGATGATTTTGATATTTGTCATAGATACGTGCTTTGCAATTGAATTCATAACATTTATTTATTTTTTCTTTTCTCAATTCAGAATAGCTGATATCATGTGACGGTTTTAATGTTTCCCATGGTGGTATAGGCGCGTATGGTGGTCTTATTGACATGTGTGTGTGTGTGTGTGTGTGTGTGTGTGTGTGTGTGTGTGTGTGTGTGTGGCGCGCGTGCATGCGTGCGTGCGTGTGCGTGTATGTGTGTGTGTGTGTGTGTGTGTGTGTGTGTGTGTGTGTGTGTGTGTGTCCCTCTCTCTTTCTCTCCCTCTCCCTGTGTGTGTATGTGTGTGTGTGTGTGTGTGTGTGTGTGTGTGTGGGTGTGTGCGCGCGCGGCGCGCCGCGCGCACAGTGTGTGTGTGTATGTGTGTGTGTGTGTGTGTATTGAGATTATACCCGATGTTTGATATCCACTTGTAGCAACAGAATGCAAGCTGCTTTAACAAGCTGTGGTTTCATTGTACAGCATATCGATGTGGTCTTTTCATGAAAAATGGATATACCATACGGCCCACAAAGTCATTAGCCGGCCGTGTTATGTATTTGTAAGACCGTGCATCTTTTTGTTATTTGAAACAAAAGTGTTTCTCTGTTACAAAAATCGCTGGTATCACATGTTTCATAGCAAATAGAAAAATCTTTTCATTTTTGTCAGGTTGCTTTTGATGTTTGTAAACATATTGCTCCATCTTTTCTCAGTGCTGTTCGTTTACTGTGGTGCTTTAGGTACCCGCATTTTGTCATGCGAAACAATGAAAAATGTGGAGTAATTCTCGTTTATAAAATGTCTCTTATTCATTCCTTCACATATCGTTTAACCAACTGCATTTTGAAAGTACCCCCCCCCCCCTCCCCCTCCTCTATATAATAGCATCCTCTTCCTTTATCCTAAACAGTCATCCATTTCTTTTCACGAAAAATGTTTCCTCTATGTGCTTCATAAACACCCCTTTATACACCGAAATGCTTTACTGCTCACAACAAAATCATCCATAGGCACCAAAAATCCCCCTTCTTCTTATCACCAGTGCCCCTCCCTCCACCACCAAAATACCGCTTCAGCACCAAAATTAGCTTTTCCATCTGCAACAAAAATATTGCCTTTCTCATGTTTCAGACACTACTTTCAGTTATATAAAAGTACATTTTTTTTCCACATATCAGAAGTGTACTTTTTCTTTACACCAAACTATTTTCTTCCGTCCATATGAAAATACTATTTTTTTTTCACACACAAAAAAGCCTTTCTCCTCTACATCAAAAATATTCTCTTCATCTTTTTAAAATGCTTTCTTTCTTGACATAAAACCAAAACGAAGATCTTTATCGGTATTGCCCCACTCTATTACTCAGGAATACCATCTCTCTCTCTCTCTCTCTCTCTCTCTCTCTCTGTCTCTCTCTCTCTCTCTGTCTGTCTCTGTCTCTCTCTCCTCTCTCCTCTCTCTCTCTCTCTCTCTCTCTCTCTCTCTCTCCCACCTGCTAACCCCCGGCAAATATACCATCTCTGCATTTTCTTTACACCAAAAATACCTCTTTCCTCCGTACCCAAAATACCCTTTACCTACACCAAAATGTTACCTTCCTCTACGCCGAAAATACTCTCTTTCTTTACACCCAAACTGCTTTTTCTCTCGCAACCACCTCCTTTACACTACAATACCTTCTCTTACATCAAAGTAATCCCTCCCTTTACACAAAACCCACTGCTCACTCTATACCAAAACCAGCGTACATGTACACCAATATAATCTTCTCCTACATCAAAGCCACACCTCCTTCTAAAATATTGCTCTTGATGCACCAACATTGTCCTTGCCCCTACTTCAACATACCCCCCCCCCCCCCCTGCCAGTCTACATCAAAAGATCGAAAATGTTCCAGTTCCAGCCCATCTTCACACGAAAGTATTCTTTCCTACTTCAAAGACACACACACACACACACACACACACACACACACACACACACACACACACACACACACACACACACACTTTATACCAAAACATCGCATTCCGTCCACCTCCGAATACCAAACACACAAACCCATTAAAAATGTCTAAATCCACACACACACACACACACACACACACACACACACACACACACACACACACACACACCACCCCAAAAAAAGTCCCCTCTCTTTTATTGTATTCACCTGAAGTAATCACTCAGGTCAGTGTATTTAGGTACGCAATGAAAACTTGCCTGTTTGAAACGAATCTATGACATCAGTCTATGACAAAGACTCGACAACAGCAGTAGGTACAGGGTATATGGGTAAGCTTGGAACAACTTTTTTTAGGGGGGGGGGGGGGGGAGGGAGGGAGAGTCTCTTTCTTTGTTTTGTGTGTCTGTGTTGGCATTCCTGGAATGCCAGGCGATCTGGTGTCGTGAAGCAGCTTTCGTGTGGAGTTATGGGCGTGTAATTATTTCATCATGGGAGCAAGAGTTACTCTTCTTGTTTGTTATGAACAGCAGTATGTTTACAATCTATCGGGAATATCAGTGTGTTTGAGTGATTCGGTGACATTCTATCAGACATAAATGAGTGATACTAATTCTATCACAATGAAAGGAAGTAGGAGTGTCTGTCTACATCAATGAATCGAGAGTTACCCTTCTTGTTTGTTATGAACAACAAATATTTACAGTCCATCAGAAATATTGGTGTGTTTGAGTGATTCGGGGACAGTTTATCAGACATAAATGAATGATACTACTAATTCTGTCACATCTCCCGATAACATGTTCTTGAAAGGAAATAGTAATATTAGTCTACTTCAATGAATCGACAACATAACATCCAATAAGTTAACACGTCTGTTTGAACGATTCTGTGACAGTCTATTGAAAATGAATCAAAACATTTGCCGCAATGAAACGAGTCTATAACGACCAGTCTGTTTGAAACGATTTGGTGATGGTCTGTATCTCACAGTAACCGATGATCCCATTGCATTTGAAACCATATAGGGACAGCAGTTTGCGCTCACTCACCGATTCCAATCCATATGAAACACATAAGTGACACCAGTCAGTTTGCACGATCTTACAAAGAGCAATGTAGAGACATCAGTCTGTCTGCACTATATCAAGGAGACCGTTGTAGTGGAATCAATCTGCTTGCACTCTCTCACTGAAACCAGTATAAAGACATCACCTATTTGCATTGACGCCAGAGTATATGGCACCTAGTAACATAAGTCTGTTTCCACTGATAGCGGTTTATACAAAATCAACACAGTGAGATCGGTTTGCTTGTACTATTTACTGACACCAGTCTATATGAAATCAACTAACGGTGTCAGACTATTCCCATTATCATCTGACTGATTGCAGTCTGCATTAGAACCAATTCAAAGACATCGCTCTACTTGCATTTTTCTTCTGATATATTTCTATATGAAAGCAGTCGATAACGTCAGTCTGTTGCACTAGCTAATTGATACCAGTCTACATGGAATCGACCATTGACATCAGTCTGGCACTCTTGCTGCTGCCATTCTATATATAATCAAGAAATGGCATTAGTCTATTTGCACCAACTCAAGTGAAATCAGTCTATTTGCACCAACTCAAGTGAAATCAGTCTGTTTGCACGATTTCGACGACACCAGTCTTTATGACATCATCAGTGGCGTATCTCACTCATACCAGTCTAATGGGAAACCAATGAATGGCATCCCTCTCTTTGCATTCTTTAACAAACACCGGTCATTATGACATCACCAGTGACATCACTCTTTTTACATGATCGCACTGATACCAGTCTGATATGAAATCAGCCTCTGAAACCAGTGTATTTGCTCTATCTCATCGACATCAGTCTGTATGAAATCAGCCTCTGAAACCAGTGTATTTGCTCTATCTCATCGACATCAGTCTGTATGAAATCAAACACTGACGTTAGCGTATTTGCACTTCTAGCTGACAATCGTCTATGTGACATCCACCACGACGTCAGTGGATTTGCACAATCTCACTGAGACCAGATAGTTTGAATTAGTCATCGTGATCAGACTGTATGAAAAGCATCAGTGACAGAGTCATCGTGATCAGACTGTATGAAAGGCATCAGTGACGTAGTCATCGTGATCAGACTGTATGAAAGGCATCAGTGACGTAGTCATCGTGATCAGACTGTATGAAAGGCATCAGTGACATAGTCATCGTGATCAGACTGTATGAAAGGCATCAGTGACGTAGTCATCGTGATCAGACTGTATGAAAGGCATCAGTGACATAGTCATCGTGATCAGACTGTATGAAAGGCATCAGTGACGTAGTCATCGTGATCAGACTGCATGAAAGGCATCAGTGACATAGTCATCGTGATCAGACTGCATGAAAGGCATCAGTGAGATAGTCATCGTGATCAGACTGTATGAAAGGCATCAGTGACATAGTCATCGTGATCAGACTGTATGAAAGGCATCAGTGACATAAGCGTTTTCGCACAATTTCACCGAGACCGGTTCGTTTAAAAAGAACCAATGTCATCAGTCCGTTGGAAAAGAACCAGTGTCATCAGTCCATTGGAAAAGAACCAGTGTCATCAGTCAAGTGGAAGGAACCAGTGCCATCAGACCATTGGAAAAGAACCAGTGTCATCAGTCTAGCTGGAAAAGAACCAGTGTCATCAGTCCATCGGAAAAGAACCAGTGTCATCAGTCTAGTTGGAAAGGAACCTGTGTCATCAGTCCGTTGGAAAAGAACCAGTGTCATCAGTCTAGTTGGAAAAGAACCAGTGTCATCAGTCAATTGGAAAGAACCAGTGTCATCAGTCCACTGGAAAAGAACCAGTGTCATCAGTCCATTGGAAAGAACCAGTGTCATCAGTCCATTGGAAAAGAACCAGTGTATCAGTCCATTGGAAAAGAACCAGTGTCATCAGTCCATTGGAAAAGAACCAGTGTCATCAGTCCGTTGGAAAAGAACCAGTGTCATCAGTCCGTTGGAAAAGAATCAGTGTCATTAGTCCATAGGAAAAGAACCGGTGTCATCAGTTTATTTGTAAAGAACCAGTGTCACCAGTCCATTGGAAAATACCAGTGTCACCAGTCCATTGGAAAATACCAGTGTTACCAGTCCATTAGAAAAGAACCAGTGTCACCAGTCCATTAGAAAAGAATCAGTGTCACCAGTTCATTGGAAAAGAATCAGTGTCACCCGTCCATTAGAAAAGAACCAGTGTCACCAGTCCATTAGAAAAGAACCAGTGTCACCAGTCCATTAGAAAAGAACCAGTGTCATCAGTCCATTAGAAAAGAACCAGTGTCACCAGTCCATTAGAAAAGAACCAGTGTCACCCGTCCATTAGAAAAGAACCAGTGTCACCAGTCCATTAGAAAAGAACCAGTGTCACCAGTCTATTTGAAGTGAATGTGCTGCTGGTCAGGTAGCGCCAGCCCCAGATGCTCCCGGACGGCCCTAGGGATCTTCTTCAGCTGAGTCTCCACGTCACTGCGAATCTGCTCCACAGACACCCTGTGCGTGTACCTCTTCACTGGCTGGCCCTCATAGTTCACCAGGAACTTCTCGTAGTTGTTTCCCACATCGTCGCGCGACAGGGGGCGCCAGGAGATGGCGCTGGGGTCACGCCACAAAATGGCGCCCTCGTCGATGGGCTTGGGTTGTCGGAGACGGAGGAACTCGTAGATGGGGCTGGCCCTGCAGCCGTTGACTTCACACTTGGAGAACAGCTGAAAGAGGGGCTGGAAGCGGTTGCCCGGTCGCACGTGGTACAGCAGGAGGGGGATCTCGTCGTTGTTGTAAGGTTCCAGACCTCCCAGCTGGTGGCAGGGGAAGACCAGCACGCTCAGTCCGCGGGGACCCAGAGCCTTGACCAACTCGTTCAGCTGCACACAAGGTAGGGGGATCAGATTGTTGAGGGCGGGAGGAGTTGGATGGAGGAGGATCCAACAGTTTTGTTTCGGGGGAAATAAGCTCGATGAGAACGGTTATGACCGGATAGACAGGGGAGGAGAAGATGGGTGGGGAATTAGTACAACACGTACTTTATAACAGTTACGAAAAACAGTATTGGTAGGCTACTTGAAAATTGGGGCACGTATGTGAGGATGGCGAGGGTTGGGGGACCAGGAAAGATACCTGTCGACTATCAAACGAACTTACAAACGTGATGGAATGGTTGTGATGTTGCGATGGAGGTAAGGGAGGGAGTCTGGGTTGTGAACATCAACAGCTATCATGTATGCCATCTATGGTTCGGAACTGCTGTAACTGTTCCTCTGATACGCCCTTGAATAAAGAGAAAACAAACTGTGGTGGCATCAATGTTCGCAACGCATTAGACATGTCAGAAAAAGGCACGTGGTGCTTGCCGAGCGGACTCGAAAGAGCGTGACCGACTTTGTACTGGTTACTATGGCACTACATGTTATTGCACTGTTACCTTCGCTCCGCGGTTGTTGTTTTTTTTTTTTTTTTTTCAAATGGTTACCAGACATTTTCATGAAATTGTTCATTTTATTTTTTATCCATTATGTGTATGAGATGTCTTTGCCATTATGTGGGCAGTACCCTTGCGGCTACAACGCCCGGAGAGTTGGAGAAGCAACATTATTCATACTTCTAGGCGTGTCGTCGCCATCCTAATTTCCTGATAACCATGCGTGCAAATTATCTTTTTTAACATTAGGCAAGGTCTGGTGGAGATAAGTACTTCACCGCTTCCGTCATTTCGATCACCATTTTGGGAGATGCGTTGCAGTGCCGAGTCCACCTTGGTCTCACGCCTAGACAATGATGAACGATTGTCAAGGGAAGCAACTCGGTGTGTGTTACCAGCAGTTAATTCACCTATCGGTCACCATTTTCACTTTTTGTCTCTGCTGCGATACTTTTATTTAAAAAAAATCGTGACCATTGAAACATCTTATGAAATTATACAATAACTATATGATCAGAAAGAGGAAATTTTGTACTTTTTCATGGTATAAAATACATTAAAGTTCATCCCTTTTCCCCCCCCCTGAAGAGCCCAACCATAGCCTCTGTAGGCCTGTAGTGGTTTGAACAATGATCTAGTTCAGCCGCTCACCTTAGTCCTGATGTCAACGATTTGGGCTCTCACTAAGAGAAGCTGTTCTTGTCAATGCGAGCACCAACTAACAGGCTCAAATGGGGGTGGGGGTTAAACAAGGATTTTTCGTTTGGCGTGACGGTAGTAACCAAACTTAAGTTCAGCTGCAACAAAGAAAAGAAAAAAAAAAACATCACCCGCAGTTATTCAACGACTACCCAATTGGAAAGTGACCAGTTAAGAGTGTTCACATCACATCCTGGCAAGTAGCATCCTACCTTGGTCAGTTCCTTCGGGGTGCTGGGGTCAGCGGAGGCCATGTTGACCACGAGACTCACGCGTCCTTCGTAGCGAGACAGTGCCTCCATGCGGCCGTTGATCAGCAAAGCCGACAACTGATACAGGGATGTCATGGCTGACGCCGGTACCGGTTTCTCTCCTGGAGTATTGTTCATGCTGACT
>CM065730.1:53825096-53830096 GCA_033310375.1 Conus canariensis
AGAGCCTACCAAAGTAGGTCCGATGCAGTGTAATACAGTGACATCATCAACATCATCATATTTATCATCAGCGTCGTCTATTTCCTCGTCGTCGTCGTCGTCGTCTCGTTGTCATTTAACATTAACAGTCAGTATATCAACGGCTACGCTTACTCTCTTACACCATCATCACAGGTTATCAGAACGCCTCACTACCATGATAAAAACCAGCACTTCCACTGGTAATGAGATGTACGCGTGGGTGCTCACTATTATCTCCCTGGTTCTCCATGTACACGCACATCAGAAAAAAAAAGTGTCCGTCAGATCTGAAACCATACATTAACATGACACAAAAATTGTTCCAAACACTGGGCATAGATGTATGACATGCTGGTAAAAAAGTGTTGCCCAGGTACATAGGTGTCAACCCAATTTCCCTCATTGTACAACTTCCCATATTGAAAAGTACTTTTTCCCTTATTCCGAGCCCCCAAACCTTATACATTACGGAAAACGCAAAAACATAAACAAAAATTGCTGTGAATACAATGTAATACTCAGTATCGGGCAGAACTTCTTGAAACAAATGGCAGTTTTAAGACAGTTTATGAATAACAATAACACTTACCCATCCAACAGAACCTACCTCCTCTTCCATTCCAGCAGAATGCATCACTTGAGGCAGTTTGTAGATCAAATCACACACCCTATAGTAAAACACTGACAGTGATGCTGAATTAAAACTGTTTATAAACCCATTGTTTACACACTCTTCCACTTTACCAACATCTTGAGTCCATCAAAGTCACAAAGCAATTTGTTCTATGTACTTTCCACTCCTACCAACATCATTAGTCCATTGAAGTCAGGAGTACATCATTACTTACTGTGATCACAAAAGTTTCTAAATCAGTTTTACCCGTATTGAAACTTGTGTACGGCCGTACAGACCCGAAATCGTAGGTTTCCCGTGCAGCAATACGGGAAAACCGTATAGGTTGACACCTATGCAGGTACTAGTATAGGGTGACATTTCGCACCTTAACGCTGGTACAGAATGGGTCCGGGGCGGCAGACAGAACGTGGTGACATTCTTGTAACGCAGCATCGACGCAGAATGTCACCGGTCGACCTTTTGTTCCGTGGTGACACTTCGTCCCACAACAGACAGCCTTACAGCACAAACGTGCAGCTGCAGGACTGACAGTAGCTGCAGAAACAGCAGGAGCTGCAGCAAGGAAAACCAAACAAGCAAAGGAACACTACGCACATGAAGCAGATTTTGCTGAATAGGATTTTTTTTTCGTTCGTTATCGCTCAAAGCTCGTCGACAGTTAATTCGTATATATGAACGTAGGAACGTAGATGGTGGTAGTGTGGTGGTGGTGGTGGTGTGGGGAAATTCAGTTTATATCTCGTCGCGCTTAGGTGATCATAGACGTTTAAATAAAATCATTTGACCAAATCTGTGTTTCTGTTCACGTAATAGAAACACGAACAGTGAGAGGGTGATGTGGTAGTACAGAGAGAGAGAGAGAGAGAGAGAGAGAGAGAGAGAGAGAGAGAGAGAGAGAGAGAGAGAGAGAGAGAGAGAGAGAACGAACGAACGAACGAACGAAATTTGTTTAATGAGGGAAAAGAATAAGCACATGGCAGGCTTGTTTGCATCTTGCCCTCAAAAATGAAAAAGAAACATTTCAAACACAAAAGCCACCCTCCACACCCCAACCATTAACCAAACATCCACCTGTCGCACAGTCCTTTCCAAGCAATAATAATAGCAATAACAATAGTAATGAATGATCATGATTAAAAACGATAACATTACAATTCAAATATAACACCATGCGCACATATATACATATGCATTGTCAAACATTACATCTATCGAATAGCATGATCTGAGAAAGATAGAAATACAGAACACATAATAATCACAAATATAAATCAACATGATAGTAAATCAATATTAAAACCTAGAATCTGTTCCGGAAGGGGGCGTACAACACACATTTTTCCGCCTTCCAGATACGCACGCAATTCCCCTTTCCTCTCTATCCCGTGTTTTCTGCAAACAATTCCATCCTCGCCCCTCGTAAAAAACACCCACCTCACCCCATCTACCCCTCCGTTCACAACCAACCCTACTCAAACAGAGAGAGAGAGAGAGAGAGAGAGAGAGAGAGAGAGAGAGAGGCCGGATATAAAAGTAAATATTCACTTACCATAAGGATCAGGAGATGCTGTTCATGTATTGCGTCATAAGGTGTGTTTGATATTTGTTTTTAAAGACTCGGAGGCTTGTATTTACATCGAATGAAGTTATAACAGAATTCCATAAGCAGCCACCAGAGTACAACAAGCTTGATTTAAACAGATCTATTCTCGGAAGAGGTACTTTTATCTTGTAAACATGACGAATCTTCTTCATTTCAAATCTATTTGTCAAAGCCATAGGGGCACGGTCGGACATTATATTAAACATAAAGATAGCTTTGTTGTAAACTAGCTTCCATTTTAGAGGCAGAATTCCTAAATGTTTATATTCTGAGAAAGTAGGGGAGGAGGACTTCAGGAGGATCAGTTTAATGGCACGTCTATGTAAACTGAATAAAGGTTTTAAAATATTATCACTAGCGGAATCCCATATTGTTGAGGCATAGTTTATGTAAGATTCAACATAGGCATGAAAGAACAACTTACGGCTATGTTGATCTAAAAAGTGTTTCATTCTGGAAAGCTGGTAAATCTTTCTGGACACATTTTTACATAATAACGCAATATGATTCGACCATAACAGATTGTTATCGATAATAACACCTAAGATCTTATGGTGATCAACTTCCTCGAGATTTTCGCCATTAATACAAAGGTAATGATTGCTACAAGAAAGATTTTGACGTTTTTGTCTGGTAGTAATTAATAAATATTTAGTTTTTTGGGGGTGGAGTCGCATATGATTAAGTTCAGACCATTCAGATAACTTGTTGATACTTTCTTGTAAGGAGATAAAAATGCTATCTAATCTATCGTGACAGGTGTGGATAGTGGTATCATCAGCAAACATCTGACATAAAGTTGTAAAAAAACAGAGGTAGATCATTTATATATATAGAAAATAGTATTGGCCCAAGGACTGAGCCTTGAGGGACGCCGTACTTAACAGGTAGAATGGAAGAATTTGATCTATTTACCGAAACGCACTGTTTCCTGTCTGAGAGAAATGAAGATAGAAGTTCCAAAGCGTTGTCAATTAGGCCATAGATCTTTAATTTCTCAAGTAGAAGACTGTGGTCGATGACATCAAATGCTTTCATAAAGTCTACTACTAGAACACCTGTGATTTTATTATTGTTTATGTTAGTAAGCCACTGGTCAACAAGATTAGTTAATGCTGTGTGGCAAGAATGGTTGGCCCTGAATCGGACTGGTTTGGATGAAACAGACCGAAGGAGTTGAAATGATTAAGAATGTGTTTGTTTATGTGATCTTCCAAAGGTTTAGAGAGTATAGACAAAATGGAGATGGGTCTATAATTTGAGGGATCAGCATAGTCACCTGATTTATAGATGGGTATAACTTTAGCAACTTTAAAAGCTTTTGGAAGAGAGAGAGAGAGAGAGAGAGAGAGAGAGAGAGAGAGAGAGAGAGAGAGAGAGAGAGAGAGAGAGAAGACTCAAAGAGTAATATCTCTCCTAAAGGTGACTGAAGACCAATTTTCCACAACCAGCACATTAAATCAAAACACGCGAAAAAATGCTTGAAACCCCACCGCCACTCCCATCTTCAACCCACACCCACCCCCTCCTCCCCTTCAAAAAAAAAAAAAAAAAAATCGCTTCCAAGTGAAAGATTTCGGATCGACGTTTTCATTTGAACACAGTATTAATGCAAATAAATCAATACGTTAATAAGCAGATAAATGAACAATAAATGAATTAAAGCAACATAACAACAACAACAACAACAAGAACAACAACCATCGCTTACGTATGGGTCAAGAAATGCATCCGTCGATTTTCACTTACCTCTGTACTGACACACAGAAGACACAGCGCACAACAGTGCCGTTGCCAACCCTATTTTTTTTCAGCTGACTTGAGTCCTCTTCCCTCCCTCCCTCCCTCCCTCTCACCGAGTGTCAGTCAGCCCGCCAGTGGGTAGCCAGTGGCGGTGAGATAAGCCAGGTACGAGTAAACATCACAGCATGTCAGAATGGAAAGAGCTGGCGTTGATTTAAGTTCAGGCTATGTCGATAATATGGACCCGCCGGTTCTCTCTCTCTCTCACTCGAAGCGCACAGCAGAACAAAGATCAAACTAAAGGCTGCTTGCTAGGACTTCGACCCGGGTCTTTTTTTTTGTTGTTTTCTTTTTTTTTAACCCCAAGACACTCAGCAAACGCGTCGTGCAAACTGGAAACGCTTTTCCCCTCCCTCTTTTCTTTCTTTCTTTCTTTTTTTTTTATTTTTCAACCCCCTCTAAACGAATTCATCATGCAAACTTCGCACCTTCGATCTCTCTGTGACTGTGAACAAGGTGCTTCTTTCTCAGGCCTGGACGTATTCAGAAATAGATAGATTTCTTTAACCTTTTAGACAGCCCGCTGGAAGTGTGCCCGAGTACGGATCGAAGGAACTTGACCTTTGAGTTGCTAATGTATGCAAACCGCTGAACTGGTTCTTTTCAACAGCGGTGTCAGTTTCAAAGACGGTGTAGTGGAGTCGCTCGGCTGTCACGCCAAGGGGCTGGTGTTAGCGGATCATGGGCGACTACAGTGTCGTTAATACCGTCGGCTCCTTGGCAGAAACACTACTGGGAACCACGGCTACCTTCTTTTCAGCCCTACACCCGCCTCCCCTCTTGTGTGTGTGTGTGTGTGTGTGTGTGTGTGTGTGTGTGTGTGTGTGTGTGTGTGTGTATGCGTGCGTGCGTGTGTGTATATATATGTGTGTGTGTGTGTGTGTGTGTGTATGTGTGTGTGTGTGTGTGTGTGTGTGTGTGTGTGTGTGTGTGTGT
>CM065730.1:53837596-53857596 GCA_033310375.1 Conus canariensis
CTCTTCCTTTGTTTGCCTGTCTTAGTTCTGCCCTCCACAGTACCTTGCATAGTTTGGTCAAGAGAGAGAGAGAGCCAAGAGAGAGAGAGAGAGAATGCGAATGCGAATGCGAATGCGAATGCGAATGTTTATTCAGATTTTAGGCCTGGGCCCCTATCTGAAGGGGATGGTCGTTCACCGACTCATATGATCTCACACGCACACACATGTATATACGTACATAACATGCAATTTAGCCACTGGTCATAAAGCATTTGTCATGCACTAAACAAAAATAAAGTAAAGCATAACAAAACAAAACAAAGAAAAAAAAAACAAAAAAAAACCACAAACACACACACAAAGAAATGTCAGTGGTATGTGGTCCATTCATAGCACTTTTATGTTGAAGCAGTACACAAACGTTTTAAAGCTTTATAAGTGAATAGTGCTACATTAGATAACACACTCTCATTTCTACATGCCATAAGTAGATTAAACCTGAACTGGCATGGGTCATTATAATACTTGGGCTGCATATATTTTATCCTCAAATCATGAAGAACAGGGCAACAAAGAATAATATGAATGGCATCTTCCTTAGAAACATGACACAAGCGACACATAACTTCATCTGCTTTTCCACTGTATCTAAATCGGTGGCTGGCTATATCTGACACACCAAATCTAAGTTTTGTAAGAGCACTTTTAACATATCTATTCATAACAATTTCAACATATGGTTCCACAAGATTTGTTGTCTTAAATGCCCTATATTCAGCAAATCGGTCACTGGTGTGCATGTGACTATGCCAGTCTTGCCACCTGCAGTCGATGATTCTTTGTTTAAAGCATTTGATAAAGGCTGCAATATTTTCGACACCTTGGTTGTCCCATACAAAAGCAAAACCATAAGAATATAGGCACTTACGAACATTTGTGGCCCAAGTCTTCTTTCCATTAATATCAAGATCATATAACACTTTATATGCTTTAAATGGTAACTTGTAATTTTCCATCCTTGTCAATTTTAGCCAATAACTGATGCATTTAACGTACGAGTTTAAATAGATAGGATATCTCCCCATTTCTCCATATACCAAATCATTAGGAGTACGACTGTCGACGTTCAAAAAGCGTTTCATGGCAAACAAATGCAGCTTTTCAATAACATTGCTGCTTTCGAACGCCCATATTTCAGCCCCATATTGTAAAATTGATTGAACTTGTGAATCAAATAACTTTTTAAATATATTAAACGAACTACAGTCAAGCTTATACATTACCTTAAGTATAATTAGAACAGCTCTTTTTGCTCTATTAACTATATCTCTACATGCATAGGTAAAACTCAACCTGGTTGAAAAGAATATACCCAGATACTTATACACGTTTACTACTTTTACTGGCTCATTTCCATACATCCATTTTTCATGTCTAGCCAAATACCCACCCTTGCGAAAAACAATGATATTTGTTTTCTCCATATTCACTTTTAGTTCCAGTCTCATTGCAGCTGCATACAAACTATTCAACTGTCTTTGTAGACCAACAACTGATATTGATAACAAGATAATATCATCCGCAAAGAGTAATATGAACAATTCTATCAAATCAAAGGACACACCATGTTTGCCATTTTCTATAATTTCTAGTGCAAGTTCGTTGACGAACAACGAAAAGAGAATCGGGCTGCAAACATCACCTTGCTTTACTCCCCTTGTGCAATTCACAACTTCTGATAACTTACCCCACTTCTTACCCTAGCCTTTACATCTCTATACATACTCTTAATACATCTGTATAATTTACCACTGACTCTATTTTTTAGCAACACAGGCCATAGCAAATTTCTAGAAATGGAGTCGAAAGCTTTCTCGAAATCTACAAATGCAACGTACAACTTTTGATTCTTTGCAAACTGTTTCTGAATGGCAGCTAGCAATGTAAATACATGATCTATCGTACAGTAGTCCTTCTTAAAGCCTGCTTGATGTTCCCCAGTTATGTTATTTAAATTTACCCACTCTTGTAATCTGCTGTTGATTATTGAGCTATATAACTTACTACTTATATTACACAATGATATACCTCTGTAGTTGTTCATGTTATTGACCTCGCCTTTCTTAAAAAGTGGTATAATAGTTGACTCAGTCCAGTCATCCGGGTAGATGCCATTATTGAATAAATGGTTAAATAATTTTACTAAAAACATTAACACTGGCTCTCCTGCGTTTTTAAAGAACTCTCCAATTAAATCATCAGGTCCAGCCGATTTACTGTTCTTCAGCTTTCTAACTGCTATCATTACCTCGTCCCTAGATATTGGTCTGTCATATATCTCATCACCATCCTCTACTGTATCATCATCTGGAAAATCATGTGTGTCTCTATCTAATAATATCTTAAAATGACCAAACCACTGATCAATGGATATGTTATTTTGTGGTTGTATTTTTTTATGAGAGAATTTCTTAACCGTTTCCCAAAATGTCTTCTGGCATTTAACAGAATCAAGCAGTTCCTTTAACATTGATTCATTTCGTTCCTCCTTCTTCCTCATAATCATGTTTTTGTATTCTCTTCTAGCTATACAAAATCTAATTCGGTCATTTTTATCCAGTGAACGCTTAAACAATCTATGAAGTCTTTTCACTTTTCGTTTGTTTGATTTGCATTCGTGGTCAAACCATCTTTTGCTTGACTGCTTATTTATCATTATTCGTTTCCTCATATGTCCTGCCTGATCTTTAACAATCTGGTTAAAACTATCTATTGCTAAGTTAACATCAACATTGATTAAGTCTGTGGCAACTTCTAACTCTTCTTTTACTTTATTCGAGTTCATTGAGTCAAAAAATGTCTGCGCATATGATAAATTCCATTTATATTTATCAGTGAACATGTCTTCACTCTTATTCACAAAATTCCTAATGGAAGTAATACGTGTTTGATTATTAAAGCACAACAAAAGAGGCAGGTGATCTGATTCTAATCTGTCAATGACACTTAGAGTCATAAACTCACACGCACTATCAAAGAAAGATGTGGAAGTTAAGAAATAATCATTCACACTGCACCCTTGATCGGCTATATATGTATACTGACCATTTTCATCACCATGACATAAACCATTTAAAATACATAGTCCCAAAGCCGTACTGAGGTCCAGCAATTTCTTACCGTAAGAATTCATTACTGTATCATGGGACATTCTTTTCTTCTGGTCTATAGAACGTTTTGTATAATTGTCATGCAATCTGCTTTCATCAAGGTAGTCAGGGGAACAATCGGAAGTCCTTGCATTCAAATCACCACACAGTATTATATGAGCATCATCAAACAAAAACATCTTGTCAACAAGACTTTCTTCAAGTATACTAATGCTATTATCACAATCGTATGCAGAATAATATGGTGAATTTTCAGGAGGTATATACGTGCAAACAAGCAGAATGTTTTTATGAAAATGAAAGAATTCTTTATCTAATACAAAATACATACAAAAATCACTGTCATCATCAATATATCGTATGTGGGGAACTAGAGCTTTACGTACAAGACAGACAATGCCTCCCGAACACCTCCCATGTCGTGCCAGCTTAACAGCTGGTTTTACAAATAACGCATGCTCTTTAAATAAACTAGACTCAAACTTTTCAAGAAAAGTTTCTACAAGACATACGAAGTCGAATGAAGAAATGAACTCAACAAAATCTGCATCCTCAAGTTTTGAAAGCAATCCACACACATTCCAATGAAGAAAAGACATTTTATCCAAACATGTACTCATATTTACAGAACTCGTTGAACTAAACGTATCATCCATCCCAGCTCCATTCCAATCCAGTTGAGTATTGTTATCCTCTTCTTCAATTTCACATGCCAAATAGTCATTACTCCCTCTCCCTTCCCTTGTCATGTCACTCCTACTCCCACTCTCTCCCCCTGTCTTATCCTCTCTGTTCCCATTCCCTTTCCTTATCATGTTATCGCTGCACCCTAGCCTTTCCATTATCCTATCTTCAGCACACTCTCCCCCTCTGCCTACAGTATCTAATGCCCTCAGAACATCTTTCTCATATACAGTACTGGACATATTATCTACAGTCATATACATAACATCGTCATCAACTGAGTATTTCCCATAATCTTCCTTTGTCGTCAAATAGTCATCCTTCATCAAATCATGTTTACATGCATTAGAAACAATGGTTAAACAAAAAGGGGAATCTGTGCTTTCTTCTGACACCATTACATCATTTTCAAAACCTTCATCTCTACAATCAGTCACACTCGATTTCTCATTCATGCAAATCGTGTCATGAGCGTCACACGCTTGTGTCATAAACACGGAGAATAAAGTGGCATTCTGGACACGAGATGAAATGGTTTTACTCTCTGCTGCGTGTCTCACGTGCTCACTTGACAACACATATGTTGGACTGTCACCGGCAAGATCAGCACACACCCCACCCTTCCCCTCCGCACGAACCACTTCACTGTCACACAAAACAGGTTGGCTGGTTGGCCGATTTCCAGTGCCTGAACAAGTTGTAGCCGGTGTCACCTTAAACTGATTCTCTGTTGTAAAATAATCTGCTAGGTTAGATATTGCGCTGGTTACACAGGGCCGGCCGAAATCCTAGGTGGACAATTTCAGTCTCTCATCAGTGTCCAGTACATATTTTTTTCCTTCAATCACTAAGTGATCGAAAACCATGGTGGCTTTCTTACCTTGCTGTCTGGCTGACTTAAGAAAAGGTGTTAGTTTCCTCCTTGTTTCCCTGACTCTCCAGGAGAAATCTTCGCCGATGAAAATATCAGATCCTTTTAATTTTCGCTTTTCTTTGAGAATTTTCTCTTTATCCTTGTAGAATGTACATCTTGCAACAATGGGCGATTTATCACTTGCGTTTAATCTATGTACCCTATCAAAATGGATTGTATCTGATAATTCTAATTTGTCCGTTATCATGTCGGTGATCAGATCCTCGCAGTTTTGCCAGGTTTCTTTTTCTCTCCTAGGAATACCATAGATAATCAAGTTATTCCTTTTTGAACGACCTTCTAAATCGTCTGTGTTTTTCTCCAGATTGTTTATCTTCTGCTTTAAGGTCTCATTTTCTTCTTTCAAAAGTTCATTTTCTGTTCTTAGATTGTCAGTAGCATTCTTTATGTCGCGAAGTTCTTTCTTTAAATCGGAATATGACGCTTTCAGTTCTGCCAAATCCGTTTTCATGTCATCAAACTTGTCGTCAAATTTTGTGTTCAAGTCTGATAACATGGAAACAATATCATTCAGTGAAGGATCTCCGACTGTCAGTTTCTCACCTGTTGTTTTTTCTGTACTTTGTCTTCGTTGACCACCACTCGTCATCCTTGTTTGTCTCAGAGTATCCAGTTTAGGAGGTCCGGGATTCAGCTCGATGTCACCACACTGATGGATCAAATTGCCCATGTACAAAAGAAAGAGGAGCACACCTGTCACAACACCGTCACTCCTGTTTCGTAGGGTCAACACTTTCAAAAACATGGCGGCCCTGAATCTTGCCCGTTTGAACATAAAATTTATATATACTGGAAGGAATCCTCCACATACTGCTCTAAACATTAAAGGAGAGGCAGGCATGATGCACGACCTATCGGCACATAAAATATATAAATTGAAGAAACACTACAAAATACTTAATTTGGCAAAAGAACACAGAGCTCACCAGCACACAACCGTCAGTCCAAAGATCACCTTTGACCTCCCCGAGAGAGAGAGAGAGAGAGAGAGAGAGAGAGAGAGAGAGAGAGAGAGAGAGGACAGACAGACAGACAGACAGACAGAGAGACTTCAGACTTCAGATTTTTATTCAGTAAGGCCATTGGCCCATTTGAAGGGGAATGAGCACAATCATTCACATTAAATGTATGACACAAATGATTTATCAGGAAAACAACAACAACAACAGCAAAAACAACAACACAACAAGACTATCTAAGACGTCATTATTTCTCTGATCTTAAACGCCTTAAACAGAAACATACCTAAATTCCTAATAACCTTGTAACTGTTAGAGTTAAGTAGTAACTGTAAACGAAACATACATGGGCGCCTATGATATTTCTGTGGAATAAATTTTTGACGAACATTTTCTAAAGCTGGACAAAGGAACATAAAGTATATTTCATTTTCCTCACCTTGCATACACAATGGACATACCAAGTCATTTTGTCTATGTTGTCTGTATCTTAAGTAATGAGTCCTTATGTCAGAAACACCAACTCTGAATCTAGCAATGGATCTTTTCAGATGCATATCCAAATCAAATTTCAAATAAGGCTGAGTACAACGAAAACTAGAATAATTTCTGTACAAATCATAACGTCCACTACTTTGTATATGATCATCCCACATTTGCCATCTACAGTCAATCAACCTTTGTCGGAAAACATGAACAAACTGGCTTTGATTTCCAACACCCTGTGACAGCCAGACATCCCCAAATCCGTGCTTACACAGAAACACACGCACATTTGAAACCCAGTTTGTTTTTCCCTTTACAGCTAATTTGAACAACATTTCATGACTTACGAGGCAATCTATAATGGTCCATGTGTAAAAGCTTTAACCAATACTGAACACATCTAATGGCTGAACAAATGAACAGTGGATATCTATTGGTCTCCCCATACACCAAATCGTTAGAAATACGCCTGTCAAAACCTGGAAACCTCTTCAAAGCAAATAAATGCACTGCCTTGCAATGAACAACAGCACTATCCAAACCCCAAATTTCAGCCCCATACATCAAAACAGGCTGTATTTGGGAATCAAATATTTTTAGAAATAGCTCAAGCGAACTGTTATTCAAAGCAATCAATCTTTTCATGACACATATTAAAACATTCTTTGCCCTACATGCAAGATCTTTACAGGCAAAGGTAAAACTTAGGCGTGTAGAAAAATAGATCCCTAAATATTTATATACATTCAGCACAGGTATAGTAAGTCCGTTATACGTCCATCTTTCCCTCGCCGCCAAATAACCTCCCTTTCGAAACACCACGATGTTGCTTTTATTCATGTTTACTTTCAACTCTAATGAAGAGGCAGCCCTGCTCAGATTATTTAGCTGACGCTGTAAGCCAACTATCGTTTCTGAAACCAAAACAACATCATCTGCTAATAGTAGGATAAACAATTCTAAGACATCTTCTGGGAATCGTCCACCATGAAGGCCATTATTGATAATCTTAATGGTAAGCTTATTAATGAATATAGAAAATAGCACAGGACTACAAACATCACTTTGTTTTACCCCAGCAAAACAATTAATATAATCTGTCAGATTGGAACCACTTCTTACCCTAGTCTTAACAACTTTGTACATGGCTCTAATACAGCCAAATAATTTTCCCTTAATACCATTTTTTAATAATACAGTCCATAAAAGCTTTCTATTGATGGAGTCAAAGGCTTTTTCAAAGTCAATAAATGCAACATAAAATTTACGGTTTAATGAAAATTGTTTCTGAACAAACGCAAAAACAGTAAACATATGGTCGATAGTAGAGTAACCCTTTTTGAACCCAGCCTGATGCTCCCCCGTGATATTATTACATTCAATCCATTCCTGCAATCTGTTGTTAACAACAGTACTATACACTTTACAGCTAACGTCAACCAAAGAGATACCTCTGTAATTATTAGGGTTATCTACGTCGCCTTTCTTGAATAAGGGCAAAGTTACAGACCCTGTCCAGTTTTCTGGGAAGATGCCCTCATCAAAAACCCTGTTGAAAAGAACTAGTAAAAAGTCAACAACTTGAGGTCCAGCATACTTCAACAATTCACCAATAATAGAATCAGGTCCTGCTGATTTGTTAGTCTTAATTTTCCGCATGGCAAATAGAATTTCTTCTTTAGAAATGGGACGATTGAAATGCTCGTCTTCTCCCTCATCAGTAACAACAGAATGCTCATCATCACTTAAATTATCTTTACCTAACAAACGTTTAAAGTGCTCATACCATGGATCCAGGGAGATATTATTCTTAGTATATTTTCTTTTAAATGAAGCTCTTTTTAATGTTTTCCAAAACTCCTGCTGTGACGGAGGAGATCTGATCATGTTATCTAACAGGTTTTTATTGAAAATTTTCTTCTTCTGCTTTTGAAGATTTTTATAGTCTCTACTGCAATAACATATTCACTTCTGTCACCATCGTCCAAAGTACGAAGCCATATTCTCAACAATTTTAGCATTTTTCTTTTCATTACCAAACAATCACTGTCAAACCAATCTTACTTTTTAGCACCGTTTCTTATTAGCACACGTTTTATCATACATTCAGCACTGTTTTTAATACAATCATTAAACAAATCTAAAGCTTTATCTACATCAACATTGATCAGTTCTAAAGCCTCATTTAATTTTGAGCACATTTTTGCTTTACACAAATTATCTCTATAAGTCAAAGCATAATCTTCATTCCATACAAACTTATCGAACACTGTTGCCTCAACATTCTCCATTGATCTATCACTATTTTTTGTTGTAATGTCAGTGTGAAATTCAATACGTAAATGATCGGATTCTATACGTTCCGAAACAAACAAATAACATGAATCACAAAAAGTGGAGAAAAAATCTTTAGATACGAGAAAATAATCATTAACGCTGCTAGCGCTGTCTGAAACATATGTATAGCAACCATGGCGGTCGCCCTGACATACACCATTCAAAATGTACAAATCAAAAGCAACGCAAAGATTTAACAATAACTTACCGTAGTTATTCAACACATTATCATGAGAACATCGATCTGTGCAAGGTGGCTGGCTTTTTGTTTGCAAACAGGAATCGAAAACATCAGCAGACAAGTCAGGAGAAACATTTGCCGTCCTGCTGTTCAGATCGCCACACAGTACTATATCAATGTCACCAAGTGAGCACAAGCAGTCAGCCAAACATTCTTCCAACATGGAAATACCATTATCAACATTAAAAGAATTATAGAAAGGAGAACCTTCAGGCTGAATATACGTACAAACCAAAGCAATATTTTTCAGTGTACCAAAAAACGATTTTTCAATTAAAAAGACACACTTTAGAGCTATCCACTTCTACATATGATATGAAGGGAACCAATTCTTGTTTTATCAAACAAACGAGTCCTCCAGATCGTCTCCCCTGATGACAGAGTTTTACAGCAGGCTCAATAAAGGCTTTGTACCCAACAAACAGGTTCATGCTGAAAGTTTCAACGAACGTTTCTCCAAAGCATATAAAATCAAAACCGCAGGCACAAGAAATAAATGCATTGTCAAAAACCTTTGAGAGTAAACCATTCACATTCCAACAAAGAAGCTTAAATATTTTATTATGGCATACAGGTGCATCCAGATCCTGGTTGTCAATATAAATATGATCACTATCAAGTGCACCGTTTTCCATACATGCATTAATATCGCTATCTACATCATCATATTTGAAAAAATTATCATTCAAACGGTTGGAAAAATCATCATTCCAACGGCTATCATTGAAATTGTCATACGAATTCAAGCGTGTACCAGTGCCATCGCTCACACCGTCCACAACACTGTCGTCAAAAACACGTGCAAAGCGGCTGCTGCCACGCGTGACAGGATCCGGAGCGGCCAATCTTTCCACCGGTGTCAAGTTATCTTTTCTCCCTCTTGAATTAACACCTTTATCATCGCAAGAGGACCGGCCAAAACCCTATTTCAACTCCTTTAGCAGAAGCATCAAGCCCGAGCCTCTTGCCATCAACAAGGAGATGGTCAAAGACCATCGCAGCTCTGCGTCTTTCAGATGTGGAGTGAGCTTACGTCTTATTTCACGGACCCTACTTGTAAAGTCTTCGCCGACAAAGACATTGGTTCCTTTCAACTTGGCCTTAGTTTTCAAAATGTGTACTTTGTCCTTATATGAGGAACATCTGGCAATGATGGGGGAGTCATGCTTTGCATTCAAACGATGCGCTCTATCAAACTCGACCCCACTCACGCCCAGCTTCTTAGCAGTCAAGTCCATCAACATTCGTTCGCAGTCATCACCGTTCTCACTCTCACTTCTGCTCAATCCATAAAACAATAAATTATTACGTTTCGAGCGCCCTTCGAGGTCATCTGTCTTCTTTTCTAGAAACTCAAGTCTGTCACCAAGTTCAGAGTTCACTCTCTGCAGATCATTGTTCTGGGAACGTAATTCCGCCACTTCCTCCCTGAGACCCTTCACTTCATTCTGCAACGCAACATACTGTTCACCAAGGGTCTTCACATCCATTTTAACGTCATCCAACTTACTGTCCATGGCCTTGCTGGTCCTGTCCATCTCCAGAATTTTGGTCATGATGTCGGCCATGGTGGGTTCGGCGCTCGTTGGTCTGGATACAGGAGAGTCAGCAGCGGAGGCAGCACTCCTGTCCACACTGGCACCGCGCGTAGCGTAACCGAGCCGGGTCTGCTTTACGTTGTCTGCCTTCACCGCTGGTGTAGGTCCGGGGTTCTGCTCCACGTCTCCACATTGCAATAACAAACCGCCCCAAAACAACAAGACGAGGAGCAAACCTGCCCACACACCGTCACTCGGTCGACGCAGCGTCAAAATGGAGATCTTCATCTTTGCTTTTTACACAGCTCTCTTCAACATAAACTGAAGAAATACACCAAAGAAGCAGCCACATCTTGATCTAAAAGACAGTGCATCCAACGCATGGTTCAATTACTACTTGCATGCACAATCACAATCTCCAACACATTCGGAAACCGTCACTAACAGGGATAAACGTAGAGAGACTGACAAGCTGCGTCTTGCTCTAATACGTCGTCGAGCTCCCCCCCCCCCCCCCCCCCCCGACAGAGAGAGAGAGAGAGAGAGAGAGAGAGAGAGAGAGAGGGCATGCTGAAAAGGAGCTGGACGTTTGGGGAAGAGGGAGATTCATATCACTGAGCCGCTATGGTGTATGTTTAAGATGCTCAGTGTGCGCAGTAATTGAAGGACACCCCTTAAAAGCGCCAGCAGAGCGCACAAAGATTAGAATCCTACGATTCTTTGGTTACTTTCTTTAATCCTGTTTCACTCTGGTCAGAGAACTTCCGTAAGGGAAGCAGATTCGTCTAACATCGCGTAGATTTTTCCATTCCTGCAATTGTTAATATAAGCAGGTGTATTCATATTTACATAAATTCTATACGGTTATAGTACTGGCGCTTCTGCTGCTGCTGCTGCTACTACTACTTACTACTACTACTACTATTGCTACTAAGGAAAATGGCACACACACACACACACACACACACACACACACACACACACACACACACACTTTTCTGATCATCGACACAGACGATCAACACTGATGGTTGGTTGACTGGCGGCGGGACCTGTACATCGCCGAGGCACTCTCCCAGCTCTCAGACACCAGATTCTACACCTCTTCACAGCCCAGTCAAACCAAAACCAATAACACCCTGATCAGAAAATTCATTCGCGAGTGCATTAGCGCTGGAAACCTCCCAAATGAAGCCCATTCCCTGGTCGTTTCTGAACCCAAAGATTCCCAATTCTACTTGCTTCCCAAAATACATAAACCAAATAACCCAGGCCGCCCCATTGTCTCTGCCTGTTCCTGCCCCACTGTCCAGATCTCTCAGTTTCTCGACAAAATCCTCCAGCCTATCGTTTCCAACCTCCCCACCTTTCTTAAGGACACAAACCATACTCTTGATCTTCTGCAAAATTTCTCCTTCCATCCTGGCTCCCAACACCGTCACCTCTTCACCATGGACGTCTGTGCACTTTACACAAGCATTCCCCATCATGAAGGGCTTTCAGCCCTCAAACACTTCTTGTCAAAAGACAGCAGAAATCTACCCACCACCACTCTTCTCCGTCTTGCTGAGCTTGTTCTCACACTCAACAACTTTCAGTTTGGTGCTGACCATTTCCAACAGAATTGCGGCGTTGCCATGGGCACCAGGATGGGTCCTGGCTACGCCTGCCTGTTTGTTGGTTACATTGAAGAAAAGATCTTCTCACAATACACAGGCACTTTCCCAGACTTTTTCCGTCGCTTCATTGACGATTGCCTCGGTGCAGCCTCCTGTCCAATCCAAGATCTGAAAAACTTCATTGACTTCGTCAGTGGATTTCATCCAGCTCTTAGATTCACTTTTGAAATCACTCAGACTACCATTTCCTTCCTTGACATCAAAATCTCTATCTGTCCCAACTCACCCTACCTCACCACATCTGTTCATTACAAACCCACCGACTCGCATTCATACCTTCTGTACTCCTCCAGTCACCCTGCTTCCACCAAAACAAGCATTCCTTTCTCTCAACTACTTCGTTTGCGACGCATCTGCAGCGATGATGACGATTTCGCCAAACAATCTACCCTGATGATCTCATTTTTCCTTGAACGTGGATACCCTGAACCCATTTGCCAAGAAGCCCTACAAAAGGCCTCTAGAATTCCCAGAAACACCGCTCTTAAGCAAAAGATCACTCCTTCATCAGACGACAGGCCTGTTCTTGCTATCACCTTCCATCCTCACAACCTCGCCATCATAAACATCCTTATGAAGAACTACCACATTCTGCAGACTGATCCTTCCCTGAAACACATTTTCACCCAGCCTCCACTAGTTGCCTACAAACGTGACACCAACCTCAGAGATCTTCTTGTGCATTCAAATTGTCCACAAACACAGTCTCACCACCTGGCAATTCTCCATGCAAGCAACCCAAATGCAAAACCTGTCCTCACCTAAACTCTTCTACAACCATCTGTGGCCCCTCAGGCAAAATTTCCATACGCAACCCTTTCACTTGTCAGTCCCGCAATGTAGTTTACATTCTTTCTTGCTCCTTCTGTGGCCTCTTGTATGTTGGAGAAACCTACAGAACCCTTAACGACCGTTTCACAGAACACCTACGAGCAGTCCGTCTCGGTTACAATACACCAATTGCAAACCATTTCTGCTCTTCCGGCCACAACCTCTCCCACATGCAGATTGCTGCAGTCTGGCAAAATTCATCTTCCTCTATAAGACGTAAAGAACAAGAGTCCCTCCTTATTCACAAACTTGGCACTATCCATCCTAATGGAATCAATATCAAACACTGACTTTCCTCCATAACAGCCCTTTGTTCTTACTTATCTTGATTTTGTCTCTTAACATTATTATTACTATTTTTTTTTTTTTTTTTTTTTTACTTTATCCCCCCCCCCCCCCCCCCCCCACAGTCCTTCTGCTCTTGACCCATTTCTCTCTTCTTCCCCACCCTGCCCTCTCCTTCTATACCCCCCCTCATCCCTTCCAACTCTCTCCTTCCTTCCCCCTCAATCCTTGCTGAACACTTTTCATCTTCTAGCAGTATTCACTTTTCAGCTTTTTGGCAGTGCTCACTTCCTCACTTCCCCATTTCTCCCTGCCCACTGTCACCCATTCCCACCTGTCCCCCTGAGCCAAGAAGGTTTTGAACCGAAGCGCCCTCATCCACCTCTTCCTCAAGGACCTGCTACCATAACCCAGGCAAGTTGTTCGATCAACACTGACTTCCTGAACATCAACACTGACACTCAGAACATTCACAGTAACATACTGAACGCCACCATCGGCACTGACACAGATACAAGCTGACATTCTGAACGTCAATAGCCGCAGAGACGATGAGCACTGACTTTCTGAATATCAACACTGACACGCAGACGATGAGCACTGACTTACTGAATATCAACTCTGACACACAGACAATGAGCACTGACTTACTGAATATCAACTCTGACACACAGACAATGAGCACTGACTTTCTGAATATCAACACTGACTCACAGATGATGAGCACTGACTTTCCCATCTGACCCCACCAGTCGACATTCTCTGTCATCTGACCCCACCAGTAGACATTCTTTGCCATCTGGACCCACCAGTAGACATTCTCTGCCATCTGGACACACCAGTAGACATTCTCGGACATCTGGACACACCAGTAGACATTCTTTGCCATCTGACCCCACCAGTAGACATTCTTTGCCCTGGGCCCACCAGTAGACAGCCTTTGCCATCTGACCCCACCGGTAGACATTCTCTGTCATCTGACCTCACCAGTAGACATTCTCTGACATCTGATCCCACCAGTACACATTCTTTTGCCATCTGACCCCACCAGTAGACAGCCTTTGCCATCTGACCCCACCACTAGACATTCTCTGTCATCTGACCCCACCAGTTGACATTCTCTACCTATCTGACCCCACCAGTAGAAATTCTCTGCCATCTTACCCCACCAGTAGACAGTCTCTGCCATCTGACCCCAACAGTAGACATTCTCTGCCATCTGACCCCACCAGTTTACATTCTGTGCCATCTGACCCCACCAGTAGACATTCTTTGCCATCTGACCCCACCAGTAGACATTCTCTGCCATCTGACCCCACCAGCAGACATTCTTTGCCATCTGACCCCACCAGTAGTAGAAACTCTCTGCCATCTTACCCCACCAGTAGACAGTCTCTGCCATCTGACCCCAACAGTAGACATTCTCTGCCATCTGACCCCACCAGTTTACATTCTGTGCCATCTGACCCCACCAGTAGACATTCTTTGCCATCTGACCCACCAGTAGACATTCTCTGCCATCTGACCCCACCAGCAGACATTCTTTGCCATCTGACCCCACCAGTCTCTGCCATCTGACCCAGCAGTAGACATTCTCTGTCATCTGACCCCACCAGTTGACATTCTCTGCCACCTGACCCCACCAGTAGACAGCCTTTGCCATCTGACCTCACCAGTAGACATTCTCTGCCATCTGACCCCACCAGTAGATATTCTCTGCCATCTGACCCCACCAGTAGACAGCCTTTGCCATCTGACCCCACCAGTAGACATTCTCTGCCATCTGACCCCACCAGTAGACATTCTCTGTCATCTGACCCTAGAGGTAGACATTCTCTGACATCTGACCCCACCAGTTGACATTCTTTGCCATCTGACCCCACCAGTAGATAGCCTTTGCCATCTGACCCCACCAGTAGATATTCTCTGCCATCTGACCCCACCCGTAGACAGCCTTTGCCATCTGACCCTACAGGAAGACATTCTCTGACATCTGACCCCACCAGTAGACATTCTCTGCCATCTGACCCCAGCAGTTGACATGCTTTGCCATCTGACCCCATCAGTAGATATTCTTTGCCATTTGACCCCACCAGTAACAGCCTTTGCCATCTGACCCCACCAGTAGATACCCTCTGCCATCTGAACTCACCAGTAGACAGCCTTTGCCATCTGACCCCACCAGTAGATAATCTCTGCATCTAGACCCACCAGTAGACAGCCTTTACCATCTGACCCCAGCAGTAGACATTCTCTGCCATCTGACCCCACCAGTAGACATTCTCTGACATCTGACCCACCAGTCGACAGCGTTTGCATCTGACCCCACCAAGAGACATTTTCCGCCTCTGACCCCACCAGTAGACATTCTCTGACATCTGGACACACCAGTAGACAGCCTTTGCCATCTGACCCCACCAGTAGATATTCTCTGCCATCTAGACCCACCAGTAGACAGCCTTTGCCATCTGACCCCACCAGTAGATATTCTCTGCCATCTGACCCCACCAGTAGACATTCTCTGCCATCTGACCCCCACCAGTAGACATTCTCTGCCATCTGGACCCACCAGTAGACAACCTTTGCCATCTGACCCCACCAGTAGATATTCTCTGCCATCTGACCCACCAGTAGACAACCTTTGCCATCTGACCCCACCACTAGACATTCTCTGCCATCTGGACCCACCAGTAGACATTCTTTGCCATCTGACCCTACAGGTAGACATTCTCTGTCATATGACCCCACCAGTTAGACACGCTTTGCCATCTGACCCCGCCAGTAGACAGCCTTTGCCATCTGACCCCACCAGTAGATATTCTCTGTCATCTGACCCCGCCAGTAGACCATTCTCTGCCATCTGGACCCACCAGTAGACAGCCTTTGCCATCTGACCCCACCAGTAGACATCCTCTTCCATCTGACCCCACCAGTATACATTCTCCGCCATCTGACCCCCACCAGTAGACATTCTCTGCCATCTGACCCCACCAGTAGACATTCTCTGCCATCTGACCCCACCAGTAGACAGCCTTTGCCATCTGACCCCACCAGTAGACATTCTCTGCCATCTGACCCCACCAGTAGACATTCTCCGCCATCTGACCCCACCAGTAGACATTCTCCGCCATCTGACCCCACCAGTAGACATTCTCTGGCATATGACCCCACCAGTAGACATTCTCTGACCTCTGACCCCACCAGTAAACAGCCTTTGCCATCTGACCCCACCAGTAGATATTCCCTGCCATCTAACCCCACCAGTAGACATTCTCTGCCATCTGACCCCACCAGTAGACATTCTCTGCCATTTGACCCCACCAGTAGACATTCTCTGCCACCTGACCCTACCAGTAGACAGCCTTTGCCATCTGACCCCACCAGTAGACATTCTCTGACATCTGACCCCCACCAGTAGACATTCTCTGTCATCTGACCCTACCGGTAGACAGCCTCTGCCATCTGACCCCCACCAGTAGACATTCTCTGCCATCTGACCCCACCAGTAGACAGCCTTTGCCATCTGACCCCCACCAGTAGACATTCTCTGCCACCTGACCCCACGAGTAGACATTCTCTGACATCTGACCCCCACCACTAGACATTCTCTGCCATCTGACCCCACCAGTAGACAGCCATTTGCCATATGACTCCTTCACCTATCTGGCCCTCACTTTTTGCGGTGACGGTGTTCGTGCTTGTTTGTTTTAAACTAGGATGTGCTTTCAGATATGTATCAGCTGTTATTGCGTCCATTTTTCATTTCGATGTTGTTTTTGGTGTTCCTCGATTTTCATGTAAATGGGTGCAATTTTTCTAAGGTCTCGTATTCAGATGCCTCTGTCAATGCCCACTGTCACGCCCATGTCCTTTTCAAACACTCCGTTTTTCATTTGCATTAATTTGAAAGTTAAACAAGACTTACCTAGAAGTTGAAGTTTAATGGAGGTTATTTCGAGGATGCTTTTTTTTTTAATTTTAATTTTATTTTATGTGGCATCAGTTATCGGATCAAGGAGGGAGTGTTCAATGGAAGTACCTCGAGTTGCTGATGGGTGGGCACATGTATACTTCTACCCAACAGCATCCTCGAAATAATCTCCATTAAACTTTTGCTTCCAGGTGAGTCTCGTTTAATTTTCAAATTATTCCTCGTCTGCTGATTGCTCAGCCGTATACATGTGGAGATTTTAGCGTCGGGGATCACACGTTATTCCTTAACACGTCAGGCTCTGAAAGGCAATCAGCTCATAATGTGAGTTACTTCCCTTTGTTTAAAAATGTGTCCAGTACAGACTGGGAAAAACTTTTAATCTTCGTAGTGCCACCATTTTCATCTTCATTCTGTTTAAAGATCCGGTGGTAGAATCTTGAAAAAGTGTTCCTGTTTGACCATTTTCCTGCTTGAAGGGTGCTATCTATTGGCACACCACCTCAGCTTAATGCTGCAGAAGTACTAGCAGCCCGAGTGCTGTGAGCTGAGTACTTCAACATGTCTATTCAAGCCATAAGCAGCACATCTTTCATCCAACGAGAAATTGTGTCTCTTTTCACGGGTGCGAAAGGCTTTATGCAACTGATAAAAAGTGCTTTCCCAGTTCGTAGGGGAGGCAGTCTTTTTCAAATACTGTCGAAGGTGGTGAACCAGACACAATCTCTTGTTTTCAAAACAAGGTATGACAAAAGGCTTTAAGTGAGTCCCTGGTTTGGTTTGGTTTACAAGAGAGCTATGTACAGGTACACATTTAGACTCATGGATTTGTACATCTTCAACAGTAAGACTATGAAGAGTCTATCCTCTCTAACCAAAGAGTAAAGCAAGTAACATAAGTGTTCTAAGCGTGAGTTTCAGAAAGCTGAGATGTTCTGCATCTGGCCACCGTGCTAACATATCAATGACTGTGCCTACATCCCATGTGTCACAGTACTTTGGGAGTGATTGTCTATTGTTGAACACACCTTTGACAATTTTACAGACTATAGGATGTTGACCTATTGTTTCTGCGTTATCAGGACACAGTATGCTGAAACAGCACTCCTAGCTAGGTTAACTGTACTATAATTAACGCCTGCAGCACACAGTTCGGCCAAAAAATGTGCCACATACACATGAGTACAAGTAGTGATTTTATTTCTGCCTACAAATTTCTGCCATTTTCTAATGTTGGTGTTCTAGGACTTATGGGTGCTGGGTCTCCATGAATCCATGATTAGAGCAACCGAATGTTTTGACAAACCAGAAGTTAAGAAATTTTTGCCGAGATCTTGCAGACAAGCAGGTTAAGCCGACGTTTCTGAATGAGAGGATGAATTGCTCCGAGGTCGCTGGGTAGGTGAAGAAGGTGACGTCTGCACCTGAGTTCTACTGGTGGGCAGCAGAGAAGATGTTGAAGAACAGCGAACCACGGTTGTGCTGGCCAGTTGGGTACCACAATTATCCACTCTGTATGGTCTCTCCGGATCTTCTGCAGCACCCGTCCTATGATGCTGAAAGGTAGAAATGCATACTACTGTAAATGCTCCCAAGAGATGGAAAAAGCATCAATTGCTTCAGCTTCTGGATCTGGCCTGTACGAAATGTATCGCCGCATTTTAAAGTTCAACCTGGAAGCAAAGAGGTCAAAATCTGGAGAAGCCCTGAGCTGTTGGAAGGCAGATTGCAGAGCCTACTCATCAAGTTTCCACTCTGCATCAGTGTTCTGACGCCTGGACTCCTTGTCAGCTGTCCTGTTCTGCTTCCCTGGAATGTGCGCTGCACTGATCCAGATATTCTTAGAAACGCTCCATGACCAAATTGTAAATGCCATGTCATTACAAGCATCTGAATGGCTTGTTCCCATGCAATTCATACAGCTGACTGCTGTTGTATTGTCTATCATTATCCGGACATGTTCGTTTTTCAGCTTTCCCTGAAGTGACTGCAAAGCAAGTAAAACAGCTTTCAATTCCAAATAACTAATGTGAAAGACCCTTTCATGCAGCAACCAATGTCCACCTGAAACTGTACCTTCACCCTCACACCCCCAACCTGTGCCACTAGCATCGGTGGTGACAATTATATCTGGTTCAGTACTGCAAATGTCATTCTCTGTATCAGTCACATTGACAATCCACCATTTAAGTTCCTCCTTACTCTCTTCAGACAATTGCATGAGTTGGTCAAAGTCACCCCTGTTCCTCTTCAAAGCTAATTTTAGGTCTTTTTCAAGCTGTCTGTAACAGAGAGGCCAATACTTGACAGCAGCAAAGCTAGCCACAATTTTCCCTATAACTTGAGCAACCTCACGGATTCTGTGACTTTGCTCATCAAGAAGCTTTTGACAACAAGACAGTATGCTGACAGCCCTTTCAGTGCTAAGAGTGACTTTCATGGAGACAGAATCTATGATGACCCCAAGGTATTGAATCCTTGTTGTGGGCTTAATAACCGACTTCTTTGGGTGAAAGACAAACCCTAACTTTGAAACAAATCAGTGGTGTCTGTAACATTCTTCATGCCGTTGCTCTCTGAAGCGGTTAGCGGTATTTGTGTGTTGGCGGTCATCGGCCATGTGTGGGCTGTGCATAGAACGTGTGTGCAATGTGCACATATGTGCACGCGTGTACAGCAAAGGGCCGACTCATCTTCAGGCATACTGATGCCTATTTTCAACACCGTTTGCTCCTTTGCGGTGGGGAGCAAGGAAGATGGATTACCTTCCAGCACAGCAGAGCAGGTCAGATTTGTTCAGTGGCAACATTTTTTTTTCAGTTGCAACAAAACGGACACCGCTTGAAAGCTGCACGCAGATATATGTTAAAGTGTGTGTATATGTATCGCGGTGTGGGAGTGTGTGTGTGTGTGTGTGTGTGTGTGTGTGTGTGTGTGTGTGTG
>CM065730.1:53860096-53880096 GCA_033310375.1 Conus canariensis
ACACCCTGCATCAACCCTGGCGATTTTTCCCATATACCCTACATCAAACACATTCATCGCCACATAAACACACACACACACCCGCACATATACACTGCATCAACCTTGGCGATCTTTCACACATGCCCAACATCAAACACATTCATCGCCACACACACACGCACACGCACACCCCCACACACACACACACACACACACACACACACACACACACTCACCACACACACACACAAATACACTCGCCCAGACATGTATGCGCCTGTGCGCATCCAGATAAGCACACCCATATACATATGTAAGCATAGTGCGCATGGGGGTGAAAGAGAGAGAGAAAGAGAGAGATAAAGGGAGAGAGGGAGAGAGAAAGAGGGTGAGATAGAAAGAGAGAGATGGAGAGAGAGAAGTGGAGAAGAGAGAGAGATAGTGAGAAAGAAAGGGAGAGAGAGAGAGAGGGAGAGAGAGAAAAAAAAGAGCTATGGGAACGGGGTAAGGGATGGAGGAATGAAGGAGGGTACTAGGGGACAGGAATAGTTGGGCGGGTGGCTGGGAGGGAAGGGGAAAGGGGGCGGTGGGAGTGAAAGGTGGTGGTGGAGGGGGTAAGGGAGAGAGAGAGAGAAGAGAGAGAGAGAGAGAGAGAGAGGGCAAAGAGAAGAACAAAGGGGTACACCGAGGAAGTTAAATGGTGAGAAATATTATACTTAATAAGGGGGGGGGAGAGAAAAAAAGAAAAAGGGTGAGGGCAAGAAATCAACTTGAGGAGGGGAGAAGAGGTTGGTGGGGGGGGGGGGGATTGTAGGGGTTTAGGGGTTAGGAAGGTAAAGGTAATGAGCAAAAAGTAATGGAGATAGTGAGTAGTAGAGATGGAGGGGGGGGGGGGGAGGATTAGGTGGAATAAGAGCGGGGGAAGAAAAAGCATGTGCTAGGAAAGGATGTGAACGTGGATGGTTTGTAGACTGGGTGGGGCAGAGAAGAAAATGGAAGGGGGATGTGGGGGCGGGGGTTGAGAGAGACGAAAGACAACAGGGGGGGGGGGGGGGTGTTGGGGGGGGCTATAGGGCGAGGTGGGTCAGGGGGGGGGGGAGGGAAAACAGGGGGCGAGTCAGGGGGAGGGGGCCAAGGGGGTGGGGATGGGGCGAGTATAGGCTCCCACTTCTGGGGGCATGGGAAGCTGGTGGACAGTAATGAGCACAGTAAGGTGGTGGACAGTAATGAGCACAGTAAGGTGGTGGACAGTAATGAGCACAGTAAGTAAGGTGGTGGACAGTAATGAGCATAGTAAGGTGATGGACAGCGAAGAGCACAGCAACCAATCAACATCAACACCTTCAGTATCCACCACAATAGTCTTAGCAGCACATGACATGTTTGTCCAGAACAGGAAGTTGCATAGGATTAGTCCAGTCTAATCCCAAACGTTCAGGCCGTCCGGGTAGTTTGTCTTCAGTTTGTGTCGCCAGTATTTTTCTCTATATTTACATATTGGTGCATTTGGTTGTCTAATTTGTTCTATGGCTGTGCAGATGAGGTCGGTCAGTGTGTGGATTTTTGCTGTTGAAGTGTCTAGCTACGAGGGTGTTTTTGTTTGTTTTGATGTCTGAACGGTGATGATAGAATCTGTTTTGTAACGTTTTGCCTGTTTCCCCTACGTATTGTGTGTTTCTGCACCTAAGACAATCTATGAGGTATATGATGTTAGTGGATTGGCATGTCATGTGATCCCTAATGGTGAACTGTTGATGAGTGCATATGCTTGTAAATGTTGATGTAGTTTGTAAGTGGTGTTTACGTATGATGCACTTACTGGCAGAACATTTGTAACAGCCACGTGGAGCTGAATTTGCTGGCAGGTGGAGTGGAGGAAGTTTGGACGGCATGAGGATTCCCCGTAGATTTTTGCTGTTTCTTTCTCCCACAATAGGCGGAAGAGGTACCGCTTTCTGCATGCGGCGGCTAGAGTGTAGGGTCCTCATGTTTTCCTTCAGCCATCTTCCCAGGGGTGGGTTGCTAGGGTTGTGTGTCACCACATAGGGGATTCTGTGTGGTGTTATCTTGCTCTTGTAGCAGAGAGTTTCTTGCCGGGGTATGGAAGCCACCTTCATAGTGACTGCGTTGAGCAGGGGTCTAGGGTAGCCTCTCCTGGACAGTCTCTGGCACAGCTCCTGACATCGTTGGCTGAAAGTGGTGTCACTAGAACAGATCCGGCGGATACGCAGGCACTGACTGTAGGGAATACTACGGACACAGTGTCTTGGATGGCATGAATTGAACGGGAGAGACAGATGTGCATCGGTGCTTTTGATGTACAGGTCAGTGTGGATGCGGCTATCGCTGATGCTGACACTAACATCCAGGAACGGGATGTTGCTGGTGCCGTAGTTGGCTGTGAATTTAATTGTGGGATGCTGTTGGTTGAGCCACTTCAGAAATTTGCACAACTGCTCTTCTCCCTCGAACCAGAGCATGGCGATGTCGTCTATAAATCGGCGCCAAATGTTGCTGTCCACCCTCCATGGAGAAGTTAAGAGGAGGCGTTGCTCCAACCATCCCATGAAGATGTTGGCCACAGATGGCGCCATAGGGGTGCCCATGGCTGTACCCAAGATTTGCAGGTAGCACTTGCCTTCGAACTGAAATACGTTATTTCGTAGGATATGTTGGACAATATCTAGCAACATAGTGATGGGGGGCATGGAGTCACATAGCTGTGGGGAAGAGGCCAGGATTTCTTTGAGGGACGTGTTCACCTCGGAGTGAGGGATGTTGGAATACAGTCCTACGACGTCGATGGTAACGAAGAGGGTACCTGGTGGTAGTGGTTCATAAGTGGCTTTCCACTCCTCTAGCGTCTGGAGGAAGTTTGTGGTGTCCTTGACGTAGGATGGCAGGGTCTGGACTGTGGGCTGGAGCCAGTAGTCAACAAGTTTCGACAGTTTTTCTGTCGGTCCGCCTATTCCTGAGATGATGGGTCTTCCTGGAGGTGAAAGAGCACTTTTGTGTATTTTGGGGAGATGGTAGAAATAAGGGGTATTTAGTATGTGAGTGTAGATTTTACTTAAAATGCTGGTAAGTGATACTCCACGATAGTTGTCAGGATTGTTCACGTCTCCTTTTTTATGAATTGGTACAATAATAGATTTAGCCCACTCTGATGGAAAGATACCTTTATCCACTCTGATGGAAAGATACCTTTATCAAAAAGTTGGGCAAATAAATGAACAAGGAAATCGATTACAGCTGTGTTTGCATTCTTCAACATTTCTGCTACGATTCTATCTGGTCCTGCACTCTTTCCTAATTTTAAATGTTTAATACCAGCAACGACTTCTTCATTGGAAGTAGGTTGATTAAATAATGGCTCAATTTCATTCTCTTCTACCACACTGGTCTCTTCTTCCATACTTTTATTATCAAAACTATGAAAAACGCCCCAAAAGTGGTCATGCTACTGTTGAACTGAGATTTTGTTATACACAAAACTCTTTATTTACGGATCTTATTATCACTGACCAGGACATTTTAGAATCATTGAATTTTTTAGTTTCTTTAACCTACTTTCCTTAAACTCCAGTTCCTTTGAGAGAGAGAGAGAGAGAGAGAGAGAGAGAGAGAGAGAGAGAGAGAGAGAGAGAGAAACAGACAGACAGAGAGAAACAGACAGACAGAGGGGGGGGGGGGGGGGGTAGTGGGAGATACATAGGGAGACTGAAATAGAGATGACATTAAAAGCAACAAATTTGAAATACAAATTTTTTAAAAAGACCGACAGAGAGCCAAGATGTCCAGGCAAGGAATTGTCATGAACTCGCATCATTTGTTTGTAGATGCCCCAAACTGATAACGTTTCACTGATCGCCATCTGTTTCGAGCACACAGGTTTAGTGTCTGTCAGCTCGCCCTTTTAATTAGGTACATGACAGAGAGAGATTGAAAGGCAGATTCTGATCGACATTGTTTATTCGTAATGACCCAGATTGGGAATGGGTTTCACGCATCGAGATGTAAGTCCGCCTCACTTAACGAACATTGACACACTGTGTGTGTGTGTGTGTGTGTGTGTGTGTGTGTGTGTGTGTGTGTGTGTGTGTGTACATATCAAAATCAGACATTATATGTCGTGCCACACTGCCAATGTAATTTTTGTTTGTTTGTTTGATTTTTTTTAGTGTTTTTATTTCGAAATTCAGAGAGTACAAACCAGACACAATGAACACAGATACAGGTGCATATTCGATTTAGTACAAGGAAATGATGGGACATAACTCATATTCACAGTTGTTTACACCTCGGATCACAAACATTTACGAACAAGATAGTGACTAACAAAATCGTATTCATGTTCAATTAATTATAAAGAAGTGATCGGACATAATTCATTGACAAGTTATTATTGTTGCTTGCACATCATGTCAAATCACACACACAAAAAAATTTTTTAAATCACAACAAGGTTTAGGGAGAGAAATCGGAAAAGCATAAGCAACAATAAAAACAAAACAAACAGACAAAACAAAAAGCTCGCAGTTGGCCGTTGTCATAGCCTCTGTATACAATGGATAATTTATGTTTTACTCCAATAACGTCAAGTATGGAATCCATTGTGCCACAAAATTTCCATGGGACATGTGAAAAAAGAGCAGCATACTTTTCTGTTTCATATCTGGCTTGCAAAAATACAGTAAAGATTTGAACTGATGGTAAACTCTTTTCATATTTACATTTATAAATAAAAAAATTTGCGAGTAGCAGGATTAGGTCAAACGTTCTATAAGATTTAAAGTTACAATCACAACCAAACAGAACAATATTTTCATCAAGCAACAGTTTTATGATATTACATTTTCTGTTTCCCCCATTTTGAAACTCTTGGCAGAAGCTTTGTACATACTGGCAGTGCCAGAATATATGTTGAATATTTTCTTTTTCTCTCTCTCACAAAAAGAACATTTTTTTACTCTTCAATTCCCATGTTTTGCAAAATAACATTGGTTGCCAATATTCTGTTAATAATTCTTTTGAAATCACTTAGTTTAATGTCTTTCATCTGTCGGACTTTGTGAAAAGTTTTAATCCATATAACCTCCTTCTGTAGTCTTACATTTCCGTTTATTGAAAAAAAATTGGTTCTGTTGGGTCTTGAGTTAATAAATCGTAATAATGTGAGGCTCCTCTTGAAACTGAACAGATTTCAGTTAATAATTTACTTGTCATACCTTCCTCACAGTATTTCATTTCTAATCCAGTTTCTCTCGAATACTTTTTCACAGCACTAACATAGCCATTATATGTAACAAAATCTGTATTAATATTATATTTATCAACAAAAGACTGGAAACTCAAAAATTCACTGTTCTTGTCCAGAAGATTCCGTATGCAGAATACATCGTTTTCAATCCAGTTTTTGTAAAAGGTTGATCTGCCCCCAATTTTTAAGTTGGGATTACAAAACAGAGGCTCTGAACAGAGTTCCTCCGCAGTTTTAACACGAACAACCTTACCAATTTCTCTATAAGCGTTGAATACGTCTCTCCACAAGCTATTCAGTTTATCGCTCCATGGCAGATTGGATCCTAGCTTATTGATAATTTCTGCTTTTTCATACACTGAAACAAGCACTTTCTTCCATCTGTGTTTACTTGATAAGATTTTACAAATCCAAGTTACTTTTAAAGCATTTATATGCTTCTTTATGCTTCGTATTCCGATCTCCCCCCCCCCCCCCCCCCCCCCCGGCCCCCCCGCACTACGCTTTTCACGGACGTTTTCCTACTGATTCTGTCAATTTTTTTTTTGCCCCAAACAAACTTAAATATACAGTTCTGGATTTCATCAGTTATATAGTCCAGTGGGTTTGGTAATAACATCCATAGATGGGTTAGTTTAGAAAGAACCATAGATTTAAGCACCGCTGCTCTGCCATGTGGCGTTATCTGTTTTTTGAGCCAAGTTCTCTACAGTGTTTTGATTTCTGAAAACTTTTCTTCAAGGTTCATGATTTCGCAATGTTTTAAGTCACATGTAAACCAGATACCCAAAATTTTGAATTTTGGAGGTTTCCACTTTATGTTTAAATGCGGCATATACTTAACAGGTGAATTTCGTTTACTACCTAGCCATACTGCATTTGTGGGTTTTTTTCTGCGTTTAATACGAGTCCAGACACTCTTCCAAAATGTTCAATGGTGTAAATAGATCCCACGAATGATTTTCTGTCTCCTTCTAATAGTAGCTCAGTATCATCTGCATACTGTGATATCTTGTTTTCAGTATTGGCTACTTGAATTTCCTTTATACCTTTATTTTGTCTTATCATTTTTGCCAAAATCTCAACACGCATAACAAATAAATACGGAGAAATTGGATCACCTTGACGGCAACCCCTCTCAACAGGGAACCACCCAGCTAATTTTCCATTCACAGACACGTTTGACTTAATATTTGTATAAAATGTTTGTATCCATTGACAGAAGCTTAGACCAAAGCCAGAGGCATGTAATACCTTAAACATGAAATCGTAACTTACGGTATCAAACGCTTTTTCAAAATTCAGACAAAGAAGTAAACTTGGTTTTTTGGATGCAGTCATGAAATCAACTATGTCATAAATAAGACGAATATTATCTCCCAAATACCTGTTAGGAATAAAACCAGTCTGATCCTCATTGATGATAGAGGGAAGCACTTGCTTTAGTCGGTTAGCTATACAAGTAGATCCTATTTTGTACACAATATTCAAAAGCGAGATGGGTCTGCAGGTTTTTTTTATCTGGTCTTTAGGTTTGTCACCCTTGGGAATGCATACAGTAATGCCTTCTTTTTGTGTTGAGGAGAGTTCCTTTTTATCACATCCATCATTGATCACTCTTGCAACGTATGGACCAAGTTGCATCCAGAAAAAATTGAAAAACTCGGCTGTAAAACCATCACTCCCAGGGCTTTTCATATTTGACATATGTTTAAGAGCAATACCTGCTTCTTCTAAAGTAATTTTACCCTCCAAAGACGTTCTCTGATTCTCACTTAACGTTGGCAAGTCTTCTACTAAATCAAATATTTTACAAGGCTCTGCATCTTTTTAGAATACAATTGTCTGTAAAAGTTGTTAACTTCCTGCGCAATTTCTTCATTACCATTTAAAGTAGTACCGTCATCTCGCGTAAGTTTGAATATGTTCTTATTAACGTAGTTACGTTTTTCAAGTCCACGAAAGTATTTTGTTATTTTTTCCCTTCTGCGACCCATCTCGCCCTTGAACGCAACAATACATCCTCCATTTTCTTTTCCCGAAGACTAATTAAATCTTGTTTGCATTTTTCAAGTTCAAGCCTTTCTTGTTCCGATAACGCTACTTTCCTCACGAATAAAGAAATATTACTTTCTAGATCTTTCTGTTTTTCTGCGTCCTTCCGTTTCTTCATCGTTCCATACGATATAGTTTTGCCCCTAATTTTCATAAGCAATGTATCCAAAAATAGTTGATCAGATATAACAAAGTGGATTGCTGATTTAAGGATTTGGGCCAACCCACAACGACAATAAGGAAGTGCCGCATATTCCTCGTTAACCATTTGGATAACCTCGTTTACCTCTTTTATATAATTATTGTCTTTTAATAGCGAACAGTTGAATTTCCATAATAAATTTCTCTTTATCTCTCTGCCTTGTTCTAACGTTACTGTAATTAAGGAGTGGTCAGATCGATATCCTGGCAAGATATCAACATCTGTAACATAATTGCAAAGCTAGTCTGAAACGAGAAAGAAATCTAAACGACTCTGTTGACATGGATTTGTTCTCCTCCAAGTATACCTGCGTAATTCCGGATTTAATTCACGCCAGATATCAGTTAAATCTAGATTGTCCACCATGTTTTCTATTTGCTCTTGCGCTTTAGGATTATTATTATGTTTATAGTTATAGCAATCTAAAGAGTAGTTGCGAACTAAATTCCAATCGCCTCCAATTATGACATTTTCAGCTCCGGCTTCCCTGATATGATCTTCCAATTCCATGTAAAACTCTGGCTCATCACGATTAGGTCCGTAGATACTAGCAATGAGACATTCTGTATCCATTATTTTGACTGATGCAAAAATAAAATTACCTCCTGTGTCTTACAGCTTTTTTTAAAAACTGAAATTCAAAGTTATTATTGAACAAAATAGCCACTCCGCGAGAATGTGAATTGTTAGACGCAAAGAAACATTTATAACCCCAATCTGCACGAATACAATTTTCTATTTTTTGTCGGAAATGGGTATCCTGTAACAAATATATAGAGTATGACTTTTCTCTCAAATAGTTGAATACATCTCTTCGTTTTTGTGGATTGGCCAAACCCTGACAATTCATGGATGCAATGGGTTTTTTTACTGCTCATAGCAAGACGAAACGTTCATAAGTATCACACCAACATCAGGATACATCACCATGCTGACAAACAAAGTTGAAGCAAACTTAACATAAGTATTAGAATGTAACATGTTCAACCCCAAAGCAGCAGCTCCCTGACAAAAATCTTTTACCATATTCAGAGCAGGACCTTTTTTTTGTACAGCGAAGTTCAACGGCACACTGTGAGATCAGACTCGGGCAATCGCAAAAACAAATAAACAGTAAACAAGTGGGGTATTTTTTGCTCCCATAAGAAAACCTAACACAAAGTAACTTTTATTCAAGACTGGCACAGCCTTTTAAACTTGAATAAAGTCAGACAAATACGTAGACGAACAATCTAATAGTGGGGGAAAAAACAAGCGCAGGCCAACAACTGAACTGTCTTCATAGTAATGACTTGGCAAAGATTTGGACTTAAGGAGGGAGGGGGGGGGGGGGGGGAGTTTGAAGATGAAGAAACTGGAAACATGAAATTAAGAAAATATGTTACAGATATGAAAACTCTTCACTAGCTGAATAAGGGAACCATCGCAATCCCTTTTGAAGGCAGATATATTTGTATTGCCTGCAGGCATACACGATAGAATATACACGGAAACCTATATAAAGTATATACACAATTAAGTTATTTTGTGGATCCGTTTTGGGCAAAAGAACGGAAGGAAAATACAACAACTGCCATTCAATATTCATCTGAACACGTGAACACGTGCTCACACAAGCTAGAAAAGAAGGGGAGAGACACTGTGGAGGTACCTATAGGTCTATTCCCGGTTGATCTACTCATTGATGTCACCGCAAAATGAAAATCCTCTTAAGTATATTCCCTGTACGTCTACTGCTTTTTAAAGTCTATTCCTTCCAAGTCTATTAGTAGACATTACAGTACCGCTAATAGAGGACCTTTAAATCTACTCACGTACTGTTTAGAGTATTCCTTAAAAGCCGGTGGCATTTTAGTATTTAGATAGCCGATTGGTTACCTTTGGTACTTTACTGCCAAAAGTAGGAAATAGGAAATTAAAACTATGATAATTACGAACTCACTGTGTGCTACTAAATATTAAAAATCGCACTTGGGCAGCTTTGTATTCGTCTACCTCTCAGGCCTTTGACATTAATTCATCACATGAACACAATTTAACTTAACTAGTGGTTTAGTAGCCAACTACCGCTATTAGCCCGTCTTGCAACTGGGCCCAGGCCTTTTAAAAGAACAAAATAACTGTCTCCGCTCTCTCTCCGCTCTCTCTCCGCTTGAAAATCCCGAGATTTTCTTAGTCGAATTGTACTCACCTACCTCTCAGGCCTGTGACCTCACTCATCACATAAATGCAACTTATCATTTCGTCCAGGCCTTTAAAAAGAAAAAAAATTACCCCGGTTTATAATCCTGATGTTATCTAAGCTTTTCACTGCAACGAAGTCATGGCAGCCGAATTCATACCTACACCACGCGGAGGACGTTTCCTTGTTTTGGATAATTTCCAACATACTGTGAACAGGAAAAGTGCCACACATACATTCTGGCGATGCATCGATAAAAAGACATGTTCAGCAACAGTTAAAACACAAAATGTTCTTTGATGGAACTTCCGTTTTTAAACCATTTTTGCGAAACGGTAGACCTCGGAGGAAAAGAAAAGGTGTTCCAAGTAGATCTCGCGGCACTTAAGAACCAATGGACATAAAGTAGACCTGACGGGAATAGAGCTGGAAGGAATAGACTTAAAAGGAATAGACCTTGAAGGAATAGACATAAAGGGAATAGACCTAAAGGGAATAGACCTGAAGGACTGCCCCCGAGGCACCGAGGGGGGAAGTGGTTGATGAACACAACTAAAAAGGAGGGAAGGGAGCGGAAGGGAGACAGGAAGCGGGCCGGGACTACGGTTGGCAATCGTGGGATTTTTGAAGACATCATTGCATCAACACCACAGATGCTCTTTAAATATTTGCCTAATCGAAAAGAGGCCAACATTCTAACATTACACACTACACACACACACACGCGCGCGCGCGCGCGCGCGCGGGCACATACAATACAAAAATGTGCACACACACGCACAAAATACAAAACTGTTCAAACACAAATACACGCAATCGCGAGCGCCCACACACACACATACATGCACTCGATCAACCACGCCTCCCCCACCCCTCCTTCGCCCTCCCCTAGATGCCCGTGTATTTCAGGCCTGGGACAAAGGATAGAGGGGGTGGTGCTGCAGGCGATGTCTCCATGGCTACAGTCCTGGACCGAACGATGCCATTTACAGTTTTAGCGTCAGTTACAGATTTTCTGGCAGTATATGTTCCTTGAATTCATTCGGGGGCTTTTTGGGAAAATCAGAGTTTGAAAGGAAGCTTTTTTCCATTCTGATCAGAAAGACTCGTTCGGTAATTCTAAACTTGAGTTGTTCATATCAAGAAACGAATTTTATTTCATAAGGGGGCCAGGTGTGGGTGTGGATCGATAGACACAAAAACATGGTTTTTCTGTTTAAGAAATACAAAGCTAAAAGAATCGAGGGAGTCGTTCTGAAACTGACTCTTTCCACACCACCTCCTCCCACCTCCTACACCCGTCATAAAAGAGCCCACAATGTGGAAAATAGTGAACGCCATGCTAGAAGTATCGATGGAAACGTGCTGGAACTGACCCCAAAAGACTTCCACCAGAGTCCACACATCCATTATCCCGCACGACGTGTGTCCTGGTATGACCATCAGTTTGGTCTGAAAATAGTGAATTTCATCGTAAGTATTTCAATGCAGTCGTTCTGGCACCGTCTCCAAAAGACTCTCCTTCACAACTCATATCTGCCACTTTCACCCCTGCTTCACTTGTTCTGTTAACAAAACAAGCATTTGGGGAAAAAAAAGCAGACTGAGCTAAAGATTTGATGAAGGTGTTCAAGAGCTGCTAGCAAAAGATCGCTGTTGAATCCTCGTTCCTTTGATCCGCAGTATCAACTTAAGTAAAGTATGTTTCTAACTAATACATAGCTTGAGTCTCAGGACATTGATGTGATCCTTTGGGGGCTGACTCTGAAAGATGCATACTGATGTCCATATTCCTCGCACCGGGGCAGCCCCACATTGTTTCTGGAAAATCATGCACTTGATGATGAAAACGAAGTCTGATAGGATCCTAGCTTTGACGCTGCAAAGAACAAATGTGGCATGTCGAAGGTGTACTATCTTGCTTTGACATTGTCAGTATCAAATGTGGTATGTCAAAGGCACTTTGCCTTGCTTCAACAATGTAAAACAAACAAACAAACGCATGTGGCATTTCGGAGGAATATAACTTCCCTTTGATGACTGTAGAACAGCAAGTGTTGCATAGTATTTACAGTGCAGACGACCAAGGAAGTCCTTTCCCAGGTGTTAAGGCAGAAACAATGGCCAGTCCTCTGTGAAACATACCCAAGTTTAATACCCCGGCTTCCTGAACCATCCATCACACTAGACTGGCATGTTTTTGGGGAACGCAGATTCATGACTTGCAACTTTGGTGAAAATATACTCCAAAATGTAAATACATTTTACGAGCTGTTTGTCACGGGTGTCAAGAATGCAGCCTTGAAGATGGGAAAGAAATGTTGCCCACTGATGAACATCGCAGGTCATGGATTTGGAGGCAGTGCGTTAGAGACTTGTCAGAGCCATGTATCATTCTCTTAGATTTTAATTTCAGCTTTGGCTGAAGCGACTCCCAAAGAATCACTAGCATGCTACATTTGTTTTACGACAAGGTAGGCTGCCTTTCACCTACCACATTTGTGTTTACAACAGTAAAACATTATGGAAAGCCTTCGACCTGCCACACATTTTTTTCGCCGTAATAGTATTAAAACTAGATTTGTTCTTTGACATGTCACATTTGCATTTTTTTCTCTCTAAATATTCAGGCTATTTTCAGTGCCTTCTCCACGCCATATTTGTTTGACACAGTAACACAAAATAGAGTATCTCTGATTTCTGAATTTTCAGACAATATCAAATCAAGAGAAAGAGCCCTGAATACGCCATATGTGTTGCTTAAAATACGAGAGCTGGGTCGAATGTGTTCGACATGATACTCTTTTTCTTTTTTCTTGGCGACATGGAAGCAAGACTTAGTGTGTTTCGACATGGCACATTTGTTGTTGTTGTTGTTGTTGTTGTTCTTGATGATGATGTTGCACGCCACATTTAGTTATTTGCTTAGTCATCTATTTTCTTTTATTGAATTTTCCACCAATTGAACCAAGGCATCGTGTCTTCAAATATGCCACATTTGTTTCAACCACCAGAATATGCGTTCAACTTACCGCATATGTATTAACTGTGTCAAGACAGACAGAGTGCCTTTGAGATGCCCTAATCTTAAACACAGACAGACAGATACAGACACAGACAAACACAGACACACACAGGCACAGGCACACACACACACACACACACACACACACACACACACACACACACACACACACATATCAAAGTAAGATCGTGTGGCCTGCATGTGCTACATTAAGGTTTTTATCTGAGGTTGTCTTGATATCAAAGCAGATCAGTTTTTTTTTGGTTCACTCGGTGTGTTTGTGTGTATGTATGTATGCTCGCGTGCGTGTGTGTGTGTGTGTGTGTGTGTGTGTGTGTGTGTGTGTGTGTGTGTGTGTGCGCGCGCGCGCGCGCTTTGCATGTAGGTGTGTGTGTGTGTGTGTGTGTGTGTGTGTGTGTGAGAGAGAGAGAGAGAGAGAGAGAGAGAGAGAGAGAGAGAGAGAGAGTTTCACTGTCCAAACGAGCTAGAGGGTCTTCCCGCCTTCGTTGATCGTTCTCCTGCCTGTTTTCCCTCTCCGTTTTTTAGTTATTTTGTTTTCACGCGGCAAGCACGGCAATTTCACGTGACATGATTCAAAGTGACGATTAGGACTGGGAAGGCGTGGTTGATGATCAAACGATAACCGACTCCCGCACTCCGCGATGTCCCGCAGAGATAATGACGCCATTCGCCGACTGGTGATTGATCAAGAGTGAACGGTACTATTTTGCTGCCTCAGGGTATATATGCGCAAACGCACGTGTGTGTGTTGCGGCTGGTGGTGGTGGTGGTGGTGTGTGTGTGTGTGTGTGGGGGGGGGAGGGGGGGTTTGGTGGGTGTAGGGGTGCGTGAGTATATATATATATATATATATATATATATATATAATGATTAAAAAGTAAATCTTAAAACTGGGATTACAAAATTGTTTCGAGGTCCTTCCTCTCTTCAGATCCCGTGCCAATCCCCTGCTATTGACCTCAATCATGTATATATGTTTTGAATTGTGAGCTGTAGTCCAGTTGGGTTGTGTTGCACGTGTTGTGCAAGGGGGGGGGGGGGGCTGTTAAGGTTGTAAGGCTTTCTTTATCAAGGACCTCGAAACAATTTTGTAATCCCAGTTTTAAGATTTACTTTTAATCATTATTTTAGCTGCTCCCACATGGTCGAGCACTTTTTCAAAAAAAAAAAAAAGCCGGAAAATATACTACCAGCTAGAGAAACAGCTCCACGCGTCGAGCACTTTAAACCTGGCTAGCACTTTTTTCCTTAAAAAATGGAGAAAGTAAATTTTAACCTATCAACCAAGAACATCCTCTATGCTACACCAGAGAGCTACATAAAAAGGTTAATTGAAAAAACGGAAAAATCTGTACACAATTTAAGATGGAGGGCTTTCTTTTACCTTAATCCTAAAGCACAGCAGGAAAAGACAGAAACATACGGAATCAACTCATGGAGATCTCCACCAGTTATTGAAGAAATGAGGAGTTTTGAGGAAAGATTAAAAAGCATGATTTCCACCATTAAATTTAGGAAAATAAACAACTTCCCAAAATCTCTGAGCAGCAATATAAAAGATATAATGCATTTTAAAAGAATATTTGTCAAAGCAGACAAAACTAGTAATTTTTATAAAATGGAAGTAAAAGATTACGAGCAGCTCCTCAGTAAAAACATCCAAAAGAACTACAAAAAAGCTGAAGAGGAAACATGTACTACCATCAGAGAAGAAGAAAAGAAACTGGTGGAACGCATAGAACTAAGTGATAGAATAGAAACCACGGCAAAAAGAGAAGCATTCATAACACTCAAAGATCATAAACCTAATTTTCAAAACAACCCCTCATGTAGACTGATCAACCCCACAAAGTCTGAACTAGGAAGAGGAAGTCTAGTTGCAAAGCGAGATGACTGCAGGCGGAAATCTAAACAAATCTTAAATAAATGTTAGCGAACCGCCCAGAGAACGTGGACAAACGAGTCACAAGACGAAACACAACGCGTTTCGACCTCTTTGGTCTTCATCGGGTGAGACATAAACGAATAAAACAACGATAATTCACTTAGCTTTGATCGCTTCAGATCACTTCACAGGGTTCAGCGCAAGGAAGAAGGCGTTGAATGAGAACGAGGCTGTTGGAAGGGAAATAGTGAGCGAGTCAAAGTCGTAATGAAGATAATATTATTGATAGGAATACTAATAATGGTCAAAATATTGAGAGAAAAAGAAAAGAAAGAAAGGGACAAGATTACTACCAATCTTAGTGTCAATAAGTATGGGTATGGGAGAAAGGAGAGTGGGTTAGAGGATTCTTAAACAGCAGGGTTGCCGTGGCAACAGTCCCAGAGGCGAAGGCGATGGTGATGTCAATGCCAGTGGTAGTATCAATACTAGCAATAGTATTACTGAATGATACTGCTAACAACGATAGTGAAGGTTAAGGTAATGAAAGCATGATACAGAAATATATTTAGAAAATACATTTTTATAATAATCAAATAAATAAATAAATGAAACTTTAAAAAAATAATAATAATAAATTAAAAAAAATAAATAAATAATAATTTAAAAAAAATAAGATAGCTATAAGTTGTGTGTGAGGTGAATAGTGGGAGATAAGGTAGTATGTGTGTGTGTTGTGGGAGGATATTGTGGGCTGAGATTGAAGTGGAGGGTTGGTACATGTTACTTTAAGGTGTTGATGCTATGAGGGTGGAGGGAAGAAGGGGATGGGTTTACGTACCAACTGGGGGAGGGGGAGGGGCAACATATTCACACCTATACACAATCTCTCTCTCTCTCTCTCTCTCTCTCTCTCTCTCTCTCTCCCCCCCCCCCCCCCCCCCCCCCTTCACGACCAACGATAAAGGAGCCAGCATTCTATTTATATGTGTGTGTGTGTATGTGTGTGTGTGAGTGTGAGTGTGTGTGTGTGTGTGTGTGTGTGTGTGAGTGTGTGTGTGTGTGTGTGTGTGTGTGTGTGTGTGTGTGTGTGTGTGTGTTCCATTTGTAATATCAGCCTTATTCATTGGTTACCCCCACCTCCACCCCAGCACAACCACCATATCCACCAGCACCCCTACACACATCATTACTAGGGAAGGAGGAGGGGGGAGTAAGTCGACTGATGTAGCAAATGGAGAGACTCAGAGAGTGTAGGAAAAGGGAAGATGATGATAGCTGCAACCTATGTCTGAGGTAAACAGTGGGAGGTAGGGTGGTATGGGTGTGTGTAGGTGGGGGATATTTCAGGCTGGAGCTGCAGAAATGGAATGGTACATACTACTTTTGGACGTTGATGCCATGAGGGTGGACGGTGCCCAGTTTGGCAATGAGATGAGATTCCTGCATAAGGCATTCCAAGTTGTCACTTTTAGATTGCCAAAGTGCCAAGACTTTGACATGGTTGATGTTGTGTTGGGCATGGTTGAAGTGTAGAGCGACTGGTTTGGGCCGATGGTGGCGGATGTCGGCCAGGTGTTCAGAGATGCGCGTCTCAAGTGTGCGAGATGTCTCACCTACATAGATCTTACCACACAGCTGACAGTGGATGGCATACACAATGTTGTGGCTCTGGCAGGAGAAAGTGCGTTTAAATAGTGAAAGAGCCTGTGGGGCTATGTAGGATGGTGTCTGGTTTGGTGAGAGAGCAGATTTTGCAGTTGGGTTTTGAGCAGGGGAAAGTACCTGGTGGCTTAGGTGTGGAGATTTTGTTCAGCTTAGAGCGCACCAGTAGGTCGTTGAGGTTTTTGTCACGTTTGAAAGTGATCATTGGTTTGGTCTCAAAGGCAGGTTTATGATTTTCTACTATGTGCCAGTTAGACTTCAGGATCCTGCAGATGGGCAGATTGTGAGGATGGAAGAGAAGGCAGGCAGTGGGTCTGTCTGTCTCTTTGGGAGGTTTAGTTTCCAGAGTAGATGTTCTGGATTTAGCTGCAGTGCGGCTGAGAGCATCACTGATGACGGCACTGGGGTATCCACGGTTGGTGAAAAAATCAGACATCTTGGCTGCTTGTATAGTGAAATCTTCTTCGCTAGAGCAGAGTCTGCGTAGGCGAAGGAATTCAGAATATGGAATGCTATTTTTAGTGGACTGGTGGTGGGAAGATGTGTAGTCCAGGTATGAGTGCGCATCAGTAGGTTTGTAGAAGACTGAGGTTTGAAGCAGTCCATCTTTGAGGGAGATAGTGATGTCCAGGAAATTAACTGACTGTGAAATGGTGTAGGTCAGCTGGATGGAAGGTCTGTGCAAAGTTGAGGAAATTCTGGAGGTCATGTTCTGGCATGGATGTGGCTCCCAATCCATCATCTATGTGTCTTTTGTACAGCTCTGGTGTTGGGCCTGTGTAAGAGGTTAGTAGGCGGTGTTCTAGGTGTCCCATGAAGAGGCAGGCATAGGATGGTCCCATTTTGGTTCCCATAGCAACACCACTGATTTGTGAGAATGTGTGGTTGTTGAATTCAAAAGTATTGAGGGTGAGGACTAATTCTGCAAGTCTGACCAGTGTAGCTGTGGGAGAGTGTTGTTGGTTGGGGGGCCGTTTGTTAAGAAAGAATGCGAGGGCCTTCAGTCCATCAGCATGAGGGATGGAAGTGTAGAGAGAGACGACATCAAGCATAAAGAGGAGGCTGGGTTTGAAAGTGGGATCTGTGTTGTATCAATTAATCATGTTGAGTGTGTGTGTAGTGTCTTTGAGGTATGTGGGGAGGCCTTGTACTATGGGTTGGAGGAGAGAGTCTAAGTACTGTGAAATGTGTTCTGTAGGGCAGCTGCATGCAGATACAATGGGTCTGCCGGGAGTATTGGTTTTGTGTATTTTAGGGAGCAGGTAGAAGGTGGGTTGTTTGGTGTCTGTCATTATGAGGAGTTTGGCTGTCTTTGGTAAGTTGTTATGTTTGATTTATTGTTTAACTGTGGTTGAGATGAGTTTCTGGTGTTGGGGGAGGGGTGATGCTGTGAGTGGTGTATAGAAATTTGTGTCTGACAGTTGTCTGTGTGCTTCTTTTATGTACAGCTGTTTGTCCCAGACCACCACTGCACCACCCTTGTCTGCTGGTTTGATGACAATGTCTTGTCTTTGTCTCAGTGATTCAAGGGCTTTTTGTTCATCCCGTGAGAGGTTGGAATTGCGGACAGGTTTGGATTTCACTTGAGAGATTTCTTTTCTACACTTTTTGATGTAGAGTTCAACTTCGGTGGATTTGTCAAGAGGTGGCTGGCGAAGCACTGGAGTTCGAAAAAGGTGGGTAAAAACGTCTGAGCTGTCTGGTAGAGGGGGCTTAGGCACACCGTCAAGTGCAGCCATCCATCTTAATTTTCTAAAGAATCTTTCAACATCAACGTGGTTTTGATATTTATTGGTGGCAGGCTGAATGGGAATAAATTTCAGACCTTTTGCCAGGACTGATCTTTCATCATTGGTGAGAGTCAGATTATCAGGAATGCAGCGAACAAGGTGGCGGTGTTGCTCATGGGTGATAGAAGGGTCAGTGTTGTGTGTAGGGGGATTCAACTGGTCTGGGTTTGCCTTGTGTTTGTTTTGTAATTTTGATAACTTGTCTTGCTTAATCTGGTAGCAGTGATTGTGAATGAGCTGGTTGTGTGTATGGATGAGCTGTCTGAGTCTTGAAGCAGTGGCTATGGGCATGATGATTGAGGTTTGTTGTTTGAAATGTAGAAGAAGACGGGAGAGAGATTCCAGGGATGAATTGAGTGTTTTGATATGTGCCAACATGAGTCTACAGCTGGCTTGGAATAGAATTCTTGTAGTGGTAGTGGTAAGAGCAGTATTATGAAGATCGGATGGGGTGTGAGAAAGTGAGAAGCCGCGAGGGGTGATTCGCAGTCGAATGCATTGTTTTAGAAAGTTGAGATGAGATGCAGATTTCGTTTTCTGAAACTGTGTTTTAGCATATCCTAGTGCAAATGGCTGGATGATAGGTGGCAGAAAATGAATGGACTGGTGAAAACTGGCATGTGTACGGGAGAGGAATTGGGAGGCCGGCATTATGTTCTGATTTAGGTTCTTACTGTAGAGTTGGTTGAGAGAAGAAGTAGAGTTAAGAGGTCAGGAGTGCCTGATTGCGATCGCACGTACACGACTAAAAACGTATGTTAAACGAAATACGGATCAATGATTAACAGTATACAATGATCGAAAGACGTATACACGATAACAATCACACACACTGATGACGTAAACAGAAATACAATACAACGAAGGGTAGCAGTCAGTATGAATCAAAAGAGATCTAGTTGCAAAGCGAGATGACTGCAGGCGGAAATCTAAACAAATCTTAAATAAATGTTAGCGAACCGCCCAGAGAACGTGGACAAACGAGTCACAAGACGAAACACAACGCGTTTCGACCTCTTTGGTCTTCATCGGGTGAGACATAAACGAATAAAACAACGATAATTCACTTAGCTTTGATCGCTTCAGATCACTTCACAGGGTTCAGCGCAAGGAAGAAGGCGTTGAATGAGAACGAGGCTGTTGGAAGGGAAATAGTGAGCGAGTCAAAGTCGTAATGAAGATAATATTATTGATAGGAATACTAATAATGGTCAAAATATTGAGAGAAAAAGAAAAGAAAGAAAGGGACAAGATTACTACCAATCTTAGTGTCAATAAGTATGGGTATGGGAGAAAGGAGAGTAGGTTAGAGGATTCTTAAACAGCAGGGTTGCCGTGGCAACAGTCCCAGAAGCGAAGGCGATGGTGATGTCAATGCCAGTGGTAGTATCAATACTAGCAATAGTATTACTGAATGATACTGCTAACAACGATAGTGAAGGTTAAGGTAATGAAAGCATGATACAGAAATATATTTAGAAAATACATTTTTATAATAATCAAATAAATAAATAAATGAAACTTTAAAAAAAAAATAATAATAAATTAAAAAAAATAATAATAAAAAAATAATAATAATAAATAAGATAGCTATAAGTTGTGTGTAAGGTGAATAGTGGGAGATAAGGTAGTATGTGTGTGTGTTGTGGGAGGATATTGTGGGCTGAGATTGAAGTGGAGGGTTGGTACATGTTACTTTAAGGTGTTGATGCTATGAGGGTGGAGGGAAGAAGGGGATGGGTTTACGTACTAACTGGGGGAGGGGGAGGGGCAACATATTCACACCTATACACAATCTCTCTCTCTCTCTCTCTCTCTCTCTCTCTCCCCCCCCCCCCCTTCACGACCAACGATAAAGGAGCCAGCATTCTATTTATTATGTGTGTGTGTATATGTGTGTGTGTGAGTGTGTGTGTGTGTGTGTGTGTGTGTG
>CM065730.1:53885096-53897785 GCA_033310375.1 Conus canariensis
AGTCACTTTGTTCTTGCTGTCTCAACTGGTGGAAATGTTTTCAGTACGGTTTTGGCAAAAACTCGTATCTTTCAGATACTGGCTTCTGGTTGTCCTTGATCATGGCATTTCAGCTGTCTAAAATCAAGCATCTTATGCATGTTTTGAATTGTATTGTTTACACTTAGCACAAGAGCTAAATGCAAGTTGAAGAAAATGCTTTCAGCAGAAAAGATATTGATTTACTTTGTGTAAAAGTGTTGAGGCGCTTACTTCATTTGTTTTCATGCTACAGCCGCTGAAAGTTTAAAATTCGTCTCCTGTAAACTATCAGAAAATTTAGATACTTGGTTCTGGCAGTCAACCCTCGATATATTGAGCACTTAAGATCTGCAAGACAGGGCAACACAACACAAAATGCTTTCATTCTGCAAAGTGGTGTATAAAGTATGTTTCTCTATGAGCATTGACGGTAATAATGGTCGGCTTTTTCAGAAATACCGAGCCTGAATCTAGTCGTTAAATACTCCTGGTGTTATCCATATTTAGCAATATACAGCTTTTAACATCAGGTACGGTACAAAAGGACCTTAACAGACAAATCTTTCGCTGTTATCCATGTGAAAATTCCATTCCCGCCACCTGCACGAAACTAGAGTAGAGACTGTTAATATGCGGGCTCTAACTCACCATCTTATTTTGCCCGAAACCCCCCTTTTTCACAAACAAATCTCGTCCATCTCATGCTACTTTTTGCCAAAAGTAGCACCTTTTTTACAACTAAACTTAACATCCAAAAAACCTCCAAAATTGACGTAATTGTTACTTTAAAATGGGGGCTTACGTGCAAAAACAAAGATGAGCAATTTAGAGGCCCGCATATTAACAGTCTCTCCATAGCATAAAAATCTAATGGTTTACAGTACACTCTTCTACTTCCAGCACTACTAACAAATCAGAACAAACAACCGGCCTTCCATCTTGGTTAGTTATTTTTACACACACTGAATTTATAGACCCCTCAACTAATTCTTTAAACCGACTGTCTTCACCAAATGTGCTTAACTGATAATCGCAAAACCCCGCCTTAATTGATGGCAGTACCCCTAGAACTGTAGACGGATTGCCATCAAATAAATTAGTACTTGTTTTTAACTCTCGTAAATGGACATACAACATCGGGTTAACGAGAAAATCACATGGTTCGTTACCTTCAAATTGATAGATGTTTTCTCTTGTACTAAATTTATAAGATCTGCTAGTACTGTGGAAACCCAAGATTCTAGCAAGGCCTTTAGGAAAAGTGTATTCTCTTTTTTCTTCTAGTGGAAAGTGCATCGTAATTCTGAGGTTTGCTTCGTTAATTTTTAGCAATATGCCTAATTCGATAAATACTTCTTTTAAAGAACAAAAGCTGTAATAGCCTTCTGGTATTTTTTCATGAGTTATTTGATTGCCCTCTTCATTACTAATATTAATCCAGTTATTCTGAGCTTCTTCAGATATATTAAACCACTTAACTTTAAAACCAATTTTTCTAAGAGCAACCCTACTATTACCGCGCCTATTGTTAATTGGATACTTTAAGAACACACTTATGTTTTGCTTGGTTATATAAAGGAACATCCTTTTTAAATCCCTTTTTTAAAAATCTATTTAAAAATGGAACCTTTTAAATATAATGAAAGTGCCACTTACGATGTAGGAGGGGTTTATGAGCCCAAATCTTTGGACTTTAGTAGCCTAACCATCGCAGTGGATGAATCATATGGCTTTCTAGTCAGACTTGTAAACCCACTAACTAGATATTTAAATCCTCCAATAAAGAGTGATAGAGTGCCATCAGCATGGTCATCCAACCCTATGGCTTTTTACCAGAATCAGTTAAATTTTGCTATTTACTGCTCAACTACTGGCTGCGGTGTTTCATATGCAAACCATTTATACCACCCCAATCTCTTAGTAAGGTCAGTATATAACTTTCATGTTTATTATCAGTATAGACGCATACTAACTGAACTACAAGTACCCCTCCCCAACGACAACGCGTTTAATCCATTTAACAGCCCAATGAAAAAGAATGCATATGAAAGAATCTGCAACGAATTTAACATTAACCCTTCAAATAACTTTAGACAAAAGTTAGACCGCAATCACGGGTTGGGCACATTGTATTTGTGGGGTCAGCGTAGAGAATATAATTTTGACTACTGGCCTGGCCACACCTCTTTTAAGCCAAACTCCCAAGTTAGATTGGGGGCCATAGAACAAAAACACCCCAATGCTTGGGCAACATTTATCTTAGATGAAAGTAAAGGCCTAACAATGCCAGGAGTGCAAAGACTTAATGACTCCATACGGACGTACGTTTGGTGTCTATTAGGAGCGCAAGCACAGACCAAGTCTAGCATAGTGGATCAATCTACAGGCTTTGACGCCAGAAAACAATTTCTAGCCAATTTAGAAGATGCTATTAACTCTGCTGTCGATTTGCCTTCCAGCATACAAAGGTACCAAAACGTTCTTTCACATGCTAGGTCAAAGGTTGACTTTGTTGTGGGTCATGGATTATACATGCTGCCTTCTGACCTTAGACTACAGATTGGCATGATACAGAATTATAATAATGAAATCCTCATAGCCGGAGACGACCAAAACTTAGGGCACAATCAAGGCTTAAACACAAGGCCCGCGCCAGCCATTTTAAAAAAAGTATCTAGCCCAGAACCTGCAGAAAGCGACCCCCCGCCAGTTATAAGCAGCCCAGAAAGCGACCCCCCGCCCGTTGATGTACCTCACCCCGACAGACACACTAGCGAAAAGACGCCCCTTGTTGTGTTTTTAACTTTTACTGGACTGGCTATACTTTATTTTACTAAAAATTAAACCGGCAGCCAGCACCCCCAAAGTCCACAGATTGTTAGCCATATAACCAACCACTTTGCCTATTGTAGACAAAACCCAACTAACAACACCGCCTATTATGCCAGGCAGTGCACCAAGCGCTTTGGCAGCTAACTTCTTTAATAAGTTTGCCAGATGGTGTAATTGTTTTCTAATCCAACTTTTACCAGGCTGAGGCGTTGGAGGTGCTACTGACCCTGTTGGCGCACTGCCGGTTAATGCATAAACCAGTGTAGAGATAGCAAACCCAACGGCCGTTAATATACTAACTATTGTAATCCCCTGCTCTCTGAACAAAGTCCTTATTCTTTCTGCTAGCGTAGTATTTTCATAAATCATTTTGTTTATAGTTTCTCTGATTCTGCTTATTTGGGTTGCTATTTTTTCTCTGTTAATATACAACGCTGCTAACACGTTTGCCTTTTCTTTCATTAAATCCTGTATTTTCGCCTGTATTCTAGCCTTTTCTTCTTGTCCTAAATTGTTATCATCTGCATCAGCCAGCTTATTTTTTTCTTCGTCTATCTCTCTCTTTATCTCATTAAATTTTGCCAAGTTGTTTTTTAGTTCTTCGTTCGTAGTTGTTAAAGCAGACTTAATATTCAAGAGTTCACGCAGAGCAGTTCTAATATCCCTGAGTTCACTCGTAGACAATGGAGGATCATCAATTGATTTTAAAGCTGTTTCTTCTTCAGGACTCAGCTCGCCTTCTCTTTGCCTAGGCGAACCGCCAATTGACCCCTCAATAAAACTCGTCTCCTCAATAAGACTCGCCTCAAATTCTGTTATTGCTTTATCTGTTTTTTGACCTACCTCTGGAATAGAGGCGATTTCTATTTCAGATCGCGTTGGCAACCACCGCCCCATTTTATGTAAAAGTCTAACAGCATCAGACCTTAGATTTGTAATGTTTAATCGTTCTGCATCAGCAGCAGGGAGGTCTCGTCTAATTGTACTTAGACGTAAAAACTTGGTCGCGTTTGGCTTTGTAGTAACTCTTACGCGGCCTCCTTCACTAGTCCTAATATACAAATGGCCGCCATCTTCTTCAAAATCGTCAAGATCAAGTATTTCTGGCAGCTCCCGTTCTATATTTTTATAGAATGATTCAATTCGTCGTTGCAATAGTTCGTGACGCTGTCTAGGGAGTGAAGAGCCTACTCCTAAAAGATCTTGACGAGCTCTAAGGAGTGAAGAACCTACATCTTGAGGCTGCCTAGGGAGTAAAGGACGTGCTTCTGCTTCTTCAAGTTCATCTTGTATTGAACGACCTGGTTCTATTTCATCTTTATCTCCTTCAATAGGACTAAGCGCGTCATAATCGCCTTTAGACATATTTATATATTTATTATTTTTTGTTTTATAAAAAATGAATCCATTCGGTTGCGACCTTGATCCATTCAAAAAAGCGAAGGAACCCCACGGCATAAAAGGCATAAGACAGACTGTGCGCGTTGTAAATAATCCATCAACAATTGAGCCCAATGAAATGTTAACAGTAAGATTTAGTGACCTCGGGGCTGACGATGTTATAATGCCAGGCACTGCCAGGCTGTCATTCAAAATAGACATTGAGTCGGCGGATCCTAATGCTACTGTCGTTGCTAACCTGGGCAGGGCCATCATTAAAAATATGGTAATTAAACTGGAAGGTAGAGAAGTCTTCTCACTGAGTAGCGCAGACATTTTTAATCTCTATTCTGATCTGTGGCTACCCAGAACAGAAAGAAAAGACAAAATCTTTCAGGGGATCCAGAGTCCAAACGGGCTTAAGCACAGGCTTAATGCTGCAGATGCAAAGGAAGACGAGGGAGACCAGGCAATAGCGCGAGCATTTAAGAACAGATTTTGCATCCCTCTAGATTTTGAACTGTTAAAAACCCATCAGCCATATTACCAAGGCGCACTAAGAAACAAACTTACTTACGAACTGACATTCAATGACAGCGGGTCTGTTATTTTATCAGATGACCCAACAGCTAGATACACTGTCAGTAACATCTCTCTTAATTTTGACGTTGTTACTAACCCCGAACTGGCTAGAACAATCTTAAACCAGTATAAAAGTAGGACGGTTGTTTACTTTGAAAGAGTTTTACACCACAGTCTAGCGATTAAAAACAAGCAAGACACCGTCTGGGAAATAGCTATAAGCAATTCTTTAAGGTCCCTAAAGGGGGTTCTCTTGCTATTTACTAAACCCTCAGCTCCTTTTCAGAGAGAATCTGAGGTGTTTTACAACCCAAAAATTGAGCAACTGTCTTGCACAGTAGATGGCAAGCCTTTTCAGTTGTATTCAGCTGGACTTTTACCTGACCAACACTTTGATGAAATAAGAAAATTGTTTGCTGGAGGCAGACAGACAAGCCCCACAGCCGATCATGTGTGTAAAAAACTTCACCTTCACGATGTAAGACTTGAAGATTATCTAACAGACAAATATGGACTATGGCTGGATTTTAGATCCACGTATGACAACAGACTGCACGGGAGTGGAAGAAGGGTAGGGTCAGATGGTATACTCATACAGATTAATAAGGAAGAGGAGGAGAATGGCCAGATACAAATGCACGTTTTTGTGGTTTATGACGCCCAGCTGAACATTGAAGAAAATAGACTGAAAGAAATAGCCTATCAAAACAGATGGATAGTTTGAACTTTTTGCCCAAAGACCCGCACTGTTCGCTTATTTGTGGGATTACTGGGTGTGGGAAAACTGTCTTCGTGCTTGATTTGTTACAAACAATCTACAGATTTCATTACGAGTACATTGTTATATTCTGCACAACCATTAAGCACAACAAGTCTTATAAAGAAAGGCAGTTTGTTTGGACAGACGATAATATATTTTTAGTTGATCCTACTGACAAGCTAAGCGACTGTTTAGAACATTACTATAGGCTATTTGAGGGAACCGAAACGCTGTTTATTATTGATGACTGTTCAGCCGAACAAGACATTGTTAAAAAAAGAAGGACTCTGTCTAAGCTAGCCTTTAGCGGAAGACACGCATTAGTTTCTGTTTGGCTCTTAACTCAAAAATACAATGCTGTCTTAAAAGACTTTAGATCGCAGTTAAAATCAGTCATCTTATTCTATACTAAGGACAAGGATAGTTTTGAAGAATGTTTAAGTGAAAATTATATAATCAGGGACAAGGATGAACTAAAAAAAATAAAAGAGCAGCTAGAAAAATCTAAGCACGCTAAACTATGCTTACGGACTGACCCGCCAGTTCAATACGTTTGCTCATTATAGATTGTTTATTATAGATTGTTTATTATAGATTGCACATTACAGATTATTTATTACAGATTGTTTAATAATAAATTGTTTATATTAAAAAATGTCTCGAGGGCCAGAATCAAAAGCGGAGTTAGCTCCTAAATGCGTTGCAGTAGAGCTAAAAGATCTAGCAGATACAACTGACTTTGATCTAATAGGAGTGGCAGGAAATGTTTATGGATTTGAGTACACCGATGATGGTGTTTACAAACGAATAGAAATTGAAGATAAAAAACGACAGCAATATCCTACCCTGGAAGAGATAAGAAATCTAAGGGCAAACGATTTTGGCAAACACGAATACAAACTTCATAAACGAGAGAATGCCTGGGCGTTGCTTCCTGACATTAACTGGAATTTAAAGTTTGAACTACGAAGCCCCTATGTATACTTTGATAAGAAATACAATTTTAGAAAAGCTTTGAATGAAGGACGCCTTCTTGCTAGCCTAGTCCCAGGATTACAACAGAAAAAGCAGATTGAAATAACTAAGCAGGGCTCTGAATATATGCTGCGGAGAAAGAAGTCCTTAGCTGAAGTGGGGGGTGACACCGTCGGCTTAGAGTTTAACCCAAAACTAGAATCACTGCCTAGAAAAATGACGATGCTTTTTCGCTTATTTATTACTCCAAAGGAGTCTGATCCTAGTTTGCCAGAGCATACGTTAATCAGAGGCGTACAAATAAAGTCTGAAAACTTGGATGGGCCTCTTAGGCTTGTTATTGTTATTACTAAAAACGGGGATGAAATAAACACTTCTGTATCTTCTGACAAAGTTACTGTGATGGTTGACAATGCTAAACTAACAGTACTCGATTTTATTTTCATTAAGTATGTTGATTTTATTGCGTTTTACTCTGTTGATGAAGTGCTGCCAGAAGGGTTAATAAGAAGATATGTACAAGATTAATCTTAATTAAAAATTAATCTTAATTAAAAAATGGATGATCAGGCTCAAAAGTTTAGGTTAGAGCAAATAACCGAACTCCAAGAAGAAATAGAAAGTGACTTGGATAAGTATAGGGTTACTAGAAAGAAATATGCTAAAGTTTTAAATACTCTTTCTTATATAATTACCGGCTCATCAGCTGTAGCGAGCGTAAGTGCTGGGTCTAGCGTTGCTCTTTTAGCTACTGGGGCCGGAGCGCCAGCCTCTTTAGCATTAGGGAGCCTTGGTTTGGGTTTAGGTGCTATGTCTATGATTGTGAGTGCTGTTTTAAAAAAATTAACGCCTAAACTACAAAAGCACACTGCCATTGTAGCCCTAGCATCAGCAAAACTTTGTTCATTAAGACTGAGAATAAGCAAAGCATTGCAGGACGAAAACATTACAGCTGAAGAATTTGAGCGTCTTATGGCTGATGGTGAGGATTACAGACGGCAAAAAACTGAACTTCAAAAGGAGTGGAGAAAGACTTTTACTTCGCAACAAGTAGACACTGAGACAATCAAACAGAACATTGAAAAGCAAGCAAACAATCAGTTAAACCCAAAATAGACTAAAAAAATAAGATGTGAACTAAATAAAATTATAAGTTTAACAAAAAATAAATAAATCATAAGTTTAACCAAAAAATAAATACTATTTTTTTTTTAACTAACAGGCACTGTGTTTGGTGGGACAACTTGCAACTCTTCGCGAACAAACGATCTTTTAGGGGCGGGCTTTTTAGAAGAAAGAGTCTCTCTTAAATAATATACGGGAGGGGCTGTTTTCATAATTCTTTCAACTTCATATACGTCTACGCTCCATATGGGGTCTGTGGCTCTAATTCTAACATCGCCCTCTGCCTCTCCAGGAGCATACAAGTATCTTACTTTTAGCCCAAACGGCAAGAGTTTTTGATTACCTTGGATGTCTTCAGTAATGCTAATTTTTTTCAATTTGATCGCATTCACCGGTTTAAGACCCGTTGCTTTAGATTCTTCGTTGTTCATGGCGCGTAAGACTGCCGGCAACCTTCTAACCCATTCTGTGTTGCGTGTTTTGTCAATAAGGTCTCTATGATATTGATAGGTAAACAGACGCTCGGCCAGATTCTTATTAAAGTTTTCTACTAGGGCCTGGAGCGATGGTTGCCTGGGATCCCTCTCTTAACTGTAACCCGATGTCTTAAAAACAACTGGTTTACAGCTCCTTTAAACTCTTTCCCATCATCAACCTGGATCAATCTAGGATACTTTAATGGACCTCGCATGTATATTTGTTGTAAAGCCACAGCCACAGCAGTTGAGCTTTTATCTGTTAAAGGCTCAGCTTCTTTATACCTTGAAGCCATGTCAACAACCGTAAGAGCATACTTAAACTTTTTTCTTCTAACTTTGTCATGCGGAAGATACAGCAAGTCCATCTGGTGGGTGTCATTAGGAACCGAGTTAACAAATCGAGGCCTTATTATTCTTTTGGGGGCGGGCAGATATATTTGCCAGATCGCTTGTTTTGAAAGCCAGTCTTTCGCTTCTGATTCAGACACCCTAGCAGCTTTACTCAGTTTATCAATAGCGGCCTTTCCTTTCCAATACCCTCTAGGTGAATAATATATTTTGTACTTTGTATCGTTCATAAGAGACTGTTTTTATTACATTTTTAACTATTGTTTTTAGATTGAATATGCAAGAAGAAAGATTGCTCCCATAGCACCTATAATAAAGCCTATTTCTACCATTTTCTGATCCTCAGATGGTTCATAAAAGTCAGACAGTTCTGGCGGTGACGATGTTAGAAACTTCTTTCCTGTCACTAAGTAATATTCATTCATTGCTTCATCAACGTCTGTAAATGTTTGCTCTGCATGTCCCTGTTCTCTTAACTTTTTATTAATAAAGTCTAAGTGAGCAATTCTCCTTTTCTCGTAAGCGTCTCTTGCCTTAGCTAAATCTTCCATTGCCTTGTTATGGCGTTCTCTCTCTTCATCAGACCGCAATTTACTAAACATATAATTGCTGCCAGAGAAAGCCAATGCATTAACAATAGCCCCGCCCACCATCAGAACTATTCCAGACATCTTTTTTATAAATGAATGAATCTTTTTTATAAATCAATATTTTCTAGAATGAATCTTTTTTATAAATCAATCTGTCTAAATGCATTAATCTTTCTATGCATTGATGTTTTCTGGGATAATCCCCTGTGCAACAAGAAAGTCTTTTGAGGCAATCCCTGCAGTTATTACAGCTATAACCTTAACAACATCCTCAATGTCTAACCTTCCTAGATCAGCCGGCCTCATTTTAAACATGTTTTTTGCTAACGTGCTATATCCTATACTAAGGCCGCTGATTACAGCAGAGTGGTAAATCGTATTAATAATCTTTTTTTCGCTCATGTTTTTTATTAACTAAAAAAATAATTAAAATAATCATAATAATAATAATAATAAATAATAATGTATAATACTTATATAGCGCATTTCTTGTTACACAACTCAATGCGCTTACATCCACCATTTGCACTTATTCATCAACACTCGTTTACACAACGGGCTGCCTACCTGGGTAGTGCCGACTTAATAGCTGCCAGCTGGCGCTTCATTCAGTACGTTTTCCCGTGTCATCCAGTCAATATCGCTTCACTCAGTTATTTCTTTACTTTCTTCATTCTTTCTTTTCCATTTCTTACGCAGGAGTGCATCTGTGAGTAACGGTGGTAATCCATACCAACGCCAAACGGCCTACTCTTCTCCGAAAGTTGCGTGATGGGATTCTTTACGTGTGTGCAAAGATAATATGCGTGCGTTCACAATCACGGAACCTCGTTTACATATGTCTCATTCGAAGGACTATAATATGAAAGACTGTCTATGTGCTTTTTCTAATCCAGATAATCTTTTTTGCCCAGAGCTAAAAATAAGGTTTGTAAACTAATTTCGGGCGATCTTCTATCACTTTCCCATCGTTGGGCGGTTTTATTCTTACAAACATTTGCAGGTTGAATAAACTATAACACCGACAATGCACTGCATAATTAACCACGTTAAAACTCATGGTTTTTATTTTTTGATTATATATTACTTTTTAGATTTTAAAACTGGCGGCCAAACACAGCAGAATCTGATCAAAGGATTTTAATAGATAAATTGGTAATGAACTATTTGACGAAACCGAGAAAGTGTTAAACATTGATTTTTAGTAAATCTGGTTTGAGAATGATGCTATAACAATTTAATCAAAAATCATAGTGAACTATTTGACAAAGCCAATCCAAATAAGTTAAAACATTGACTGTAGTGATTCAGAAAAATAGCTAACAAGTATAGGCAGGCGTTTCCTTGTAAGATGAGGTGTGTCTTTGAAGTATTGCAAAAAGGGGGTTTTTTTGTTTTTGTTGTGCCCCCCCCCCCGGGGGGGCCCGAAAGCTTAAATTTGTTTTAACTTTTTTTGGCAGAGTTTTCAAAAATATTAAAAAAACCCCCATTAAAAAATAAACAAAAGTTTAATACTTTATTAAATTATTTTTAAACATCTTTCATTTCCTCAGGGGGTTTTTTTTTTTTTTTTGGGGGTGTTTTGGTGTGGGGTTTTTGTGCAGGGGGGAAAAGAGGGGGGAAAGAAAAGGGAAAAAAAAATTTTTTAAAAGGGGGGAAATTGCTTTTTTGGTACGTGGATTCTCCAGGGGGCACCCCAAAGCCCGTTTTTGGGGGAAAAAATTGTTTGGTTTTTTTTTTAAATTGGTTTAAAAAAGGGAAATTGAAGGAAAAAAAAAAGGGGGGGGCCCCCCTTGCCAAGTTTTTTTAATTGCCCCTATGGGGGGTTTTCAATTATTCTTTTTTTTTCCCCCCCCGCAGGAAAAAAAAACACCATTGGAAATTTTTTTTAAACTAAAACCCCTTTTTAATTTTGAAAAAATTTATTAAATTTTAAAATGGCCCAAAACACCCAAGAAAAAAATTTAATGATTGGTTTTTTTTTTTAAAAAAAAGGATTTAAAATTTGGGAAAAAACCCCCCAAAAATACCTTTTAAAAATAAAATTTTCCGGGAAAAAAGGGAAAAAGCTGATTTAAAAATCCAAGGGGGGTTTTATATTGGGCCTTTAATTTTAAAAGGTTTTTAAAAAAAAGGGGGGTTTTTTTTTAAAAAATTTAATTTTTCTTTTAAAAAAAATTTTAAAATTGGTGGGAAAAACCACAATAGTCCCGGGGGCCCCTTTTAAACCCGCCCCAAAAATGAACAAACTTTTTACAACAAATTTTCAGAATTTTGGTTATTTTTTCTTTTTTTCTAAAAAAAAACCCCTCTTTTTTTGGGTTCATCCCCCCCATTTTTGTTAATTCAAAAATTTCAGTATTACCCCAGTTTTTTAAGGGGGGCCCCCGGCCCCCTTTAAAAAATTTAACCTTTGTTTTCTCCATAAAAATTTTTGGGGGAAAAAAACCCAAAAAATTGCCCAAAAATTTGGGAAAGAAAACTGAATCAACCCCAAAAAACTTCCCAATTAAATTTTTTTGGAGAAACAGGGGAAAAAAAAATTTTGTTTTTGGTTTGTGGTGTGTTTGGGTTTTTTGGGGTTTTTTTTGGGGGGGTTTGGGGTTTTCGACCCCTTTCCCTGTGGGGACCATTCATGTTTCCTGCAAGGGGTTTTGGGAGCCGTTTGGCGAAAAACAAACTCCCCCCCCCCCAAAAAAAGACAAATTTTTCGTCTTTTTCTCCTCTCGATTATTTTTGGGTTTTCTAAATAATAATCAAAACTTTTTTTTATTGTTTTTGCACTTCAATTAATTTTATCGTTTTCCCCTTAAAGGCTATTTTTATTAAAACCCCCCCCTTCCCAAATTTGAAGAAAGGAAATTTTTTTGGGCATTTTTTTTTTTTTCCCCTGGAATACCAAATGTAAAACCCCGGGATTTCTTTTTGTTTTTTCCCGACCCCATTTTACAAATCCTTTTAAACAAATTTTCTTTTCTTTCAGGCAATTTAAAAACCTTTAAATTTTAAGAAAATAAAAAAACTTTTTCGGGGCATTTTAAAAAGTTGTAATCATATGAAACCCCTTTAAAAAAACCCTCCAAAATTTGGGCAAAACCCCAAAATTTTTTTAAACCAAAAGGCCCTAAAAAATTTTTAAGTTTAAACCAATTAGCAAAAACCAATAGTCAATTTTGCAAAACAAACTTTCCAAGGAAGGGGCCCCTTTGGCGAAAAAAAAAATATCGGATAAGTTGTTGGGGATGAAAAACCCCCAAAGCGGGGAAAAAGGCCCAACCAAGGGAGAAAAGGAAAAAAAAAAAAATTTTAATTGAAACAATAAACTTGGGAAAAAAAAAAAATAAAAAAACTTGAATAAATTTCCCCCCTTTTTTCCCTTTTCCCCCCCCCTTTTTTTCCCCCTTTTCCTTTTGGGAAACACCGCCCAGACCCCCACAAAAAACACAGGGGGCCCCCCGCGACCCCCTTTTACGAAAAAAACCTTTACCACCTTTTCCTACAACCCCATTTTAAAAATTTACTCAAAAACAAACCCCAAAAAACCCCCACACAACCCCAAAAAAAAAAAACCCCCCCCCAAAAAACCCCCCCCCCCCC
>CM065730.1:53897885-53925385 GCA_033310375.1 Conus canariensis
GATAGATCAGTTTTCGTTTTCGAAACTTTTTTTAGCAACCTATGAAAAAGGGCGGAATGGGGCAGAAAATAAATGGACGGGGAAAAACGGCATGTGTACGGGAGAGGAATTGGAGGCCGGGGAATTAAAATTCTGATTTGGTTTTTACTGTGAGTTGGTTGAGAGAAAAGTAGAGTTTAAAGGGGGCGGGGTGCCGATTCGACGCCAAAACGCTAAAAACGAAAGTTAAAAAAAAACGGATAAATGATTAAATTTTCAATGATCGAAAACTAACACAAAACAATCCCAACACTGAGACGCCCCCGAAATACAAAAAACGAAGGGGCATCAGTAAAACAAAAGATCTATTCAAAGCGGAACTGCAGGGGGAAATCTAAACAAACTTAAATAAATTTTCAACCCCCCAAAAAGTGGCAAACAACAAAGAAAAAACAACGCTTTTTCCCCCTTGGGGGCTTATCGGGGGAACAAAACGAATAAAAAACGAAAATTTCACTTTTTTTGATCGTTTTAATCCTTCACGGGGTTTACGAAAGGGAAAAGGCGTTAATGAGAACGGTTTTTTGGGAAGGGGGAAAATGACGAGTAAAATTTTAATGAAAAATTTTTAAATTATGGGAATACAATAATTAAAAAAAGAGAAAAAAAAAAAAAAAAGAAAGGGACAAATTAACCCAATTTTAGTGTCAAAAAGTGGGGGTAGGGGGGAAAAGAGAGGGTTAGAGGTTCTTAAACCGGGTTTTCCGGGGGAACATCCCAAAAGGAAGGGAGGGGTTTTCAACCCCTTAGAAACAAACACAATATTTTTACGAATGAACTGCTAACAACGAGGGGTGAAGGAAAGGAATAAAGCTATACAAATAATTTGAAAAAATTTTTAAATAATCAAAAAAATAAAAAATAAATTTTTAAAAAAAAAATAATAAAAATTTTAAAAAAAATAAAAAAAAAAAATAAAATAAATAAGATACTATAATTGTGAAGGGAAAGGGGGAGTAATAGTATGTTTTTTTTTTTTGGGGGGGATTTGTGGCTGAGATTAATGGGTTGTACATTTACTTTAAGGTTTTGAGCATAGGGGGAGGGAAAAAGGGGAGGGTTTACTACTAACGGGGAGGGGAGGGCAACAATTCCCCCCTATACACAACTCTCTCTTCCTCTCTCTCTCTTCTCCCCCCCCCCCCCCCCCCCCCCCACGACCAACGATAAAGGCCAGCATTCTATTTATTATTTGTTGTATATGTTGTGTGTGAGTGTTGTTGTGTGTGTGTTGTGTGTGTGTTGTGTGGTTGTGTGTGTGTGTTCCATTTGTAATATCACCTTTTCATTGGTTACCCCCCCCTCCACCCCCACAACCACCAATCCACCAACACCCCACACCATCATTACTAGGCAGGGGAGGGGGAGTAATAGACTGATGTACAAATGGAAACTCAAGAGTGGAAAAGGGAAATGAGATAGCTGCAACCTAGTCTGGGGTAAACATGGGAGGTAGGGTATGGGTGTGTGTAGGGGGATATTTCAGGCTGGGGGAAGGACCTCGAAACAATTTTGTAATCCCATTTTAAGATTTACTTTTAATCATTATTTAGCTGCTCCCACATGGTCGAGCACTTTTTCAAAAACCGGAAATATAAACACTATATATAAAAATATTTATATATTTTTTGTGTTGTGGTGTGTGTTGTGTGTTGTGTGTGCAGAGAGAGAGAGAAGAAAAGAGAGAGAGAGAGAGAAGGGGGGGGGTGCGGGGACTAAAAGGGTAGTCAATTTTAGTGAAAAGAAGGGACATTGCGTGTGTATACGTAGTAGAGTTCGTGCCTATGGGCACAATACACCAACAACAAAGGTTAGCTGCAGTAAGCAGTATAATTGTTTTTTTTTTTCCCCATCATTAACTTGAAACTAGAACTAAAATAGGCCAATGTATACACACGAAGAGAAAAGAGAGAGAAAGGAGAGGAAGAAAGAGAAAGAGAGACAGACAGACAAGAGACAGACAGACAACAGACAACAGACAACACAAAGACACAAAGAGAAGACTCAAATTCACGCTCAAATTATTCATTTTAAGCATTGTTTGTCATGAAGGATTTTTTTTCAATTAATTTACAATTTAACTTAACGCTCGAGCACTGCCCACAAGCATAAAATAACATTCATTCAGAATACTAATTAAACAATAAAGATAGCTACTTAATGCTTTAATAAATAATTGAACATTTGTTAACAGTGTCCATAATACATCCAAATACCAGTCAAACTACTTGGCAATTTTTAAAACTTGAACGTATAGAGGGTTGACTGCCAAACCCATATCTCACTTTTTTGCCGATTTTAATTTTTCTACACTACACTATTTTTTCCAAGTGGTCTTTCCCACCTGTAAACTTTTTTTGCCATGGAAATTGATTTTTGATCTTATTGAAAAAAACCCAAACCCATATTCCAAATGTAGAGGAGCTTTCCCCCAAAACCCTTAAACCCTCCATACTGTGTTCTGCCCTTTTTGTTGAGCACACTTTTACACACAGTGACTCCAGAAATCCCGTACTTGAACAAGGGATTCGGTTTCCCTGAAAACACCAGCATTTGGAAAGTAACTACCACTTGTCTGGAATAATTATTTCTAAATCCCCAAAAAAAGAAAGTAAATGGCCAGAAAACCCCAGCAGCCCCACGGGGCAAAATGGCCAGTATTGAGTCCCATAGTCACTCTGACTGATTTTTATTTGAAATGATTACGCATCATCAAACAGATGATTCTCTCACACTGTCCTCAGAACGAAAGTTTACATGCGCAAAAACTTTTTTCATTGCAAAGATTTTTCTTGTTCAAAAACCTACCTGATGATTTATCAAACCGATTTCGTCCGTGTGTGTTGTTGTGTGGTGTGTTGTGTGTTGTGTTGCGCGCGCGCGCGCCCGCGCGGTGCCAAACTAAAAACGAAAGTCGCCAGCCAATCAGAAAATACACATTTTCAATAAAATTCAGGACAAGACTAATTCACAGAAACCAATAATATCAAGGAAACAATTCTACCTGACAAGTCTTGATCTGGCAAGTTAGTGAGAAACACACACACACAACACACACACACACACACACACACACACACACAACACACACACATATTTAAAAAAAAAAAATATATATATAAATAAAGATCATGGGGTGGTACGAGGGCGGGAGTGGGTGGGGGGGGGAGTCATTCGGGTGTATGTCGAATAACCCCTGGATCAAAACTAAACACAGAGGATTTTTCTTAATGTCGCCGCCGTCAACGCATGGGACATGGACCCCCTATCCCCATGCAATCACCCACCCACCCAAGGAACTAGCTCCCCCTGTTCCATGATACAACCCTTTTCCTACCAATCCCTATCTGACTTCATTACCCACCCCCTCTCTCTCTCTCTCTCTCTCTCTCTCTCCTCTTCTCTTCCTTTGTGTAAATAAAGTGCCTACCACAGTGTGCTACGCGCGCGCCCTCGCGCGCACGCACACACACACACACCACCACACACACACACACAACACACACACACACACCACTTTACTAAACATGCCGCACAACAACCACAAACACACCCACACAAAACACACACACACACACACCCCACACACACACTGTACATTAACATCCGTGCACACACACACACACACCACACACACACACACCACACACACACACACACACACACACAAGCGCATTGTGCTCTCACAAACACCACAACAACCACACACCACACACACACACACACACCACACACACACCACACCACACACACAGTGGAGCTGCAGCCTCCCCACCACCACCCCAATCTGCCACATCCACCCTTATCTCCCTCCACACCTTACCTCCTCCCTCCTCCCTACTGTTATCGCCGGATGATCGGCCTTTGAAGTCACCGACGACAGCAAACAAAAGACGAGACGGTGACACCTGTTTTCTTCCTCCCACCCCACCCCCCCTTTTCCCCCCAACCACATTGTCTCCCACCACACCATACCTCCACCCACCCTCCCCTGCTGCCGCTTAAAAAAGGCGTTAGGCGTCTTTGAACCACCGTCCACATTTGGGACTACATTTTGTGTTTAATAAACAGGAACAGATGCCGCTACACACACACACACACACACACACACACACCCACACACACACCACACAATTTACAAAAAAAAGTACAATTTCTAATGCAATTGAAAAAAGAAACTGGTGTTTTTGATTTACCAGGGAAAGCTTATAAAATTTAAGTAAGTACGATCAAAAATTTATCTAGACGACAGATAAGTTCCTTATTTTAGAGGAAATTGGATTGTTTTAAAAAAAGTATGTCAAAAATTTACATTGTATATATGGTCATAGCATATCAACTGATCACTTCTAAAAAAAATCATTCCAAATAGTCGTACACCTATTCAAAATGTTTTCCTGTCACAAGTGAAGCATATCTTTTCTTTTTGCACTTAGCGAAAGTCCAATTGGCAAAATACTACAATGATACAGTCAGTGGTGAATGAACAGAAGATTTTATGTTTTTTTTTATCTTTAATTTAAATGGATTTCTATTTTTTGTGTTATAGCTGTAGATAATAATTCTTTTGACTCATTGTTTAACCTTTTCTCCCGGTCCCTGTTTTTTTTTTTTTGTTTTGTTTATATCGTCCTAATATCATGTAATGTGAAAGACCAAAACAAAACAGCAACAACAACAAAACAACAACAACAACACACACACACACATACCACACACACACACATACACGCGCGCGCCGCGCGCGTGCACAACACACACACACACACACACACACCAACAACACACACACACACACACACACACACACACACATTTGAAAGCTATTTTAAAGGGTTACTATTTTTGTGTGATTTTCAAGAAAAATTGGGGAAGTATTCAAGCAAAAGAGATTTTTATGCGAACAAGAAAACATAAATGCATTCTTCATAAGCTCATTCATAGATATATGGTTTGGCTTAATGCATTGAGTATTTTTCCATTAAATCAAACATAAGAATCAGTTTGCAACACCATAGATTTTATTACTATTTTTAACAGAATTCCAGTGCTACTGATTGGAGAAAAAAAATCTTAAGTGAAATAATAAAAGACCCACTTTTTCCACTTCTCCCTACTCAACCATGCTTTGCACGCCATAATGCACTCACAGACAAACAAAAAAAAACCAAATTTTCTCTCTCTCTCCTCCCTCGTTTTTCTCTCTCTCTCTCTCTCTCCCCTCTCCTGCACACACACACACACACACACACACACACAACACACACACCACACACCCCACACACACAAGCCTTTGCCATGCAAAAGCACTTCCCAATCACACAAAACTGCACATACACGCAGGCACACATGTGCACACCACACACACACCACCCACACAAAAACACACACCCACACACACACATACTCGGGCGTACACATACACACACGCCACTGCGGCACATTTTCGCGCACACAACACACAAAAGCGCACCACAGCAGCTGCACAAAACAAAACACACACACCACACACACACACACACCACACACACACACACACACACACACCACCACATGCGCGCACACACATGGGCCCTCCCACAAATCCATACACACACTGTGTACTTTCACTACACACAGGTACTTTAAAAAAGACACAACCAATATTAGGTAGGCGCCAAGGCTGACCACGCTTTGTACTACAAAATCCCAGTAGAAAAAAAACCGTTTTAGGCCGTCCCTTTTTTTAAAAAGAGACCCCCTTTCCATGCCTACAAAGTCCGTACATCAAAATACGATTTCTTGTAATTACATTCTGAAGAAATGCTTTCTGTACAAACTTTTCCCCAAACCCTACTTTGAGATACTGGTTTCTGGTTGTCCTAGCTCAGGCGCTTTAAGCTTGTAAAAACCAAGCGCACATCACTTTGTTCTTGCTTCTCAACGTGGAAATTTTCAGTACGGGTTTTGGCAAAAACTCGTATCTTTCAGAACTGGCTTGGGGTTTCCGACTGGCATTTCACTGTCAAAATCAAGCATCTTATCATGTTTGAATTGTATTGTTTACACTTACACAAGAGCTAAATGCAAGTTGAAGAAAATGCTTTCAGCAGAAAAGATATTGATTTACTTTGTGTAAAATTTTGGGGCGCTTACTTCATTTGTTTTCTGCTACAGCCGCTGAAAGTTAAAATTCGTCTCCTGTAAACTACAGAAAATTTAGATACTTGGTTTCTGGCTCAACCCTCGATTATTGACCCTTTTAAGATCTGCAAGACGGGGCAACACAACACAAAATGCTTTCATTCTGCAAGTTGATAAAGAGTTTCTCTATACATTGACGGTAATAAGGGTCGCTTTTTCAGAAATACCGAGCCGAATCATCGTTAAAACTCCGGGTGTTACCATATTACAATATACACTTTTAACACAGTAGGTACAAAAGGCCCTTAACAACAAATCTTTCGGCTGTTACCATTGAAATTCCATTCCCGCCACCTGCACGAAACTAGATAAGACTGTTAATATGGGGGCTCTAACCACCACTTATTTTCCCCAAAACCCCCCTTTTTTCCAAACAAATCCTCCATCTCATGCTACTTTTGCCAAAAGTACACCTTTTTACAACTAAACTTAACATCCAAAAAACCTCCAAAATTGACGTATTGTTTTCTTTAAATGGGGCTTACGTGCAAAAACAAAGATGACAATTTAAAAGGCCCCCCTATTAACACTCTCCATAGCAAAAAATCTAATGGTTTACAGTAAAACCTCTTTTACTTCCAGCACTACTAACAAATCAAACAAAAAACCGGCCTTCCATCTTGGGTTAGTTATTTTTTCACCACTAATTTAAGACCCCTCAACTAATTCTTTAAACCGACTCTTCACCAAATGTGCTTAACTGTAATCCAAAAAACCCCCCTTAATTTTATGGCAGTACCCCTAAACGTAACGGATTGCCTCAAATAAATTAGTACTGTTTTTAACTCTCGAAAGGACATACAACATCGGTTAACGAAAAATCACAGTTCTTACCTTCAATTGATAGATGTTTTCTCTGTACAAATTTATAAGATCTGCTAGTACGGGAAACCCCAAGATTCTAGCAAGCCTTGGAAAAGGGATTCTCTTTTTTCTCAGTGGAAAGTGCATCGTAATTCTGAGTTTCTTCGTTATTTTTAGCAATTCCTAATCGATAAATACTTTTTTTTAAAAAACCCAAAACTGTAATAGCCTTCTGTATTTTTTCATGAGTTTTTTTATTGCCCCTTCATTACAATATAAAACCAGTTATTCTACTTCTTCAGATATATTAAACCATTAACTTTAAAAAAAATTTTTCTAAGAGCAACCCTACTATTACCGCCCATTGAAATTGATACTTTAAGAACACACTTATGTTTTTTGCTTTTAATAAAGGAACACCTTTTTAAATCCCTTTTTTAAAATCTATTTAAAAAGGAACCTTTAAAAATAATGAAAGTGCCACTTACTTAGGGGTTTTATGAGCCCAAATCTTTGGACTTTAGTACCTAACCACGATGGATGAATCATATGGCTTTCCATCAACTTGTAAACCCACTAACTAGAATTTAATCCTCCAAAAAGATGAAGATTTCCATCAGCATGGTCACCAACCCAGGGTTTTTTCCAAATCATTAATTTTGCTATTTACTGCTCAACTACTGGGCTGCGGTGTTTCATATTCAAACCATTTATACCACCCCAACTCTTATAAGGGCATATATAACTTTCATTTTTTATCATTAGACCATACTAACAAAATACAATACCCCTCCCCAACGACAACGGTTTAATCCTTTAACACCCAATGAAAAAAATGCATAGAAAAAACTCAACGAATTTAACCTTAACCCTTCAAATAATTGACAAAAGTTAACCGCAATCACGGTTGGGCACATTTATTTGTGGGGTCGCGTAAGAAAAAAAAATTTTGACTACTGGCCTGGCCACACCTCTTTTAACCAAACTCCCAATTAGATGGGGCCATAGAACAAAAAAACCCCAATGCTTGGGCAACATTTATCTTAGATGAAAGTAAAGGCCTAACAATGCCAGGAGTGCAAAGACTTAATGACTCCATACGGACGTACGTTTTGGTGTCTATTAGGAGCGCAAGCACAGACCAAGTCTAGCATAGTGGATCAATCTACAGCTTTGACGCCAGAAAACAATTTCTAGCCAATTTAGAAGATGCTATTAACTCTGCTGTCGATTGCCTTCCACATACAAAGGTACCAAAACGTTCTTTCACATGCTGGGTCAAAGGTTACTTTGTTGTGGGTCATGATTATACATGCTGCCTTCTGACCTTAGACTACAGATTGGCATGATACAGAATTATAATAATGAAATCCTCATAGCCAGACGACCAAAACTTGGGGCACAATCAAGCTTAAACACAAGGCCCCGCCAGCCATTTTAAAAAATATCTAGCCCAGAACCTGCAAAAGCGACCCCCCGCCAGTTATAAGCACCCAGAAAGCGACCCCCCGCCCGTTGATGTACCTCACCCCCCGACAGACACACTAGCGAAAAGACGGCCCTTGTTGTGTTTTTAACTTTTACTGGACTGGCTATACTTTATTTTACTAAAAATTAAACCGCAGCCAGCACCCCCAAAGTCCACAGATTGTTAGCCATATAACCAACCACTTTGCCTATTGTAGACAAACCCAACTAACAACACCGCCTATTATGCCGGGCAGTGCACCAAGCGCTTTGGCAGCTAACTTCTTTAATAAGTTTGCCAGATGGTGTAATTGTTTTCTAATCCAACTTTTACCAGGCTGAGGCGTTGGAGGTGCTACTGACCCTGTTGGCGCACTGCCGGTTAATGCATAAACCAGTGTAGAGATAGCAAACCCAACGCCGTTAATATACTAACTATTGTAATCCCCTGCTCTCTGAACAAAGTCCTTATTCTTTCTGCTAGCGTAGTATTTTCATAAATCATTTTGTTTATAGTTTCTCTGATTCTGCTTATTTGGGTTGCTATTTTTTCTCTGTTAATATACAACGCTGCTAACACGTTTGCCTTTCTTTCATTAAATCCTGTATTTTCGCCTGTATTCTAGCCTTTTCTTCTTGTCCTAAATTGTTATCATCTGCATCAGCCACTTATTTTTTTCTTCGTCATCTCTCTCTTTATCTCATTAAATTTTGCCAAGTTGTTTTTTAGTTCTTCGTTCGTAGTTGTTAAAGCAGACTTAATATTCAAGAGTTCACGCAGAGCAGTTCTAATATCCCTGAGTTCACTCGTAGACAATGGAGGATCATCAATTGATTTTAAAGCTGTTTTTTCTTCAGGACTCAGCTCGCCTTCTCTTTGCCTAGGCGAACCGCCAATTGACCCCTCAATAAAACTCGTCTCCTCAATAAGACTCGCCTCAAATTCTGTTATTGCTTTATCTGTTTTTTGACCTACCTCTGGAATAGAGGCGATTTCTATTTCAGATCGCGTTGGCAACAACCGCCCCATTTTATGTAAAAGTCTAACAGCATCAGACCTTAGATTTGTAATGTTTAATCGTTCTGCATCAGCAGCAGGGAGGTCTCGTCTAATTGTACTTAGACTTAAAAACTTGGTCGCGTTTGGCTTTGTAGTAACTCTTACGCGGCCTCCTCACTAGTCCTAATATACAAATGGCCGCCATCTTCTTCAAAATCATCAAGATCAAGTATTTCTGGCAGCTCCCGTTCTATATTTTTATAGAATGATTCAATTCGTCGTTGCAATAGTTCGTGACGCTGTCTAGGGAGTGAAGAGCCTACTCCTAAAAGATCTTGACGAGCTCTTAAGGAGTGAAGAACCTACATCTTGAGCTGCCTAGGGAGTAAAGACGTGCTTCTGCTTCTTCAAGTTCATCTTGTATTGAACGACCTGGTTCTATTTCATCTTTATCTCCTTCAATAACTAAGCGCGTCATAATCGCCTTTAACATATTTATATATTTATTATTTTTTGTTTTATAAAAAATGAATCCATTCGGTTGCGACCTTGATCCATTCAAAAAAGCGAAGGAACCCCACGGCATAAAAGGCATAAGACAGACTGTGCGCGTTGTAAATAATCCATCAACAATTGAGCCCAATGAAATGTAACAGTAAGATTTAGTGACCTCGGGGCTGACGATGTTATAATGCCAGGCACTGCCAGGCTGTCATTTAAAATAGACATTGAGTCGCGGATCCTAATGCTACTGTCGTTGCTAACCTGGGCAGGGCCATCATTAAAAATATGGTAATTAAACTGGAAGGTAGAGAAGTCTTCTCACTGAGTAGCGCAGACATTTTTAATCTCTATTCTGATCTGTGGCTACCCAGAACAGAAAGAAAAGACAAAATCTTTCAGGGATCCAGAGTCCAAACGGGCTTAAGCACAGGCTTAATGCTGCAGATGCAAAGGAAGACGAGGGAGACCAGGCAATAGCGCGAGCATTTAAGAACAGATTTTGCATCCCTCTAGATTTTGAACTGTTAAAAACCCATCAGCCATATTACCAAGGCGCACTAAGAAAACAAACTTACTTACGAACTGACATTCAATGACAGCGGGTCTGTTATTTTATCAGATGACCCAACAGCTAGATACACTGTCAGTAACATCTCTCTTAATTTTGACGTTGTTACTAACCCCGAACTGGCTAGAACAATCTTAAACCAGTATAAAAGTAGGACGGTTGTTTACTTTGAAAGAGTTTTACACCACAGTCTAGCGATTAAAAACAAGCAAGACACCGTCTGGGAAATAGCTATAAGCAATTCTTTAAGGTCCCTAAAGGGGTTCTCTTGCTATTTACTAAACCCTCAGCTCCTTTTCAGAGAGAATCTGAGGTGTTTTACAACCCAAAAATTGAGCAACTGTCTTGCACAGTAGATGGCAAGCCTTTTCAGTTGTATTCAGCTGGACTTTTACCTGACCAACACTTTGATGAAATAAGAAAATTGTTTGCTGGAGGCAGACAGACAAGCCCCACAGCCGATCATGTGTGTAAAAAACTTCACCTTCACGATGTAAGACTTGAAGATTATCTAACAGACAAATATGGACTATGGCTGGATTTTAGATCCACGTATGACAACAGACTGCACGGGAGTGGAAGAAGGGTAGGGTCAGATGGTATACTCATACAGATTAATAAGGAAGAGGAGGAGAATGGCCAGATACAAATGCACGTTTTTGTGGTTTATGACGCCCAGCTGAACATTGAAGAAAATAGACTGAAAGAAATAGCCTATTAAAACAGATGGATAGTTTGAACTTTTTGCCCAAAGACCCGCACTGTTCGCTTATTTGTGGGATTACTGGTGTGGGAAAACTGTCTTCGTGCTTGATTTGTTACAAACAATCTACAGATTTCATTACGAGTACATTGTTATATTCTGCACAACCATTAAGCACAACAAGTCTTATAAAGAAAGGCAGTTTGTTTGGACAGACGATAATATATTTTTAGTTGATCCTACTGACAAGCTAAGCGACTGTTTAGAACATTACTATAGGCTATTTGAGGGAACCGAAACGCTGTTTATTATTGATGACTGTTCAGCCGAACAAGATATTGTTAAAAAAAGAAGGACTCTGTCTAAGCTAGCCTTTAGCGGAAGACACGCATTAGTTTCTGTTTGGCTCTTAACTCAAAAATACAATGCTGTCTTAAAAGACTTTAGATCGCAGTTAAAATCAGTCATCTTATTCTATACTAAGGACAAGGATAGTTTTGAAGAATGTTTAAGTGAAAATTATATAATCAGGGACAAGGATGAACTAAAAAAAATAAAAGAGCAGCTAGAAAAATCTAAGCACGCTAAACTATGCTTACGGACTGACCCGCCAGTTCAATACGTTTGCTCATTATAGATTGTTTATTATAGATTGTTTATTATAGATTGCACATTACAGATTATTTATTACAGATTGTTTAATAATAAATTGTTTATATTAAAAAATGTCTCGAGGGCCAGAATCAAAAGCGGAGTTAGCTCCTAAATGCATTGCAGTAGAGCTAAAAGATCTAGCAGATACAACTGACTTTGATCTAATAGGAGTGGCAGGAAATGTTTATGGATTTGAGTACACCGACGATGGTGTTTACAAACGAATAGAAATTGAAGATAAAAAACGACAGCAATATCCTACCCTGGAAGAGATAAGAAATCTAAGGGCAAACGATTTTGGCAAACACGAATACAAACTTCATAAACGAGAGAATGCCTGGGCGTTGCTTCCTGACATTAACTGGAATTTAAAGTTTGAACTACGAAGCCCCTATGTATACTTTGATAAGAAATACAATTTTAGAAAAGCTTTGAATGAAGGACGCCTTCTTGCTAGCCTAGTCCCAGGATTACAACAGAAAAAGCAGATTGAAATAACTAAGCAGGGCTCTGAATATATGCTGCGGAGAAAGAAGTCCTTAGCTGAAGTGGGGGGTGACACCGTCGGCTTAGAGTTTAACCCAAAACTAGAATCACTGCCTAGAAAAATGACGATGCTTTTTCGCTTATTTATTACTCCAAAGGAGTCTGATCCTAGTTTGCCAGAGCATACGTTAATCAGAGGCGTACAAATAAAGTCTGAAAACTTGGATGGGCCTCTTAGGCTTGTTATTGTTATTACTAAAAACGGGGATGAAATAAACACTTCTGTATCTTCTGACAAAGTTACTGTGATGGTTGACAATGCTAAACTAACAGTACTCGATTTTATTTTCATTAAGTATGTTGATTTTATTGCGTTTTACTCTGTTGATGAAGTGCTGCCAGAAGGGTTAATAAGAAGATATGTACAAGATTAATCTTAATTAAAAATTAATCTTAATTAAAAAATGGATGATCAGCTCAAAAGTTTAGGTTAGAGCAAATAACCGAACTCCAAGAAGAAATAGAAAGTGACTTGGATAAGTATAGGGTTACTAGAAAGAAATATGCTAAAGTTTTAAATACTCTTTCTTATATAATTACCGGCTCATCAGCTGTAGCGAGCGTAAGTGCTGGGTCTAGCGTTGCTCTTTTAGCTACTGGGGCCGGAGCGCCAGCCTCTTTAGCATTAGGGAGCCTTGGTTTGGGTTTAGGTGCTATGTCTATGATTGTGAGTGCTGTTTTAAAAAAATTAACGCCTAAACTACAAAAGCACACTGCCATTGTAGCCCTAGCATCAGCAAAACTTTGTTCATTAAGACTGAGAATAAGCAAAGCATTGCAGGACGAAAACATTACAGCTGAAGAATTTGAGCGTCTTATGGCTGATGGTGAGGATTACAGACGGCAAAAAACTGAACTTCAAAAGGAGTGGAGAAAGACTTTTACTTCGCAACAAGTAGACACTGAGACAATCAAACAGAACATTGAAAAGCAAGCAATCAGTTAAACCCAAAAATAGACTAAAAAAATAAGATGTGAACTAAATAAAATTATAAGTTTAACAAAAAATAAATAAATCATAAGTTTAACCAAAAAATAAATACTATTTTTTTTTAACTAACAGGCACTGTGTTTGGTGGGACAACTTGCAACTCTTCGCGAACAAACGATCTTTTAGGGGCGGGCTTTTTAGAAGAAAGAGTCTCTCTTAAATAATATACGGGAGGGGCTGTTTTCATAATTCTTTCAACTTCATATACGTCTACGCTCCATATGGGGTCTGTGGCTCTAATTCTAACATCGCCCTCTGCCTCTCCAGGAGCATACAAGTATCTTACTTTTAGCCCAAACGGCAAGAGTTTTTGATTACCTTGGATGTCTTCAGTAATGCTAATTTTTTTCAATTTGATCGCATTCACCGGTTTAAGACCCGTTGCTTTAGATTCTTCGTTGTTCATGGCGCGTAAGACTGCCGGCAACCTTCTAACCCATTCTGTGTTGCGTGTTTTGTCAATAAGGTCTCTATGATATTGATAGGTAAACAGACGCTCGGCCAGATTCTTATTAAAGTTTTCTACTAGGGCCTGGGAGCGATGGTTGCCTGGGATCCCTCTCTTAACTGTAACCCGATGTCTTAAAAACAACTGGTTTACAGCTCCTTTAAACTCTTTCCCATCATCAACCTGGATCAATCTAGGATACTTTAATGGACCTCGCATGTATATTTGTTGTAAAGCCACAGCCACAGCAGTTGAGCTTTTATCTGTTAAAGGCTCAGCTTCTTTATACCTTGAAGCCATGTCAACAACCGTAAGAGCATACTTAAACTTTTTTCTTCTAACTTTGTCATGCGGAAGATACAGCAAGTCCATCTGGTGGGTGTCATTAGGAACCGAGTTAACAAATCGAGGCCTTATTATTCTTTTGGGGGCGGGCAGATATATTTGCCAGATCGCTTGTTTTGAAAGCCAGTCTTTCGCTTCTGATTCAGACACCCTAGCAGCTTTACTCAGTTTATCAATAGCGGCCTTTCCTTTCCAATACCCTCTAGGTGAATAATATATTTTGTACTTTGTATCGTTCATAAGAGACTGTTTTTATTACATTTTTAACTATTGTTTTTAGATTGAATATGCAAGAAGAAAGATTGCTCCCATAGCACCTATAATAAAGCCTATTTCTACCATTTTCTGATCCTCAGATGGTTCATAAAAGTCAGACAGTTCTGGCGGTGACGATGTTAGAAACTTCTTTCCTGTCACTAAGTAATATTCATTCATTGCTTCATCAACGTCTGTAAATGTTTGCTCTGCATGTCCCTGTTCTCTTAACTTTTTATTAATAAAGTCTAAGTGAGCAATTCTCCTTTTCTCGTAAGCGTCTCTTGCCTTAGCTAAATCTTCCATTGCCTTGTTATGGCGTTCTCTCTCTTCATCAGACCGCAATTTACTAAACATATAATTGCTGCCAGAGAAAGCCAATGCATTAACAATAGCCCCGCCCACCATCAGAACTATTCCAGACATCTTTTTTATAAATGAATGAATCTTTTTTATAAATCAATATTTTCTAGAATGAATCTTTTTTATAAATCAATCTGTCTAAATGCATTAATCTTTCTATGCATTGATGTTTTCTGGGATAATCCCCTGTGCAACAAGAAAGTCTTTTGAGGCAATCCCTGCAGTTATTACAGCTATAACCTTAACAACATCCTCAATGTCTAACCTTCCTAGATCAGCCGGCCTCATTTTAAACATGTTTTTTGCTAACGTGCTATATCCTATACTAAGGCCGCTGATTACAGCAGAGTGGTAAATCGTATTAATAATCTTTTTTTCGCTCATGTTTTTTATTAACTAAAAAAATAATTAAAATAATCATAAAATAATAATAATACTAATATGTAAATACTATATAGGCATTTTTTAAATCAGTATCAATTCATTTTTTGTTGCTGCAGTATGCGTAAACACAGCTTAAGGTTTGTTAATCAATAGTTTCAGTTCACGAATCTTCCTATCTATCACGCCAGCTAGTTGGTGAGGTTTTTAATATTGCTTAACAAAACCATTCATTGCAAAAGAAGATGTTAATAAATCTGCAATAACAAACCGACAATGGGCACTGCATAAAATATAACCCCACTGTTCTAATAACTCATGGTTTTATTTTTTTATTTATTTAATTTTTAGATTTAAAAATGGCGGCCAAACACAGCGAATCTGATCTAATGATTTTAATAGAAAATTGTAATGAACTATTTGACGAAACGATGAAAGTGTTAAACATTGATTTGAGTAAATCTGGGTTTGAGAATGATGTAAACAATTTAATCAAAAATCATAGTGAACTATTTGACAAAGCAATCAAAGAGTTAAACATTGACTGTAGTGATTCAGAAAAAGCTAAAGTATTGGCAGGCGTTCTTGTAAGATTAGGGTGTCTTGAAGTATTGCAACGCTTGGGTGAAGAATAAAAGAGCATTTACTTACTTTTACTTACTTTTATTTTTTTTAATTTACGTAAATATTGTGAGTTAAAAAATGAACCCTACAAGTGAGTCCGAGTTTGAAATACTACCTTCCAACAGTACGTTGTTGAGTAGTAACAAATCATTAAGCAATATGTTCATTGAATTAGACATGGACATTATTAAGCCCACAAACGTTCAGGAAAGCGTAACACATGCTATTTCTAAAATCCCAGGGTCTCTTCAAATTGCCCCGCCAGCAAAAGTGTTGTTGGCCATTCTGATTGAATATATAACCCCTGAAGATAGTAGTATGCAAGTCTGGGTTTCAACTAGACAGAAAGAAGTAATCAGCTATTACGACTTTACACCTGGCTGGGCTGATTACATGCTTACACAGTTTAACCATGCAAGTGAAGAAGCGAAATTGCGCGACTCTGGCTGGTCTGAAGGAACAGTCCTCGAAATCAAATTAAGACAAACCAAATACTCTCCTATAGCCGGCAATTCTTACCTTCCTCTCCCGAGAGAGCTAGTGTTAAAACGGGCAGTCCTAAACATACATAATTCAGATAACTTATGTTTCATGTGGTGTGTTTTGGCGCACTTACACCCAGTTAAAATTAATGCAGAGAGAGTTTCCAATTATAAGCCTTATCTTCGTGGGCTGAACTTTAATAACATAACCTTTCCAGTGAGTATAGAAAGCATCGACCAGTTTGAAGAGCAAAACAAACCAATAACCGTAAGCGTATACACCTGGGACCCAGTAGACAATCTAGTCCCTCTAAGAATTTCTCCCGAAGCCCCTACTTTAGGCGATCCACTTGACAATCATGTAGACTTGATTCTGTTTGCGGACGGTTCCAAGAGCCATTATGTATTAATCAGATCAATTAGCAGACTGTTAGAATATACATCAAAGCATAAATCTAAACAAGAGATTTGTAGAAGGTGTTTGGTCAGGATCCCATCTATAGAAGCAGCTGCCAGTCATAGGAAACATTGTAAAAGTTTTGTAGACTGTAAAACCGAACTTCTTACACCCAAACCAGGGTCTAAAGTTAGTTTTAAGAATGTACGCAAAATGCAGATGAGCCCATACGTAGTCTATGCTGACTTTGAAGCAATCTTGCCGCAGTACTACGGCCCTCAAGAACGGACACAACAAAAAACAACCTTATTGTCCCGCCATCAGATCTGTTCTTATGCATTTGTTGCTGTTAGGTCAGATGGCGGACACACCCAGCCGGAGATTTACAGAGGCTCCGACGCAGCTGGTCGATTTTTGGAGCAGATGAAACACCTTCGCAATCAATTCTCCAATCAACTGAACCTTTCAGACATTAAGATGACCCCCGAAGATGAAGAACGTTATAAATCAGCCACCCACTGCTGGATATGCAAATGCAAGTTATTAGGTGACACTGTAAGAGACCACGATCACATTACTGGAAAATTCAGAGGGGCAGCACACAACGGCTGTAATCTTCAACTCAAGGTTAACCCCGAAAAATGGAAACTACCAATCTTCTTTCATAACTTACGAGGCTACGATTCTCACTTTATCATGCAAGCAATAACTTCTGATTGTAAGAGGGTTAGCTGTATTGCACAATCATCAGAAAAGTACATGACCTTTACTGTAGACTGTTTATCCTTCTATGACTCTGCCCAGCATCTGATGGCAAGTTTAAGTTAGCAGAATCTCTACAAGACTGTCCAATAACCAAACAATATTTCGACCCATCTTTAGTCCGTAAAGGCGTCTATCCTTATGAATACATGGACTCGTGGGAGAGGTTTGATGAAGACTCACTTCCTCCTAAAGGCGCTTTCTTTTCTAGTCTTAGAAGAAAGGACATATCTGACGCCGACTATGAATACGCACAGAAAGCCTGGACAGAATTACACTGCCGAACAATGGGCGACTATCACGATCAATACTTGATGGCCGATGTGTGTTTATTGGCCGATGTGTTTGAAAATTACAGATCCACTTGCATGAAACATTACGGCCTAGATTCGTCACAGTACATCTCTGCCCCGGGCCTCTCTTGGGATGCATTCTTGAAGTCTACAAACATTGAGATTGACTTAATATCGGATCTGGATACACTTCAGATGATTGAAGATGGGCTGAGAGGAGGCATTAGCATGGCCTGTCATCCTTACCGCAGAGCCAACAACAAGTATTTAGACGATTATGACCCCACCAAACCATCCAACTATCTAATGTACTTAGACGCCAACAATCTGTATGGGTGGGCCATGAGCCAGGCACTTCCATTAAGAAACTTTAAAATGATAAACGGGCCTCATGACGTTGATCGGGTAGTAGGACTATTGTCAGATCTTACACCCGATAATCCAATAGGATTAATCTTAGAAGTGGACTTAGATTATCCTGCAGAGTTGCATGACCTTCATAATGATTATCCTCTAGCGGCAGAAAGATTAAAGATGAGTCCCACCGAGCCGCCCAAACTCGTGCCTAATCTTCGACACAAGACTAAATATGTCTGTCATTATCGGCTGTTACAGTTTTACTTAAGACACGGTTAAAACTTACTGCCGTTCACCGAATAATTACTTTCGACCAAGAGCCTTTCATGAGACCATACATCATGAAGAACACCGACCTTAGAACCAAAGCCACGGACGCTTCAGAAAAAGACTTCTTTAAACTAATGAACAACAGCTGTTTTGGTAAGACGATGGAAAACATACACAATCGTAAAGACGTAAGATTAGTTACGAAAGAAAAACAAGCAATTAAGCTGGTCTCTAAACCTAACTACCAAGACTTAGAAGATTTAGCGACAGCCTGGTTGGCGTTATGATGAAGAAACAGAATGTGAAGTTGGACAAGCCGGTGTTTATCGGATTCGCCGTGTTAGAGCTGTCGAAGTTATTAATGCTTGAATTTCTGTACGACTACTTTAAACCGCTGTACCCAGAATCAAATGTCGTTTACACAGACACCGATAGTTTTATTCTAGACATCCCAACTGAAGACTTTTACAAAGACATGGAAATAGAAGTAGCTAAAGGAGCTGACGGATGGTACGACACATGCGACTATCCTAAAGATTCGCCTTTACATTCAACCGTGAACAAGAAAGTGATTGGAAAGATGAAGGATGAACTTAATGGGACGAAAAAACAAGAATATGTTGGCTTACGGGCAAAGATGTATAGCGTTGCCACCCAGACTTCTGTAATGAAGAAAGCTAAGGGTGTAAGTAAAGAAGTTGTAAAAAAATATATGTCACGACAACTACAAGCAGGCTCTCTTTGAAGGCAAAGTATTTTATCACACAAACGTTAATCTGCGCTCTACTCTTCATCAAGTAAACACAACTGCTGTTAATAAGAAATCACTAGACTCTAACAATAGCAAGCGAACTTACGTTAATCCCGAGTTTACATACGCTATAGACCACCGGAGAGCCAACTTGGCTGACTTAAATTAAGATCTTAACTAGTACTTAACTAGTACTTAACTTAAGATCTTAACTAGTACTTAACTTAAGATCTTAACTAGTACTTAACTAGTACTTAACTAGTACTTAACTTAAGATCTTAACTAGTACTTAACTAGTACTTAACTTAAGATCTTAACGAGTACTTAACATGACTTGCACTTTACTTGCACTTAACTTGCTATAACTGACTTAACCAGTACTTAGCTTGTACTTAGCCAGTACTTAACAACACATTTAAAAAAACTAATTTATTAAAAATGGGTCTACAGCAGGAGGTTGTACTTTTTTTGCAGAAGCTGGTTCTTTTACTGTTTTTGTGGGGATTTGTGACTTTGTTGCTAAGTATGGCTTTAGGCGCTTGTATGCTAAAAGCCCCCCACCAACAACAATACTCCCCAGCACATAATAATACATCTTATAGTTTGATTGTGTTGTTGTTGGTGGCGGTGCTGGTGCTGGTGCAGATGTTGTATTACTATCTAATAATTTTTGTTTTGCTGCTTGGTTTGCTTTTTGCAGTCTGTTCCATTCAGCTAGTTTACGACCGGCCTCAACACGGCCAGAATTTTTAGCTTTAGTAACACTACTCACTTGTGGGACACTCACTTGTGGATTCACCTGCGGGACACTCACCTGCGGGACGCTCGCCTGTAAATTCACTTGTGGAGAATTCACTTGTGGGACACTCGCCTGTGGAGTCTTCTCCTGCTCGCTCATTTTTTTTAGTCTGATTAAAATTAATATGATTAAAATTAATATGATTGAAAGTAATTAATCCCATGATGAATGGACATAACAACGTCCCAAATCTATAATACATGTCACATGCAAGAGATTCTAGGGACTTGGTTAAAACCGGATCTTGTGTTAAGTCATATTTTAAATCTTCTTCTGAATCAATCGGCGCTATCTTGCCTACTAATTTAGCATATAAACTAATCATTGTCTGTCCCACCGATCTAACCATTTTTGATCCTAGCTGTGCTTCGTACCTAGCGTAATACTTCTCAACGTCTGATGTAGACAATTGCTGAATCTGTTCGATACTTAGTTCAACGCCTAAATACTGCCTGGTTTTTCCACATGCAGCCAGAGAGTATAATCTTTCTTTATGACAGAGGTCTGCTGCCTCCTCACACTTTAATAGCTCGTCGCAATCCATTTTTAAAGCCCTTTTTAAAAGCAATAAAAAAAAATAATTGTAAATTCAGCTGTTATTTATTACTCATAGTCTTTTACTAATCTTAAAAACTGTTTAGGTTTAAAGGTAACAGTTACTCCTTCAGGGTCAGTAGAAGCAGTCAGATCAAGATCTTCAGGAGCTGTTTGATCAATTAAAATGGTAAACAACTTTATAACTGGATGGGGACAAGAATGCAATAGTTTACTGATGGCGTTCCTTACGCTTTCTCGCATATCGGCGCGCTCAAAAAGCTCCGTAATTAATTCTTCAAACTCTTCTCTATCAACTCCCCAGCTCCTTTCCTGCATCTCCCAATCTCTAAATATATTAATAAGCTCTGCAACTATTCCGAGCTTCATTTTTTAAATCAGATTATAAACGCCAATTAAAAAAATTAAGTAAGCCGTTCCTATTGTTTTTGCGCAAAAATCAGAAGAGTGTACTGTAAACCATTAGATTTTTATGCTATGGAGAGACTGTTAATATGCGGGCCTCTAAATTGCTCATCTTTGTTTTTGCACGTAAGCCCCCATTTTAAAGTAACAATTACGTCAATTTTGGAGGTTTTTTGGATGTTAAGTTTAGTTGTAAAAAAGGTGCTACTTTTGGCAAAAAGTAGCATGAGATGGACGAGATTTGTTTGTGAAAAAGGGGGGTTTCGGGCAAAATAGATGGTGAGTTAGAGCCCGCATATTAACAGTCTCTAGAGTATTTCAAAAGACACTGAGAAAATCACCAGTCGCGTTAATGCCTTGATTCAAACAGACATAACTAAATCCGAACAGATGCAATTTACAACGAACATTTGATTCCCAGTTTCTTTTGTCTTGTTCTTCTAAATGAAAAAAAACAAAAAAACATACGATAGGCCTTATATGACAATCTACTCTGACGCATTTTTGTTGGTTTTAACCAAACATTTGATACGATTTACGGCCGAGTAATAGGGTACCTGTTTCGTACCCTACATATAAATAGGCTATCTGGTCGTTTCTCCACATACAAGGTCACTGGGTGTTCGTCATTGAACTCATAAAAATCTTCTGAGCCCAAACAAGAGGATCTTTTTGCATTGTAATGCTACATTATCCCCCCCGCCCCCCCCCCCCCCCCCCCCTCCCTCATAACATGGCGCCATACTGTAAAACTGGTTGAATGTGTGAGTCAAACAGTTTGAGAAAAATATGCAGGGAATTGTGTGTGTGTGTGTGTGTGGGACGCGCGCGCGCGCGCGCGCGCGCGCGCATGAAAGGCTTAACCATTGATGTTTCTGCAACTGTCAGTGTTGGCAGAGTCAGATTTGGCAGAACAATATCTAACATTACAGCCATCCCCCATGTGAAAGAGATCACTTGAAGACAGAAGTCGTATATATCTTTGATTAAAGTTAGTTTCAAATCATCTCTTTACTATTTCCTCAAGGGGTGTGTGTGTGTGTGTGTGTGTGTGTGTGTGTGTGTGTGTGTGTGTGTGTGTGTGTGTGTGTGTGCGAGAGAGAGAGAGAGAGAGAGAGAGAGAGAGAGAGAGAGAGAGAGAGAGAGAGAGAAGGTAGTCTGGATGTGAGTGAAAAGAAGGGGAAATTGCGTGTGTGTATGTACGTGGAGGTTCGTGCCTATGTGTGGCACTAGCAGCACCAGCAATAGAAGAAGCAGCTGCAGTAGTAGCAGTGTGATTGGGTTGTTTTTTTTTAATTGGTTACTTGAAACGAGAATTGAAGTGAGGCCAACGTACACCCATGAGAGAGAGGGACTCGAGACTCACTGCTCAACGTTTTCATGTTTAGGCCATTGCCCCTCATGAAAGGGGTTGCAAGTTAATTACAATCATCTTAGTGCCCGAGCAACCGCACGCAAGCATAGATAACACTCATTCGGAATATTACTTTATGACAATAAATGATCCCAGTGTGAATGCTTTGAATAAATAATTGAACACTGTTAACAGTGTGCTCATAAGTACATGCCAGAAGTGCCAATCTAACTGACTTGGCAATTTTTTAACTTGAACGGTATATATTGAGCTCTTAAGATCTGCAAGACAGGGCAACAGAACACAAAATGCCCTTCATTCGGGGAAATGGTATATCAAAACTGTTTCTCTGTGAGAACAATGACGGTAACAATGCTCAGCAATTTCAGAAATACCAAGCCTGAATCTAGTCGTTAAATACTCTATGTGCCTGTCCAGATTTAACAGTAGATAGGTTTTAACATCAGGCACGGTGCAAAAGGACCTGTAAATGATAAATCTTTCGCTGTTATCCATATGAAATTCCATGCCTGCCGCCTGCGTGAAACCAGTCCACCTCTACAGACACTGAGAAAATCACCGGTCGCTTTAATGCCTTGATTCAACCAGACATAACCAAATCCGAACAGATACAATTTACAACGAACATTTCAGACCCAGTTTTTGTGTTATTTTTTGTCATGTTTTTCTAAATGAAAAACCCATACTATAGGCCTTATATGATAATCTACTCTCACGCATTTTTGTTAATTCTAACCACACATTTGACACGTATTACGGCCGAGTATAATTATGAATTGGGTACCTGTTTCGTACCCTGTATATAAATAGGCTACCTGTTCGTTTCTCCATATACAAGGTCATTGGGTGTTCGTAACTGAACTCCTAAAAATCTTTTGAACCCAAATAAGAGGACATTTTTGCATAGTAATGCTGTATTATCTAACCCCCATAACTTGACGCCATACTATGAACTGGTTGAATGTGTGAGTCAAACAGATTGAGAAAAATATGGAGGGAAGTTGTGTGTGTTGTGTGTGTGTGTGTGTGTGTGTGTGTGTGTGTGTGTGTGTGTGTGTGTGTGTGTGTGTGCGCGCGCGCGCGGCGTGCGTGTGCATGGACCATTCATGTTTCTCTGCAATTGTCAGTGTTGGCAGAGCCAGACTTGGCAGAATAATATCATAACCTTACAGCCATCCCCCGAGTGGAAGATGTCACCTAAAGACAGAAGTCGTATATCTTCGATCAAAGTTAGTTTCAAATCCTCTCTTTATTATTTCTTCAGGGTTTTCTTAATCATAATCATAACCATCATTATTATTATTGCTATCATTATGACTATCATCATGATTACTATCTTTACTCGCTTTGTCTCCTTCACAACGGCATAGTTTTCATTCAACGCCCATCTTGCGCCATATTTGACCAGATAAGTGATTGATCATTTTTCGTTTTCATTGTCCAGATTGTTGTTTATCCTGCCTGAAGAATACCTAAGATGTCGAAACGCGTCGTGTTTTGTCTTGTAATTTGTTTGTCCCTGTTATCTGACGGATTTACTTTAAATTCCTTTTAGAACAAATTTTCTTCGATTAAAGAACATTTCAGGCATATCTGTCAATAAACCATTAACAGTTTTAAAGAACGGAATAAGAATGATATCTGTTTTGCTGGTTTGCATAATGTTAAAAGATGTGTAATGCGATGGATGAATATTACACCTCGTAAGCAATCCCATCCAATGAAGATCAGATGCAGTTTCTAACACCATCACATTTAAACCAAAGATGGCTGCAAAGTATCTCTTTACAGGATTAATCCCAATTAGCAGACATGAATATGCTCAATATCGGTCAAACTTGTCAATAACACACAGATCCACAGAGAAGTGGTCTACTTGTAGCAGAAAAGGATAAATGATCGAGTATGAAGGATTGTGTATGAACGGATTGCAAACCAAACAGAACAGGGGAAAAGGATACCAACCAAGGAAGAGACCGAACAGGTAACAAGAAAAAGTTTAGATTGAAACTAATAATACAATAATGAGGTAAAAAAAAAAAGTGCATGAAGAAAACTATGATAGTGAAATCTCTCTCTCTCTCTCTCTCTCTCTCTCTCTCTCTCTCTCTCTCTCTCTCTCTCTCTCTTCTCTCTCATGCATGGACACACATGCACGCACGCACGCACGCACACACACACACACACGCGCGCGCGCCCGCGCACACAACCGCACATACTGAAAATAAATGCCTCGTCTCACCATCTTGCCATTACACAGCCATTTAGTCACTAAATGACTCACAACACACACACACACACACACACACACACACACACACACACACACACACACACACACACACACACGCACGCACGCACGCACGCACGCACGCACGCACGCACGCACAGACTCTGTCTCTGTCTCTGTCTCTGTCTCTGTCTCTCTCTCTCTCTCTCTCTCTCTCTCTCTCTCTCTCTCTCTCTCTCTCGTTGCTGGTATTAAACATTTAAAATTAGGAAAGTGTGCAGGACCAGATAGAATCATAACAGAAATGTTGAAGAATGCAAACTTAACTGTAATCAATTTTCTTGTTCATTTATTCACCCAACTTTTTGATAATGGTATCTTTCCATCAGAATGGGCTAAATCTGTAATTGTACCAATTTACAAAAACAAAGGAGACGTGAACAATCCCGACAACTATCGTGGAGTATCACTTACCAGCATTTTAAGTAAAATCTACACTTACATACTAAATGCAAGATTAACTGAATGGGCTGAAACTGAAGAAAAAATAGTGGAAGAACAAGCAGGTTTTAGAACCAGATACAGCACCATAGACCATATATTTACACTATATTCTTTGATTCAGAAACATCTACTCTGCAAATCGAAGCTCTACATTGCATTTGTAGATTTCAAGAAGGCCTTTGACTCGGTAAATCGGAATGCTCTGTGGAATGTACTCCGTAAAAGTGGTGTTAATAGTAAACTGTACATGGCTATTAGAGGGGTATACAACTCAGTGCTTGCATGTGTGCGTGTGAAGAGTGAGTATTCAGATGATTTTGATTGTCCAAATGGAGTAAAACAAGGATGCTTGTTGAGTCCACAGTTGTTTTCTTTTTTCATAAACGAACTGGCGGTGGAATTGTCCCGCAAAGGAAGACATAGTATCCAGATGATACCTGGAGCAGTTGAATTAGTTTTACTACTGTATGCTGATGATGTTGTTCTTCTGTCCGGGACAGTTGTAGGTTTGCAAAACCAACTAAATGTATTGAAAGAAGAAGCAGACCGCTTAGGTTTATCAGTTAACTTGGATAAGACGAATATAGTGGTCTTTAGAATGGATGGCCACCTATCAGTGTATGACAAATGGTCGTATGGAAATGCAGATGTTCAAGTAGGTAATTCATATAAATATCTTGGAATGATATTTTCAACAAAATTAACTTTCCGTTACGCATGGGAAGAATCTCTGAGAAAAGGGAAAAAAGGTACTATTGAAATTCTGAAATCCCTGAGAAAACTAAACTGTACAGACTGTGGTATATTTTGGAAAATGTTTGATACACAGATAAAACCTCTTCTTACTTATGCAGCTGAAATTTGGGGCTTACATGAACATTCGCAGATGGAAAAAGTACATACGTATGCTATGAAGCGTTTCCTTCAAGTACCTATTCATTCATCCAACACCGTCTTATATGGAGAAATGGGCAGATACCCTTTGTATATAAGTACATTTGTGAAATGTATTAAATATTGGTTGAAGATCTTGAAGCTACCCCAATCCCGTTTGAGCAGGCAAGCCTATGATATGATACTTCTAGAAATGGAAAAAGGTAAAGAAAACTGAGCTTATAAAGTAAAGAAAGTCCTTTCAGAACAGGGTTTTGGAATAGTGTGGATGACTCAGGAAGTAGGAAATGAGCAACAGTTCATTGCGGAATTTAAAGACAGGCTTATTTGTTCTTTTAAACAGAATTGGCACTCGGATATGAAAAGTAAAGAAAAATATCGCTGGTTTTTCTCATTTAAGAATGTGTTTCATTCTGAAAAGTTTCTCAATGTCATAACAGATAAATGGCACAGAATAAATTACGCAAGAATTAGGTTGAGAACTTTAGGTTTTAATGCGAACAAAAGATGGTTTGAATGTGAAACATCCACAGAATCTCCTTGTCCTGCATGTAGACATATTATTGATGACGAAGAACACTTTCTGTTCCACTGTACTGCTTATAATGAAGTGCGGACAAACTGTTCATTTTTCCAGTTAGATATAGCGAAAGACAAAATGTCGCTGATGTGTTATCATCAGATGATGAAATTGTAATAAAATCAGTTGCGAAATTCATCGCGGAAGCATTGAAAATTAGACGGATGAAGGATAGTGAAATTGAAGATAATACATTATAAGAGATATCTGAATGAATGTTATCATTCATCGCATGTTGAAGAGATCAGTAAGATACAATGTCATCATTTGATTGAGTGGATGGTCGAGTCAGTCTTTTTTTCTTTTTTTTTTCATGTTGAAGACATCAGCAAAATACAATGTCATCATTTGATTCAGCGGATGGTCGAGTCAGTCTTAAGGTGCTTTTTTTTTTTTAAACCTTACTGCATTACTCCTGTGCGTGAGGTGAGGACATAACGAAATGTTACGAATTTATTTGTTTTTGTTAATTTTGGATTTGATACACACTAGAAATGAAAGTGTACTATTTGTTTGCAGGAAAGGAAGAGGGAAATGTTTCTGTTCTGTTACCTCTCCCCCCTTGTCAAAAGATCTCTTTGGTAATGACAATAAAATATCAAAGTCTCTCTCTCTCTCTCTCTCTCTCTCTCTCTCTTCTCTCTCTCTCTCTCTTCTCTCTCTCTCTCTCTCTCTCTCTCTCTCTCTCTCTCTCTCTCTCTCAAAGTAACACTGGCTCTATCCACGTTCTGAACCACTCCATTGCCGCTCAACCATTCTTTCCATAAATTCTTATGTTGTGTATGGATTCGCACCTGAGTCTTTGCAAGCTTTCCTCTCTTCTTTCGTCTGTATTTCAGCCGATATTTCGCAAAAATAAAAAAGGGAATAAAAGTAAGGAATTTAAACATAATTATCATCTGAAAACACACACACACACACACACACACACACACACACACACACACACACACACACACACACACACACAC
>CM065730.1:53930385-53932885 GCA_033310375.1 Conus canariensis
AGAACATTAACAAATGATAAAAGTCCTGGCTATGCTGGTTTGAGTTCAGAACACTTCAAAGTTTTCTGAAAAAAGATTCGTATGTCTGTAATCAGAGCTCTACAAACAAGCTGCATAAAAGAGGTAACGTCTTCTTTACAGTCAGAAGGAATTACTGCATCTTTCCCGAAAGGTGACAAACCAAGTCAATATTTGAAAAAAAAAATGGAGACCAGTTTCACTCTTAAGTGTGGTCTATAAAACTGGATCAATATACATAACGAATCGGATAAAACGTCTATTACCAAACATTATCAATGGAGATCAAACAGGATTGGTGACAGTCTTCGATTAATATACAATACTATTGCATTTATGGATGAAAACGATTGATTCGGGCTGTTATGAAATATGGATTTCAAAAAAGCTTTTGATTAAGTTAATTGTGAGTTCATGTTTAAGGTATTGGAAGCGTTTGGTTTTCAAAAACATAGTTGGAGATGGGTAAGTACTTTTTAAAAATATAAATGTGTTATTGTAAATGGCCAAGCATCAGACTGGTTAAATGTAAAAAATACAAAAGGGTGTAGACAAAGAAATCACATTTCTCCCTATTTGTTCGTATTATATTCAGAAATTCTTGCTACTGCCGTATGGGAAAATCCAGACATTCAAGGAATTAACATAAATAAGGAAAGGCAATCTTACATGAGGTAGGGAAAAGTAAAAAGTAAATAACGAACAAGTAGGGTAAGTCTCGCTCCCAAGATGAAATAATTACATGCACAGAACTCCCAACGAATGCTGCTTACGACACCAAACCGCTTAGTAGATGTGCCAAAACAGAGCTCGCAGAGCAAGCAAGGAGACATCCCCCCCCCCCCCCCCCCCCCAAAAAAAAAAAAGGGTGTTCCAAGTCTGCCCATATACCTTCTACCTGATACATATACACAGCAACAATAACTGGTAAAATGAACAAACACAAATCAACATTTATTCAAGACTTGTGCAGCGTTTTGATCTTGAATAGAGTCAAACAAATGCAGGTACGAACACAGTAACAAATACAGGTGATCTCGGTTTAATGAGTATGAAAGGAAATCTTAAATGAGACAGAGAACAGTAAACAGTAATTAACGAACAAGTAGGGTCACTCTTGCTCCCATGATGAAGTAATTTCACGTCAACGCCGAAGACAATAAAATTAACAGAATCGCAAGTATTACTAGGCTTTGATGTGATGATCGTTCTTGGTAACACTCTTCATCTCAGTGTACTGTTGGCAGAATATTAGCAAAATATTGACTTGCATTATACATGTAAGCTAAAAAAGGAAAAAGAGCCTCCCACAGATAACAACCTTTATGAACCAAACAAACGAGTGTTTAATATCAAGCTGAACAGTCGGGGGTATATTTCAATTTCGACAATACCCAATTTTTCTGCCAAGTGGCTGGCTTATAAATCATTGTTTTCCCCTGAATTAATGTCCTATTTATTTTTTTTGCATCACGTGAAACAATGTCTGGTTATTTCAGTATTTCAAATCCACATTCAAGTGTAATCTTACAAATGCTGCGACTGTTGTTTTCTTACTTTCTTTTTGTTTTTCTTCTGCTTTTTTGCAGTATTTTCGTGTGTTCATTTTGTATACCATGAACGTTAAATTTAGCTTCGAAGACCTAAAACATCTCTCTCTGTGTCCTCTGTCTCTCTCTCTATCTCTGTTTCTTTTGTCTCTGACTCTGTCTATCTGTCTGTCTGCCTGCCTCCCCCCTCCTCTCTCTCTCTCTCTCTCTCTCTCTCTCTCTCTCTCTCTCTCCTCTCTCATTCATCTCTTCTATCTCATCCCCCCCCCTGCGCAATGGACATTGATTTGTTATCTATATTCAGCACTCCTCCCCTCTCCGCCGATGTTGATTTTGATTGTCTCCATTCTTCGTGCGTGCTTCTTGCTTTTCTCATTACTTTTTGTTTGTTTGATGGTACTCTAAACATGCATAACTATGTGCTTTTCCCGCATCCCACTCTCGTCTCTCTCCATCCCTCCTTCCATCCCCCCTCCCCCCTCTCTCTTTTTCTTCCCTGCACTCCTTCTACTCCTGCGTCTCTCTCTCTCTCTCTCTCTCTCTCTCTCTCTCTCTCTCTCTCCTCTCTCTCTCTCTCTCTCTCTCTCTCTCTCACGTCTTTTTCATCTTTTTGCCTTTCTATCTTTTGCATTTGATTGCCTAGCGAGTCTTTTTTTGAAAAAAGCAACTTAGTGCTGTCTTAACTACTATCCTCGTAAATAAAGAATTCTCTCTCTCTCTCTCTCTCTCTCTCTCTCTCTCTCTCTCTCTCTCTCTCTCTCTCTCTCTCTCTCTCTCTCTCTCTCTCTCTCCGCCCTTAAACGGTTGATCCTTCACAATATAAGCAGACATGTTTGGTTGTTCTTGCCGTTTGTGTCTTTGCCATTTTTTTGGTATAGGCGTATGTATGTTTGAAAGTATTTACTTGTATTTGTTTTTCTATAATTGTATTT
>CM065730.1:53935385-53957885 GCA_033310375.1 Conus canariensis
TTGTTAACGTCAGGGATGGTGACCCTGTCGGGTCAGAACACCGGACACTGCTGAACGTGACCGAAGCGGCTCAGCCGCGGTGCAGTGTCTCCTCTGGTGGGTTGCTTTCTGATGATTTTCATATTTGAAAGCCACCTTGTGAAATGTTAAGAGCTGCGACTGCAACAGCTCGATCCCTTGATGTGGTTGTGGGTGAGAGTATCACAAGGAGTGGTGTAGAAGTTCGGGAGATGGGAAAACAAAACAAAATATTCGTACAATTATAAACGAGTCAATGAATTTAAACGTATAGACAAGTATCATGATGGTGTCCAGGTCCAATATGTCATTTCTGCATCTGTCAGTACTTGTTTTGGCATCGTAGCAATAGTGTAATAGAGGATGAGGGATGCAGGCGGAAGCGCGCCAGCTGTATACTCTTTGACTAGCAATTCGGCGGGTGTGTTAGATATCATGAGGGATGGGGGGGGGGGGGGGTAGTTTGAAATAGAACAAATACAGGAGGATGGGTCTTGAAGGCACGGACAAGAAAAAGTAGATGAAAAAGACAGAAAGACAAGACAAGACAAGACGTATTTGTTAATAAATCTACCAGATCCACCAGATATTTTTATCTCTGAACTAGAGAAAGAGTTGTTTACATTCTTATGGAATGGTAAAAATAGTAAAATTAGGAAACCAGTTGCATGTAGCTCATACGTCTGTGGTGGACTGCGCATGATTGATATCAGAGCTTTCATTGCTGCTATGAAATTAAGCTGGCTTTATAAAATACAGTCCGAGGGTAACTCCAAGCTTAAAGACTTTCTCTTTGATATGTACCCTGAAATGGAAAATATTAAATTCTTAGGGGCAGATTATATCAAAACTTTAACCAAGTCTGTTAAGAATCCTTTCTGGAATGACGTGTTTAGGCACTATGGGAGAGTTTGTAGAGTATGCCGTCCTAGAAACATTGACGAATTTATGGCTGAATGCATTCACTTCAATAAAGACATTCAGAGGGGTGAAAAAACTATATTTGTAAAAGAATGGTGTGAAAATAATATCTACTTCATCAGACAGCTCGTTAGTGAAGCAGGGCAGTACATGTCATATCATGAATTAAAAAAAACAAAATACCCTACCATAAGAAAAACAAATTTTTTGTCCTACATTGGAATCCTAAACGCAATCAAAGGATACCTAAATAAATTACAAGTAGAACTTACAAATACCTTTAAAATTCTTGAAACCAAATCATGGTTTTCTATCAGGAAAGGCAGTAAATTTATTCAAACTGTACTTGTTGGCAGCGGAGCTGTTCCAGCTGCGGTTTTGAAATGGAGCAACTCGTTCGAAAATTTAAACTGGAATGCTATATTTTTACACTGTTTTAAAACTACTAATGATGCGCAACTACGCTGGTTTCAATTCCGACTGTTGCACAGAATTCTACCATCACAGAAGTACCTATATCAGTGTAAAATTGTTAACACACCAAACTGTAATTTCTGTGACCAAAGACCACAGGACATAGAACATATGATTTTCGATTGTGACATTGTACGGGCATTTTGGTTGGAGTTTCAGCAAAATATTGATAAACTTGAGCACTGCCATAATGTTAATATTGATAAGAACCTAGTATTATTTGGAATAACAGACGATATACAGACTGACTGTGTGATGGACTTTATAATACTGTATGCCAAATTCTTCATTTATAAATCCAAACTACAAAATGTTAATCCAGTTTTTTGTAACTTCAGAAGAAGTCTGCTTAATCGATACGCTTTGGAAAAGTATATTGCTAGTGTCAATTCAAACCTAAGTCTATTCGACAAATACTGGCTTCCGTATAGAACCATTTTACTATAACTTCTTTCGTTAAATGGTGGTACTCTCTCTCTCTCTCTCTCTCTCTCTCTCTCTCTCTCTCTCTCTCTCTCTTTTTTTTTTTTTTTTCTCCCCCCTTCTCTCTCTCTCTCTCCCTCCCCCCCTCTCTCTCTCTCTCTCTCTCTCTCTCCCTCTCTCTCTCGTATCTGTGTATCTGTTTTGTTTCTCAGTGTAGGTACCTCATCTCCCTACTACGGTCAGCACTCACAGTGTTAATTGTTTAAGCAATATTTAATGTTTATCAAGAAAATGAACATTGATGACAAAAACGTTGCATGATTAACTAAATGTGTGTGTGTTTTTTTTAATTAGGCTTACATATGCATTGGAAAATATTTTTGAGATGGAATGAGATTTAATTCTCACGAAAAAAGGAGAGAGAGAGAGAGAGAGAGAGAGAGAGAGAGAGAGAGAGAGAGAGAGAGAGAGAGAGAGAGAGAAATTGTTACGTTGTCATAAGGCAACCCGGTAATGGAGACGCTGCGCTGCTGCCCGAACGCTCTCGAAGCGCCTGGTGCCTGTGTCAATCCAACACGCGCATGACACCAGGCAGTAAGCTACTATGCTGATTTGAAGGGAAAAAACATAAAGCAGTGTTTGCATTTTTTTTTTCTTAAAATTGTAAGAATTTGATTATGACAAGATGAAACCTCCGATTTGACCCCTCATAGCCAGCTAGGCTCCAAAGAGGAACTGAATAGATATTAGGCTTTATATTACGTTTTATGTTTGCCATGCATGGATATGCCTATTATGAATGTGTGAACATCTCCGCGCACCGTCTTCTTTTTGCGCACATGTAAGCTCTCTTATTAATTGAATAAAAAGTGGGGAAATTCCTTAAAAAAAAAAAAAAAAAAAATAGGCATGTTCACAAACTTTCGTTTCCTAAACCCCGTAACAATCTTTACAAATCTAGCTTCATATATTCTGGAGGAACGGCATGGAACAATTTATCTTCTTCTTTAAAAACATGTCCTTCTAAACTACTGTTTAAAAAAGCACTGAAAAATATTTGATGGACAAATTATAAAGTAATTTATGATTATCTATATTGTTGCAGATCCTCTCTCTCTCTCTCTCTCTCTCCTCTCTCTCTCTCTCTCTCTCTGTCTCTCCTTCTCTCTGACTGTCTGTCTGTCTATTGGATTCTTTGTCAATGCTATCCGTCTCTCTGCTTATCTGTCAGCCCCCCCCCCCCCCCTCCTCTCTCTCTCTCTCTGTCTCTCTCTGTCTCTCTCTCTCTCTCTCTTGATCCACTGCCCTCTTGAAGTGGAATTCGTTCGTTCTCTCTCTCTCTCTCTCCTCTCTCTCTCTCTCTCTCTCTCCTCTCTCTCTCCATTTACCCCTAACCTACCCCTTGGCCTTTTCCTTCCCCGTTTCCTTCCCCTTGTTCGCTATGTTCACGCGTTTCTCTATTGTGTTCGTTTGTCAATGGTGTGGACAATAGCTAATTTGTATTGAACTGTACAAGATCATGTTATACTTTGTTCTTTGTATATGTATTTGCATTAATTTGATCTTTAAATGCATTAATTTGATCTTTGTTTTTCTTTCCTTTTGCCCCAGGGCTGGGTGGAAAAAAGCATTTGTATTGCTTATCTCATTACCCTGGTAAAATAAAATTTCGTTCGTTCGAAATTTCGTTCGTTCGTTCGTTCTCTCTCTCTCTCTCTCTCTCTCTCTCTCTCTCTCTCTCTCTCTCTCTCTCTCTCTCAAATGTCTTCATTGCCATGCTTGACATGTTGTCCATTGTCCGTCACAATATTGATTAATGGTTGTTAATTGTTTCATTGTTTTCATTACATTGTATACTTCTGATTTATACGTATGTATTGCTTCGCGTTTCTGGTTTTTCACTATTGTGATTGATATTAATGCTTTTTTTGTGAGGGCAGGATGAAAAAAAGCTGTAAAGCTTATTCTTTTAACCCTCAATGAAGATAATTTTGACTTGAAAAAAAAAAAAAAGACAAGACAAGAAATAAAAGGCAGTTTCAGAGAGACAGAGAATGGCGGAATAGAGCGAGTCACCCGCACACAACTCTCAGAGGGCTGGGAAACAATCGGCACACAAAGAGCTCTTGAAATCTCCACAATAGTAGGCAAGAGAGTGGAGAAACTTTTAATGACATATAACTAAAACAAACCAATGTCGCCTGCAGTAACCGTTTACTTATGGATTATTTTATTCACAACGATCTCCATGAAATTTCTTATTTTGTTGACATCGACATTATCATCGTGAACTTGATTATTTTGTCCATACATTTTGTTTCCACATCGAAACACGTGGATCTGATTACTTTATCCAGTGTTAGGTTAGGTTTTGTTTTTGTTGTTTTTTTGTTTGCTTGTTTGTTTGTTTTTTGGTCTAGTTGCAAAGTGAGACGACTGCAGGCGGAAATCTAAACAAATCTTAAATAAATGTTAGCGAACCGCCCAGAGAAACGTGGACAAACGAGCCACAAGACAAAACACAACGCGTTTCGACCTCTTAGGTCTTCTTCAGGTGAGATGCAAACGAATAAAATAACGGAAATTCACTTAGCTTTGATCGCTTCAGATCGCTTCAAAGTTCAGTGCAAGGAAGAAGGCGCTGAACTCTGAAGCGATCTGAAGCGATCAAAGCTAAGTGAATTTTCGTTATTTTATTCGTTTGTATCTCACCTGAAGAAGACCTAAGAGGTCGAAACGCGTTGTGTTTTGTCTTGTGACTCGTTTGTCCACGTTTCTCTGGGCGGTTCCCTAACATTTATTTAAGATTGTTTTTTTTTTGTTTTGTTTTGTTTTGTTTTTTCGCAGTGACTGAAATGAAATTAACTGATTTGCTCATACGGACATATATGCAGCTAGTTACCTCGATCCGCATTCACTTAAATGATTATGTTTTGTTAGTGACTTATGTGAAGTTAGTATTTTCATTCATACTGACCTACATATCGTTAATCACTTCGTTCCCACTGATCTACGTAAAGTTAGTTCGTGCACACAGTCCCATATGAAGTTAGTTATTTAATATAGATTTGCCAGCGTGAAGTTAGTTATTTCGCGCAAGTTGACCTACGAGTTATTTTGTGCACTTCGTTTACATACAGTTAGCTATTTTCGTGCACGTTTTCCTGAATGAAATTCGTTATCTTATGCACGCTGATTTACATAAAGTTAGTTATTTCGCGTACGTCGACCTACATCAAGTCAGTTATTTCATTCACACAGACCAACACGAATTCAATCGTTTTGTTCACATTGACTCATGTAAAGTGAGTTCTCTTAATCACATTTACTTCAATAAAGTAAGTATAATGTTCACACTGGATTAATGAAGTTGGTTATTTTGTTCACATTGACCGATGAAATTACTCATTTTTCATTTTAGTGTACGTTAACATATATGAATGAATTATTTTGTACACATTGTTTATCTTGATTTGTATGAAATGAAAAAAATTCCTGTACACTGACCTACATGAATGATTTATTTTATGAATTTAGCTAGATTATCGTTAAGTTATTTTATTCACATTGACCTATATGATTTGAGATGTTTGTCCATATTGAGCTGTATGAATGTTCACATTGACTTATATCAATTAATCATTTTGCACACACTGACCTCCATCGAATGAGTTATTTTGTTCACCTACATAAAGTGACATATGTTGTTCACGCTGACGTATATTAAAGAAATTCTTTTGTTCACATTGACCTAAATGAGGGGAATTATACTGGTCACCTTGAGCTATATGAAGCAAACAAATTCAATCATCTTGACAGAAAGTTATTCATTTTGCTCAAACTGACTTTATGAAGTTAGTTGTATCATTCTCAATGACCTACATAAAGTTATTTTCTCACTGACCTGTACGAGGTGATTTATTTTGTTCACATTAACCTTTATGAACAGAATCATTTTGTCCACACTGGCCTCTTTGAAGCAGATTATTATACTTAACCGAACCGACACGAAGCATGTTAATTCTTTTTTTTTTTTTAAATGACCAGTATGCAGTTAGCTACTTCATTCAAATTGGTCGTTCTAATCACATTGAACGTTGTGACATCAGTTGATAATTAATTTAACATCCCTTGAATATGAAGCCAGTGATTCCAGTGTTGCACACTGCAGGCCTCCCCAGTATGGTCGCTATTTTGGAGGAGTGTTGGCTTTGTCAAGAGAGCAGATAGAAAAGGTCAACGGTCATTCCAACGTCTACTTTGGATGGGGAGGAGAGGATGATGACATGGAGTACAGGTTAGTCTACCGCCCACACCCCGGCCCTCCTCCACGCCTTTTCGACTTAATTCACCTTCTGTATCTCCTGCCTCTCGTCTGTCTATCTATTTGTCTATCTATTTATCTGTCTGTCTATCTGTCTGCATTTTACTGCGTGTGTTGGCATGGATGTGTTTGCGTATAAGGGCCTAAGTGTGTGTGTGTGTGTGTGTGTGTGTGTGTGTGTGTGTGTGTGTGTGCGTGCGTGCGTGCGTGCGTGCGTGCGTGCGTGCGTGCGTGCGTGTGTGTTGTTGTTGTTGTCTTCAATTTAACGTCTTTCCACATCAAGTGATATGTGTGTGTGTGTGTGTGTGTGTGTGTGTGTGTGTGTGTGTGTGTGTGTGTGTGTGTGTGTGTGTGTGCGTGCATGCGCGCGTGTGTGTGTGTGCGCGCGTGCGCACGCATGTGCGCGTGCGTGTGTGTGCTTCTTGTGACAGGGTGAGAGCCAGAGGCTACAAGATCTTTCGGATGCCGTTGAACATGTCGCAGTTTCATATGATTCGTCACACCAGAGATCATGGCAACGAAGTAACAGTGCAGAAGTAGGTCTAGTATTTTGCTCATTATATTTTCTGTTTTTCTTAGCTAACATCGAAACATAAGCATGCAAGAGCTTTCGACGTGTGCTTTCTCTCCTGTTTCGGATTATCTTCCCTAAGCAAGCTTTCGATATGTGCTCTCTCTCCTTTTCCGGATTATCTCCCCAGATCATTTCTTGTGTCAGTATTAAGACAGATCCCCCAGCAGGCTGATATGTCACTACCTTGGCAGCAATACACGGGAAAAGGACAGGCAAATATGAAAGACTGCTCAACTGTGTTGTTTCGAAAAGATCCATGCTATGCGAAATTTTCAATGTCAGGGTGTGTATAAGCTTGCAAAGATAAAGAACAAATCATCAGCTTTTTTCAAAGTTTCAGTTTGAGGCTCTTTAAGAAATCAGTAAGGTTTCGGCTTTCATGAAAACAAATCGAGCTTCCAGCGCGTTGAATAGGCCGTTCAGCACGCAAAGGGCCGTAACTTTTCGACAGCTCGTGTTGATAGGAGAAATATTTAAGCTTGCTTGCTTATTTCCCTTTATATATTTCTAATCACTACTTTCTTGACAACCGGTCTTGATGCTTTCAAACTGATGATACACAAAAGTTTGACATAGGAGCTGAACGTAAATTTTTTTTAATTGCATGGGTATGTATGACGTTCAGCATGCGCTTGAGGCATTTGAGTATATGTTCTCAGCTGATGTTCTCAGCTGATGATGAGCCTATATGCACATATATACACATACACCGAAAATATGTTCCATTCATCATTCTGTTTTGTGATCCATTTATATAAAACTGAGATAACATCTGAGAAACAACAACAACAGGCTCGTCAGATATTCTCAGTATTTCGACCCAAACGAGTCTTCCTCAGGTTAGTGTAATGACAAGGAGGCAAGCTCATCCACCCATGAAAACAAGTACTCCTCACTCGTTCAGTGGCATTGTCGTGAATTTGCTCTCGGTGGTGCGCACTGAAACCAGTTCTCAACCCAGCAGTTGCGCTGAAGAAGTCGGCCAGATTGCCGACGAAAGCTACGCACATAACTTATGTAACTGAGTGACTTGTTTAGTCTGGTAGCTGTTATGGCTACCCCTCAGTCGTTAAAACTTCCTCAACGTCTTATACGCGATTTCGACGGGAAAGTCATCAAAATTTTTAGAGAGCTGGAAGAGGAACATCGATCGCTCGCCAGGTTCAAGAACCATCTCCATTTCACGCTGCATTGCAAACATCAAAATGTGTGCCCTACTAGTCTTAAGATCAAAACTTGTATGAAAGACCAGGCAGCAAACAACATCATCCATCGTGCCCAACGTGCGCTCATGAATGAACAGATCTAACAAATAAACAGTTGTTTGGTGATCATAAACAACACAATCACTACTTTAAAGGATGAACTCAGTGCTTGTGCACCCAATACTAACATGGCGGAGGCAGTCGCTTGGTTCAACTGCATTGTCAGCTGTGAGTGGGACAAAGTGCGCATGCGCCAGAAGAAGAAGTTTGCGAAGTTGCAGGCTAAACCAAAACAAGACAACTGCATGCGCATTACTCCTGTCAGTGATCAAGAAATACAAGAACTCAAAAACTGGTGGGTGGTGAATTTATCTGATCAAAGTTTGTCTGAAGCAGAATGGTCAGTGTTGAGAAAGGGGCTCAATTTTGCGGTCAGTTTACTAGAAGATAAGAAGACCCACCAACAGCTGAACAAAGATCCCACCAGCAAGTATACTGCCCGCCTGACCAAACTACTGCAAGGCCTACAGAAGTCAGGAGAACTCTCTTCAGAACAGTACCACAGATTACACCCCTCAGCTACTGATGTGCCTAAGTTCTATGGACTGCCTAAAGTGCACAAGAGAGATGTACCCCTCCGTCTCATTGTTGCATCTAGGGGATCCCTGATGTATGATATGGCCCGCTTCGTTGCGGACATCCTCTCGCCTTCGGTAGGAAAGACAGAACATTCCATTGCCAACAGTGCAGACCTGGTGAAGAAGTTGTCCAAGTTTGTACCACAGCCTGATGAGATTCTGGTGTCCTACGACGTCACAGTACTGTTCACCAGTGTCCCAGTTAAGGACAGCATTGACATCATCAGAGGGAGGTTACAGGACGACAACAGCCCTCAGCAGCGCACCAAGCTGCTGGTGGGACACATCTGTGATCTGCTATCTTGCTGCCTCAACACCACCTACTTTACCTTTGAAGGACAGTTCTACCAACAGACCGAGGGTGCAGCCATGGGGTCCCCTGTGAGTCCTGTTGTCGATAACCTCTGTTTGGAAGACTTCGAGGAGAAAGCCTTGGTGGCGTTCCACACTCCTCCACGCTACTGGGGCCGCTACATTGATAACACCATGACTGTGCTTAAAAGATCGGTGGTTGTGACGTCAACGTAAATTATGACGTCAACTTGAAATGACATAGGAACATGATGAAAATAATAAAATTTTGACGGAAGAAGAGAGCAAGAAGTCACGGCCGAGGCTTTGGTGTCCAGCCTATTTTATTTTGTTGTAATCGTCGTTTTCTCCGCAGTGATACTGTGTGGAGAGGCTGACTTTCAAGTCAGTAGTGCGTCGATGTTTACTGTGCATGTGCGATACTTCTGATGACGTACCAGCGAAATATGTACCAGGAAATTTATTTGTTATAAAAATGTTGTGAATGCTGTGTCGCCGAGAGTGACTTAAAACTCCTGCAAGAATATTTATGTGCTCTAATTGTACCACCTCATATGTGTCGGTGGGCTGAGTTTATTGATGTGAACATTGTAATATTAATACACGGAGAAGCTAATTAATTTTTGTTTTAGATCAACAATACGTCGAATCGAAATTCATTGTGTTCTATGGGACTTTGCTGAAATCGTGTTCTCCGGGGATTCAGTATTGATTCCTGTGCCTTGTGAATCCGCAGTTCTTCTATGGTTTACTGTGCCTTGTGAATCTGTGGTTCTTCTTCTGTGGATTACTGTGCTTTATGAATCTGCGGTTCTTCTTCAATGGATTGCTGTGCTTTGTGAATCTGCGGTTCTTCTTCTGATACTTTGACGTGATTTACTGTGCTTGTTGTGTGGAGACCCTGTTTCTTCTTCTTCATCGCTTGTGTTTGTGAACGGCTGTGCTTATCATGTGGGGACCTTGGTTATCCTTCTTTGTCTTCTTTTAGTGCTGTAGACTGTGGCTTGGGTACTGTGGAACCGAGTGCGTTGATTGTATATGTGAGACACTGTGGACGGCGCCGGCGAGATCTGTGAGTGATATCAATATATGTAATGTGATACGCTGATATCTGATGATTGAAGTTCCTATGTATTGATAATTATCTTGATCTATAAGCTATGTAGTGACATATATTGATTTGTACCAATTCACATGAATATATATTTTGATGGTTCAGGCAGCATAACTATAAAGAAGAAAAAATCTAACTCATGTGTTGTCTGGCTATCCATGTGCGTATGGTGTGGGTGTGTGTAGGGAATAATTATTGCACGCATCCAAACTTTTGAGAGCAAGAGTCAGACAGCAAAACACGCACCGCACACCATCTGTAACAGTGGTCAAAGACTTCAACAACCAACACCCTGCTATCAAGTTTACCTATGAGGTAGAAGAGAATGGCAGCATCTCGATGTTGGACACCTGCATCACCCAGACAGAGACAGGCCTCACCTTCTCCATCTACAGAAAAGCGACCCACACAGACCAGTATTTGCAATTTGACAGTCACCAGCCACTGGAACACAAGCTGGGAGTTATTCGCACCCTCACCCACCGAGCGAAGACCACCTGCTCCACCGACACCGCTACGGAAGAAGAGGTGCAGCACCTCAAGAAAGTACTCAGTGCGTCGGGATACCAGAAGTGGGCCTGGAATATCCTGGGGGGCAAGAAAATCATACCCCACCCTGCCACTGATCGACAAACTCCTTTGAGAGGGCATGTCTCCATGCCGTACGTCAGCGGCGTCACTGAAGCTCTCAGCAGGAAGATCTGAAAGTTGGGAGTCAGTGTCCACGCCAAGCCTACCAACACCATCAGAAGCCAGTTAGTCCACCTCAAAGACAAAACAGACAAATTAGATAAATCAGGGGTGATGTACAAGATAGACTGCCAAGACTGTGACCATAGTTACGTTGGTGAAACTGAGCGCAACCTGCACAAAAGACTAAAGGAACACAAACATGAGTCCTCTCCAGTGGGTGAACATCTGACCCACGCCCAACATCACTTTGAAAAGGACAATGTGCAAGTTCTCGACAGAGATGCAGGATGGTTCCAGAGGGGAGTAAAGGAGGCAGTCTACATCGCCGCCAGGAACCCCACCCTTAACGACCGGGGCCGACACAACCTGCCATCAGTGTATTCCTCAGTCGCATTGTCGTGAGTTTGCTCACGGCAGTGCGCACTGAAGCCAGTTCACAACCCAGCAGTTGCGCTGAAGAAGTCGGCCAGATTGCCGACGAAATGTACGCACACAGTGAGTAGCCGTCTGTAACTGACTGACTTGTTTAGTCTGGTAGCCATTATAAATATTCTCATTCACTCACCCCGGGACCCTCACTCTGCACAACTCTTCCTCCAACCTCCACACGCCCACCATGTCCCAATAATCTAAAAGCAATAAAAGACTGTTTTCTAAACGTGCATATAAACCTGCAAAGCACGCACACACAAACAGAACTATGTTGTTCTATGAAGATAACTGTTTCTTGCAAATATGCATCCGTTGTCTCCAGTCCCAGGCAAACATTAAAAAAGCGATTACAACGACCGTAAAGATCATACACACACACACACACACACACACACACACACACACACACACACTTCGCTCTTTCTCCCCTCTCTCCCTCGCCTGTCTGCATATCATTTCCAATTCTCTACACACACACACACACACACACACACACACACACACACACACACACACTCCAGAGAGAGAGAGAGAGAGAGATGCACTCTCCTTCCCACCTCACCCGACCCTGCCATCCCGCTTAACGCCCCTCTCCCCCTCTTCCCTCACCCATACCCTTTCCCCTCCACACTTCCTTCCTACCCTCTGCTGATGAGCAGGATATCACTGTGTGCAGATTTGAGCTGAGAAAGAGAGATGACGTGATTAAGCGGATGGATGCCGATGGCTTTCGTCAAGCAGTATATGAAGAAGACTGGGTGCACGTTTCACCTTTGTTCACCTGGATCAAAGTCACTATCAACGAGAAGCAGGTGATAGAGGTGAGACTCGTTTTCGTTTGCTGTCTGTTGAAGCTCTTTTTTAGTTTCAAAACGGAGTGACTGAGGGCGGAAAATGAAGCAAAATTTAGAAAGAAAATGGTTTTGTTACCGCCAAGGACGCAAACAGATTACAAACACAATGCATTTCGACCTCTTGGGTGTTCTTCAGGTAAAAACAAACAACATTCAGGACAGTGAAGATGAAGAACGAGAAACCACTTATCTTCTCATATTCGGCGCAAAATGCTGTTGGATGAAAACCCAAGAGGTGGAAATGCATTGAAGTTCTGTTCGGAACAAGTCCATTAAGACCCAGTTTTTATAATGAATTGGTATTGCCTTTTGAGTGAGTCAATACATTTTTCTGAATTAGACTCTTGAATTTTTTCTTCCGAACAGCTTATAGGAAAAAAAGTCTTCTCTTAGCAAGTCTCTTAAGACTCTTCTTTGAGTAATTCTATTGAAACTCCCCGTTGAGTAAATGAGCAATTCTATTGGCATTCCTCATAATTTGAAATTTCTCTTTGTGTAAAGTTGTTTGAAGCACTCGGCAACAGGCGATGTCAGAATTAATGTAGTATACTATGTAGTTCGTATGAATCGGGGACAGTAAGGGACATAATACGGATTCTTGTGACACACCCGGAGAAAATGTTTTTGACTTGGATGTTTTCCCGTTTGAAATTCACTGCCTGAGAGCAGTTGCAGATTTCATCAAAGAAGAAATCGTATTCTCTCCCTTTTTGCACAGACCAGTTAGCTTTTGTGAGAGAATTCTGGGCCATCTACGGTCAAATGCTGGTGTGATGTCAAAAAAAACAATCTTAACTACAGAATCAAAAGTGATAGAAAGTTCATTATATGTGGATAGAAGCTGAATTAAATAAATTAAAAGAGTGAAAACATAAAATAGTATTTGATGCTGTAAAGGTACATGTGTTGATGGACACATTTTAAAAGAAGTTTTCTAACACAACTTACTATCAGGTGTTCGGTGACTAAGTGGTTAGATATCCGTCAGTGGACGACAGGGCCGTGAGGCGCCCAGTCATTCTGTAAGTTCAGATTCAAATCCGGATCGCGGCAAAAAAAAAAAAAAAAAAAAAGGGGGGGGGGGGGGGGGGGAGAGATAGGACAAAGGGCATCCCGGATATGTGACCTAGATGTGACCAGGTCCCCTTAGAGTGTGAGAAGCTGGGAGGCGAACACTTGCATAAAAGCAGGGCTTGTTCTCTAAAGATCTTCTGCCGTCAAGCTTTCCCTGGATTGTCTTACGCTGATGGATGTGTGGATTATTGGCTTCACAAATAGTCCAAAGGACGTCTGAAAAAGACCACATGACGCTGGGACAGAATTGTCTGATGACTACGCTCGCTGGGTCCCTACCGTTCTTTCAGTCTTGCTTGGTTCTGATTCCGAAAACGAAAGATGCTCCAAAGATTCGCCGAAATGGAGAGGGAATGATGAATCCATCGACGCCAACCAGATCATGACTGGAAATCTACAACGAATTGCGAGTACAGGTCAGCAAATGGAGTTCCCGTATGTCCATTTGGGGACATTCTCCATGGAGCGTGACATGAAGATCAACAGGACAAAACCGGGCCTGTGAAGAATCTGTTGACTGAACAGTGGAGCGTTGCCGCGCCAGCATGTAAGACGTCAAAACAGCGAGGATTCACACCAGAGTGCCACGGACATCCACAAGAAAATGGCTTGGTGTTTCCCGTGGTCTTGCTGACTTTGCGCTCTGTCTTCATGCAAAGTTAAAACTCCCCTTAGATTTATCGTCGAGGAATACGAAGTGGGAAAAATCAAGATTATTAACAATGCTTGGGGACTGGGGAACAAGGTTGTGCGATCAATGTAGCCAGCCCAACCTGAAGACTAGCAGAAAATGGAAAGTTCGGGAGGCAGTAAACGCGGCAAAGGAAAGCCCTAAGATCAGGGAAATAATAGGGAATGCGCAAATCAACAGAAAAGGGTTGAGACACGTGGTGTTCACTATTGTATGTTCGATCAGTTTGTTAGGTGTTTTGTTAAACCTACTTTTGCTTCAACTGCTTGATTGCAGCCACTCTACATTCAGCTGAGCACAGATTTCAATGTCTGCAAACTGTTGCTGCATCTTTTGTCTTGTGCAGAATTTGTGCTGTACCCCATATAAAGATCATGTGCAAAACGATGGATGGCTTTTGTATTTGGACAGGCCAAATAAAGACCCACCTCACCTACCACTGATGCTATTACTTCTGCTGCTACTACAATTACTGTTACTTCTTCTTCTTCTTCTTCTTCTTCTGCTGCTGCTGCTGCTGCTGCTGCTGCTACTACACTGCTATAACTACTGCTACAACAACAACTACTATTATTACTATGAACCTGACTTGAGGCTGCTGCTGCTGCTGCTACTACTGCTACTGTTACCATAACTACCACCAATACTACTTCCCTAACACTAAGAACAAAAAAAAGAATAATACAAAGTGTGTTTTTGTGTTCCAGAACCTCCCGCAATATGTCAGGGCCAAGTTCAAGAATGGGTTGACTTTAAAAACGCATTAATTGATGTTTTGAAAAATGCTGCTACAGTGAGAGAGGGGAAGGTGGGGTAGAGGGGGGAGGGGTCGTTACCTTGAGCGAGGTTCATCTGGAAAAAAAACTATGTAAGTCACCGCTGCAACCTCATTTGTCCTGAATCAATTTGTGGACATTTGATCGGTGCACTCAGAGTAGCTCATATATTCATTCTTGGTCGATGATAAAATCTGTATTAATAAAGTTTTATTTTGTAATACACATCTACATACATTTTCTGGACGATGAAAAACAAGTACACTTGAAAAAAACAAACTACACACACACACACACACACACACACACACACACACACACACACAATATATATATATATATATATATTGTGTGTGTGTGTGTGTGTGTGTGTGTGTGTGTATAGTGTGTGTGTGTGTGTGTGTGTGATTGATGTTATATATATATATATATATATATATATATATATATATATATTGATAGACAGATTTAATGGGCATGAAGCGTAAACAATAAAATAAAAGAACGGTATATCATGTGACTTGGCATTTACACCTGTTGCGTGTGTGTGTGTGAGTGTGTGTGTGCGCACGTGTGTGTGCGCATGCGTGCGTGCGCGCGCGCGCGTGTGTGTGTGTGTGTGTGCGAGTGTGTGTCTGTGCGAGCGAGCGTGCGTGCGTGCGTGGTGTGTGTGTGTGTGTGTGTGTGTGTGTGTGTGTGTGTGTGTGAAAGAGAGAGAGAGAGTGAGAGTGGCTCAGATTCAGATTCAGATGATTATTTCATATGAATAGGCTAAGGCCCGTTATGATGGGGTATGCGAACATTCATAGCACCATAGTCGTAGGCAATGGAATTAGATTACTGAACGAAACACGAATAATTCGACATGTTTTCAAGAAGTGAAAAAATATCCCTACTTAAAGATTCGAACAAAAACAATGAAAACTTTATAACATCTTCAGCGGAAGTAGATGAACAAAGTTTAAACAAAGATGGCTGTCTGTAGTATTTGGGGTTAATGTTGTTCGTCCTTTGATTTCGAAGATGACCATGACTTCAATCTAGATGGAAGATCACTGAGTGTGGGTCCGCAGGTGGCTGGTGAGCCAGTCTGGGCCCGGAAGGAACGCCCACATGTGGGACACATGTAGGTGGGTGCTACAGAGGAGGTGGAGGTAGCTCTGGCCTTGTGCGCGGCTCGCTTTCTCTCAGCTTCTGCTGTGCGTCTCTTCTCTAATGTACATGCACCCTTTGTGATGCTGCTTTGCCAGGCTGGGCGGTCCAGGACAAGCGACTCCCAAGTGTTGAGGTTGATGTTCAGGCCTTTGAGGGACACTTTGAGGCAGTCCTTCAAACGTTTCTTCTGCCCCCCCATCCCCCAACTTTGCGCTTGCCCTGACTCAGTTCTCCGTACAGCAGTTTTCGGGTGGAGGGGGGTGGGTTAATAACTTTTCTGTAATACACATGACAGCTGGACAGGACATGACGAAGTTCAATTCGGTTTCCTTTTATTCTTTACATAAAGGACAAAGCAAATCATCATCAATTTCATGATCGATATTTAAAATGATGGATGGCTAATGCAGATATTCCTTATCTGACTTTTGCTTTTACATGTTTTAGGTGCCTTTCTTTATCTTAAGTTAACTATGTTTTCAGGTCATGAACATCGCATAAAGTTCCTGTAAAAATTAAATTTGTCACTGTTATGAACATGAATAGACCATTTCTGCCTTATGCAATCAACATACCGTTGGCGGAAAAGACATAAGAATTCTTTAATATTACCATCCCCTTGATTCAACCAAACAAAACCAAATCCATATTCAGACAGAGGCGCACTTTGATCACCCAGTTACTTTTACCTGTAGTATCTAAGTCATATAACATGTTGTACGCCTTACGAGGAATTCTGAAGTCATCCATTTGTATCATTTTGCGCCAGTAGCGGATGCATCTGACAGCAGAAACAATGTAAATGGGAAATCGATCAGTTTCACCTTAACTGAGATCATTTGGAGTCCGTCTGTCTACGCCTAGTAATCTCTTCAGATCAAAGATATGAACAGATGTACAATAGACAGCCGCTTTTTCTAGTCCCATAGTTCAGAGCCGCATTGTACAATCGGCTGAACCTGAGTATCAAACTTATATAAAAAGTGTAAATGAAGAATTATTAAGAATACATAACTTTTTCATAGTGCAAAGCAAAACATTTCTTGCCTTACTTAAAAGGTCTTTGCACGCACCAACAAAACTCAAGCGTGTTGAGAATAATATACCTAGATATTTATAAGCATTGACGACTGGCATAGGAATACCATCGTAAACCCGTCTTTCTCAAACACTTAGATATCCATCTTTACAAAATACTATGATATTGCTTTTTTCCATATTACCTTTCAACTGCAGCAGTAAATTACTTTGCAAACTTTTGCTTGTTTGGATGGAACTGTACGATATCTCTGTCTTCTCTCCCTCAAATCGAGTGGTCCACCCATAGTCACGGATCAAGTGCTGAAAAACTATTTTGTGTCCCTAAAACTAACCTCAAACCGTTTGGCCAAAGATCGATCCACAATGAATAAATGTTCGTTTGTGTTGTTCGTTTCTCTCTCTCTCTCTCTCTCTCTCTCTCTCTCTCTCTCTCTCTCTCTCTCTCTCTCTCTCTCTGTGTGTGTGTGTGTGTGTGTGTGTGTGTGTGTGTGTGTGTGTGGTTGTGTGCGTCTGCGTGCATACGCACCCTACTTCAGAAAGCGAAGAATGGAATGGGAAGCCTGCTTGGCGTGAAGTAATGCATAATGTTGGGAAATGACAGAGCAGACACATTGGCAGACAAGGCAACATGAGAACCGGATTACAGCTTGGCCGACCTGATGTGATACGAAATCTAACGAATCACCTCAATAAACAAGAGCAAAGTCACTATACTAAAGACCATCTATCAGATCTAAAAATGACGAGAAGAAATGGCCACACATCCAGACTTTAAAGATCTAGTTGCAAAGTGAGATGGCCGCGGGCGGAAATCTAGAACATCTTAAATAAATGTTAGCGAACGCCCCCCCCCCCCCCCCCCCCCCCCCCCCCCCCCCCAAAAAAAAAAAAAAAAAGTGGACAAACGAATCACAAGACAAAACACGACGCGTTTCGACCTCTTAGGTCTCCTTCAGGCAAGACACAAAACAATTATTACAACGAAAATGAACAGAGAGAGAAAGCCAGGTTTAAGACATTTAAGAAGACTTCAAACCGAATTGTTTATGCAAACTTCAAACCGAATCACACACACACACACGCGCGCGCGCGCGCGCATACAGGCACGCAGACCAACAAAAAGTGCACTTTATATATACGCACACACACACAAACACACATACGGGAGCCGGAATAGCTCAGTTGGTAGAGCGCCTGACTCGTAATCTTGGTGATCCTGAGGTTGCGGGTTCGAATCTCCGCCGGGGAGTTTCGGTACAGGGGGATTTTTCCCTCGGAGTTAACATTAGTTCTGACTCCATTTCCCATACAGTCCTTCGAATGAGACTATAAACCGAGGTTCCGTGTGTGAACGCACGCATAATACCTTGCACACACGTAAAATCCCATCACCAACTTTCGGAAGAGTAGGCCAGTTTGGCCGTTGGTATGGATGACACGTTACACACAGCATGCACCCTGCGTAAGAAATGGAAAGAATGAAGGAAGTAAAGAAACTGAGTGAACGATATTGAACGATATTGACTGGATGACACGGGAAGCGACTGAATGAAGCGTCAGCTGGCAGCTCTTCAGTCGGCACTACCCAGGTAGGCAGCCCGTTGTGTAAGCGAGTGTTGATTGTAAAGCGCTTAGAGCTTGGTCTCTAGCCGAGAATAGGCGCTATATAAGTATTCATTATTATTATTATTATTACATACACGCACGCACACATCGGCACACACGCGCATACACACTCGCGCGCGTGCACGCACATACACGCACGCAGACGCATGCACACACTGTGACATATACATACTTACATACCCCAACATACATATGCACACACATATCCGCGCGTGCCTATGGACAGACATATATATGTGCGCGAAACGCGTGCGCGCACAGACACACACACACACATAGACAGATAGGTGCGCGCGCACAAACCACACACACGCACGCACACAGAAAGAAAATGGGTGGAACAGCTGCGATGATATTGATTCTACGGCAATGAACGTAATTCAAAGGCACCTAATGCTCCTAACGAAAACCCTTTTAACGAGCGTTTTTATATGTGCATGTATGTTTGTGCCGTTTAAATAGTTTGATGGTTATAGCACGGCACGTTGCTGTGTTGGATGATTAAAGAGTACCGTTCCATGTATGCGTGAATAGGGTCGTTTGCATGACTGTGTTGATGTTCAATGCCTTAAGCTCCTGATGGCTGGAGTGTAGAGATGAAAGATTAACGTGCATCGGCTAACAATTCCTCTATCGTCAAAGGAAATATATATATATATTTAGATTTTAAGCAGAATGCTATCCCACAGAAGGCTGGTGTGCAGTACCATAGTATGTTTGTTGACTTTTGAAAACACCCACCAAAGGTCCCAGCTAAAAGCAAAAGAAAATTATGAAACAACAAAATAAGCTATATTTTCTCGTGAAAAGTAGAAAATATGTATCTAAGACATAAGTGCAAGCTTTGTTTATAATTTAATATTTCGTGTAGTCATTGCAACATCAAGCTGCTCTGAACATTGCTGGAATTGTGCTCAGTTACGTACCCTTGGAATTTATTAGTTTATTATATTTCAGTCCCTTGCAGATTCATTCCCAAAACTGGCCCTCAGCACTTGTGTCTTAAGGTGTTATCTTTTTATATTTTCTACTTTTCACAAGAAAATGTAGTTTATTTTGTTGTTTCTTAATTTTCTTTTACTTCTTAGCCGGGACTTTTGGAGGGTTTTTTGAAAATTCAACAAACATACTATGATATTGCACACCAGCTTTTTTGTGGGATAGCATTCTGCTTAAAATCGAAAAGGCAGAAGAGTCAAGTTACGACTTTCCGAGGTCACTGACGAGCAACAATCAGGTTTCGAAATATCTGTGTCTGGCCAGGAGTTACAATATGTTAGTGAATTTCCTCACCTGTGGAAATTAACTCCCCCCTGGAGACTAAAAGCTTCTTGAAGACCCATTTGGAGAAGCATTTACTATTCCCCATTCACCCATACTGTTAGTTAGGCAGAATTATCTACCACTGCAGGTTTGAAAGTTAGCTTTGTTTATAACTTAATATTTCTTGCAGTCATTGCAACACCAAGTTGCTCAGAAAATTGCTGGAATGGTTCTCAATTACTTACCCTTGGAATTTATTAGTTTATTGTAGTTCAGTCCCTTGCAGATTCGTTCCAAGAACTGGTTCTCAGCACTTTGTGTCTTTAAGATTTGTTTTTATATTTTCTACTTTTCACAAGAAAATGTAGCTTATTTTTATGTTTCATGATTTTCTTTTGCCTTTTAGCTGGGACCTTTCGTGGGAGTTTTGAAAATTCAACAAACTTACTATGATATTGCACACCAGCCTCCTGTGGGATAGCATTCTGCTTAAAACCTAAAAGGCAGAGGAGTCAGGTCTTTGTCCTTAAGGGCCTCAGGCCAATAAGACGTTAATCTCACCCTCAATGGAGTCAGGTAAGGACATTTCAAGGTCACTGAGGAGAAACAATCAGGTCTCCAGTGAGTTTCCTCCCTTGTGGAGGTTTTTCTCCCCTTGGAGACTATAAGCTTGCTGAAGGCTTGTTTTGAGTCGCATTTATTATTCTCCATTCACCCCACCCACTCAAGCACATACTGTTAGTTAGGCAGAAATATCTACCACTGCAGATATGAAAGCTTATCTCCCCGTATTTTTCACATCTAAAACGTAAGAGCAAGCTTTGTTTATATATATATATATATATATATATATATATATATATATATATATGCAGCTGGTGAAGGGTTTCTTATATTTACAATATATTCCCCCCATTTTCTTCATCTTCAAGTTTTTTTTTTCCTTCTAAAAGTTCAAATCTTTGCCAAGTCATTACTATACTGACTGAAGAATTGTTGGCCTGCACTTGTTTTCCCCCACTACTTAATTGTTCAGCATTATATTGTTTGGTCAATCAGTGGGAGATTGCATCTCTTAGGAGATCCAAGTAAAGGTTGTTCTGTACAATTCTTAGCCACTTACAATGCTTGGGTTATTGAACAGCAGAGCTGACCACTCACACTGTTCCACATCTTTTAATCTCCCTTGCATCCTTGAATGGATCCTCAGGCATAGGCTCAAAGATTGTCCCCTACATCTTATACTGTTTGTATAATGCTTTTAGTTTTTCAGCAACTTTTTTTCCTCTCCACACTTTCGTTTTTTTTCCATTTTACTACCCTTCGCTGGTTGGTTGCTTCGGGGGTGCTGTTGGATTCTTTTTTGAACCCTTGGTGGCGAGAACACCACAGAATTATGGACTGTGGTGTGTCTCTATTTGACACCAAGAGCACAGACACAATCAGCCGTGTCTCCCTGATGAGTCCGATCCAGCGGATGAAAGGCCTAGGAGCAGGCAATACAAATAGATGTGCCTTCGAGAGGGATTGCGATGGTTCCCTCATGCAGCTGGTGAAGGGTTTCTTATATTTACAATATATTCCCCCCATTTTCTTCATCTTCAAGTTGTTGTTTTTTTGTTTTTTGTTTTTTTTTCCTTCTAAAAGTTCAAATCTTTGCCAAGTCATTACTATAATGACTGAAGAATTGTTGGCCTGCACTTGTTTTCCCCCACTACTTAATTGTTCAGCATTATATTGTTTGGTCAATCAGTGGGAGATTGCATCTCTTAGGAGATCCAAGAAAAGGTTGTTCTGTACAATTCTTAGCCACTTACAATGCTTGGGTTATTGAACAGCAGAGCTGACCACTCACACTGTTCCACATCTTTTGATCTCCCTTGCATCCTTGAATGGATCCTCAGGCATAGGCTCAAAGATTGTCCCCTACATCTTATACTGTTTGTATAATGCTTTTAGTTTTTCAGCAACTTTTTTTCCTCTCCACACTTTCGTTTTTTTCCATTTTACTACCCTTCGCTGGTTGCTTCGGGGGTGCTGTTGGATTCTTTTTTGAACCCTTGGTGGCGAGAACACCACAGAATTATGGACTGTGGTGTGTCTCTATTTGACACCAAGAGCACAGACACAATCAGCTGTGTCTCCCTGATGAGTCCGATCCAGCGGATGAAAGGCGTAGGAGCAGGCAATACAAACAGATGTGCCTTCGAGAGCGATTGCGATGGTTCCCTCATGCAGCTGGTGAAGGGTTTCTTATATTTACAATATATTCCCCCCATTTTCTTCATCTTCAAGTTGTTGTTTTTTTGTTTTTTGTTTTTTTTTCCTTCTAAAAGTTCAAATCTTTGCCAAGTCATTACTATAATGACTGAAGAATTGTTGGCCTGCACTTGTTTTCCCCCACTACTTAATTGTTCAGCATTATATTGTTTGGTCAATCAGTGGGAGATTGCATCTCTTAGGAGATCCAAGTAAAGGTTGTTCTGTACAATTCTTAGCCACTTACAATGCTTGGGTTATTGAACAGCAGAGCTGACCACTCACACTGTTCCACATCTTTTGATCTCCCTTGCATCCTTGAATGGATCCTCAGGCATAGGCTCAAAGATTGTCCCCTACATCTTATACTGTTTGCATAATGCTTTTAGTTTTTCAGCAACTTTTTTTCCTCTCCACACTTTCGTTTTTTTCCATTTTACTACCCTTCCTGGTTGCTTCGGGGGTGCTGTTGGATTCTTTTTGAACCCTTGGTGGCGAGAACACCACAGAATTATGGACTGTGGTGTGTCTCTATTTGACACCAAGAGCACAGACACAATCAGCTGTGTCTCCCTGATGAGTCCGATCCAGCGGATGAAAGGCGTAGGAGCAGGCAATACAAACAGATGTGCC
>CM065730.1:53962885-53970385 GCA_033310375.1 Conus canariensis
CTGATATACATATTAGGCAGATGCAGCGGACATTAAACAGGAACTGCAGACCACAGTGCCTGGTCATATGTACTGAAGTGACTCCGTCCTCCCCCCCCCCCCCCCCCTTTTTTTTCTTTTCTTTTCTAGGTAACGCACAGGCATAAAAGCAAACTGTCCAAAGAGGTGGCAAAGGAGCGTGAGCACCTCCTTAAGTCCTGTAGAAGTTAACGGTTCTGACCACCCAAACCATATGAAGAGAACACCTGTGAACAAGGCGACCTTCTTCATGTCCAATATATGGTAAATTGTCGGGCGACCATCCATCGAGCCGTCCCAGTGGCGGACAAGGAATGACCTACAGATGTGGAGGTTCACTGTTATTAAAGCAGACACGGACCGACCGACGATGATCCTCACCAGGACAGAGTGGGATGGCAGGTGGCCCTGCAATACCCATGAAAGGCTCTACACGCTTTGAGAAAACCGTCTGGGCGGTCAAGGATCACATTAAGAGCCGGGTAGCCCCGGAATGGGGTTCTCGGAAAGCAACTCCCTTTGCGGTTCCAGAGTAGGACAGTCGGCCAGGCGCTATGGTGGAGCATACTTTAAAAAGGAAAAGTAGAGGCTGAAATGGGCGACACTCAGCGACATGGCGCCCTTTTAACGCCCGGGTGCCGCCTGATTGTGCATTACACTCGGAGATGACAGTGAATGAACGGTGCTCGTACTGAGGTGTCCTCCAGGCAGGCCAGAAGCGGGTTCCGAGCTTCAACAGAGCCCAGTCTTTGTTAGCAGGGGGTCAGGATTGTTCAGTCCACACTGTTAAGGAGACGAAGCCATCCCTTGTTGAGGCAATCTCTCCAGAAGAAGCAACTAATGATTTTAAAGGCACGATCGAATAAGAAGACTGAATCTGAGCTCTTCTTGTCCCAAAAATCAGTCAGTATCTGTTCTTTCCAGAAATTCACCTCTGAAACCCAAACCTTTCAGAGTTGAGTTCAAACATCAATCCAAAGGCTGGGTTCTTGCCCTGGAGTGGAACCTCAACGATTGTGAAAACATTCCAACACACAGAGGGAGCAGAATATCGTTGAGTGACAGTCAAATCGGCGACCACAGAAGTGCAGGTCTTCAACCTTCACTGCCCAAATGTTCAAACTGAGAGTGGATTCCACCGATACCCCCAACAGCAGCTTTCTGAAGTCGCGATTGAAACAGCCAATCACGGAGCTGTGGACATGACTGTCAAGACAGAAGAGGGAAGAAATCGAGGACTGGCAAGATGACAACCATTTTTTCTTGTTGACGAGCCGCAGCACCGACATTTTGTTCCAGGTAGCGGCACGCTTCCACGACATTCGACCTGTCCTTCTGCAGATAATCAGCAGGGACGTTGAGGATCAGCTAGCTGACAGTGACCATCAGAAACTTCCATGGTATGTTGAAATTTCAAGACAGCCAAGTAGCAATCGAAACAACATCCGCTCCATAGACATACAAGTTCAGGGACGATTCATATTTAAGGTCGTCACCTACTTCAGCTTTGTGGTTCTACAAGCTTCCACACAACCCATTTTCAGCAGTTTGAGAAAGGAATAAGAGCCCCAGTGAAGCAACCAATTTCAGGAACTTCGGAATGTGCTTACAGCGGCAAGAGACAGATGGGGAGCCTTCTTCACTCAACGAGAGCTTCAAACAGTCAAAGCCATGTTCCCGAGAGCAAAGACTAGGCCGTGAGGAAAAGCTGTATTAAAGATTTCATAATTTCAATAACATCCTTTTCACGATTCCTCAATATTCTTACCAGCATAATTGGAAATTGATTTTGTTCAATAATTCATTCGTACATGCTTACATGAATAACTGCTAGAACTTTTGTATTTCCATAAAGCCATTCTTTACTTAGAGATAGGCATCTACTCATTCGAAAAACCATATTTGTCTCATCGAAGTTATCTGTTTAACATGGAAAATCTGCTTCTTCTTTTAATTTAACTGGTTTTGCAAACCTGTAACTGTTTCAAATAAGGAATAACGTCGTCAGCAAACAGTAAGATAATGTCTCAACTGCTCCAGTTACTATTGAATACCGCATTTCTTTTACTCGACAACTCTATGGCTGATAACCTATTGTGAATTCAACAGGCACCTTGTTTTACTCCATTTGGACAATCAAAATAATCTAAGTATTCACTTTTCACACGCTCACATGCAAGCATCAAGTTGTAAACACTTATAATGGCCACGTACATTTTACCGTTCTCAGCGCTTTTTAGAAGTACTTTCCCAAATCAGTGCGATTTACAGAGTCAAGGACCTTCCTGAAGTCCAAAATAAGCAACATGAAGCTTCGTATAACAGAGTAAGTATTTTTGTACCAATGAATAAAGTGTCCACAAAGCACTAATTGGTTCTAAAACCCGCTTGTTCCTCAGTCATCTTTTCTTCATCTTTAACCCATTTTGTTTGATCTTTTATTCAGTATATGAGTGTAATTTTGTTTAAAGTGCTTGTTAGTGCTGCAGTACAATACTTGTCCGGATCGTTACATCTCTTTTTTATGAACTGGTATCAGTTATGATTTAGCCCATTCTAGAGGAATGCCGGCGCCATTTTCAAAAAGTAAACTTATGGAAAAGAAATCAGTTATATCACTTATAGTTGATGTATGTTTCAACATTTTTATTCGCTGTTAAATTTTGGTCCTGCGCTTTTTCCTGATTTTGAATGTTAACACCTGACGAATTTACTACCATACTAATACTACTACTACTAATACTACTACTTCCACTATATATTATCATTATTATTATCATTATTGGTGTGTTGTTGTTGCTGTGTTATAATCATTATCAGTAGCAGCAGCAGTTGTAGAAAAGTAGTAGCAGCAGCTACAGCAGCAGCAGCAGTAGTAGTAAGAGTACTTATATGGCATCTATCTTCGGTTAGAGACCAAGCTCTAAGCGCTCTACAATCTAGGCTCTTGTTTATACAGATGGTTGCCTATCTAGAAAGATTCGACTGAAGGTATGCCTGCTGGCGCTACATTCAGTTGTATCTCGTGTCATGCAGTCGAAATTTTCCGTCATTCTTTTTCTCTGGACAGCTCGGGCTCTTTGAACAAATCGGGCGGTAACAACGTAGCAACCCGTGAAATGTCCTGTCCCTAAAAAGTGGCTGTCACCAGCACACACACTCTGTCTTTCTTTCGTCGTCAGTCGTGTTCAGGTGCTTTTGTGCCGCTCTGTGTTCAACAACAGAAACACAGCACTGTTTTTGCTACCTTCCCAGAACAGAGCTGGAAATCATCATTGACAGGTATTGCTGGAACCATCTTCTGTTCGCTTTCGTACCTCATAGTCTTTGTTCAGGCTTTGCTTTGTGTTGATTTGATTTTCATGTAGATGTCATTCCATCCCCTAAAGAACCCCGGGTTGATTGGGACGCATTTTGGATTGAGCGGGCTGGATTTTCTTGGCATTAGGATGCTTAGTCATGTGATGTCCTAATAATCGTCTCCTTTTGGGCTTTTCTGTATCTTTTTTATCCTTCATCTTCCTATATTGTTTCCTTTCTCTTCTTTCCCTGACCCATATCCCTTTCACATTTGTTAATATCTATGTATATAAAATGAAATCTTAAATGAAGCAGGGAACAGTGAAGAGTAAAACACAAACAGGTAGGGTCACACACATTACCCAAAAGTTAACAGCTCATTACCCAAAAGTTAACACATTACCCAAAAGTTAACAGCTCAGCCAAGTTCCGGTTCACGCGAGGAGATAAGACTTCACCCAAAGTTAACAACTCGGACGTCGGTATCTCTTGGGCCTGGTTAACGCATGGGTCTACACAGTTCACCCAGAGGTGACATATCAGATGCCAATACCTAATGATTACATCTAAGGATATCTGTGCGTGCCTGAACTCTATGTGAACACAGCGCATACTTTCAAGGGTGCTGCAGGTTTGCTCCCCGTTGGTTTGTTCAGTTGAGGACAGTACTTCTTTGGGTCCCACCCGCACTTTCAAGTTTATCTTTCTCTTGTCTGCCTTTCGACTGACTTTGGGAAAAGGCCCAGTGACATTGAGGAAAGATCCTCTGACCACAGGGAATGTCCTGTCGACAGCAGGAAAGACTCTCACCCGTGATTCTCTTCAGAGAGCACGTAAGATCTCATGGCGAAAGCTTGTCCGTTTCTGGAGTTGTGCAATCTTCAGTCTTCACCTGTCAGCAGAACAGCAACGATTGAGGCTGCTGAAAGCACACAGCAGTTGCTTGACGGCTGCGTTTTTTCACGGGGGAAGGGGGGGGGGGCTCTGCAGTCATTAAATATGGCTGGTACACCCATGGGAAGCTCAGTGGAGTTCTGTCATGTCACATCTAGTGGCCTTTATAAAAGTGCATCTGCCGGAGACATTATTGCCCCTTGTCTTAGTGGAATGCTCTGTGCGAGCCTGCATCCTTTGTGAACACAGCAGCAGGCTTCCAAGGGTGGTGCAAGATTGCTCCCAACTGGCTTGCTCGGCAGTAGAGGACATTACTTCTCTGGGTCCCATCTGCACCTTCGGGTGAATCTTCTTCTTTTACTTCTCCTGAAATTTACGATCAAGTTCTTAAAATTCCCCTCGTAAAACTATTTTCTTCTTATTTTTCACGAGCCGTTTACTTCCAGCTTTGCAGAATGGATAACAGCCTAATTGACAACGACGAGACGAATACCAAATTGTTTTGAACAATGAGTCACGTGATCAGCCTGACTCAGCTTGCACCATGTTTACTCTAATAACAGACAACAGTCGACGCTGGGAGATCTGCAAGTAAGGTAATCGGTGTTGGAGTTCGCGGTCAGCTAGCGTGAGTCTGCTGTTTATATGGGAAGGATGGCACTGGTGGCACGGCCAAAATAACTTGCCTCGTTATTCAGCTTAGTAAGCTGATCAAAGAGAACGAAAATGTCAAAACGTAGGCGTGAAAAGGTATGCGGTGATACCGTTAATTATCCTGAAATATCCTAGCATGTACTTCAGACCAAGGATTTGACACTATACATCAAACTGCTTGACCCATAAACTGAAAATGCAACCACTTGCAAAAGAAAGATGGAGAATATCTCCCTCCCATACAGACCTTGTCTATTGTACCAGCCACACATTGCGAAAACAGCAATGAACTGAGAGGGCACGAGAGATCAGATGGCAACAAAAGATGTATAATGATAGTAATTTTTTAAGCATAGCTACGTATATGCTTTACATGAAAAATGCAAATTTCGTATTTTCTTTTTGAAAGATATTAAGGTGCTTTGCATACAACAGCTTTTAAAATCTAGAGGCCAGTTTTTCTTACCCGTTCTTTAAAATGTCTGGTATTGATTATCACCATTTAATAGAATAGGAAAATTCGACCTTGCGTTGCTTACCATTTGAAAAGAGAATCGTGGGCAACATACCTGGCCACGGTACACAGTTGATCACAGGTCTCCAACATGTGTTCTGACAACGTGGCTCTTTGGCATCTTGACTAACGTCAGCTGTTCCCCAGATCATACACGCATTTATTCGTTGCACAAATGACAGGCCAGAGAGCATGACAAGGCGGTGAGCGATTCCGGTCTCCGGCGTGGATCACAATGTAAGCCGAGGTCACGACCTCAGTATTTTCCTCTCCATCTTTTACACCTGCACACTGGTCCCATACTGACTGCAGCTGGTAGTGCACTGGTCCCATACTGACTGAGGCTGGTAGTTCATTGGTCCCATACTGACTTGAGGCTGGTAGTGCATTGGTCCCATACTGACTGAGGCTGGTAGTTCACTGGTCCCATACTGACTTGAGGCTGGTAGTGCATTGGTCCCATACTGACTGAGGCTGGTGGTGCAATGTCCCATACTGACTGAGGCTGGTTGTGCAATGTCCCATACTGACTGAGGCTGGTAGTGCAATGTCCCATACTGACTGAGGCTGGTGGTGCAATATTCCATAATGACTGAGGCTGGTAGTGCATTGGTCCCATTCTGACTGAGGCTGGTGGTGCAATGTCCCATACTGACTTGATCCACTTGTATTCGTTCATTTGCCGCTTTTGTATTATCCCCCTTCATATTTTATAACGGTTCTTGTGAATTTGTTTTTGTATAGTGTGAGTTATTTCCAACATTTCGCTATTTGTACTTCCTTTAACTGATTTTTTGTTAGTTCCCCTCGTTGCTTTCTCTCCACCTCTGCCTCCACAGGTATACGGAAACGGACAGAATCAACACCAGTTAACTTACTGATTAGCACAGTCACTTACTATGCGATGAATATATATGTTGCGTATCTTATTAAGTAACTGAAACATAAAAAGACAATCAAATATACATTTTAAACTACTACATGATATTCTGAGTAACGACTTGACAAATTCACTTGTTAATGCGTCTTGTCTACTACTATGCAGGTCAGAGTGTGTTAAGCAATCAAGTGACGATGTAGATATATGAATAAGCCACTATCGGTGACCAATGGTAAAATCATCTATGCAAACCCGTCCCATGGGTCTCCTGGTGAAAGTGAATTTTGGTATTTAATCAGATGGCCACGTTCCGTGTCTGGTCAATTATCTGATTATGATGACAACTCAAGGATAGTGTGTTCTTGTATGGGCAAGTCAGTGACCTGACCATTGGGGATGGGAAGGGTATTAACAGACAGACAATCCTACCATAATGATCATTTACTGCGGACAGCGGAGATGGGGAATTGGGGGTGGGGTGGGGGACTGGAGGAAAGGAGATTTATAAAAAAAGAAAGGAAAAAAGATACTGCTGGCAGGCTAAAAACAGACATAGATGGATGGACGAATTCGGGTACAGAAACGTTGAAAGTCTGATGAGTCGATTGTCTCTCTCTCTCTCTCTCTCTCTCTCTCTCTCTCTCTCTCTCTCTCTCTCTCTCTCTCTCTCCTTGCTTGGCTGCCAGTAAGACGGCTTTCTAACAACAAAGCAAAAAGTTCGTCAAATTTAGCTGATAAGTTGTTCACAATCCCCGTACATGGTCTAGCGTCGCATTTAGAAAGTGCTCACAATGCCCTTATGCAGGAAATGTCACTGTTTTCGTACAAAATAGAAGGTAGAGAGAACCAAACCATAGTTGTGTTCCGACTGAAACCAGCAAGTCAGTTTTCTCAGTCAACTCACAATGAAACCGTAGTGTATACAATGACGCCGTAGCGTACCGGAGAAAGTGCCCGTCACAAGTAACAGGGGATAGGAGAAGTGCCGAAGCACGCTGAGAACAGAAAGTAATTTAGAAAAGTATTTAGACTCAGAATCAAAAACTTACTTTGAGAATATTTCGACAGGGTCGCCCTGTCTTCTTCAGCTCACTGTTGCTGTTGTGTCAGCGAGGCCTGGTGGGGCGACTGTTGTGTGGGGTGAATAGCTGTCAGGATCTGATTGTAGATGAGGGGAAGTTCAAAACCTTGATCTCTGTTCCGGCTGGGGCGTCTAGTCTTGATTTCGATGGCTTCTTTA
>CM065730.1:53975385-54035385 GCA_033310375.1 Conus canariensis
TCATATAGTGAGGAGATAAGGCAGTATTGGTCCCATTCAACTACCAATGCGGCTTGAAACACGATCTTCTCAAGAGCCACAGCAGGGAGCTGCCGCGCTCTAGCTAGAGCGCGTGAAATGAATATTAAACAGGCACACGTCACAGCCTATAGCAGAAAGCCACGCTTCAACGGCCGCGGTCTGGGTGGACCGTCGCTTTGTTACGTCCTATTCAACAGGCTGCCTATTCAGGCGGCCGGGGCTAAAAATAATACTAAGGGGGAGTAACTCCTGCACACACCCTACCCCAACCCCCACACACCCACATCCCATCCTACTTAAATCCTCCGGCTAACTCTCTCAGAGTTAAATCCTCCCAGTTAGGTTTCTCAGAGTTAAATCTCTCAGGCCAAAGTTAAATCTCTTAAAGTTAAATCTCTCAAAGTTAAATCTCTCAAAGTTAAATCCTCTCAGAAGCAATCTCTCTCAAAGTTAAATCTCTCAAAGTTAAATCCTCAGGCTAACTCTCTCAGAGTTAAATCCTCTCAGGCCGAAGTTTAAATCCTCTCAGGCTAAAGTTAAATTCTCTCTCAGAGTTAAATCCTCTCAAAAGCAATCTCTCCCAGAAGCAATCTCTCTCAGGCTGAAGTTAAAATCTCTCAAAGTTAAATCTCTCTCCGGCAAAGTTAAATCCTCTCATGCCAAAGTTAAATCTCTCTCAGAAGCAATCTCTCTCAGAAGTTAAATCTCTCCCAGAAGCAACCTCTCTCAGAAGCAATCCCTCTCAGGCCAAAGTTTCCTCTCAGGCTAAAGTTAACCCCTCTCAGGAGTTAAATCTCTCAGAAGCAATCTCTCTCCCGGCTAAAGTTAACCTCTCTCAGAAGCAATCTCTCTCAGAAGCAATCTCTCTCAGAAGTTAAATTCTCTCAAAGCTAAAATCTTTCAAAGTTAAATCCTCCTAAGTTAATTTTCTCAGAGTTAAATTCCCAGGCTAAAGTTAAAATCCTCTCAGAAGCAATCTCTCTCAGAAGCAACCTCTCTCAGAAGCAATCTCTCTCAGAAGCAATCTCTCTCAGAAGCAATCTCTCTCAGAAGCAACCTCTCTCCCGGCTAAAGTTTCCTCCCGGCCGAAGCTAGCCCCAGAAGCAATCTCTCTCAAAGTTAAACCCCCTCCCAGGAAGTAAATCCTCTCAGAGTTAAATCTCTCAGGCTGAAGTTAAATCCTCTCAGGGTTAAATCTCTCAGGCTGAAGTTAAATCCTCACATACAAATCTCTCAGAGTCAAATCCTCTCGGCTAAAGTTTCCTCTCGGCTGAAGTCAAATCTCAGGCTAAAGTTTCCTCTCGGCTGAAGTCAAATCTCAGGCTGAAGTTTCCTCCCGGCCAGAGGTAAATCTCTCAGAAGCAATCTCTCAAAGCTAAATCCTCCTAGAAGTTAAATCCTCTCAAAGCTAATCCCTCAGAAGCAATCTCCCAGAAGTTAAATCCTCCTGGCTGAAGTTTCCTCCCAGGCTAAAGTTAAATCTCTCAAAGTTAAATTCCTCCCAGGCTGAAGTTAAAGTCTCCTGAGTTAAATCCTCTCAGAGTTAAATTCTCTCAGGCTAACGTTAAATCCTCTCAGAGTTAAATCTCTCAAAGTTAAATTCTCTCAGGCCGAAGTTAAATCTCCTAGAAGTTAAATTTCCCAGAAGCAATCTCTCAAAGTTAAATCTCTCCGGCTAAAGTTTCCTCCCGGCTGAAGCAATCTCCCAGAAGTTAAATCCTCTCAGGCTGAAGCAATCCCCCAGATTTAAATCTCTCAGAGTTTAAATTCTCTCAGAGTTAAATCTCCCAGAAGTTAAATCTCTCAGAGCTAAATCTCTCAAAGTTAAATCTCTCTCAAAGCAATCTTTCAGGCTAAAGTTTCCTCCCCGGCTGAGTTAACCCCCTCAAAAGCAAACCTCTCTCCTGAGTTAAATTCCCCCGGCTAAAGTTTAAATCTCTCAGGCTAAAGTTAAATTCTCTCAGGCTAAAGTTAAATTCTCCAGGCTAAAGTTAAATTCTTTCAGGCTGGAGTTAAATTCTCTCAGAGTTAAATTCTCTCAGAGTTAAATTCTCTCAGGCTAAAGTTAAATCCTCCAGGCTAAAGTTAAATCCTCTCAGGAGCTAAACCCCTCCAGGCCAAAGTTAAATCTCTCAAAGTTAAATCCTCTTAGAGTTAAATCTCTCAAAGTTAAATCCTCTCAGGAGTTACACCCCTCCAGGCCGAAGTTTCCTCCCGCTAAAGTTTCCTCCCGGAAGCAATCTCTCTCAGGCCAAAGTTAAATTCTCCCCAGGCTAAAGTTAAATCCTCTCAGGAGCTAAACCCCTCCAGGCTGAAGTTAAATCTCTCAAAGTTAAATCCTCCCAGACTAAAGTTTCCTCTCAGGCTAAAGTTTCCTCCCGGAAGCAATCTCTCTCAGAAGCAATCTCTCTCAGAAAGTTAAATCCTTCTGACTGAAGTTTAAATCTCTCCCAGGCTGAAGTTGAATTCTCTCTCAGGCTGAAGTTTCCTCTCGGAAGCAATCTCTCTCAGAAAGTTAAATCCTTCTGACTGAAGTTTAAATCTCTCCCAGGCTAAAGTTAAATCTCTCCCGCTAAAGTTTCCTCTCGGAAGCAATCTCTCTCAGGCCGAAGTTAAATTCTCTCCCGGAAGCAATCTCTCTCAGGCTAAAGTTAAAATCTCTCTCAGAAAGTTAAATTCTCTCTCAGGCTAAAGTTAAATCTCTCTCAGGCTGAAGTTAAATCCTCTCAGAAGCAATCTCTCCCAGAAGCAATCTCTCTCAGAGTTAAATCCTCTCAAAAGCAATCTCTCCCAGAAGCAATCTCTCTCAGGCTGAAGTTAAATCTCCCAGAGTTAAAATCTCTCAACGTTAAATCCTCTCAAAGTTAAATCCTCTTAGAGTTAAATTCTCTCAGGCTGAAGTTAAGCCCCTCTCAGAGTTAAAAACCCTCTCAGGGGTCAAAGTTTCCTTCCGGCCAGAGTTTAAATCTCCCGGAAGCAATCTCTCTCCTGAGTTAACCCCCTCAGAAGCAATCTCCCAGGCTAAAGTTAAATCTCTCCCAGGCTAAAGTTAAATTCTCTCAAAGTTAAATTCTTCCCGGAAGCAATCTCTCCCAGGCTAAAGTTAAATTCTCTCCTGAGTTAAATTCTTCCCGGAAGCAATCTCTCCCAGGCTAAAGTTAAATTCTCTCCTGAGTTAAATTCTTTCCGGAAGCAATCTCTCCCAGGCTAAAGTTTCCTCCCGGCTAAAGTTAAATTCTCTCAAAGTTAAATTCTCTCAGGCTTAAATTCTCCCAGGGCTAAATCCTCTCAGAAGCAATCTCCCTCAGAGTTAAATCCTCTCCCGGCTGAAGTTAAATTCTCTCAAAGTTAAAATCTCTCAAGTTAAATTCTCTCTCAGGCTAAAGTTAAATCTCTCTCGGAAGCAATCCCTCTCAGGCTGAAGTTAAATTCTCTCTCAGGCTGAAGTTAAAATCTCTCTCGGAAGCAATCTCTCTCCGGCTGAAGTTAAATTCTCTCAAAGTTAAATTCTCTCAAAGTTAAATTCTCTCTCGGAAGCAATCTCTCAAAGTTAAATTCCTCTCCCGGCTAAAGTTAAATCTCCCAGGCTGAAGTTAAATCTCTCTCGGAAGCAATCTCTCTCAGGCTAAAGTTAAAATCTCTCAAAGTTAAATCCTCTCAAAGTTAAATTCTCTCAGGCTTAAATTCCTCTCAGGCTAAAGTTAAATTCTCTCTCAGGCTGAAGTTAAATTCTCTCTCGGAAGCAATCTCTCTCAGGCTTAAATTCTCTCTCAGGCTAAAGTTAAATTCTCTCTCAGGCTGAAGTTAAATTCTCTCTCGGAAGCAATCTCTCTCAGGCTTAAATTCCTCTCAGGCTAAAGTTAAATTCTCTCTCAGGCTAAAGTTAAATTCTCTCTCAGGCTGAAGTTAAATTTCTCTCTCGGAAGCAATCTCTCTCAGGCTTAAATTCTCTCTCAGGCTAAAGTTAAATTCCTCCCAGGCTGAAGTTAAATCTCTCAAAGTTAAAACCCTCTCAAAGTTAAATTCTCTCTCAGGCTGAAGTTAAATTCTCTCTCGAAAGCAATCTCTCTCAGGCTGAAGTTAAATTCTCTCAGCTTAAATCCTCCCCAGAAGCAATCTCCCTCAGAGTTAAATTCTCCAACTAAAAGGTAAATCCTCCCAGGCCAAAGTTAAATCCCTCAGAGTTAGGTTTCTCAGAGTTAAATCTCTCTCAAAGTTAAATCCTCCCAGGTCAAAGTTAAATCTCTCAAAGTTAAATCTCTCCGCTGAAGTTTCCTCCCGGCTGAATTAAATCTCTCAAAGTTAAATCTCTCCGGCTGAAGTTTCCTCCCGGCTGAATTAAATCTCTCAAAGTTAAATCTCTCCGGCTGAAGTTTCCTCCCGGCTGAATTAAATCTCTCAAAGTTAAATCTCTCAAAGTTAAATCTCTCAAAGTTAAATCTCTCAGGCCAAAGTTTCCTCCCGGCTGAATTAAATCTCTCAGAGGTAACTCCTCCGGCTGAAGTTTCCTCCCGGCTGAAGCCAAAAAAAATAATATTACTGCCGTTAATAATCGCCTGGGGCTGTTAAGTTGTTGTCAGTCAGTTGTCAGTCAGTTGTTAAGGCGTTGTCAGTCAGTTGTTAAGGTGTTGTCAGTCAGTTGTTAAGGCGTTGTCAGTCAGTTGTTAAGGTGTTGTCAGTCAGTTGTCGGTCAGCCGTCAGTCGGCCGTCAGTCAGCCGTCAGTCAGTTGTCAGTCAGCTGTTAAGTTGTTGGCTAGTCAGCTGTTAAGTTGTTGTCAGTCAGTTGTCAGTCAGTTGTCAGTCAGCTGTTAAGTTGTTGGCTAGTCAGTTGTCAGGTTGTTGTCAGTCAGCTGTTAAGTTGTTAGGCAGTCAGTTGTCGGTCAGTTGTTAAGTTGTTGTCAGTCAGCTGTTAAGTTGTTGTCAGTCAGTTGTCAGTCAGTTGTCGGTCAGTTGTTAAGTTGTTGTCAGTCAGCTGTTAAGTTGTTGTCAGTCAGTTGTCAGTCAGCTGTCAGTCAGCTGTCAGTCAGTTGTCAGTCAGTTGTTAAGTTGTTGTCGGTCAGTTGTCAGTCAGTTGTTAAGTTGTTGTTGGTCAGTTGTTAAGTTGTTGGCTAGTCAGCTGTCAGTCAGCTGTCAGTCAGCTGTCAGTCAGCTGTCAGTCAGTTGTTAAGTTGTTGTTAAGTTGTTGTCAGCCAGCCGGGTCATTTGAACCAAAATAAAATGTCAATCATCCGTTGCTAAATCTAGGCCGATAAAACAACATTTAATTAATTAATTAATTTCGGTCAAATAAAATTATCTCCGATATTTAAAATATGTATAGTTAAAAATTTAACACGTTAGTATATAAATTTTTAACTATACATATTTTAAATATCGGAGATAATTTTATTTGACCGAAATTAATTAATTAATTAAATGTTGTTTTATCGGCCTAGATTTAGCAACGGATGATTGACATTTTATTTTGGTTCAAATGACCCGGCTGGCTGACAACAACTTAACAACAACTTAACAACTGACTGACAGCTGACTGACAGCTGACTGACAGCTGACTGACAGCTGACTAGCCAACAACTTAACAACTGACCAACAACAACTTAACAACTGACTGACAACTGACCGACAACAACTTAACAACTGACTGACAACTGACTGACAGCTGACTGACAGCTGACTGACAACTGACTGACAACAACTTAACAGCTGACTGACAACAACTTAACAACTGACCGACAACTGACTGACAACTGACTGACAACAACTTAACAGCTGACTGACAACAACTTAACAACTGACCGACAACTGACTGCCTAACAACTTAACAGCTGACTGACAACAACCTGACAACTGACTAGCCAACAACTTAACAGCTGACTGACAACTGACTGACAACTGACTGACAACAACTTAACAGCTGACTAGCCAACAACTTAACAGCTGACTGACAACTGACTGACGGCTGACTGACGGCCGACTGACGGCTGACCGACAACTGACTGACAACACCTTAACAACTGACTGACAACGCCTTAACAACTGACTGACAACACCTTAACAACTGACTGACAACGCCTTAACAACTGACTGACAACTGACTGACAACAACTTAACAGCCCCAGGCGATTATTAACGGCAGTAATTATTTTTTTTTGGCTTCAGCCGGGAGGAAACTTCAGCCGGAGGAGTTACCTCTGAGAGATTTAATTCAGCCGGGAGGAAACTTTGGCCTGAGAGATTTAACTTTGAGAGATTTAACTTTGAGAGATTTAACTTTGAGAGATTTAATTCAGCCGGGAGGAAACTTCAGCCGGAGAGATTTAACTTTGAGAGATTTAATTCAGCCGGGAGGAAACTTCAGCCGGAGAGATTTAACTTTGAGAGATTTAATTCAGCCGGGAGGAAACTTCAGCCGGAGAGATTTAACTTTGAGAGATTTAACTTTGACCTGGGAGGATTTAACTTTGAGAGAGATTTAACTCTGAGAAACCTAACTCTGAGGGATTTAACTTTGGCCTGGGAGGATTTACCTTTTAGTTGGAGAATTTAACTCTGAGGGAGATTGCTTCTGGGGAGGATTTAAGCCTGAGAGAATTTAACTTCAGCCTGAGAGAGATTGCTTTCGAGAGAGAATTTAACTTCAGCCTGAGAGAGAATTTAACTTTGAGAGGGTTTTAACTTTGAGAGATTTAACTTCAGCCTGGGAGGAATTTAACTTTAGCCTGAGAGAGAATTTAAGCCTGAGAGAGATTGCTTCCGAGAGAGAATTTAACTTCAGCCTGAGAGAGAATTTAACTTTAGCCTGAGAGAGAATTTAACTTTAGCCTGAGAGGAATTTAAGCCTGAGAGAGATTGCTTCCGAGAGAGAATTTAACTTCAGCCTGAGAGAGAATTTAACTTTAGCCTGAGAGAGAATTTAAGCCTGAGAGAGATTGCTTCCGAGAGAGAATTTAACTTCAGCCTGAGAGAGAATTTAACTTTAGCCTGAGAGGAATTTAAGCCTGAGAGAATTTAACTTTGAGAGGATTTAACTTTGAGAGATTTTAACTTTAGCCTGAGAGAGATTGCTTCCGAGAGAGATTTAACTTCAGCCTGGGAGATTTAACTTTAGCCGGGAGAGGAATTTAACTTTGAGAGATTGCTTCCGAGAGAGAATTTAACTTTGAGAGAATTTAACTTTGAGAGAATTTAACTTCAGCCGGAGAGAGATTGCTTCCGAGAGAGATTTTAACTTCAGCCTGAGAGAGAATTTAACTTCAGCCTGAGAGGGATTGCTTCCGAGAGAGATTTAACTTTAGCCTGAGAGAGAATTTAACTTGAGAGATTTTAACTTTGAGAGAATTTAACTTCAGCCGGGAGAGGATTTAACTCTGAGGGAGATTGCTTCTGAGAGGATTTAGCCCTGGGAGAATTTAAGCCTGAGAGAATTTAACTTTGAGAGAATTTAACTTTAGCTGGGAGGAAACTTTAGCCTGGGAGAGATTGCTTCCGGAAGAATTTAACTCAGGAGAGAATTTAACTTTAGCCTGGGAGAGATTGCTTCCGGGAAGAATTTAACTCAGGAGAGAATTTAACTTTAGCCTGGGAGAGATTGCTTCCGGGAAGAATTTAACTTTGAGAGAATTTAACTTTAGCCTGGGAGAGATTTAACTTTAGCCTGGGAGATTGCTTCTGAGGGGGTTAACTCAGGAGAGAGATTGCTTCCGGGAGATTTAAACTCTGGCCGGAAGGAAACTTTGACCCCTGAGAGGGTTTTTAACTCTGAGAGGGGCTTAACTTCAGCCTGAGAGAATTTAACTCTAAGAGGATTTAACTTTGAGAGGATTTAACGTTGAGAGATTTTAACTCTGGGAGATTTAACTTCAGCCTGAGAGAGATTGCTTCTGGGAGAGATTGCTTTTGAGAGGATTTAACTCTGAGAGAGATTGCTTCTGGGAGAGATTGCTTCTGAGAGGATTTAACTTCAGCCTGAGAGAGATTTAACTTTAGCCTGAGAGAGAATTTAACTTTCTGAGAGAGATTTTAACTTTAGCCTGAGAGAGATTGCTTCCGGGAGAGAATTTAACTTCGGCCTGAGAGAGATTGCTTCCGAGAGGAAACTTTAGCCGGGAGAGATTTAACTTTAGCCTGGGAGAGATTTAAACTTCAGTCAGAAGGATTTAACTTTCTGAGAGAGATTGCTTCCGAGAGGAAACTTCAGCCTGAGAGAGAATTCAACTTCAGCCTGGGAGAGATTTAAACTTCAGTCAGAAGGATTTAACTTTCTGAGAGAGATTGCTTCTGAGAGAGATTGCTTCCGGGAGGAAACTTTAGCCTGAGAGGAAACTTTAGTCTGGGAGGATTTAACTTTGAGAGATTTAACTTCAGCCTGGAGGGGTTTAGCTCCTGAGAGGATTTAACTTTAGCCTGGGGAGAATTTAACTTTGGCCTGAGAGAGATTGCTTCCGGGAGGAAACTTTAGCCGGGAGGAAACTTCGGCCTGGAGGGGTGTAACTCCTGAGAGGATTTAACTTTGAGAGATTTAACTCTAAGAGGATTTAACTTTGAGAGATTTAACTTTGGCCTGGAGGGGTTTAGCTCCTGAGAGGATTTAACTTTAGCCTGGAGGATTTAACTTTAGCCTGAGAGAATTTAACTCTGAGAGAATTTAACTCTGAGAGAATTTAACTCCAGCCTGAAGAATTTAACTTTAGCCTGAGAGAATTTAACTTTAGCCTGAGAGAATTTAACTTTAGCCTGAGAGATTTAAACTTTAGCCGGGGAATTTAACTCAGGAGAGAGATTTGCTTTTGAGGGGGTTAACTCAGCCGGGGAGGAAACTTTAGCCTGAAAGATTGCTTTGAGAGAGATTTAACTTTGAGAGATTTAGCTCTGAGAGATTTAACTTCTGGGAGATTTAACTCTGAGAGAATTTAACTCTGAGAGATTTAACTCTGGGGGATTGCTTCAGCCTGAGAGGATTTAACTTCTGGGAGATTGCTTCAGCCGGGAGGAAACTTTAGCCGGAGAGATTTAACTTTGAGAGATTGCTTCTGGGAAATTTAACTTCTAGGAGATTTAACTTCGGCCTGAGAGAATTTAACTTTGAGAGATTTAACTCTGAGAGGATTTAACGTTAGCCTGAGAGAATTTAACTCTGAGAGGATTTAACTCAGGAGACTTTAACTTCAGCCTGGGAGGAATTTAACTTTGAGAGATTTAACTTTAGCCTGGGAGGAAACTTCAGCCAGGAGGATTTAACTTCTGGGAGATTGCTTCTGAGGGATTAGCTTGAGAGGATTTAACTTCTAGGAGGATTTAGCTTTGAGAGATTGCTTCTGAGAGATTTACCTCTGGCCGGGAGGAAACTTCAGCCTGAGATTTGACTTCAGCCGAGAGGAAACTTTAGCCTGAGATTTGACTTCAGCCGAGAGGAAACTTTAGCCGAGAGGATTTGACTCTGAGAGATTTGTATGTGAGGATTTAACTTCAGCCTGAGAGATTTAACCCTGAGAGGATTTAACTTCAGCCTGAGAGATTTAACTCTGAGAGGATTTACTTCCTGGGAGGGGGTTTAACTTTGAGAGAGATTGCTTCTGGGGCTAGCTTCGGCCGGGAGGAAACTTTAGCCGGGAGAGAGGTTGCTTCGATCTTGAGAGAGATTGCTTCTGAGAGAGATTGCTTCTGAGAGAGGTTGCTTCTGAGAGAGATTGCTTCTGAGAGGATTTTAACTTTAGCCTGGGGAATTTAACTCTGAGAAAATTAACTTAGGAGGATTTAACTTTGAGAGATTTTAGCTTTGAGAGAATTTAACTTCTGAGAGAGATTGCTTCTGAGAGAGATTGCTTCTGAGAGAGGTTAACTTTAGCCGGGAGAGAGATTGCTTCTGAGAGATTTAACTCCTGAGAGGGGTTAACTTTAGCCTGAGAGGAAACTTTGGCCTGAGAGGGATTGCTTCTGAGAGAGGTTGCTTCTGGGAGAGATTTAACTTCTGAGAGAGATTGCTTCTGAGAGAGATTTAACTTTGGCATGAGAGGATTTAACTTTGCCGGAGAGAGATTTAACTTTGAGAGATTTTAACTTCAGCCTGAGAGAGATTGCTTCTGGGAGAGATTGCTTTTGAGAGGATTTAACTCTGAGAGAGAATTTAACTTTAGCCTGAGAGGATTTAAACTTCGGCCTGAGAGGATTTAACTCTGAGAGAGTTAGCCTGAGGATTTAACTTTGAGAGATTTAACTTTGAGAGAGATTGCTTCTGAGAGGATTTAACTTTGAGAGATTTAACTTTGAGAGATTTAACTTTAAGAGATTTAACTTTGGCCTGAGAGATTTAACTCTGAGAAACCTAACTGGGAGAATTTAACTCTGAGAGAGTTAGCCGGAGGATTTAAGTAGGATGGGATGTGGGTGTGTGGGGGTTGGGGTAGGGTGTGTGCAGGAGTTACTCCCCCTTAGTATTATTTTTAGCCCCGGCCGCCTGAATAGGCAGCCTGTTGAATAGGACGTAACAAAGCGACGGTCCACCCAGACCGCGGCCGTTGAAGCGTGGCTTTCTGCTATAGGCTGTGACGTGTGCCTGTTTAATATTCATTTCACGCGCTCTAGCTAGAGCGCGGCAGCTCCCTGCTGTGGCTCTTGAGAAGATCGTGTTTCAAGCCGCATTGGTAGTTGAATGGGACCAATACTGCCTTATCTCCTCACTATATGAAAACATTGCTTTTATTTTTTTCTCATGGAGTAGACTTCAATGAAAGGTAGTCCAACAGTAGAAAACCTTTTCATGTAATGGTCTCAGCAATCGAGATATTACCCTCAGAGATTGGCAAATCATCTCATGATGGCACGTTTTATGTTTCAATATTATCTCTTTTTGCTCGTCTGAATAAAGCAAATGCTCAGTTTGGCTTTCTTGAGAACTAACGGCCATTGCGGTCTCTTGTGAAAATAAACTAGCTTCCAGGCTGGACTCTGCCGTGTTTTCAACGCAGCAACAGCGCTAACACGGCTTCACTCATAGGCAGCCCGCTCAAGAATGCCAGCTTGGGCGGTAGGTTCGGCGCCCGGCAGAAATGATGTCATACCTCCCTGTCGATTGGTTGAAAGTGCACACGTGACAGCTCAGCCCATCACGTGATGATTAATAATGCAGTATTAGCTGCAGGTCTCCTGTGTAGCAGAGCGTGCAATGCCGGTGCAGCAGCCGATATTGATTGGAACCGGTCTGGGAAGGCAGGATTGTCAGGCCTCCTGTGCAGCAGAGCGTGCAACCAATATTGATTGGAACCAGTCTGGGGAGGCAGGACTGTCAGGCCATATAAATGTTAAAATGTTTAGTTAATTTCATGCCATGTAGAGAATGTAAGTATACGGGGTTCACGGCCGCCACATCTTATTTTGCACGCAAGCCCCCATTTTAATGTACTGATTACGTCAATTTTAGAGGGTTTGGGGTGTTAATTTTGTTTAAAAAACAGGTGTTAATTTTGGCCAAAACTAGTATGTGAAGGACGTGATTTGTATGTGAAAAAGGGGGTTTTCGGGCAAAATAAGATGTGGCGGCCGTGACCCCGTATACTTACATTCTCTCCATATTATTCGTTTTGCGATATTGAAAATGACATTACTGATCTGGAAGCCTGTATTGCTGATGCTTTATTAGTTCTGCCTGATGTGTTTCTATTTCTTTCTGGAGATCTAAACAGTAGAACATCTGATGTTCCACAAGATTTGAATGCACATGGAATTGTCGATAATTTTCAATTAAACTACAGACCTGAGATGAGTGACAGATATTCTGAAGATAAATGCTTAAACAGATATGGCAAGTTGTTGTTAAATATGTGTACATCACTGGGTCTATGTACTTTAAACGGTGTATGTAATGGTGACTGTCAAGGTCATTTCACATACATATCAGAAACTGGAAGTAGTGTGAATGATTATTTCATAGTATCCTGTGATTTGTTTGCTGTCATCCATCTGATTTGTACACTTTATGTAGCTGAACGAATTGATTCTGACCATTTACCGTTGGAATTTAGCATTGGCTCCCTCTAAAACAATAGAAATAAGACATGTGAAATTTAAAAAGCTCAATTTATTGAAAAATTCCAGTGGCAAGATAAACATGCTGACTTATTTAATGAGCAAATGAATAGCAAAGATACTCTGTCATTGTTTGGATGGGCTATTGCTCTTATTGACGAGGATGTTAATGCTGCCCTTGATGCTTTTAATGAATGTATTATAAAACAAGCTGAAAGCATGAAAAGACGAATTAGATTGGACGGTAGGAATGGGGACAATGATTGGTATGATACAGAATGCACTAGTTCTAAATTAAAGGCAAGAAGGCTTCTGCGGATATACAGGAGAACGCTAGATGAAGAAGATAACAAAACATATTGTCTTGCACGAAGAAAATACAAAAAATTGATCGAGAGGAAGAAAGAAGAAAATAGTTCTCTACTGTGTAACCTCGTAAATTCGGTGAATGACCAGCAAAAATTTTGGAAGCACTTGCGCAGAATATCTATGAAAAGAGTGCATACATCCAATGATATAACTATTGATGACTGGTTTTCTCATTTTCATGAGCTTCTTGAAAATGGTGAGTCCGAGGACGATGTTACTAATGTAATTAGCGAAGTAAATCTGTCAGAAAATAGTACCGAGTGTTCTTATTTTGATCGTCCAGTTTCAAGAATGGAGATTTCAACTGCAATGAAAAGGTTTAAAAACAGAAAATCTGCAGGGCCAGATGGAATTGCTGGAAAATTATTGAAATTTGGTGGTGATGTTACTATTGATTTCTTTGTCAAGTTCTTCAATACATTTTTCGATAATGGGATATTTCCAGAACGATGGACAGAGTCAATAATCGCGCCACTGTTTAAAAAGGGTGCAACTGATGTCCCTGGCAATTACAGAAGTATATCGTTGGGTGACATCAATAGTAAGGTATTTAGTTCAATAATCAATTGCAGGCTACAAGAGTGGGTACGGCAAAATGACATCACAGGTGAGCATCAAGCAGGGTTTAAGAAAGGCTACTGAATTGTTGATCAGATGTTCACACTCTTAGCGTTAATACAGAAACAATTTTCACAGAACCGTAAACTATATATTGCCTTTATTGATTTCGAAAAAGCTTTCGACTCTGTATCAAGATCATTACTCTGGCCAGTACTCCAAAAGAATGGAATTCAAGGAAAACTCTTCAAATGTATTAATAGTATGTATAGTAGTGTGAAAGCAAGAGTAAGATCTGATGCTAGTTTTACTGACTATATCATGTGTACAAGAGGGGTAAAACAGGGTGATGCATGCAGCCCTGTACTTTTCTCATTATTTATAAACGAGGTAGCCCTGGAAATAATAGAGAAAGGAAGGCACAGTGCAACATTGACTCCTGATTTCATTGAATTGTTTATTTTGTTATTATCGGATGACATTGCCTTGCTTTCCGAAACACCAGTTGGTCTTCAAACACAACTGAATAGTTTATGGAGTGCATCTTCGAGACTTCAGTTTAAGGTCAATATGAAAAAGAGTAACGTTGTTGTATTCAGGAAAGGTGTTTATCTTGCAGCGAGTGAAAGATGGTTTCTTAATGGAGAGGAAATGAAGATTGTCAACTGTTATAAGTATCTTGGTATATATTTTTCCACTAGACTTAGTTTTGTATTTGCTTGTGAAGACCTTGCAAGCTGAGCAAAGAACGCCTCGCCGTGTATCATGCGAAAGTTGAACATGCTTAAGAATAATTCCTTTGCAGTATTTTTGATAATGTTTTATTATCAGGTTCTACCTATTGCCATGTACGGTGCTGAAATATGGGGATTAGGTAAAGCAGTTGTTCGTATTGAAAAGGTCCACTTATTTGCATTGAAAAAAAAATTCAGGGGCACAGCTTAAAACGCCGAATGATTTAGTGTATGGAGAGACAGGACGCTACCCTGTTTATGTAAATGTGTCTGTTCGGTGCATTAGATATTGGCTTAAGATACTACGTATGGATGAAAATAGACTGCTGATGAAAGCTTACGAGATGTTGATGTGGCTAGACTCACGTGGTAAATATACATGGGTTTCAAGGATTCGAGAAACATTATTTCAGAATGGGTTTAGAATGGTACTGCTAAATCAAGAGGTTGAAAATGTCAATGCATTTCTGGATGAATTTCGCCAGAGGCTTATTGATTGCCGATGGCAAAACTTGAATGAACATATCCAAGAAAGTGACTGGTTTTCTTTATATAGAACTTTCAAATCATCTAGGAGCTGTGAAAGGTATCTTTTAATTGACGTCGACAGACATATTAGGTGTTACTTAACAAAATTTAGATTTGGAGTAACAGACATGGCAGTACATGGGGACTGATATATTCAGGTATCAACTAATTCTGTAGCATGCCCTTTGTGTGATGACGCAATAGAAGATGAAGTACATGTTTTGCTTTGTTGCCCTAGTCTCTGAACTTCGGCAAGAATATATTCCAGGAAAATTTTATGCAAATCCATGTCTATGCAACGTAGCCTCACTGATGGCTAACAGTAACAAAATTATACTGAAGAATGTATGCATGTATTTATATAAGGCATTTAAGGGGCGCGCGACTGCAGTTGAAGGATGTGAATGTTAATATTAAAACATGTATCTGTTATAGTCTATGGTCAAAAGATGTTGGAATTTGTCATTATTATGTTGATGTATCCTTACTTTACCTTGTCGTTAAAGTGCCATTGTAAATAGTTCTCCCCTTCAGTAGGGGCTGTGGCCTAACCTGAATAAACCATTTTTCCATTTCCATTTCCATTTCGCTGTGTTTTCTCTTTGTCTAGCTTTCTTTCTACTGCTGCTGCTGCTGCTGTTGCTGCTGCTGGTATTAATCATACGAAGCGAAAGAAAAGAAGATGAAAGAGAACTGGAATTCCCATAGATGTCCGTTGTACACGTCAAGACCACAAAATGGCCGCTTTGAAATGGGGATCAAGCATCAATCGTCCCTTTCAAATTGAAAAATAGCGGGTCGCTTGACTGTAAAATTCTTCAGTGCGCATAACCACGTCAGATCAAACCTTTTGGCACAACGTTGCAAATCATTTTCAGGATTTTCCCTGTCGAAAATCGAAAGCGATGTTGTTTATTTCTTGGGACAGCCAAATACAGACAGCCCTCGCAATCTATGCTGATTGGAGTCACATAAACAGAAATAAACCTATGTATTGCAGTATCCAATAAAATGGCTGATTTTTTCATCTACAGCCACTAATACTATTGCCATTGTATTTACGAAACTAACTGTATCTCTTTCACTCAGTCTCTCTCTCTCTCTCTCTCTCTCTCTCTCTCTCTCTCTCTCACACACACACACACACACACACACACACACTCACACACACACACACACACACACACACAACACACACACACACACGTGCGCGCGCGCGCGCGCGCCCGCACGGACGCACGCACGCACCAAACCCTCGATTTCATGTGATGCCTTAGATGTTGCTCAAGAGTTTGTCCACTGTGAGTGTCGCTGATTTCGGTTGTTCGAAGAATTTCCTGGCGAACTAAAGGCGTTTCTGAAGAAGCAACCTTGGGTTTTCTGTCGTTACGCTCCTATTCCTTCTTGCTGATCCTGCTCTGCTGAGGACATCGTGCTGTGCTCCGGAGAAGGAACACTAAGATCAGTCCATGCTTTACAGACCAGGTTACCTTGAATATACACTGCAACACCGCCATGTGTATCATCTGTCCCGTCTCGTCTAATCAGTGGACTGAAGCCCTGGATAAGAATGTTGTTGGATATATCGTCAGACAACCAAGTTTTAGACACCGCTATAATATTGAAACAGATTCACTTACACTGAATTAACGTAAATTTGTCACGAAGGCTTCTTGCATCCAAGCCAACAATGGGTAACCCATTTCTTTATTATTTATGAGAATCAACCCCTCAAGACCATAATTATTATAATGAGCGTTGCCTCTTTTTGAATATGGATATTTTTTTTCTAAACAAAACACACATCAGCTGACTTTAGCGTTGTAAATGTTCTAATGATTTCCTTGACATCTTTCTTTCCTTTCCGACGTGATTCATTCAAAGAACAGATTAAACTCTGTTTTGTCATAATAAATTAAATTCATTGATATCTGTAAGCGTTAACATCTTTCACTTCTACATTTGTGTACAACTATCTTTCACGCCAAAACAGAAAACCGACTTTACGAAAACTATGATGTTTGTTTCATCAAAGTTAACGGACAGGCATAATCGATCAGCTTCCTCTCTTAATACATTCTACTGCTTTTGCAAGCCAGATGCTGTGCTGGATAAAAGAATGACATCATCCACTAAAAGCAGTGAAAATACTCAACAGGCTACGGTATAATTTGTATTCCATCGTTTCCTTTCCTTGAAACTTCAGTCGCTAACTCTTTATGAAAAATCAAAACGTCTGCAGGCTATGAAGGAATTCATATTTTACACCAAGTGGGCAAGCAAAATATTTTGTCTTTATACTTTTCTCTCGAACACTTACAACTACCGAGTCATACATTGCTCATAAAGCACCATACAAGTTGCCATTTACACTGTTTCTATGTAAAATGTGCAACAAAGTATCTTCGTTACAGAGTCAATTGCATTTTTTAAGGTCTATAAAGACGACATTCAGTTCACAGTTCGCAGCAAGTGCTCTTCTGCAACTGCATAGAGTCTAAATAAAAATGTAACTCACAGTTCTTTAGTTTGATTTGAAACCGGCCTTTTCTTCGATTATGTTTGTCCCTTCTGTCCATTTTGTAATCTGTCACTCAGAATATGGGTACATACCTTGAAGATTGTACTCGCGTGTGCAACGCCACGATAGTAATCAGTCATTTAATCTCCTTTTTTTTAAATGTGATGATTTAACATTTTGTTCACTACACGGGGAAATGCCACTTAAAAACCATTCGTTGAGTAAGACAAGAAAACTGATTACTAATCAATATTTGCGTCTTTAACATTTCTCTTGCAGTTTTACACACACACACACACACACGCGCGCGCGCGCGCACACATACACACACGCACTCACGCACGCACGCACACGCACACACACACACACACACACACGCATTTTTATGACTTAAACCAAGATACAACGCCAGGACATACAATGCGATTGTTAAAAACGTAGCCTTGTCTGCGTCCCACCTAACATGTTTTTTTTTTTGTTGTTTTTTTTAGTCATCATGTCAAAAAAAAATTATGGTCATTCATTTCTATTGCCTTTGAAATGTCATATGTACACCAGAATCCTGGTGATATACATTTTGGAAGGTTCCATTCCTGAGATTTATGAACGGAATATCTTTCCTTTGGATTCTTTTTAGTACTAAACCATACGTTCACTTAAATTTTAAACTAAGGTTGAGCGCTCATGTCCGATATAAACCGATGTAAACTGGGCGACGTCTGGGGGAGTGAGAGGAGTTGCATAGGAGTTGGGGATATGGCAGGGGGGGGGGCAGGGAGGAGAAGGGGCATCATTGGGTTTGGGGTAATACCAGCGGAATCTTTCTAAATCAACGTACTTTCCTTTGTCCCTTACAAACTACTGTGCTCCTCACAAATTATGTCTTGGCTTAGTGTCACGGTCGCTAAGCCGGACGGCCCTACCACCCTTACCCACGCCTATCACACACTAGGTCAGACAACACAGCACACTAACACAGTTTTCCAATCATGCACGCTTCTTTATTTCACACACACTCCATGGCGCCACCACTCACGCACATCCACAACTGCACACAAGTATCCCAATTCCCGCTGACTCACCCTACTCTACTATAATGACCTGGAAGACCCTAACCTAACCTAAAACACCAGTTACAGTATACCACTGTGACCTGGGGACACAGCGATAGCCCGCACACGTGGTGACTAACTACTAGGGACAAGGATTTACCAAAGGGACTCTAATCTCTTAACGACCGCTACCACCCACACCTCTCCCCAGGACTCACCCTTCTCTTTTAACCCGGGACCACTACCAAACTGGTCGCTGCGTCCCTAAGGGAGGCAACGACAAGTACCCTACACTGTGCCGGCCACTACGTCCTAAAAGGAGACAGGCTAACACCCCTAACCCTACTGCCTAACGCTACACCCCTTCTATCACAAACATGGGACAACCCATCCCGGCCCGGAAAGCTCCAGTCCTCGGCGCTGTACGTGGCCCCTCACAGGCTGACACCTCCCCGGAAGACTCTGCACCGCGGCGCTGTCCGTGGCTCCTCCGCGGTCTGACTCCTCCCTGCGATGGGCACGACACCCAACGTACACACAACAGACGCCCTCTCGACGGGTCCGGGGCTCGTAGGACGCCTCCTCCTCTGAAGGCCCCGCCGGACACCAAGGGTGAGAAAGGCCTGGTGCAGCGCCCTCTCACAGGACGCCTGAACAGGGACGAGGAACCAGTGCCGGAGAACTCCCGGAAGAGCACCGGTAGCTGGAGGAGAGCTGCCCCACACAAGGCAGACGGCCTGGGTGGTCTCCCTCTCCCGGGAAAACAACAGGTACTGGAAAGCGCCGCTCACCTGCCGGCACGCGGCAGTAGACTGCGGTGATCTGGCCCCAGCCTCAGGACGGAACAGGATACCTGCTGACACAACTGTAGGCCACTACTGTAGTGTTGCTACTACCCGAGTCATCAAGGCACATAGGCTACTTGGTAAAGCTTTAACTCTCCATCGCCTTGCCTACTTCCCACTCGGGCATGAGAGTGACCCCTTGAATTTCGAACACATCCCCCAACCCATTACTCACTTTGGGGTTATCAGACCCATTTCCTGCCAACCCTTACAACAGCAGTAAAACAATATTCTCTCTAGGCCAATCCACGCTATTACATATGAAATTATGAATCACACCCAAATCCCGGAAAAGAAAAGAAAACTAAGCGATCCCAATGCGGACTTCACGGGTCCCCTTAGGACATACTAAATAATCTAGGAAATGGGCAATTTGACAAGGAAACGTCTCCACACAATAACCAGTAGTAATACACATCTCTCAGAGAAAAAACTTATCAATTTCATCGGTTTACAGTTCCAGCATGTTCACACAAGAGAATCGGCTCGCAGCCACAATCCTTCACATTATTACCCCTCTTTGCACTGTCAATTATAATCATATATCAAAAACATGATTTGTTCGCCAAAATTTCCATCCAGCACCTCACTCTCATGTCATCTCTTGTTAGATAACCCAGTGGTTAATCCTTGTTATGCCAACACAACCACACTTCATACAATATTACATGCTGCACATCATCTGTTTTTATCCTATCGACTGCTAAGCTACTCGCCTTAAACTTTACCTTTCCCTTCTTTCTGCTTACTAAAATTCATAATGGGACTGTCTCCCCACCACCTAAGACATCTTTCTCCAACCCCGTTCTGTCACAAACACATACATCCCTGCATGTGTGACGACTGTCACTTGTATTACAAAACCTTCTACCCTATGGACTCACTATCCTGTACCAAATGCGAACGTCACAGATACAGTCCGCACGCGCACGACACCCGCGTCGAGAACCCTGACTCGTAAAGAAAGTGAAAAGACACCAATATAAGTTGAATGGTTACGACCGTACCCCAGTATAAACCACTCGACCACAAATTGGCCTTGGCCTTACTACACAGTTAACCGATTTGAATGCTGTGCAGGTCAACTCCGAAATCGTAAATCAATTTCAACGAACTATTACTATTTACGACTGAAATTGAGCACAATCCCTTTATGATTCACGCAGACACATCCGCACCTGACTCATATTATGATCCTCAACAAAAAGCAACCTCGTATTACCTTCTCATTGAACCCACGGAAATTAACAGACTAACCACAACCAATATCTACATCACCGCCCATCAACTGTTATTATATCGAACCCACATTGTTTAGCCAAACTGTCACATGACAATCGAACTCAGGAACCACTATGTACACTACTTACAGAATATACCGAAAAGAGGTAACAACACAAACCGGCTGACAACAAATTTCAATCACGGAACCAAGACAACATCATACCAGACAACCAGTATACGCAACGAACACCATACAACTAATCCCAACATGAGACAACTACAGTACAACTCGCCATAATACAAGACAACACGACGAACTACAACACAACGAACCTAACAGATCACCAACCTGGACATACAGACGATCAACCACACCAGTTCTGCAACTGGCTGACAGTGGCTGCAACAAGGACGACACCGACTCAGCACAGGCCAAGGGCACCCAAACCCGACGAGGACCTGGCACTAACTATGACTCGAAGTCACTATTCAAAAACTACCGGCGCTGCCGCCGCACCTACAAGGAGTACGTCCACTCCGACGAACACCAGGGACCGAAGTGAAGCTACCCCAACGCATTCCGCCCTGGTCGGAATCAAGCGAACTCTACTCACCACACAAAACAACGATTGGTCAGAGCAGTGTATCCCTCCGCAGAGCTGACACGCCTGACCAACGGACTAGTTATTGCTCGTGCAACAACACGACAATTTACCACAACAACTCACAGACTTGACAACACAACAACAACTGATATCCTGCCCCGCCTTCTCTGGTGTAGAACCAAAGTAACAAAAGGGTAACAATCGGGAACGAAACCAACCTCCCGCTTCCATTCCATTCCTTCAATAAGTGAAGACTGGAATGAAAGAATATTGTATGTCCTATTTCCCCAGCCTCCTACCTAGCCTAATCTTTCTACCTAACCCTGAGGAACTTAACCTAACTCTAGCTAACTAAACCCCAACCTCACATACGCGCGAGCGCACACACACACACACACACACACACACACACACACACACACACACACACACACACACACACGCATACGCGCACACGCTCTCTATCTTGAACCACCACTACTCTTAAACACATGGACATACTGGTTTAGTACCGCCGATCGGTGACACTTAGACCCTAGTTTCGTTTTTTTATATATTTGAAGTTATTGATACATAAACTGACCTGTAAAGAGGTAATAGTAAATTAAGGTAAATGTTCAATACCTGCACGTGTGTGTATATATATATATATATATATATATATGTGTGTGTGTGTGTGTGTGTGTGTGTGTGTGTGTGTGTGTGTGTGTGTGTGTGTGTGAATGTGTGCATGTACGCGCGCGCGCGTGTGTGTATGCATGCATATACCCTCGAGCGTGCGCGATTGCGCGACAGTAAGTAACAGTGTGCGCGCGAATGATAGTGAGTTTCCCGCATCCGCACTATGATAGTAACATATCAACAGATTTGGTGCTTGCTTTGTCACAGACACAGCTTTATTTTTCCGTCCCGTGCGAGACACTTAGTGAAAGGGCCGAACAAACGAGGCAAACGCATTTCTGATCCAACATTTTTGTTGCTGTTGTCCAAGCAGAGGCATGTATCAAACTTGTGTACTAGTTAACTAGGGAAAATTAAATTCACAGAAAGTGATGACGTCATTTTTGCACAATTGTGTGTGTGTGTTGTCATTGTTTGAATATCGCCTGACCACTTGTGTACAAGCTTTCATGCCGTATCTACATTTTCTACAGGAAAATAAACCTAGTCGAGTTTGGTATTAAAAGAATTGTCGGGAATTCGCCTATTCAGTCATCTCAAAAACACAGATATATTACATTTTTCATGACAACCACTAATTATCAAACTAACAGCCCCACTTGTAATGGCCGCTCAGCAATGCCGAACACATTGTTGCCAGACCGGCTTTACACAGATGACATTCAGTTCGCTGAGTAAGCACGGTTAGCTGGCTGGTGGGGAGCAGCCTGCAGAAAACACCTCTTTCCCTGACCTGCGTTCACGGCTTGGCCTCTACAGCTGTGGGCGAGCTGTAAACTCCCCTCCTCTCAAAACGAAGTAGCTTGCTCTGAACAGCCGTGCAGACTATAAAAAAAGGATTGACATTAAAACAGAAATAAGAAATAAAAGAAAGAAAGACAGCGTCATTAATTATAGAAAGTACGTATCGTCATTTAAGAGCACAAAATGACACGAAAACGTGCTCTGCTCTTTACGTTTAGCTTCATGGCCGGGGCATTAACAACAAATCATGCGAATAAAGTACGCAGTCAAATGCCTGAAACCCATTCGTGGATAGAAACAAGAGCGGGGGGGGGGGGGGGGAAAGAGAGAGGGAAGGGTGGATGGAAAAAGAGGGTTGGGAGCGGGGGAGAGAGAGAGAAGGAGAAAAAAAGAGATAGGGCAGTTATAATGGCGACGGAAGGATGGGAGAGACGGAGAAAAGGGAAGACTGTAATTTTAAACTGCTGAGGACGGCGATGCCGGTAAGTACTTTAATTGCATTGTTACAGGGGTACTAACCGAGCCACTGCTTTTGGTAACACTTCATCCCGTTTGCCTTACTGTTCAGCCTAAGCGTTTTACCATTTTCTTCTTCAGTCTGGGCAAGAATTTTACCGTTGGATCACCACGCCGCCATTATGGTGGTGTGAACTGTTTTCCAATTTTAACAATTTGTAATCAGCTGAGTGAGATCCTCGTTCATATAAAAATGCACCAGACTGTTTCAGATTACGTCGGTTGGCAAGGCCCTTACTTCATAACCCCACGGAACAAAAACACACTTTGATAGCGTATGGCCTGGAACCCCTTGGCTTATACACACGTTACGCCATTTTCTCGTCCTGGCTTGGATACCTTGACTCCCACCTTGCCAGGCTGGTGAAGAGATCTGTTCAGTGTTGAACATGATTGTCTTCGCTCTTTCCGTCCCTACACACTTCTGGTGCACTGTGAACGTAGGTGTTGAAATGGCGACCCTGCTGCTCGTGGTCGTTCAGACCCCATGCTGCTCGTGGTCGTTCAGATCCCGTGCATTCTGCTCGTGGTCGTTCAGATCCTCTGCATCCCGCTCATGGTCGTTCAGATCCCGTGCATTCTGCTCGTGGTCGTTCAGATCCTCTGCATCCCGCTCGTGGTCGTTCAGATCCCCTGCATGCTACTCGTGGTCATTCAGATCCCTTGCTGCTCGTGGTCGTTCAGATCCCTTGCTGCTCGTGGTCGTTCAAATCCCCTGCATGCTGCTCGTGGTCGTTCAGATCCCCTGCATTCTGCTCGTGGTCGTTCAGATCCTGTGCATGCTGCTCGTGGTCGTTCAGATCCCCTGCATGCTGCTCGTGATCGTTCAGATCCCCTGCATGCTGCTCGTGATCGTTCAGATCCCCTACATGCTACTCGTGGTCGTTCAGATCCCCTGCATGCTGCTCGTGGTCGTTCAGATCCCTTGCTAGTCGTGGTCGTTCAGATCCCTTGCTGCTCGTGGTCGTTCAGATCCCTTGCTGCTCGTGGTCGTTCAGATCCACTGCATGCTGCTCGTGGTCGTTCAGATCCCCTGCATGCTGTTCGTGGTCGTTCAGATCCCCTGCATGTTGCTCGTGGTCGTTGAAATCCCCTACATGCTGCTCGTGGTCGTTGAGATCCCCTGCATATTGCTCGTGGTCGTTGAGATCCCCTGTATATTGCTCTCGTGGTCGTTGAGATCCCCTGCATATTGCTCGTGGTCGTTGAGATCCCCTGTATATTGCTCGTGGTCGTTGAGATCTCCTGCATATTGCTCGTGGTCGTTGAGATCTCCTGCATATTGCTCGTGGTCGTTGAGATCCCCTGCATGCTGCTCGTCGTCGTTCAGATCCCGTGCATGCTGCTCGTGGTCGTTCAGATCCCCTGCATGCTGCTCGTGGTCTTTGAGATCCACTTCTGCTTGTGGTCGTTGAGATTCCCTGCCACTCAAGGTCGTTCAGATCCCTTGCTGCTCGTTGTCATTCAGATCCCTTGCTGCTCATGGTCGTTCAGATCCCCTGCATGCTACTCATGGTCGTTCAGATCCCCTGCATGCTGCTCGTGGTCGTTCAGATCCCCAGCTGCTCGTGGTCGTTCAGATCTCTTGCATTCTGCTCGAGGTCGGTCAGATCCCCTGCATGCTGTTCGAGGTTGTTCAGATCCCCTGCATGCTGCTCGTGGTCGTTCAGATCCGCTGCTGCTCGTGGTCGTTCAGATCCACAGCTGCTCGTGGTCGTTGAGATCCCTTTCTGCTCGTGGTCGTTCAGATCCCTTACTGATAGTGGTCGTTCAGATCCCTTGCTGCTCGTGGTCGTTCAGATCCCCTGCATGGTGCACGTGGTCATTCAGATCTCATGCATGCAGCTCGTGGTCGTTCAGATCTCCTGGATGCTGGTCGTGGTCGTTCAGATCCCCTGCATGCAGCTTGTGGTCGTTCAGATCCCCTGCATGCTGCTCGTGGTCGTTCAGATCCCCTGCTGCTCGTGGTCGTTCAGATCCACTGCATGCTGCTAGTGGTCGTTCAGATCCCCTGCATGCTGCTCGTGGTCGTTCAGATCCACTGCATGCTGCTCGTGGTCGTTCAGATCCCTTGCTGCTCGTGGTCTTTCAGATCCCTTGCTGCTCGTGGTCATTTAGATTCCTTGCTGCTCGTGGTCGTTCAGATCCCCTCCACGCTGCTCGTGGTTGATCAGATCCCCAGCTGCTCGTGGTCGTTCAGATCGCCTGCATGCTGCTCGTGGTTGTTCAGATCGCCTGCATTTAGTTCGTGGTTGTTCAGATCCCCTGCATGCTGCTAATGGTTGTTCAGATCCCCTGCATGCTGCTCGTGGTCGTTCAGATCCCCTGTATGCTGCTCGTGGTCGTTCAGATCCCCAGCTGCTCGTGGTCGTTCAGATCCCCAGCTGCTCGTGGTCGTTCAGATCCCCTGCTGCTCGTGGTCGCTCAGAGCCCTTGCTGCTCGTGGTCGTTCAGATCCCCTGCATGCTGCTCGTGGTCGTTCAGATCCCCTGCATGCTGCTCGTGGTCGTTCAGATCCCCTGCATTCTGCTCGTGGTCGTTCAGATCCTGTGCATGCTGCTTGTGGTCGTTCAGATCCCCTGCATTCTGCTCGTGGTCGTTCAGATCCCCTGCATACTGCTCATGGTCGTTCAGATCCCCTGCATACTGCTCATGGTCGTTCAGATCCACTGCATGCTGCTCATGGTCGTTCAGATCCCCTGCATGCTGCTCATGGTCGTTCAGATCCCCTGCATGCTGCCTCGTGGTCGTTCAGATCCCCTGCATGCTGCTCGTGGTCGTTCAGATCCCCTGCATGCGGCTTGTGGTCGTTCAGATCCCCTGCATGCTCCTTGTGGTCGTTCAGATCCCCTGCTGCTCGTGGTCGTTCAGGTCCCCTGCATGCTGCTCGTGGTCGTTCAGATCCCCTGCTGCTCGTGGTCGTTCAGGTCCCCTGCACGCTGCTTGTGGTCGTTCAGATCCCCTGCATGCTGCTCGTGGTCGTTCAGATCCCCTGCATGCTGCTCGTGGTCGTTCAGATCCCCTGCATGCTGCTCGTGGTCGTTCAGATCCCGTGCCGGCTGCTCGTGGTCGTTCAGATCCCGTACATGCTGCTCGTGGTCGTTCAGATCCCCTGCTGCTCGTGGTCGTTCAGATCCCCAGCTGCTCGTGGTCAAGAATGAAATCTAGCGCTTTCAAAATAGCAAATAACGGCTGTAAATATAGAGCATCCTTTTGTGACATGGAATTTCTTTCTAATGTTAAGCGCTGGTGTTACAAAAGAAGCTCCAACATCGGAAGTATCTGAAACAGAACGATCCGTGAAAATGTGTAGATAGGAATCGTATTTCCTATATATAAAGTTCCTGGCATAGGATGACAGTCACAGAAGATTATCGTTTTTATTAAGATCTCCGTAAGCGTAGAGATTTCTGCCTGCTATGAGTCAGAATCTGAGGCACCTTTTTCACTGTGGCCTGGACTGCTGCTTGGTCTGTCGTTCCGTTTCTTTTGTATTGACGGAGTTTTCTTCGGTGCCATGTTCGCATTGACCAAAAACCAAAACAAACAAACAAACAAACAAAAACAAGCAAACAATCAAACAACCAGCAGATCGACGTTCCTTGAATGCTGTCCAATTTGTTAAATTTGACCGTTTTCTAAATAAATCAAGTTATTGTAAGTAAGACCCCTCAAAACTGTGTACTTTGGCAATGAGTCGTGTAGGATATATTTTGTTTGCTTTCAGGGTTTTTATGAAAAGAAATTGTGTCGTCGTGAACAATCAGTTTGGAAACGGTTTCGGTCACAACTTTTGCTTCGTGGAATTTATGTCTTTGCTATTTCACTTGTAACACATCCTCGCACGCGCACGCACACACACACACACACACACACACACACACACACACACACACACACACACACACACACACACACACTCAAGACTCAAGACTCAAGATATTTTATTCATGTTAGGCCTCAGCCTATCACGAAGGAGGATGTGAATATGCAACTGAACGAAGGTATATGTAGCAAATTCAAAACGAAAGCTAACAATAATATAGAACGTATTCATGTAGTCACAGCATCTCTCGTTTTAAACCCTTTATATAAAAATAATGAAAGATTATGTACGTCTTCCGATACCGTCGATGACAGTAACAAACTCAATTTAAACAGTGAAGGATATCTATTATATTTAGGATTAATTAACGTTTTATGTGTACGTCCAAGTACTGGGCAACAGAGAGCAAAATGCACCTCATTTTCTTCGCGTTCATTACATGGGGACAAATTAAATCGTTAGACATAAACGTTCTGAATCGATAACGGTGTATCACCAAATCAGTAATCCTGATCCTAAATCTAGTTGTAATATATTGCAGATGCTTATCAATATCTAGATATAAATAAGGTTTTAAACTGTGGTCACTGCAAAAGGTTCTGTACAAACTGAACTTGTCACTGGTTTGGATTTGACTGGACCAATTTTGCCATCGGCAGTCAATAAGCCTTTGTTGAAAACAACGTATAAAACCGCGCACACTCCCAACACCTTGATTCGCCCAAACAAAACCAAATCCATACTTAAACAAACACAAGCGAATATTTGTTACCTAGTTTTATTACCTCTTGCATCCAGGTCACATAGCATATCATAAGCTTTACGCGGAATCTTGCAGTTCTGCATTTTGAATCAGCTTAATCCAATAGCGAATGCACTTAACAGCAGAATTTATATATATTGGATAGCGATTTCTTTCACCATAAACAAAGTCATTCGGTGTTCGTCACGTCTACTCCTAAAGGTTTCTCCAAAGCAAATAAATGAACTGATTCACAATGAACAACAGCATTTTCTAGGCCCATGTTTCAGAACCATACTGCACAATTGGCCTTATCTGAGAATCAAATAATTTCATGAATGAATTAAAGAGGTTGTTGAACATGTTTAACCTTTTCAGAAGATAAATCAAAACATTTTTGCTCTGCTTGCAAGGTCTTTGCATGCAGCAGTAAAGCTCAAGCGCGTAGAAGAAGTATTCCTAAGTATTTGTACACGTTAACTACAGGCATTGCAACACCATCATATAACAATTTTTCTCTCACACTCAAATAGCAACCCTTCCGAAAGACTATTGCTTTTTGTCATATTAACTTTAAGCTGAATAGATGTAGAGGGATGCTCTAAGCTATTCAGTTGTGTCTGCAAACCTGTAACTGTCTCCGCCATCAAAACAGCATCATCAGCCAACAACAGAATAAATATTTCAAATACGGCAAGTGAAAATCTAGCACCATGTCTTCCATTGTTGATAACTCCTACCGCTAATTCGTTAATAAAACGAGAGAACAGAACAGGGCTGCAGGCATCTACTTGTCTTAATCCTGATGTGCAGGCAATGTAATCAGTTAACTTAGAACCACATCGAACTTTAGCTTTGACATCATTGTACATGCTTTTAATACATTTAAATAACTTACCTTTAATACCATTTTTAAGAGAACTGACTGGAGAAGATTTCGATTGATCGTATCAAATGCTTTTTCGAAATCTATGAATGCAACATACAATTTTCGATTGTAACAGAACTATTTCTATATCAGAGCTAGTAAATCCAGCTTGAAATTCACCTGTGATATTGTTTCCTACCACCCATTCTTGCAATCTGTTTTTTACCACCATATCAAATAATTTACTGCTAATATCACTCAAAGAAGTTCCCCTTTAATTGTTGGGATTATTGTTATCACCTTTTTAAAATAGGCTGAATAACAGATTCAGACCAGTTGTCAGGGAATATACCATTATCAAATAGCTTATTAAATAATTGCAGGAAAATAATGTATAACCCGATCATTCGAATTCCTTAAGAACTCGCCAGTAATGCCATCGGGACCAGATACTTTCGGTTTTTTACTTTTCTTAAAAAGCAAAGAGAGAGAGAGAGAGAGAGAGAGAGAGAGAGAGAGAGAGAGAGAGAGAGAGAGAGAGACTGAGAGACAGAGAGAAAGAGAGAAAGAGAGAGAAAGAGAGAGACCTTACATTCCACATCACCTTCCGCTTCCCTCACACATCGTTTGAGGTTGTGCAGGTAGTGTTTTCATCGCAGCAAAATACCGTTCATTTCTGGTGCATTTATCGTACTTTTCCTAGTGTCCTAGCTGCAAAACTAGTACAGTTATTCTTGGTGATGTGAATTCTCATTTTGATGAACCACACCGTCCAAATACGGCAAAAATGATTGATATTTTGAGCATGTTTTCTTTTGTTCAGTCAGTGTCCCAACCCACCCATAACCGTGGACATATTATTGACTGGGTCATGTTCCGACCTCAAGATAACATTGTTCAATCCACTTCAGTGTCACAGGAACTCAGCTCCGACCATTTTTGCATTCTTTGGGATCTCCTCTTAGAGACTCCCCCAGCTCCTGTCATCTACAAAGAGGCCCGCAATTTACGTGCCTTGGACAAAGAAGCCTTCAAGCACTTCTCCTCGACCGTGTCGCCTGATCTGTGTCCCTCAGTGGAACAACTAGACTCCACTCTGCGTAATGTGCTGGATAAACATGCTCCTGTCACTCGCTATAAGGTCAAGACCGGACATTCTGCTCCATGGTATCCCGTTGTCAAGGAAGAGCTCAGGGAGGCAAAGAGAGAGAGAGACATCGTGCAGAAAGACGAAAGAATAGAACTGGGCTTACTGTTTTTAATCAGATTTATACCACTGCAAAACGAAAAGTTAGAAGACTTGTTGAAAAAGCAAAAAATATCTATCACAGTGCTCAGGTCATAGAGAGTAAGTCTGTCAAACAGTTATCTAAAGTGTGTGGTAAACTGCTGGGCAACGTTAAGTCTTCGCCCCTTCCCACTTCGGCCCCCCTCAGTCAGCTTCCAAAAGTTTTTAGTGATTATTTTACATCAAAGATCTCTAATGTTCGTTCCGAACTTGATCATCTTAGCGGCTCCTTCTCCATAGGCTCCTGTAATTCTGATTCGGTGGTGGTTTCTAACTTTGACATGTTTAATTCTGTATCACAGTGTGATCTCAGAAAAATCATTTTAAAGGCAAAACCTACCAGTTGCTCTCTTGACCCTATTCCAACTCCTTTGCTGGTTGAATGTCTTGACGAATTACTCCCAACCCTTACCTACATTGTTAATGAAAGTCTATTGTCGGGCTGTTTTCCATCATTACTTAAGGCCGCTGTAGTCAAACCCCAATTGAAAAAGTCATCCCTAGATCAAAATATTTTAAAGAACTATTGTCCAGTATCAAACCTGTCATTCTTGTCAAAAGTTATTGAGAAAGTTGTTCTTGATCAACTCTTTGACTATTTAAACACACACTCTTTGCTCAGCCCCAACCAGTCTGCTTACCGACCCTCGCACAGTACTGAGACGGCACTGATCAAGATCACCAATGATATTCTGTCTGCCCTGGATTGTGGCGATGTATCTTTGTTGACTTTGCTTGACTTAAGTGCAGCTTTTGACACTATTGATCACTCTCTCCTTGTTCACACACTCCATTGTCATTATGGCATTGTCCGGTCTTGGTTTCAGAGCTACTTAACAAACCGCACACAGTCTGTCATCATAAATGACTCCTTATCTAAGGCAGAACCATTATCTTTTGGCGTACCCCAGGGCTCAGTATTGGGTCCTGTCCTATTTATTATGTATACAAAACCTCTCCATGCTCTTATCGAACGACAGTCCATCTCTAACTTGTCATATGCAGATGACACCAAACTTTACAACTCTTGTTAGCCAGTGGAAATAGATAAAAATATACAGAATATGCAAAATTGTATTAGTCAGGTAAAATCTTGGATGACTGAACATAAATTGAAGTTAAATGATGATAAAACTGAGGCACGTCTCATTCACTCGAAGAAATCCTTCTTACACTGTCCTAAACCATCCAATATTCATATTGGAAACTTTAATGTTGCGCTCTCCCCTTTTGCACGCAACCTAGGATTTATTATATCTGATGACTTATCACTTGACAAGCACACATCGCACATTTTCAAATCAGCTTATGCAGCTCTACGCCAGATTAGTTCTATTTGTCACTACCTCATAATAGCAGCAACAAAAACATTAGTCTGTGCCTTTGTCCCCTCTAGACTTGATTATTGCAACGCCCTTTTAGCGGGATCCCTAAAAGATCTATAGATAAGCTACAAAAGGTGCAAAATTCAGCTGCAAGACTAGTATTTAAGGCTAAAAAAAGAGATCATGTTACACCTTTGTTACAAACCCTACACTGGTTGCCAGTTGAAGCACGCATTCAGTATAAGCTGTCCCTCCTTTGCCACGATTTCTTCTCAAAGTCTTCTCCAGCTTATTTTTCCCATCTGCTGCCCATTTACTCACCATCCCGACCACTCCGGTCGTCTGCAGATCATCTGACTTGGTGCATGCCGAGGACTCGCACTAGGACTTTTGGCGAACGTTCTTTTTCATTTGCTGCCCCAAGACAATGGAATTCACTGCCCAAATCTATCCGCTATGTTCAGCCAAAATCATCTTTTAAAAAGGCATTAAAAACATATCTATTTAAATTGCATTATGATTCCAAATAAACACCCATCTTTATTAATGTCCTTGTTTTACAACAAAACATTAGGTAATCAGTCATTTTATATCTTGTCATATTGCTCTGTGTCTGAGTGTGTGTGTGTGTGTGTGTGTGTGTGTGTGGTGTGTTGTGTGTGTGTGTGTGTGTGCGCGCGTGTGCGTGTGCGTGTGGGTGTGTGTGTGTGAGTGTGTCTGGGTGTGTTGTGTGTGTGTGTTGAACAGGTTGTCCTTGTTGACATATCGTTTTACAAATGAGCTATAAATCTTATATGTGTGAAATTTATTGTTCTAATTTGCTTGTTCATTTTAAATGCTTTATGTTATTGTTCTTGGTGACATAAGCTTATGTATTTCGTGTATGTTGTACCTTTTTATGTTTTCATGTAAAGCGCGGTGAGCGCGCTCGTAGACCGCGAAACCGCGCAATAGAAGTCCGCACATTAAAAGTTCAAAAAGACAGAGAGAGAGAGACAGAGAGAAAGAGAGATTATAGTAAATAAGTAGAGATATGTGTGTCTGTGTGTGTGTCTGTGTCTGTGTGTGCGCCTGTGTGTGCGCCTGTGTGTGCGCCTTTGTGTGTGTCTGTGTGTGTGCATGCGTCGCGCGCGCGCGCGTGCGCGCGCGCGCGCGCGCGTGTGTGTGTGTGTGTGTGTGTGTGTGTGTGTGTGTGTGTGTGTGTGTGTGTGTGTGACAGCAAATGACGGTGATCAAGCTAAAGCTGCTGTTCCTGCCCGTCCTGGTTGTAAGCGGGCTATGGCTGACATGGTACCTCCACACCGCCTCCCACACCAGCACTTTCATCAGATCCTCTGACCAGCCTGATGACGCCGCCTTGGCTGGCACTTCCCCCAAGTTCTACAGGGCTGACGTCATTAGCTCGAAGACCCCTGATGTCAAGGTTGACGTCACTCCCTTCAAGTCCCACAGGGCTCGCAACAAGGATCATGCGCCTGACGTCAAGAGGTCGCAAACCCCTCACGTCAAGGCTGACGTCAGCAAACAGGATTCCATCACGCTTCCCGCCTGTCCCCCAGTGCCACCGAATTTGGGTGAGTACATTTTGGCCAAGTAACCTTTCCCAGGAGAATGACGAGTGTGCCACTCAGCAATGAAAACTGGGTGAAGTCAGTCCACAATCTGTGTTTTCTGCCATCGGCTTGACCGCTCTGTAAAAAATCTTGAGCTCATGACTGTTTCTCTGCCATTGCTTCCACGATCCAAACTCTTTTTATCTGTTTTCTGTTGTTGTTGTTGTTGTTGTTGTTGTTGTTGCTATTGCTGTTGTTGTTGTTGTTGTTGCTGCTGCTGCTGCTGCTGCTGCTGCTGCTGCACTGCTGCTGCTGCTGCTGTTGTTTTTGTTGTTGTTGTTGTTTTGCTGTTGTTGTTGTTGTTGTTCTTCTTCTTCTTCTTCTTCTTTTTCAGTTTATTGTTTTCCCCCAGTTATACATTTTTTTCTCCAACCAGTCCCTTACACACCATGCGTAGTCTGTATGTTCTCTTACAAATGGACATAGTCTTGATGATTTTAGTGTTCTGATGTTTGATACAAAAATGTCTGGGATTGTTATTGTTCTAATGTGTGGTGTATTGGCACTCTCAGACTGATTATGTGTTGCTTATACAAAGAGAACAATAAAATTGAAGCAAAAAAGAAAAAAAAAACTTGTCTTTTAATTATTATCTTTTCTTTCAGTTTTTCCCACAGAGAGAGAGAGAGAGAGAGAGAGAGAGAGAGAGAGAGGACAGACAGACAGACAGACAGACAGACAGAGACAGAGACAGAGAGACAGAGAGAGAGAAAAAGACAGGCAAACAGTTTGTTGTGAATCGTCCCACCAGTTGGCTGTTCCCCAATGAGGCCAGCCTTATAGCGAAACGAAATAGTCTACAAGGAAGGCATGAAGAAAGCCCAGAGACGTGACAATAGGCGTGAGCTGTAATATTGCATTAAATGTGCAGGTGATTACCAAATATGATATATAGTAGAAAGCTGTATACTGATATAAGGTTGAATACAAATTTTGTTGATTTCCCTTTTCTTCATTCTTGCACCCAAAGCCATCCTGAAGAGAGGAATGAAAACGAAAGTCACGGACGACGCCCGGTGAGAGCGAACCAAATCCGGGAGAGGGAAAGAGGGGAAAAGAGGCGGGCCGCGGAGGGGGGGGGGGGGGGGATCGGGAGAGGGGCGGCGGCAATTCACTTGTCCCGCAAGTTGGACTGTTCCGCGTAAAAATCCACAAGGGAGACAAGAGGAAATCCAAGAAGTGAGATGGCAACTGTGCGCGCGCGCGCGCGCCACCGCGCCCGAATCACCAACACATCACAATCACCAACGCTTCTAATTACAGAAAAATTAGCAAATGTGTAATCTAGTAAATGTCTGGGTTCATTATTATGACTTTAATGATATCTTTATCTGTATCTTTTTATCACTCTGATAGGTTCTGTTTTTTGTTTATATGTTTGTTTGTTTGCGTAGCAAATTTGTAACGGGTTGAACAATATTCTGTTAGATTCTATATGTTGCGTATATTCAGTTCTCGTTCAAAAATAGACTGTAGAGGCAACGCCGATTCTGTTTTTTTTTTTTTTTTTTTTTTTTTTTGAAAATACTAATGCACATTTTACCAATCAAAATAATATGATTTATATATTGGTGTTTTTTTGTTTTTTTTGCAATGCAGAGAGATTGTGACGCCAAACAGTACGTCAGTCACAGATAATTTCAACTTAATGTTTGTTTTTAGATAAATCTTCTTTTCTATAAACCTCCTGAAGCTGCGTGCTACTGGGCACTCATAGAAAAAACGCTCCATGTAATCAACAGTATCACAACAGTAAGAGCACTTGTTATTTTCTTTTACTTTCATTTTATGAAGAACAATATTTGTAGGGTAGATATTATGAAGTATCTTCCAGTGTAAAACTCTTAATCTTGTTTCTTTTGTGACCTCTCTTGCTCTACGCCACGATGTTTCATCCAGATGAAATCCAAGTTTTCTGCGCCAAAAATAGAAGGCACATGGAATTTCTGGTTCTTTTTTAGTTTGTAATAATTTCTTGATTATTTTAGGCTTTTTATTATATTGGCTTGCATCACATTTCGTGGTGTCTTGTTCTTCTACCCCAGTCATAATCCACTGAAACCAGTGTTTAGGGATAGAGTTAACAAGAATGTTATATTCTAACATTGTATTTGCCCTGTTTTGTTCAATCAGTCCAAGTATTTCTTCTAAGGAAAGTATTCTCTTTTCTGTGTGGTGGATTATGTGTTTGACTTGATCAATACCTTTCCTTTGCCAACTCTCAAAAAACAGTGTTTTATTTTTGTAATTTATTAATGAGTTGTTGAATAACAATTCATTCAGAAAATTGGTGCGGCTTATTTCTTCTGCCTTTTTAATATGTTTATTGTCTAGGTAAGTGGTTATGATTTCCTTCCAAAATTCATTATCAATTCTGTCCAATCCCTTAACCGAATTAGATTTAGTGTTGATAAGAAAAATGTTGTTATGTTTAGCGAGTTTATCTAGATGCCACCTTGGTATTGAAGTCCAGTTTTGTTGATCTGTGGCTTCAAAAAGTTTTCCGACCCATTGTAAATGTAGATGTTTTTGAAATGTTATCATGTTTATCATGCTAAGGCCACCCTCTTCATGTTCAGCCTCCATGACTTTTCTCTTTACTTTTTCAAACGCTTTTCTATTGCTGAATTTTTTCTGCCATATAAATTTGTAGAGATAAGTGTTTATCTTAGTCAAAATTTTGTTGGGAAGACCAATTGATTGCATCACGTAGACGAATTGGCTAATTATAAACGTCTTTATTACAATAATTTTTCCTTGAATAGACAGATCTCTTTTACTCCAATCTTTTTTGTTTTTTGCATACGATCTATTCTGGATAACCAGTTCTCTTCTATATTTGTTGCCATCTTGTTTGACTCAAAATAAATACCTAATATTTTAATTTTATTAACTATGGAAACTGGCACATTATATTCTTCGTTTTGTCTACCTATCTGAAGGGCTTTTGTCTTATGAACGTTCATTTTCAAGCCTGAAAATGTTTCAAACCAGTTTATTATTTCCAACGATTTATTAATGTCTTTTTTGTTTTTTTTAAGAATAGGGTTGTATCATCGGCCATTTATTTTATTTTCAAACAACAAGAAGCTCTTTCTGCAGAGTGAGGTAGTCTGATACCTTCAATAGTACTATTTCTCACCTTGATGGCTAGTACTTCAACAGCTAATACAAATGCAAGGGGTGAAAACGGACATCCTTGTCTAATACCACATAACACGGCGAAAGGTTCTGAAATCCATCCTCCATGGTTTATGCTACTTGAGGTATTGTTGTTAAGCACATAGATCCATCTTTGGAACTCAGCTCCGAAGCCAAAGATATCGAAAACGTGCTTCATAAATGGTTTTGAAATCGAGTCGAAGGCTTTGAAGTAGTCGACTGCCAGCAGATATCCATCTTTATTTGTTTTATTCAGATAGTTTATCGCATCGTCTATTGATCTTATTACTGTAGGAATGTTTCTACCCTTAATAAAACCCACCTGATTGTCGTTTATCAGTTTATGTATAACTTTACCGAGTCTTTCTGCCATTACTTTAGCTAGTATTTTGTAATCAGAATTAGTCAGTGTTATTGGTCTCCAATTGTGTATTTGGTCTCTGTCTAAATCCTTGCCTTTGTGTAGTAGCATAATTATTCCTTGTTTTTGTGTATAAGAGAGTTCTCCCGTAAAGAATGATTCCACATAAGATTCTGTTATCACTTTAGACAGTTTACTCCAAAAAACGTTTAAAAATTCGATGGTAATGCCATCACTGCCAGGCGCAGACCAATTTCTTAATTTATTCAGGGCGTACGTTGTTTCCTCTATCGAGATCATTCCTTCGCATAGGTCAGCTTCGTATTTTTCTAGTCGTGGGTATGTCACGTTTTCTAAAAACTGGTTAGTTGCCTCTTTAACATTGTCTACATTTGTAGATTGATCGTAGAGGTTTGAGTAGGACAACTGTTCTTGCAATATATCATTTTGGTCAGTTATTGTTTCACCCGTATCTTTGCGTAGTCTTGTAATAATTTTTCTCATTCCTCTTGATTTTTCTAGATTACAAAAGTATTTCGTGTTCCGTTCACCATCTTCGACCCATTTTGTTCTTGATCGAACTTGTGCACCCTTAGCTTTGTCCATGTGCATCATTTCAAACTGCTGTTTAAGTTGAGGAAGTCGGGCGCAAGCTTCTTTGTTGTCAGTGTTATGAACTAGAATATTCTCCGTTTCTTTTAGCTGCATTTGTATCCTTTGAAACTCAAATTTTTTTTACAAGACAGATCTTTCCCATACTCGCTACAAAAGTTTCTGATTTCCATCTTACGTAATTCCCATTTTTCTATGTTTGAAGTGTTTTCATTAGAGTACTTATCTAGCAGTTCGTCGAGTAGGTTGTTCATTTTTTGTAAGAAATCAGGGTTTTTTAAGTAACTGTTGTTGAATTTCCAGTATCCTGGACCGCGCTGGAATTCACTGCTGTTAAACTCACAAACTATAGCTTTATGATCGGAGTTAGGAACCGTCAATAATTCTGAAGAAACACAGAATTGCAACATTCCCTCCGAGGCGAAACAATAATCCAGGCGTCGCGCTATAAATGGATTATTTCTGTTCCAACTGTATTCTTTTTTATCCTTATGAAATGAACGCCATGTGTCGATTAATTCCAATGAATTCGTAAGCTTATTGAATTGGCTCACTTCGGCGTCACGGTGAGGTTGCCCTGATATAATGTCTAACTTGTTATTGAGTACACAATTAAAGTCCCCCACTAAAACTAAGTTTTGCGGGGAGAATTCATTGCATTTTTCTTGTACATCCTTGAAAAAGGCTATTTTGTCTCCTGCATTGTTTGGAGCGTATGTGTTTACAAGAATGAAATCATAATTCTCGTTTTTGACAGATACAGCTAAGATTCTGTTTTGTGACAGTTTCAAACTAATTTTTCCATAGAAATTTTTTGAGACTAGAATAATCTCGCCTTTACTCCTATTGGTACCTTCATTGTAGTAAATCTCCCCTCCCCATTGTTTTTCCCATATAGGTAAGTCGTTCCGCGTTAAATGAGCTTCCTGTAAGCACACTAAATCAAAGCGTTTGCTTTTCAGGTAATGAAATACTGATAATCTTCTAAGATTATTTTTTAATCCTCTAACATTCAGAGTAACAATACGCATTTTATCCATACCAATACATGGAAATATATGTTGAATTTTCTTAGCATTCGCATTCTTGAATCACAGTCCGTAAATCGATGTATGACCATCAACAGGTCGCCTGCGGAGCGATAGACAATCAGCCATATACCTCTCTTTCCTCACGGTCGGAATCATGAGGAGGAGGGGGGTCAGACCGATCGAACTCAAATCTGGGCTGCTTGCTCCCTGATGCCCTCGGACTGTTGGTGTCCCTCCGGCGTTTGGGCGTTTCCGACCGGTGTCGTGAGGAGCTGCCAAGCTGCATAGAGGAGTGGATGGTCGTCTGCCGTGAATTCGGCCGTCCTCTAGTTTCTTGATCTTTGTTTGTTTTTCTTTGTGAATTTCTATCCTCTCTCTGTCGTTCCACTTTATCACATCCATGTTCACTCTGTTCACTCTCACTGTCATTTTTTCTATCACACTCTCCCTTCACACCAGTTTCATCCTCTCGGTCATTTTTTGCCGGACCAGCCACTAAAAGCTCATACTGTAAATCCCCACGTTTGTGGCCTGGTTTTTGACAGGCTCTGCACACGATGTCATTCGTACAGTCGGTGACATGGTGACCTTGTTCCAAACATTTGCTAATTTTCAGCATTTTCTTCAGGGGCGTAGTGGGGACGGTAATGAATACAAACCTTCTTCCGGTGAGGAAACGTGTGAGTTTACCGTCGACGTCTCTGGCTCTTTCAGTTTTTATTTGAGAGCGCATTTCGCATCCTGCTTTTGTTAATGCGTGCTCTATCTCTGAGTCTGCTACGGAAATAGGCACATTGTCTATCCAGACTTTGGTTGATGGTTTCTCCTCCCCAGTTTCGTTCCTCAGAATAAAGGGGTTTGTGTTTTTCACTTGGAGTAAGACACCTCTCACCTTTATTCCTTGAACTAGGAGCTGTGATCTGGCGTCTTTGGTCGCTGGGTAGAGTCTCCATAGCCCGTTGATCAGCTGGGCGCCGACCATGGAGCCCTGGCCTGCCACCCGTTCCGCCGCCACACACATCTCCAGGACCGTAGCTGGACGGTCGGAGGAGACATTCGGAATGTCTCTAGTTTTGAGAAAAACCGGGTTGACTCCAGCAGACATCTTTAACTATCGAAGGAACGGACATGATGGCTGAAAAAGGCGAATCAAAACAACGATATCCTTATCAAACAGTCCAGTTGACAGATCGAGTTGACACAGCAAGGTTGTTGCCAAGTCGATCGAACGAAAGAACGAACTCAGTTCCCACTCGGTTTGCAGAGAACGACAAGAGCTGAAAAAAGTGTGACCGCTCGCCACGGCAGTCGCTCACCAAGTTCTCACTTCTTCTTCTTCTTCTTCCTCCTCCTCTCTCCTCTTCTTCTTCTTCTTCTTCTTTACTCGCGACGGTACATACAGTTCTACGCACCTTTTACTAATGGCACTGCCATTCGTCAGAACGCTGTCAGACATGTCGAATTGTACAACGCTCTAGAACAAGCATGTTTTCCACTGCACAGGTCGTAACAGAGGTTCTGATGGCCATTAAACTGGATCTCCCCACACCCGCCCAGCCTCCCTCTCCCTTCCAAAATTTCTCCACTCCCCTCCCCCCTCTCTCTCTTCTCTCTCTCTCTCTCTCTCTCTCTCTCTCTCTCTCTCTCACCCAGTCGATCTGTGTCTCACCACCCAGATACACAAATTCCACTAGGATGCACCAATAAAAGCAAGCAAGCGCGCACAGCGAGAGAGAGCGAGCGAGCGAGAGAGAGAGAGACAGACAGACAGACAGGCAGACAGACAGAAAGACAGACAGACAGTAAGTCAGACATACAGACAGAGAAAGGTACACACATAGACGCCCCCCCCCCCCCCCCCCCGCCCACACACACACACACACACACACACACACACACACACACACACACACGCACACACACACACACACACGCACACACACACACACACACACACCACCACGCACGCACGCACGCACGCACGCACGCACGCACGCACGTACGTACGCACGCACACACACACACACACAACACACACACACACACACACACACACACACACACACACACACACTCACACACACGTTCCACAAGTTCATCGCAAAATCAGCTGATACACACATGACAACCTCCTCCAAGTTGCTTTGCTGTGTATCTGCAGTGGGCTTCAAGTGGATCTTCAAGGACGTGGACAAGCCCATGAAAACTCTGGAACAAGAGTGGGGTGACATACTGAAACCCGGAGGTCACTACGCCCCACCGGACTGTCTTCCCAAGGATCGAACCGCCATCATCATCCCCTGCCGGAACCGCTGGCCCCATCTGCGTATTTTGCTGAACCATCTCATCCCCGTGTTGATACGTCAGCAGCTGTCCTTCAGTCTCTTCGTCCTCGACTCGGTGAGATGAAGGAAAGTAGTAGAACCAACCTGTGTGTGTGTGTGTGTGTGTGTGTGTGTGTGTGTGTGTGTGTGTGTGTGTGTGTGTGTGTGTGTGTGTGTGATATCTACTTGATATTCGACGAACATAGGAATAGTCTTTGTATGACTGTCTCAGGGAAGGGTGTGTTGTGTGTGTGTGTGTGTGTGTGTGTGTGTGTGTGTGTGTGTGTGTGTGTGTGTGTGTGTGTGCACGCACGCGCGCGCGTGCGTGCGTGCGAGAGTGTGAGTGTGCATGTGAGTGTGCATGTGTGTGTGTGAGAGTGTGAGTGTGCATGTGAGTGTGCATGTGAGTGTGCATGTGTGTGTGTGTGTGCGCGCGCGCGCGCGCACGCGTACATGCATGTGTGTGCGACTGCGCTTATATAGCTGTGTGTGTATGAACGTGCATGTGAAAGGTGGGGGAGAAATAAGAATAGAGAGAGGAAGAAAGGGGATGAGACAGACATGGGAAGTTTTTGAACATTATCAGTTATATGTATGAAAGTAACTAAGAATGGCGTGAGTAAATGAAAACTTGACAATAAAAGAAAAAGACCATCTGGGCTGTCAATGGAATATTCAGCACACACAAAAATCAATCAGTGAAGTGTTATTCAACACCTTATTAAAAGGCAACAAAACAATAGCCCATAAAAGAACTGATTTCCCAGTCGTTTTCAAATGAAGTTCTCTTGAATCTCTTGAACAATGCATGAGTAGATGAGGAACTGGTCACTGATTTCCGCGATAACATTTTATGTTTGTGTTATCCTTTGTGCGAAGGGCGTTCAGATGCAATCTGTTGATCAGGTTTGGATTCATCTAGAACGAGGCTCGGAAGACTCTGGCTAAGCAAAGCTTCGTGTTTTTGTACGGTTTGATTTTTTTTTTTTTTTTTTTTTTTTTTTTTTTTTTTTGCATACATCTCTGGCTGTACTGAGAGTGTGAAAATTGAAGTCTTATATAAACTTATCGTATGATGCTGACTTTACAAGTTTTTAACCGTCTAAATCTAACCCAAATCAACCTTGAACCTGCAACGTTGCAGGCTCCCCTTCTTGCAGCTCTGTCAACCCATTCATTGGAAGCCGTCCCGCAGAGTGAGAGGGTACCCAGCAAAACGTCACACTGGTTCCTTTCATCCATTTTTGATTAAGAGATTAAGTCTCCAACACAGATAAGGAATGTACGCATGTCAATGTTTAGGAGACATTGTTGTGGAAATGGAGAATAATTATGACCGAGGGCCAGAAATACTGCAACAAGTACGGGAGTGAAAACGGAGACATAATTACTAATACAATGCTTTTTTTCTCACTTTAATTCTTGTATGACGAAAGCTGCGCCAGCTTCCCGGTTATAAACAACAAAGCTATCTATCAGGATTTTAGACGGTTAGAATGTTGACTTTTCAGAGTGAGAACACGCAAAACCAGTATGTGCGTGTGTGCGTGTGTGTGTGTATGTGTGCATACATGTGTGCATATGCACGCGTGTGTGTATGCATGTGTGCGTGCATATGTGTATGACCATGATTTGTGGCTTTCTGCCGTGCAGAACGTCAGTGGTCGTATGTTTCCTCTGGCAGTGGTAACCTCATGTTCGATCAATCTAAGAACGTGGTTGTGTCCCCATGTGTACTTTCCGTAGGTGAGCAATGCCTTGCATCAACTCAAGACATGTTCCACAATTTGTTTGCCTCGACAGGGTTATCTGATTTTCCCCCATATTCCCGGGTATGAATTCGAGGGCAGGAGATAATGTGTACATCTCAGGGTGAAGCTGATCCTGAGACGTGTGTGTGTGTGTGTGTGTGTGTGTGTCATGTAATGGAATTCCAGCTGAGACTTCTGTGGAGTGCGTTTTACATACGTAGTCCACTGCCCCTTTCAGCCGCGCGGGACTGCCCTCTGAATAGTCTTAGTATCCTCTTCTTTCCTCAGTCCATGTATTCCTGTGTCTGTTTTTCGCTTTCACCTTTTCCTTTGACCACCACTTCACTTCTGTTGATCCCAAGTCTATGTCTCGTAGTCTGCGTGTGTCCTGTTATTTCTCTCATCTGAAGGTTTTCCCTTGCCTTCTTCACTGCCTCATGAACTGCCCACTTCCTGCCAGTCTTTGGCTTCGGATGAATTGTTCTAACAACCTTGCTTCCAGAGTCCTCGAGGATGGTCAGTAACCTTGCTTTGCCCATTTTATACTGCTCCAGAAGCCTACTTGTGAAATGACTTCCAGGGTATTTGTTCGTGTTAATCACAACCGTCTTCTTGTCTTCGTAATACCACACTTCATAGAAAGATAGTAACGCTGCTCTTATCCATATTTAGTTTAAATTTCATTACCGCCCCACATAAATTGTTTGTGCCTGCAGACCCACAACTGTTTCAGACAAAGGAGAAATATCATTAGCAAAAAGTCAAATAAAAAAAACTCAATAATTTTTTTTAATCACCACATTATCTTCCATCATTAATTACTTCTATTGCAATTTCATTTTTACAAGAAAAAAGAATAGGAATACATACTTGTCCTTCGTTAACACCTTGAGTACAATTAACATAATTACTTGATTTATCCCTGTATCTCGTTCTAGCCTTAACGTCTCAATACATACATCTTACTCAGCCAGATATCTTTCCTTTCATACTCTATTGTTATTGGCTAAAAAAAGGGTTTTTTTTTCAGAAATCGTATTTTAAAAAAAGCTCTTATTAAAATTGATAAATGTCACATAGAGTTTACGATTACTTCCAAAATGTTTTTGGACACATCGATTAACGTGAACATATGATCTAAAGTCGATTAATCTTTCTTCCTTAATCTGTTACTCATAATAGAAGCGTATGATGTACTACTTATGTTGCATAATGCTATACCTTTATAACTGTAAGCATTATGTTAGATCTTCTTTTTTATACAAAGGTACCTAAGCGAACTCTGTCCTCTTCACAGGAAAGAAAGACACCTTTATAAAACATCCATTAGATAATTTGACAAGGACATCTACTACAATGTCTTTAGACTTTTTAAATTGTTCGTTTACAAAATTATCTTATCCAGCTGCTTTACAATGTTTGAGCTTTCTTATGGGTAGGAGGACCTCTTCTCCTCTTCGGTTTTAAACATGAGATCTTGACAATCCTGTTCATATTTATTTCAAAAGACACTTCGAAAGTATTCAAACCAATCATTAACAATAATGTTATTTGCTGGTTGTGATTTTTTTTTTTTACGCAACGGTTTCTTTAGACTTTGCCGAAGCTGTTTCTTCTAACTCCGTTAGTAATGCATTCTCATACGTTTTTCTTTCCCGGTGCAGAAGTTTCTCTGTTCCGGCCCAGCTGCACAGTTGTGCACACAGTGTTCCTCTTTACAAGATTTCTCATTTCTTAATCTCGCGTTTCTCTTTGAGGCATCCCATTACGCATCGTAATGATCAGATCTTTTATTGTTTCATTTACACACTCTTCCATACGCATCGCTCGTTCTTCCAAACTATTGTGAAATAAGACAAGGGTCCATGAATATCAAGATGAATTAATCTCATAGCATTGATAACGATGGTCGACGAGTTTCCAGATAAATCTAGCCGAAGACGGATGTGAACATGACAGGATCCAACATGTTGAGCTGTTTCGAAAATCTTTCTTTTCATCATCCTTGGAAAAACGTGTTTCTTCGGCAACTTGAAGTAGTTGAGTAGTCCTAAAACAGGCAGCTAACTTGTGTGAGGAATATCAAGGGGTTAGCGTCGGGGGATGAGCTGGGGAGTGTGAGGATGGGGGGAGGGGGGGGGGGATATCATTGTGAGCACGTCGATCGTTTTGATATGCGTCACTTTGTAATCTTTTTAACATCATTTGGGCATTACAGCGTTAAAAGTACTTATACGGAAGACAACGACTGCTAAAAAAAAAAATATCGTCCAGCATGGAGAATGCTAGGCTAGTTCACGCATACAAAATATCTATATGACTCTTTGTCTCACCCACTCTTTGTGCTTCATCTTTATGCGATATTTCGTCACACCTGTGACTTACGAATGCAACTGGCACTTCTTCTGATACTGAACCGGTTCATTTGAATTGCAATATCAGCTGAAATCGACAGAATAGAAACCACTGCATTAGAGCAATAGCCGCAAATGTACAGCGATGGTCTGACGTAGCAATGCCTCAGTCACCAGGCCCCATTATCTTAATATTCAGTCAAGCATGGGACTCGTAATGCCGTGTAGATCTACCCTGTACCCTATTGTTGGAAGGCCCTTACGATTGCGAGGATTTGAAAGATTCTGGGTCAGATGTCTTGTTCTTCTCTCCAGATGACGGAAAAATACATAGGCAATCTGTGCTCAGAAAAGGCCCTTTTTGACGCAGTCTGTGTTAAAAGGAAATGAAAGAAACTCAGACGGAAATTGAAAGAGTTTGTTTGACAATTTACTTACTTACTTAGGCCCATAGCTCAAGGGTGAGCATAGGCCATCGACAACACTCCGCCATCGCACTCGGTTCTGGGCTGCTCGCTGAATGCCTGTCCAGTTGGTCCCCTGCCTCTTTATCTCTGCCTCAGTGTCTCGCCTCCTGCTGCTGCGAGGTCGGCCTCTCTTCCTTTTCCCCTGCGGGTTCCATGTCAGGGCTTGGCGTGTGGTGCTGGATGCTGGCTTCCTGAGAGTGTGTCCAATCCAACCCCACTTCCTCCGCAGAATCTGCTTGGCCACTGGTTCCTGTCCTGCTTGCTTCCATAGATCTTCATTGTTGATTTTTTCTGGCCATCTGATTTGGAAGATGTGCCTCAGACAGGTGTTGATGAAGGTCTGAATTTTTTGCTGTATTGCCTTGGGTCATTCTCCAAGTCTCGCAGCCGTAGAGCAGAACCGACAAGTTTGTTTGACAAGTCGATATGATAAATGTAAACACACACCGGTATTGAAGCTTGCCACTGAAATCAGTAGCCCTTAGCGTTCACCATTGCACTATCGAACAAGGCTACTTAAACTTCGCTTCAGAAAATTCCCAGCGAGTGAAATAAACGTTAAATGATGACTGTCCAGATAAACATTTTCCTGTATTTATTGCATGAAGACTACACTTTTCAGTTTCAAAATCAATTAAAAAAAACAAGCATTATTTTCTACAAAGGGAAGGCAACATACATACTTTGTCAACAACCAAATCATTTGTTGTCAATGATGCGTTTCTGATCCGTGTTGTACCGTGTGGGATCTAGTACATTTACTCCGTAATGTCTAGGTCTTGTGGTTCTATGCAGGAACACCACAGAATGGGGTTGTGCCACTGGTCCCGGTACCATTTTAGCCCAAGAACTATCTGTCGTAAGCTGCAATCGACTTTATGAAGGACATAATTCTGTATTACGCGTTTGGGATACTAAAGGCACCGCAGCTGATGTGACGACCTCAGCTGAACTATCGGGGATCTCTGTACTGTATGCACAAGTAAAAAGAGTAAATCTGTCTATCTTCCTGGTTAACCAGCTCAGAATAAATTCTAAGGCTATCGTAAGCCAGAATATGGTATCATTTTCATGGAAATTTTGGTCAAAACCGCGCGCCATAAGCACCAAACAACTTGAGACGTACACGTGTCATCGTCAATCTGAGGTCTCTCTTCTGTTCTTAAAACATTGGGAAGCATTGTTGTGTTTTGATATGTGGCATTGAGAAAAACCGAGGACATGAGATCAGAAACATCTCTATCTCTCTCTCTCTCTCTCTCTCTCTCTCTCTCTCTCTCAAACACTTTATATACACACAAGCGCCGCGCGCGCACACACACACACACACACACACACACACACACACACACACACACACACACACACAAGGACGCACGCACGGGCGCGCGCGCGCGCACACACACATTCACACACACACACACACACACACACACACACACACACACACACACAGACTCTCTCTCTCTCTCTCTCTCTCTCTCTCTCTCTCTCTCCTCTCTCTCTCTCTCTCTCTTATCGCGAGTATGGATCCATTCAAAAGACTGTAAATTTTAGAGACCACACAAAATGTATGTGTAAATCTGTTGTGCGCTCGACTATCTGAGTAAACGCCGTCACCGTTCCGAATGAAGCGACAGCCTGTCAGACGGAAATAGTTTGAGGACACGTTGACATTCGGTTGATCTTATTTTTGCTCACAAGCTGCTACGGTGTGGGGCTTCAGTGCAGCCAGACTCGCGCACAACGGGAGTCATTGTAACGAGCGATGACGGATGGGTGTAGGGCTGGGGGGGGGGGGGAGGGGGAAGGAACGGCTTACACAGGACGGGGGACGGGGGGGGGGGGGGGGGAATTCAAATACAAGCAATGGCAATAGCCATGACATCGGCAATTCAGTGAAGCCTTGATTTTTGAGCCAGAGGGGAATGAATCTGCCAAGCGCGTGTTAATGATGGCGACAGCGGTTTATTTTGTTTTATTTCATTTTCTAATTTCCTTTATATTTCAATGCCAATGATCGCGATAGCAGTTTGCTGTTGTTGTTGTTGTTGTTGTTGTTGCTGTTGTTGTTGTTGTAGCTGTTGTTATTGTTGTTGTTGTGCTTGTTTGCTTTCTGTCCTCGATTCCACTCAACTTTAATTGGTGGCATGAGTGCAAATCACGGTAGCCGAAGTCCCGTGTGTGGCATTTTCAGCGCATAAATACACCCAGTGTAACAGATCAGTTATTTCTCTGTCGACAATGTGCAAGAAACCGACTTTGGCTGGTAACGATGTTATTTTCTGTTTTGTTGTTTATTCATTCATCTTTGAGTATTTAAATATCCGCCAAATTTCGATTACAGACCAAACTCTAAACGCTTTACAATCCATTTACTCGTTTTACATAAGGGGGCTGTCTACATGGGCACAGCAGATTGAAAAGCTGCGTGTATCGTTTAGCTGAATATTTGTCTGTGTGTGTATGTGTGTGCGTGTGTGTGTGTAGACAGACAGACAGACAGATAGATAGATAGATAGATAGATAGATATAGAATCTTTGCCAAGTCATTATTGCAATGACGGAAGAATTGTGAGCCTGCATTTATTTTTCCCCGCTACCGATTTGATTAATATACCCCCCCCCCCCCCCCCCCCCTCCAATCATTCATTCCTCCGACTTCTCGCTCGCAGAGGATGCGTGCTATGTGTAAACGTGTCGTCCATACCACCGGCCAAACTGATCTTCTCTTCCGAAACTGGTGATGGGATTTCACGAGTGTGCAAGATGTTACATTTGCGTTCATACACGGAACATCGGTTTCTAGTCTCATTCGATGAACTTCTCGGGAAACGGAATCAGAATTAACGTTAAATCTGAGTGAAAACCCGCCTCTAGTGAAAGGCTACAGGATCATAAGGATTACGAATCCGTCGCCCTAGCAACTGAGCTATTCCGACGCCAGTTAACGCAGGTATCGGTACTTCTTCTGACCCATGGCAAGAAGCTCTCTTTAAGGGAGAGCAGCAAAAAAACTTCATTCAGCGACATCCGTTGTGGTGATGAAGTTGCATGCCAGTGCAATGCAGTAACAGTTGGTACTCCCTTTCGCTGTCCGCAGGACCAGATTACCCATTTCAACAAGGGCATCCTGCTGAACGCGGGCTTCCTGGAGGCGTTGAAGTACGGCAACTACACCTGTTTCGTCTTCCAGGACGTGGACATGCTGACGCTCAACGACAAGAACCTGTACCGCTGTGGGTCACAGCCCAAGCACCTGGCCGTGGCCCTTGACAGATTTCACTTCAAGTGAGTGGTCACCACATGCGCGCGGTGTAACACAGTTGACCTCCTTAGGTCTGAGCATAGGTATCGTGCAACATCACCAGAGAGGCAGTGCAGTGTCCTCTCCGGTGGGTGGCCGAACGAAGACGATGTCTGATAGCTGTTGTTGAACTGCTGGCCCAAAGGTCTGCAACAGGAGGCTGCTGGATGTGGTCATGTTGGACAGTCAGAAGGAAGAGATGCAAATGATGTGTTGGAAGAGTGTGGGAGATGGATCAGCGATTGAAATGGACGAATAAATGAATGAACAAGTTTGCAAATTGTACACAGATGCAACTGATCAAATCTGGAGGGAACAACTAGATGTAAGTCAATATGCTGAAAATAGTGCGCAGATACTATAGATGCAATGACACTACTACTACTGCAACTACTACTACTATAACTACTACTACTTCTGCTGCTGCTACTATTGCCGCTACTACTACTACTACTACTACTACTTCTACTACTACTACTACTACTACTACTACTACTACTACTACTATACTAACACTACTACTACAACTACTACTACTGCTGATAATAATAATAATAATAGTACAATGATACTAATAACGATAACACAATGATATCATTGATGATTGTGGGAAGTAGTAGTAGTAGTAGTAGTAGTCTTGTACACCAATTTGAGAAAGAAATAGGTGTACACATTTTTGTTTATATTTGTTTACACTTTTTTTGGTTGATATTCTCCCAGTTTATCATCTTCTGAAAGGTATGTCATAATTCCCTCTTGTTTCTTTGAGACTTCTCATCTTTAGTCAAATCTTTGTTAATAGATCTCATAATTAAATCACCAGTTCCATCACACAGAAAGCATGTTAAAACATTTAACATAAAATCATGTGTTCTCGAACTCTTGCCGTTATTCCTTTTTTTCCAACGAATGTCATTCTTCAAGCATTCCATTACGAAGTTTTGACCAGTATGAAGCAAGCTGTGTCACGCACACTGACATACAGAGTGAGCGACTTTGTTCGCATAAAAGTACATTAGGTTGGTGATATCGTTCACCTTAAAGATGTGTATGATGATGCTAGGCATTTCATTCACGTTAACCTGTTTGAAATTAATGGATTTCTTTGCGACGGGTTTTTTTTTTAACAGAAAGGAAATCTTAAATGAGGCAGGGAACAGTAACCAGCAATCAAGGAACAGGTAGGTTAAGTCTTGCTCCCAAGATGAAATGAATGCACGCCCATAACTCTAAACGAATGCTGCTTAGCTTACGACACCAAATCGCCTAGCAGAAATGACAAACACACAGCACACCGAACAAACAAGACCTCCCCTACAGCAAGGACAACTCACAGCACACAGTTCGCTCTTTGTTGTCATGTCTGCCGGGCGATTCGGTGTCGTAAGCAGCACTTGCTTAGGGTTATGGGCATCTGTTTATTTCGTCATGGGAGCAAGAGTAACCGCCCTTTATTATTATTATTTTTTTTTTTTTTTTTTTTTTTTTAGTTTCTTTGTTCACATAAATATGTGTAAGGTCAGTGACTTCGTTTGCATACAAAGACCTACATGAATTAATTTGTTTTATTCACATTGACCTATATTAAGTTGGTTATTTCGTATACATTGCTAGCCTATGTGAAGTCGGTCGTTTCACGTGTATTGGCCTATATGATATACGAATGAGGCTAATTTCGGTGACACTGACCATTTACTCATTTTATGTAGACTGACCAACATGAAGACAGTTGTATTCATATTTCTTCTTCTTCTTCTGCGTACGCAGGTTGATACTCCAGCGGACACTCCCTGTACAGACAGGCAAGGATTAATCCTATCTGCACAACAAAGGGAGTGAAGTTTTGTGTGTATGACCGTTTTTTATCCCGCCATTAAGGCAGCCATACTCCATCTTCGGGGAAGGTGCATGCTATGTGTAACGTGTCATCCATACCAACGGCCAAACTGACCTTCTCTTCCGAAAGTTGGTGATGGGATTTGACGTGTGTGCAAGATGTTATGCATGCGTTCACACACGGAACCTCGGTTTATAGTCTCATTCGAAGGACTGTATGGGAAATGGAGTCAGAACCAATGTTAACCCCGAGGGAAAAATCCCCCTGTACTGAAACGACCCGGCGGAGATTCAAACCCCGCAACCTTTAGATTATACGAGTCCGGCGCTCTACCAACTGAGCTATTCCGGCCCCCGTATTCATATTGACAAGTATGAAGTTTGAGAGCAGAGGTGGAGTTACTTCATCGCCAAACAAAAAGAAGAAACGAGTCACGAAACTTCTGTGCTCCATTCGTTGGCAGTCCAGCATCTTTACTTTTGCTCTGTTGCTTCAGCTACCGTTTGTTATTACAATATTTCAAAACTAAATGAAGTCAATTATGTGTGTAGGTCGAACTCCATCGAGTGAGTTATTTTGTTCACATGAACCCACGTAACGTTTATTATGTAATGCATCTTAACCACTATACAAAATGGCTGATTTTTTTTTTTTTACTGCATTTTGAGTCATGTGAAGTAAAATAATTTGCACATATGTGTTTCCAAGAATTTTTGTCTGTGCTTGTGTTTATCCGATTGATTAGTAAACATATTCACTAGATTGTGGTAAAATTTTCAGATTTTGTTTTTGTTGTAAACTTTTGTATGTATGTGCAGTTGTCTTTTTCTTTTCATTTCATCTTATTGTTGGTTGATTTGTACGAATATCGAATATTGATTATTTAATTGTTTTTATCGAAAATGATTACTTATTTGTTCAGACCAACAAATAAAAATAGTCATTTCGTTTCCATTTACATATGTATGCATATAAAATTAGAAGTTAGTTTTTTCGTTTACAGTTGCATTACAAAGTCAGTATTGCATTCACACTCAGTTCTATAAAGCGAGTGATTCCATTACATTGACGTATGAGGAGGGCAGGGAGGGGGGGGGTGGATATTTATTTCATTCAAGTGGATTGTGAATGCAGTCACCGTGTTCATATTGATGTACGTGAAGTTGATAAATGCTTAAACATGCCCTCCATATGAAGCCAGTTATTTTGTTTACGTACATCGCAGGTTTCCTGAATATGGTCGCTATGTAGGAGGAGCGTTGGCTTTGTCAAAACAACAGGTAGAAAAGGTCAACGGCTATTCCAACGCCTACTTCGGATGGGGAAGAGAGGATGATGACATGGAATACAGGTTAGTCCCCCTCTCCTAACCCTTTCCTCCACACTCCGTCTGTTTGACCTGATTCCCCTCGCCTGTCTTATGCCCTTCTTTTTCAGTCTGTCCATCCTCCTGTCTGTATTTTCTATCTGTCTATTTGTCTGTCTGTCCATCCACCTGTCTGTCTATCCACCTTTCTGTCAATGTGTCTATCTATCTGTCTATCTATATATCTGTCCGTCTATCTTTCTATCTGTCTATCTGTCTCTGTCAGTCTGTTTATCTCTTTTTCTGTCTATGTCTGTGTATCTTTCACTTCATATTTTCACATTCCTTTCTTCGTGAATGAGTGGACAGTCACGTGACTGTGGAATCTCTCTCTCTCTCTCTCTCTCTCTCTCTCTCTCTCTCTCTCTCTCTCTCTCACGCACACACACACGCGCGCGCATACGTGCGCACACACACACGCGCACACATAGCGCGCGCATGCTCGTACACACACACGCGCGCGTGCGCGCGCTCATTCACAAACACACGCGCGCACGCGCTCACGCACGCGCACCCATGTGCACATGCATGCATGGCACACACACACGCAAGCACGCGCGCACACACACACACACACACACACACACACACACACACACACACACACACACACACACACAACCACACACATACCACACTCACACACACACACACACACACACACACACACACACACACACACACACACCCGAATGATCATCGACTATTTGGGCGCTGACTTCTCTGTACTCTGTACTGTGAGCAGACGATGTGATGTTTGTTCTTCTTCAGCTTCCTATCAGCAACCATCTCTCTAATACTTTGAAATCGTCGTGGTCAGTGTCCAGCGAAAAGCATAATGGCCGATCACCTGCAGCGATGATCCTTTTTTTTATATTAATGATACACCCCCTAACTTTGTCATTTAGTTTGTTCGGTTGGACGGTTTTTGTTGTTGTTGTTTTTGTTTGTTTTTGTTGTCTTTTTGTTTGCTGTTGTTGTTGTTGTTTAGTGAAGTTTTTCGTTGTTTTTGTTGTTTTACTTTGCATGTATGCTTTCCTCGCTTTCCCCAACCCCACCTTGGTGAATTTGTTTGTTTGGTTTTGTTTGTCTTTCATGCTAGTCTAAATCCCTTTCTTCCCACATAAACTCCCCTCTTTTAAAGTGGATTACAAATTTCACCTGTCTTCAATCTTTAACATGTGTCGACGTACGTGTCTAGTATCAATAATCCTTACACGTCCAACACTACATGGTGCCAAAACGTGATAGAAGATAGGAGACATAAGAAGAAATAAATCTCATAAACGCAAGAACAGCCAAATAATGTCCGTAAAATAACATGAATAGACAGGTGATGAATCACGCGTGCTTTTTGGACGTGTCCGGCTGCCGTGGAGGTCCTCAAAGATAAACCCCGATCGGCAAAGCTCGGACCTTCAACAGTTCTCTTGGAACATATGGTCCTGAAACACATTAAAGGGGAAGGGAAGGTGGTCCTCCAGAAAGGTCTCTCTTGAAAAAAAAACCCAAGCAGGAGGCGGGGGAGGGAGGGGGGGGGGGGTAAAGCAACTGCAACGGAGTTCTAAATTGGTATGAGACGGCACAAACAACCGCTAAATTTGGAAAACGTTCTTCTTGCTGACGTATGAAAGAATGTGTGCGCAATAGTGGAGCGTGTAATACCAGGATTTAGGGTACTATGCCGCGTGGCAGGATGTCGTCCACATTATTGATGATCTCCACGGGAACATAACGGATTGTACTTTTGTCCTGCTCACCGGAGGGTTCCACCTTAGTTCCTGAAACATGGCTGTCACACTGCTGTCCCTGCTGTTCGTATCTGGAGTCGGCAGTGACAAGCCGAGCAGCAGTTCTCTGGACCTGCTCAATGTGGTTGGTTCGGCCTCACTTGGATGGAGTATGTAGGCTATCTGCCACAGTCTTTCTCATTAGGCGTCTTCAATGTTCCTTTTAAAGAAGCCTGACATGTTTTTGGCATAGAGAAATATGGCAATGACCAGGGAGTGCATCAGTCTGATCTTGGCACTGACTGTGATGTTTCTGTCATTCCAGATGGGTCTTAGTCTGGCTGGCGCTGCTGTCGTTTGCGCAACTCTAGAGAGCACTTCAGGTTTTGATCCCTTATCTGAAACAATTGCCCCGAGATACTTGGAGCTCTGAATTGTCTCTTGTTTTTCTCCCTTGATAGCGATTGTAGGGTTGATGCTATTTTGCCATATTTCTCTATGCTTGTGAGACGTGGACTCTGGCAGGTGAACTTGAGACAAGGATTCAGGCATATTAGAGATGAGATGCTTCTGCAAGATCCCTGGCATCTCTTACAAAGACCACGTGACCACCTTGGAGGTCCAGACCAGAATAAGGTAAGCCTTTTGGAGCATACGAGGACCTGTTGTCCGCAGTGAAAATGAGATGATATGATCATGTGTCAAGATCAACAGGACTTGTTAACACCATTCCACAAGGAACAATGTGAGGAGGCAGACGGAGAAAAGGACAGAGAAAGAGACGGGAGGACAACATCAGTGCATGGACTGGCCTCACACTCAGCAACTGCCTATGAGCGTCGGAGAACCAAGAGTGGAGGAAGCTGGTTGCGAAGTCTTCTGCTCCACCTAACCTGGAGTCTTGAAGACCGTTCGGGCGTCCCGGGAACATGATGTTGGCCTTTTCGATCAGTACCAGAGTCAACTCCAAAGCTTCAGAGTGGCTGAACGCGGTGACATAAATCCTGTCTGTGGGGCACTTCACCCCCGCTTTCTTTCCCACTGTGAGGAAGCGTCAGCATCACTCTGCAGAAGAGTGCAATCCTTCTTTCCATTACACTGTGTTTAGGTATATATGTTTGTGTGAATGTGTGTGTGTGTGTGTGTGTGTGTGTGTGTGTGTGTGTGTGTGTGTGTGTGTGTGTGTGTGTGTGTGAAGGGGGTGGGAGTGTGCAGAGGATCGGAAAAATAAGAGGGGAAAAATGAGTCAGGGAGTATCAAGACAAATAAACACGACTTGTTGCGTCTGTATGTGTGTGTGTGTGTGTGTGTGTGTGTGTGTGTGTGTGTGTGTGTGTGTGTGTGTGTGTGTGTGTGCTCGTGCATGCGTGCGTGCGTGCGGGCGTGCGTGCGTGCGCGTGCGGGCGTGCGTGTGTGTGTGTGTGTGTGTGTGTGTGTGTGTGTGTGTGTGTGTGTGTGTGTGTGTGTAGGAAGGGGGAGGTGCGGCGGATCGGAATAATAAGAGTTAGATGTATATGGAGTATTAAAAAATAAACACGACTTCGTGTGTGTGTGTGTGTGTGTGTGTTGTGTGTTGTGTGTGTGTGTGTGCGCGCGCGCGCGTGCGTGCGTGCGCGCTTGTGTGTGTGTGCGTGTGTGTGTGTGTGCGTGCATGCGTGCATGCTGTGTGTGTGTGTGTGTGTGTGTGTGGTGTGTGTGTGTGTGTGTGTGTTCATCAGTTGGGTAATGCCAGCGTGTTAATTAGAGAGTCCACAGACATGTGTGTGCAAGCGTTGGTGTGTGAGTGTGTGTGTGAGAGAGTGAGTGAGCGAGTGTGTGTGTGTGTGTGTGTGTGTGTGTGTGTGTGTGTGTGTGTGTGTGTGTGTGTGTGTGTGTGCGTGTGCGTGGGATATGTGTGAGGGGGAGGAGTTGCTGTTCTTATTGTTATGTGTATGTGTGCGTGCACGTGCACGTTTTTCTGAACATTCACTCACGCAGTCACAACACAGACACACACACACACACACACACACACACACACACACACACACACACACACACACACACATACATACATACATACATACATACATACATACATAATACGAACGTGTGCGCGTACGTTTGCTCGCTGCTACGCACACACATATACACATCTGTGCATGCTTTTTTTTCGGCGGTGTGTGTGTATGTGTGTGTGTGTGTGTGTGTGTGTGTTTGCGCGCGCGCGGCGCGCGCGCGCGCGTGTGTGTGTGTGTGTGTGTGTGTGTGTGTGTGTGTGTGCACGCGCGCGCTTTGAATTAGAATTATAATTTTATCATTTTTTTCTGTAATATGCGATTTGAGCTCTCGCGAGGTAAAACGTTCTATAAATATCCTTTTACATTACATTACATTACGTGCGCACATACACGCATACACATGAGCGCACAAATGAACACACACACACGCACATGCGTACACGCCCACATACAAAGACACACACATACACATAGATATGTATACATATAACCTATATGCAGATACGTGTGCTCACACAAACCCACAAATTACACACACACACACACACGCGCGCGCGCGCGCGCGCACTCACGCACGCACACACACAACACACACACACACACACACACACACACACACACACACACACGTGAACACACACACACACACACACACACACACACACACACACACACACACACACACACACACATGCGCCCACGCACACACATAGGCCCATGCCCACAGATCATACACACATGTGTACATCCACTACACACACATTCAAAAAAAAAAAAAGAAAACATGGTACGTAGGCACTCGAGGTCTGACCAGCGCGTTGGGCTAATGCGTAGGTCAGACATCCGCTGAGTCGTAGCCACGAGACCCTCTTCTTCAATTGTCTCATCTTAGTTGTTAATTCATTTATCCATTAGCTTCAAATCATGCGTAGTGTGGTCTCAAAACTTAGCGGATGTGGTGTAGCGTATATGGACTAGTCTGCACGCAGTGACGCCTCCTTGATGAAACTGAAACTGAAACTCTGTGTGTGTGTGTGTGTGTGTGTGTGTGTGTGTGTGTGTGTGTGTGTGTGTGTGTGTGTGTGTGTGTAGCAGTATTATCATTTTACGTCTTTCTACAGAATTATGTGATACCAAACGAATGTGTGCATGTGTGTCTTTGTGTGTGTATCCATGCATGCAATCATGTGCACGCGCATGTGTGTGTGGGTGCTCCCGCACGCGTGTCCGCGTGTGTGTTTATATGTGTGCATGTGTTTGGTGTGTGTGTGTGTGTGTGTGTGTGTGTGTGTGTGTGTGAAGAGAGAGAGAGAGTGTGTGTGGGGTGTGTGTGTGTGTGTGTGTGTGTGTGTGTGTGTGTGTGTGTGCGTACGTGCGCGTGTTTCTTGGTGTGTGTATCCATGCATGCATGTGTGTGTGGGTGCTCCCGCGCGTGCGTACACGTGTGTGTGTGTGTGTGTGTGTGTGTGTGTGTGTGTGTGTGTGTGTGTGTGTGTGTTCTTGTGGGTATGTACACGCGTGTGTGCGGGTGTATGTGTGGCGCGTGTGTGTGTGGTGTGTGCGTGTGGTGTGTGTGTGTGTGTGTGTGTGTGTGTGTGTGTGTGTGTGTGTGTGTGGTGTGTGTGTGTGCGTGTGTGTGTGTGTGTGTGTGTGTGTGTGTGTGTGTGTGTGTGTGTGTGTGTGTGTGTGTGTGTGTGTGTGTGTGTGTGTGTGTGTGTGGCGTGTGGTGACAGGGTGAGAGCCAGAGGCTACGATATCTTTCGGATGCCGCTCAGCATGTCGCAGTTTCACACGCTCCGTCACCCCAAAGACAAGGGCAACGAACAAACGGTGCAATCGTAAGTTTCAGTTGAACTGGACTGTGTTCGTGGTCATTTCACTTGGTATTTCAACAGAATTTCCTTTCCTGTTGTCAAATTCAGGATGCTCTCTCCGAACAGAATGTGCCACCATAGTATGGTGCCGTTGACCTTTTCTTTTTTGTTTTGTTTTGTTTTGTTTTGTTTGTTTAGATATATGTATACTCTCACTGTCGCGTGCACAGTACTGTGCAGGTAGGCTGTATAGCATGTGCATGTTCCATCCTGGAATCAAGAAGTACCTTTTGTTTTTTAGACGTCAGAGTTCTGTTGTGGCTGTCGCTTGGCTTCATTCTATGCTCCTTGGATTTCAAAACCCAGACCAGTGCCGTTTGGCGTGTGACTCAACGGTGACGATTCAGTGACGTTGTGTTCAGGTTAATAATGTCATGAAACTTAACTTGTGTTTTTCTTGTAAACTGTTCATTTGAGATGAAAGAAACATATCTAACAGAGAGAGAGAGGGGGGGGGAGGAGAGAGAGAGAGAGAGAAAGACAGAGAGAGAGAGAGAACAAGAGAGAGGGGTGGAGGGAGAGAGAGAGAGAACGAGAGAGAGAGAATGAGAGAGAGAAGGGGAGAGAGAGAGAGAAGGGGAGAGAGAGAGAGAGAGAGAGAGAGAGAGAAGAGAGGAAGGGAGAGAGAGAGAAGGAGAACGAGAGAGAGAGAGAGAGAGAGAGAGAGAGAGAAAAGAGAATGACAATGATAAATGTTTTCTTGTCCATGCAACAATTAAGCCCTTCAGGGGGAATGCATGAATATATGAACATATCTCAGTAAACTGAATCGCTCCCTTCACCCCTCCCCCTCTCCCTTTCCTCGCCGCTGACCTTTAACTCCTCCCTCCCCCTTTTCCCTCTGCATTTCCTCCTGTCCCGTGACACTCACAGACACACATATTCACACAGAGACACACGACGGGATTATATTGACAATCATTTTATGGATCAAATAATATACTACTCAAAAGAATTTAAGGGCCGCATTCATTTTTGATATGGTTTACATAATACAGCGCAGCATAAAACATGAAATGTTTATGGCCAATTTATTCACCCAAAGTGTGACAAGTGCTTCACAGAAAACTGGTTTTGGCAATTGTTTAGTCGAATCTGTGTCAAAGGTGTTACACTGCTCCGCAAAAAGGTCGCAATTTGAGTGCGCCTAGCTGGCGCAGCAGTGTTCGGCAGTCTGAAAACTGCATTGCACATGCAAGCCGGACCTTTAATGAACACTTGTCAACCTGATTCGCTGACCAGTGGCTTTATTAAGGGCCGCTTCTTGGGGGGGGGGGGGGGGGTGTTCAAACATGCCACCAAGACGCAAACTTAGTGACGCTGAGAGAGGGATGGCTGTGGCCTGGCTACAAGAAGGCATGGCGGTCCGAGAAGTTGGCAGACGACTTAGAGTAACACATTCTGTCATTCAAAGACTGAGAGACCGGTACAACAACTATGGGAGAGTTCAAGAAGCACGCAGACCTGGACGCCCCAGAGCGACCAACAGACGACAGGATCGCTTCATCACCCTGGCGGCACTACGCAATAGAACCGCCACCGCCATCGTGCTCAGGGGGCAGCTGAGAGCAGCCAGCAACGTCCTCGTCAGCGACCAGACGGTTCGCAACCGCCTGCGTGAGGCCAACATGCGGTCAAGGCGTCGAGCATTGCGACCTCCACTGACCAGAGCTCACCGTGCTGCTCGTCTGGCTTGGGCTTAACGACACCTGGCTTGGACAAGGCAGAAGTGGTCCAGGGTGCTCTTTTCAGATGAATCCCGCTACATCCTGTCCTTCAACGACGGCAGGATTCGCGCCTGGAGGCGTGTTGGAGAGCGCTTCATTGACGCCACTGTTGCGGAGCACGGCCGCTATGGTGGTGGGTCCCTGATGGTGTGGGGTGGCTTCAGTCTTCATCACAGAACACCCCTGCACAGTGTCCAAGGCTACCTGACCGGCGTAGCCTACAGGGACGACATTCTGGAGCCAATCGCTGTACCAGCTTTGCAGGCCATGGGACCAGGAGCCATACTACAGGACGATAACACCAGGCCGCACAGAGCTCGGGTCGTACAGAACTTTCTCCAGCAGCAGCAAGTCACCAGGATGGACTGGCCTGCCTGCTCACCCGATCTGAACCCAATCGAACATCTTTGGGATGTTCTGGGCCGTCGTATACGCAACAACCACCCTCCTGCACACATTCTCGACGTCCTGTTCAGGAATCTGGAGCAGGAGTGGCAGGCGATCCCCCAGAACACCCTCCAGACTTTGGTCAGATCCATGAGACAGCGCTGCCTTGACTGCATCAACGCCAATGGCGGTCACACACGATATTGACTCTTGACATTCTGACAGTCGGTTGTTCTGAATTTGCAAAATGGGGGGTGTCCATGTCAATGAAATTTTCGCGATAATTGATTTGCACTTCTTGATGAAATTGTGTCCAATCGATGATCAAATGATTGAATTAAATGTTTGTTGGTTGATTTCAGCTGTCGGACTTATGAGTTATTATTGGGGAGTGATGAACTGTGTGGCCTTTAAATTCTTTTGAGTAGTATAGCATTACTTTTTTTTCCGTTTTCGCTTTTTTACTTCCTGCTATTCATAGCTTACGATGCGAATTTTACCAGATCTGTTTTAACATTTTCATAATTGCATGGCAAAATATTTGCAAATCGATTTCGGTCCGGAATATGACAGGGTGTGTCAAGTACAGTGCAGTTGTTAAGGACATTATAATGCGCTGTGCAGGAAAATGAAACATGAACATCATTTTCGGTGTCTAGGCTGTTTCACAACATGTGTTTAATCAAGAAACCTCTGCATGCAATTGTTTAGCCCACCTCCCATGAGTCTAAATCTTATACAGCTATCTTTGTGCAATTTATTGGTAATTAAAGACAAATGCCTTTCTGCTTGGGAAATATTTCTAAAGAATAAAACCATTATTGATAATATATTCATGTATTTTTCACACTGTTTTCTCGTGCGGTGTGCCAGTGTTGCGTGTTACATTATTGAAGTCTGTCTTTAAATTCAGCACACACACAAAAACGTTCACTTCCAACTCTTTCAGACAACCACGCTTTGTCTGATCCATTTTCACACAGAACTTTCTGCATATTGGTAACCCGGTTGAGGGTCGGAGTAGCTCAGTTGGTAGAGCGCCGGACTCGTGATCCTGGGGTTGCCGGTTCGAATTTCGGTACCGGAGGATTTCTCCCTCGGAGTTAACATTAGTTCTGACCCCATTTCCCATACAGTCCTTCGAATGAGACTATAAACCGAGGTTCCGTGTGTGAACGCACGCACAACATCTTGCGCACACGTAAAATCCCATCACCAACTTTCGGAAGAGAAGGCCAGTTTGGCCGTTGCTATGGATGACACGTTACACATAGCATGCACCCTCCCCGAAGATGGAGTATGGCTGCCTTAATGGCGGGATAAAAAAAAAACGGTCATACACACAAAACTCCACTGCCTGTGTATACAGGCAGTGTCCGCAGGAGTATCAGCCTGCGTACGCAGAAAAGAAAAAGGGTAACCCGGTTGTCATACCCAGACTCATACAGAACAAGGAGTATTTCCTTTGCATGTCCACACTGTCGTGACATGAGCAGTGTCAGATGCTTCAGCCGGTATGAACATGTTTATAACACTCTGTGGTTTCTCCATAGACCCATTTGTTTGAGGCGTGCAGGGGAGCATTCAGAAATCTTTATAAGCCACATGTTTGTTCGGTTTCTATGATTT
>CM065730.1:54040385-54057885 GCA_033310375.1 Conus canariensis
CAAGAGGATGAAGAGAGGTCTCCATGTTATGTTCCGTCCCTACCCCCTCAACAAACAAATAAGAAAATGGAGACTCGTGCACACGATGGCGCAGTCCGGTTGAAATTAATCTAGGTGCATTGCCTATTCTGCCGTCCAGCCACCAGCTGCTTGAACAGTTTTTTTTTTGTTTTGTTTGTTTTTTGTTTTGTTTTGTTTTGTTTTTTGTCAGTCTCCTTCGTACTTTTGAAGCATCTTGCCGACTCCGGCACCTTCTCAAGGTGACACTCAATGTCGTGACTTCAATGTCGTCTTCTTCCATACCAGGCACGACCAGCACTTGGCTGACTTCACCTCCCTCGCCTCACCTGCTCAACCCTCTCGCCGCACCAACCCCTCCCCTTCCCCCTCCCCCCCCTCCCTCCCTCCCGCCTGCCCTCTCCCTTCGACTCAAACATGCAGAAGTAAGATTAGCCGTAGCAACTGGGAATCCACAGACACCCTTCCCACAGCAAACAAGCCAGTAAGTGGTGAATGTATATATCAACCAAGACCAACACCAAGCGCTGAGAGCATGCGGGAGGTTATGGTATTGCACTTTCCTAAATGTTGATACGAGCAGTCATATAGAACATACATATTCGTCGAGTGAAATAAAGTTTTATCAATGATAAAGAATAAGACATGATTACAATCAGTACTATTTTTTCACACATATTTTATTAGATTATTTCCTATTAGACGTATTACTCCCCTCAAATCCCCTTCCACGCTGAGTAATTTTAACTGCAGGCTTAACAAATATGTTATGATCAGGAGATATTGAAGACTGGAAATTATCAACGAAAGTTTCAACAAGACAAATAAAATGATAAATAAAATGAAAAGAAGAAACATATTCAATAACATCAGAATCAAAAGGTTTACAAATCACAAGTATTCCAGTGTAGAAAAAGAATAGCTTCTTGTGTTGCTAACATTCTCCGATATAGAGTGATAACCATTAATCATCAGAGAAGGCTTCTGCAAGTTCAGAACACGGTCACAGTCACACATTTCTTCATTATCATCCATGCACGCTTTTCACACGTTTTGAAACAGACAAGGAATGCATGCGTACCACTATCCTTCCTACGAGAAAACTCTCTCTCCCGATCTGAGCACGGACATTTTCTATTTTTAATTCCCCGTGTTGCGTTCACCTGCACATTAAACTATCCCCCTTGAAACCGGTGTCATTCCAAAAAGTTGCCCACCTGTATTTACACCTATCCTATTCACACATAAACAATCCAAATCAAGAACATTTGTTTTACTATGGTGCTTCTACCATGCTTTTGTCATCACCAGCAAAGAAGAATTTATTCGCTTCGGTGAACAAATGGTCGTAGATCATGGTAGCCCTCTTTCCCTGGTCCTTGGTAGCTCTCAGATGAGATGATAACTTTTTTTCAAATAAGACCTTACTCGCTGAGAAAAATCCTCTCCCACAAAAAGATCATTCCCTCTCCGTTTCCACTTCGCCTTCAAGATCTTAACATTATAGAATGTGCATCTGGCTGTCACTGGAGATTTCCTTTTAGCATTCACACGATGAACTCTGTCAAAGGAGAAGTCATCAGTCAGATCCATCTTGTCAGTCAGCATGTCCGTCTGGAGGTTCTCACATTGTTCGGCCGTCTCCCTTTCAGCTCTGAGAATTCCATGCACAATGACATTATTTTTTTCATTAATCGGCGCTCTAAATCGTCCGTTTTTCTTTCTAAGGCTTTTAGTTGTACACGTTTGCACTTATTCTATTGTTTGAGCTCATAATTTGACTGTCTTAAGATTTTCACTTTTTCAGTAAGAACCTGAACTTCACTTTTCAGAATCGAGGAAGATTCCTTTATCTCCCCAAAGTCTTCTTGAACCTTGTCAGACTTATCCTGTATATTGCCGAACCTCGTGCTCAAGCCAGTCAACATGATCATGGCACTGCCAAGGTACGTTCTGACCTCATCTTACCTTCCTCATGCCTACATGACTGTCCTCTGACCTCCTGACCTGCAACGCCTTTGTCCAGACTCACCCTCGAGCTGCTGCTCGTCAGTCGGGACTGCTTTGCACCGGCAGACTTAGGAAGGCCAGAGTTAAGTTCAATGTCCCCGCACTGCATGATAATACTGCTCCAGAAAAACACAACGAGGGTCAGTCCAACCACAACACCGTCTGGCCGAGATCTCGCCCTTAATGTACGACATCTCAAATCTTCTTTCTTCTTGGCCCGATGATACATGAAGTTGAAAAAATAGTCACAAAACACCCAATGTTGACCGGAACACAAGCGGTACTGTAGGCACGGTCCAACAAGGTATGGTGACTAACTGTCAACCTTGCAGCGGCATACAATAGTCGCACTGCCAACAAATAGCGGGACCGATGCAAAACCGGTCTTGCATTGAAGAGTACACGTAGACTCCCAGAAGAGAGAGAGAGAGAGAGAGGAGAGAGAATCGTATAGTACGCCCTCCTTCTTTTCTTTGAAAATATCCTAGCAAGTAGGACTAAAGTAGTTTTCTATCAGTTCTACTTTGTTATCTCCACTCTACTGCTAGGTTGTGTTCTTCCTTTACCTGAAATTCAAAGATGCTTCGCTCATTCTCAACCTATCTTCCTCATGATGATGCTACTTCACGCCTTCTGCTCAGTTCCATCTTCTCATAATGACCCCCCCCCCCCCCATCCCCTCCGTTCCTTCGCTTCACCATAAGGCAACCTCTGAAGCTCACCAGTTGTTTGTCAGTTAATCCTCCTCCTTTTTCTTCCCCATCAAGCTTCACATGGTCTGTCCTTTTCTACACTAAGTTGAACCACATCTCCTTGCCAAAAAAAAGTCATTCTGATCAACTATCAGACTATAAAAAAGGTTAATAAATGATCGTTCCTGTATGTTTATGACTTCCGCGAATAGTGCTTAGTCAACCAACCAAACCGAAAAATACCCTGTTTGCTATCAGAAATGTATGGGTTTACGATGTGATCACATTTAAACTTCAATATCATCATACAAGCCAATATTCCCCGGTGCAGAACACATTAACAAGTGTTGTTGTTTTTCAATCAACATGTACATTCATTTCTCTTTTGTTTCTTTTCCAAACAAAAATTCATTTATCCATCAGCTTCAAATCATGCGCAGTGTGGTCTCAAAACTTAGCGGACGTGGTGTAGCGTACATGGACTAGTCCGCACGCAGTGACGCCTCCTTAATGAAACTGAAACTAAAACTGAAACTTTTCCAAACGTAATGTATCATGGATGATGTTGTTTTTTTTCCTTTTTTTTTTTCGTTTGTTTTTATTCAAGTGTTCTTGTTTGCTTTCGTACTATTGTGCAAAGGCATGACACTGCTGTCTTGTGCTGTTGTCTAATTCTATGATGAAGAAAGCCCTCTTGGGAGGTAAAGAAATGTAAATGATTGATAGATAATTTTAACAAACCCCTTTGGTCAGCTGGAAACGACGGAGCAGCCATGAAATCTTGTACCCACCTGATGGACATGACGTTGCAAAGGTATGATCTCTGATAAACTGTGAGACACTATGTGGTGTGGTGATTCTTTTTTTTACCTTATGTTGTCTTAGACAGGAGGGATGTGATCTTTCTTTGTGTGCTTTTTTTTTTTAGTGTTTGATTTTGCTTTCTGACGTTGTATGCTCTCCAGTGGGTTAAATTTTCAACACAGGAGTAAAAAAAAAAACGGGGGGGGGGGGGGGGGGGGGGAGGGGGGGGAGGGTTGATTATAAAAGTAAAATATATTCTTTACGAGAGAATGGAATAGTTTTAAAACGTGAATGGATGACGAAGTGACTGACGTCGGCAGATCAAGCAGAAAAGTTGTTTTTAACCGCATGTCAGATCACACTGAGTAGTAGGTAGTTCTATATGGAAAACTGTCCGCCACTACCCGCAACATACCTTTTAAGTATTGTTCATACTATATGATACCTCAGATATTCTCGTAATGTGGATTAGTATGTTAACATAAGGAGGTTTTGCACTGGTTGCTTTTTTCTTTTTCGAACAAAATCTAAAGAAGCTATTAAGAGAGGAAAGTGTTTTAACTGTTTGTTGCTGATTTGAATGTCTGCTTTTCTTCACCTTTGGAATGTCAATTCTTCCAAAGTAAGGTCATTATGAATACAATCATATTAATTTTCTTTGTGTTCCTTGCACCCAAACCAAGCTCAGTGTTCTGAGTAATCCAACTGTTTCAGCTTCATGGACTTTCTTATATTACTTACAGTGGACCTATGATTTATAGGCCTGTTACCACTGATCAGCTGAAAATTAAATGCAGTTTTCATTAAAGCTGTTTGTTAAAACAATAAAGTTGGTGATTTATCTTCTTCAATTAGAATGGAAAGAATTTGTGCATGGCCTACCCCTACTCCAATATTGCAACAATACGCAAACCATCTCACGCTCTTCATCTGTCCCCTGTGCCTAAATACATCCACCGACGTCAAGCCCTTCATCCACGCCCCTTCTGCCCTATACACTCACCATGTCACGCCCTTCAACCCTGCCCCTCCTGCCCTATACACTCACCATGTCACGCCCTTCATCCCCGCCCCTTCTGCCCGATACACCCACCATGTCACGTCCTTCATCCACACCCCTTCTGCCCTATACACTCACCATGTCACGTCCTTCATCCACACCCCTTCTGCCCTATACACTCACCATGTCACGTCCTTCATCCACACCCCTTCTGCCCTATACATTCACCATGTCACGCCCTTCATCCACACCCCTTCTGCCCTATACACTCACCATGTCACGCCCTTCATCCACACCCCTTCTGCCCTATACACTCACCATGTCACGCCCTTCATCCCCGCCCCTTCTGCCCGATACACCCACCATGTCACGCCCTTCATCCACACCCCTTCTGCCCTATACACTCACCATGTCACGCCCTTCATCCACGCCCCTTCTGCCCTATACACTCACCATGTCACGCCCTTCATCCACGCCCCTTCTGCCCTATACACTCACCATGTCACGCCCTTCATCCCCGCCCCTTCTGCCCTATACACTCACCATGTCACGCCCTTCATCCCCGCCCCTTCTGCCCTATACACTCACCATGTCACGCCCTTCATCCCCGCCCCTTCTGCCCTATACACTCACCATGTCACGTCCTTCATCCCCGCTCCTTCTGCCCTATACACTCACCATGTCACGTCCTTAATCCCCGCCCCTTCTGCCCTATACACTCACCATGTCACGCCCTTCATCAAGGTCCCTTCTGCCCTATACACTCACCATGTCACGCCCTTCATCCCCGCCCCTTCTGCCCTATACACTCACCATGTCACGCCCTTCATCCACGCCCCTTCTGCCCTATACACTCACCATGTCACGCCCTTCATCCCCGCCCCTTCTGCCCTATACACTCACCATGTCACGCCCTTCATCCCGCCCCTTCTGCCCTATACACTCACCATGTCACGCCCTTCATCCCCGCCCCTTCTGCCCTATACACTCACCATGTCACGCCCTTCATCCCCGCCCCTTCTGCCCTATACACTCACCATGTCACGCCTTAATCCCTGCCCCTCCTGCCCTGATACCCCACCATGTCACGCCCTTCATCCCGCCCCTTCTCCCTTACACGCTCACCATGTCACGCCCTCATCCACGCCACCTCTGATTCACCACCATGTCACGCCCTTCATCCACGCCCCTCTGATTTCACCACCATGTCACGCCCTTCATCCACGCCACCTCTGATTTCACCACCATGTCACGCCCTTCATCCACGCCACCTCTGATTTCACTACCATGTCACGCCCTTCATCCACGCCACCTCTGATTTCACACACCATGTCACGCCCTTCATCCACGCCACCTCCGATTTCACCTCCATGTCACGCCCTTCATCCACGCCACCTCTCTGATTTCACCACCATGTCACGCCCTTCATCCACGCCCACTCTGATTTCACTACCATGTCACGCCCTTCATCCACGCCCCTTCTCCCCTTACACGTCACCATGTCACGCCCTTCATCCACGCCCTACTGCCTTACACCACCATGTCATGCCCTTCATCCAGGCCCTTCTGCCTATACATTCACCATGTCACGCCCTTCATCCACGCCCCTCTGTCCTATCACCACCATGTCACGCCCTTCATCCACGCCCCTGTCACTTTCACACTCACCATGTCACGCCCTCATCCACGCTCCCACTGCCCTTACACCAACCATGTCACGCCATTCATCACGCCCCCTGCCCTACACACCACCATGTCGCCACGCCCTTCTATCCACATGCACCCTTTCTGTCCTACACCCACCATGTCACGCCCTTCATCCACGCCCCTTCTGTCCTAACACCACCATGTCACGCCCTTCATCCACGCCCTTCTGTCCTACACTCCACCATGTCACGCCCTTCATCCACGCCCCTTCTGCCCTATAACACTCACCATGTCACGCCCTTCATCCCACGCCCCTTCTGCCCTAACACTCACCATGTCACGTCGTTCATCCACGCCTCTACTGCCCTATACACTTCACCTTCACGCCCTCACATCACGCCCCTTCTGTCCTATATACAACTCCCATGTCACGCACTTCATCCATGCCCCTTCTGCCCTATACACTCTCCAATGTCACGCCCTTCATCCACGCCCCTTCTGTCCTATACAACTACCATGTCACGCCCTTCATCCATGCCCCTTCTGCCCTATACACTCACCATGTCACGCCCTTCATCCCCGCCCCTCCTGCCATACACGCCACCATGTCACGCCATTCATCCACATCCCTTCTGCCCCATACAGTCACCATGTCACGCCCTTCATCCACGCCCCTCCCGTCCTATACACCACCATGTCACGCCCTTCATCCCGCCCCTTCTGCCCTACACACCACCATGTCACGCCCTTCATCCCCGCCCCTTCTGCCCTATACACTCACCATGTCACACCATTCATCCACGCCCCTTCTGCCCTATACACCTCCCATGTCACGCCATTCATCCACGCCCCTTCTGCCCTATACACCTCCCATGTCACGCCATTCATCCACGCCCCTTCTGCCCTATACACCACCATGTCACGCCATTCATCCACGCCCCTTCTGCCCTGTACACCACCGTGTCACACCATTCATCCACCCCCTTCTGCCCTATACACCTACCATGTGACGCCATTCATCCACGCCCCTTCTGCCCTATACACCTACCATGTGACGCCATTCATCCACGCCCCTTCTGCCCTATACACCTACCATGTGACGCCATTCATCCACGCCCCTTCTGCCCTATACACCTACCATGTGACGCCATTCATCCACGCCCCTTCTGCCCTATACACCTACCATGTGACGCCATTCATCCACGCCCCTTCTGCCCTATACACCACCATGTCACGCCATTCATCCCCGCCCCTTCTGTCCTATACACCTACCATGTCACGCCATTCATCCGTGCCCCTTCTGCCCTATACACTCACCATGTCACGCCCTTCATCCACGCCCCCTCTGCCCTATACGCCCACCATGTCACGCCCTTCATCCGTCCCTCTGCCTAAATACATCCACCGACGTCACGCCCTTCTGCCTTGAACGCCCACCATGTCACGCCCTTCATCCATCCCCTATGCCCAACACACCCACCCACGTCACACGCTTGATCTGCTCCCCTCTGCCCCAATACGCCACCATGTCATGCCCTTGATCCGCGCCCCTCTGCCCAATACGCCCACCATGTCATGCCCTTCATCCGCGCCCCTCTGCCCCAATACGCCCACCATGTCATGCCCTTCATCCGCGCCCCTCTGCCCAATGCGCCCACCATGTCATGCCCTTGATCCGCGTCCTCTTTGCCCATACGCCCGCCATGTCATGCCCTTTATCCGCGTCCCCTCTGCCCCAATGCGCCCACCATGTCATGCCTTCATCCGCGCCCCCTCTGCCCCAATGCGCCCACCATGTCATGCCCTTCATCCATCCCCTATGCCCAACACACCCACCACGTCACACGCTTGATCTGCTCCCCTCTGCCCCAATACGCCCACCATGTCATGCCCTTGATCCGCGCCCCCTCTGCCCCAATACGCCCACCATGTCATGCCCTTCATCGCGCCCCTCTGCCCCAATACGCCCACCATGTCATGCCCTTCATCCGCGCCCCCTCTGCCCCAATGCGCCCACCATGTCATGCCCTTGATCCGCGTCCTCTTTGCCCAATACGCCCGCCATGTCATGCCCTTTATCCGCGTCCCTCTGCCCAATACGCCCACCATGTCATGCCCTTCATCCGCGCCCCCTCTGCCCAATGCGCCCACCATGTCATGCCCTTCATCCGCGCCCCTCTGCCCAATGCGCCCACCATGTCATGCCCTTTATCCGCGTCCCCTCTGCCCCAATACGCCCGCAAAGTCATGCCCTTCGTCGGCCCCCCTCTTGCCCAAAATGCTAACCATACCACGGCCTTCATTTTCACCCTCTGCCTCAATATGCCAACCAACTCACGCCCTTCATCTGTCCCCTCTGCCTGAAAACATCCACCGACGCCACACCCTTCGTCAGAGCCCCCTCTGCTCTATACGCCCACCATGTCGCGCCCTTTATCCGCGTTATCTCTGCCCAGTATGCCCACCATGCCATTCCATTCCTCTGTCCCCTGTGCCCCAATACACTCACCCACGTCACACCTTTCATCTAGTCCCCCTATGCCCCAATACGCCCACCTATGTCACACACACCCTGCATCCATGCCCCCTCTGCCCTAAAACGCCCACCCACGTCACGTGATTCATCCATGCCCCCTCTACCCGATACGCACACCCACATCACGTCCCTCATCTGCCCCCTCTGCCCCAGTACGCCCACCCACATCACATCCTTCATCTGTCCCCTCTGCCCTAGTACGCCCACCCACGTCACGTCCCTCATCTGCCCCCTTTGCCCCAATACGCCCACACACGTCACGTCCCTCATCTGCCCCCTCTGCCCCAATACGCCCACCCACATCACGTCCCTCATCTGACCCCTCTGCCCCAATACGCCCACCCACATCAAGTCCCTCATCTGCCCCCTTTGCCCCAATACGCCCACACACGTCACGTCCCTCATCTGCCCCCTCTGCCCCAATACGCCCACCCACATCACGTCCCTCATCTGACCCCTCTGCCCCAATACGCCCACCCACATCAAGTCCCTCATCTGCCCCCTTTGCCCCAATACGCCCACACACGTCACGTCCCTCATCTGCCCCCTCTGCCCCAATACGCCCACCCACATCACGTCCCTCATCTGCTCCCTCTGCCCCAATACGCCCACCCACATCAAGTCCCTCATCTGCCCCCTCTGTCCCAATACGCCCACCCACATCACGTCCCTCATCTACACCCTCTGCCCCAATACGCCCACCACGTCACGTCCCTCATCTGCCCCCTCTGCCCCAATACGCCCACCCACGTCACGTCTCTCATCTGCCCCCTCTGCCCCAATACGCCCACCCACATCATTTCCCTCATCTGCCCCCTCTGCCCCAATACGCCCACCCACATCACGTCCCTCATCCTCCCCCTCTGCCCCAATACGCCCACCCACATCACGTCCCTCATCCTCCCATTCTGCCATAATATGCCCACCCACGTCATGTCCCTCATCTGCACCCTCTGCCCCAATACGCCCACCCACATCACGTCCCTCATCTGCCCCCGCTGCCCCAATACGCCCACCCACATCACGTCCCTCATCTGCCCCCTCTGCCCCAATACGCCCACCCACATCAGGTCCCTCATCTACACCCTCTGCCCCAATACGCCCACCCACATCACGTCTCTCATCTGACCCCTCTGCCACAATATGCCCACCCACATCACGTCCCTCATCTGCCCCCTCTGCCCCAATACGCCCACCCACATCACGTCCCTCATCTGACCCCTCTGCCCCAATACGCCCACTCACATCATTTCCCTCATCTTCCCCCTCTGCCCCAGTATGCACGCCCATGTCACGCCCTTCATCCGTCCTTTCTGTCCCAAAACGCCCACCCAAATCACACCCTTCATCCGCCTCTCATCTGCCCCAATATGCCCACCGTGTCACGCCCTTCATCCGCACTCGCGCTGCCCCCATGCACCCACCCACATCACACCCTTCATCCACGCCTTCTGCCCATATCCGTCCGCCCACCCACGTCACGCCTTTCATCCACCCACTCGGCCAATACGTCCACCCACATCATGCCCTTCATCCGCCTCCTCTGCTCCAATGTGCCCACCAACGCCACACATATCATCTGCGCCCCCTCTTCCCAAGTACGTTCACCCACGTCACTCCCTGCATCAACCCCAATATGCCCACACGTCACGTCTCTCTCTCTCTCTCTCTCTCTCTCTCTCTCTCTCTCTCTCTCTCTCTCTGTGGCTTCCTTTGCATGGCTACCGGCAAGAAGCATTTCAGCGAAGCTCTGACCATTTTGTTTTCCTTGTGCATGAAAATAAGTCATAATGCCAGTTTTAGGACTACCAATGTCGTGCTGCGTTTAAAACAGCCGCCAGCTCAACCCGCTGCCGCACACACTCGCCAAGATAGCACTGTCGTCTTTTGTCGAAAATGTCCGTCACAGATGTCCAGGACAGGAGACGGGCCGAGGAACACAGATTACAACAGATGGCAAGTTCTTCCTCATCTCCCTCTGGTCTGTTCCTCCCGACTCCCCTAAGTTTGTTTTACGACACGGGAAATAACAATGTGCCGGACATCTTTCACGACCGCAGTTCTGCCTGTGTTGAGAGCTGTGCGCATCAAACCGATAGAGATCAACAGTACTGTCCATCGCCTGACGCTGCAAGTGACATAAACCTCAGTTAGTGAAAGTGAGTGATGACTGTGGTCATTTAGAAACAGCGTCAGAGGACAGTATGATGACATTAGAAAACGAATTACAGTCAGTTACACAGGCGGAGCATGACGACAGCCTGACCTTTCATTCACGGGAAAACTGGCGCAGAGAACAAGAACACGAGCAGCAGCACAACAGATGGTCGTGAATTAGCTGACCCTACACAATTGACTGTATGTGACCTATACAACGCAGTAACGCAGTGTTTTGAAGATACCTCAAAGAGAATGAACTGCCTCATCAACACTTATCAGACCAGAGAAGAAAGACAGACGTGACACGAGTGCTGGTTGCGATGGAAACTTTCGTTTAGAAGCTGTCACGAACTTCCTTATTACTACTACTGTTCTGACATCAGTGTCGCTGGAAAGGAAATCTTGCTTAAAATATGACTTAATCACTAACAGTCATCATTTAGATTTGTGGTCAAAGTTCTTGTTGTAAAGGAAAGCTTGGTATTCATGTGATGTAAACTGTAAAGTTTATTATCATTATTTGAACTTATGTTCATGGTACAAAAACTTATGTGGACCAGTGACTGCAAAGCTGTTCGTACTGTGCTTTAGCAGATTGATCATGAAATTAACTCTATTTCCTTCGTGTGGCTTCCATGTCATGACGACCTAGCATGTTTGGATTTGATTGTATCTGTTTGTATTGTTCCATCCCCCCACCCCACCCCCATTGTCCGCAAGTGAATGGGCACAAAGCCGAACACATTAAATCATTCGTATTCGTATCCCCCCCCCCTCTCTCTCTCTCTCTCTCTCTCTCTCTCTCTCTCTCTCTCGCGATGGATTTGACTCCCCGACCGTCTCTGCCGCTTCTTCTCGTTTTGCTTACACTGAACAGAAGAAACGGGTGTGAAAATGACGGAAAAACCATGTGCCTCAACCTCCGCCAAATTACCTCTCCAGTGCCACCGATGGACCCATTTGACAACATTTGAAAATTTCAGGAGAGGTGAAAAGAGGCAGGGTATACAAAACGTGGTCTTTTTTTTAATGATAATAATAATAATGATACTGGCAATGATGATGATATAATAATAATAATATAATAATAATAATAATAATAATAATAATAATGATACAGATTGATTATGATGGTAAAAATGAATAATATTCCTCATCATTATATCATCATCTTCTTCATCATCATCATCTTCATTATCATCATCGTAGTGATAAAAGCACACTCTTACGACCCTTTCCAAGACATTAGCTCATTTCACAGTGAAGGTTAAACACGCAATCTAAGATCACACAATCCACACACTGGCTACATTAAGCCCTCCCACCCCTGTCCTTCGTGCAATTAGCCTGTGACCAGTTTCATGCCAGAATGCTTTCTGGCTAATGTGGTGTCATGGGTGTAAAATCGGTGACCATTTGCGTCCTCTGTATCATAAACTATGTGGTATGATTTGACTGAGTCGTTTGTAAATCGTATGTAGCCCACTTCATTACTGCAATGCTGAGAAGTCTAAGCCTTACGAATATGTTTGCCTGTTTGCAAGCGTCTGAGTGTATGCTGTAGTTTGCTGTGTGTGTGTGTGTGTGTGTGTGTGTGTGTGTGTGTGTGTGTGTGTGTGTGTGTAAATGTGTGTGTGTGTGTGTGTGTGTGTGTGTGTGTGTAAGTGTGTGTGTGTGTGTGTGTGTGTGTGTGTGTGTGTGTGTGTGTGTGTGTGTGTAACAATAACAGCAATAACAATAACAATAATTTGATTTCAGTCTTTGCAGGCCATCCGGCCCATAATGACAAGGTGAATTGCAATAAACAACATCGTGTGTGTGTGTGTGTGTGTGTGTGTGTGTGTGTGTGTGTGTGTGTGTGTGTGTGTGTGTGTGTAAGGTTTGGTTTTAAAGATGCAACATTCAAAGTAATATGACAGCAGGCGGAGGTCAACACAAGAAAACCAATGTTGAGGCACAGAGCCACCAGACGAACACAACACCACAGCAGAAACAAGAAAACCAATGTCGAGGCACAGAGCCACCAGGCGAACACAACACCACAGCAGAAACAAGAAAACCAGTGTCCAGGCACAGAGCCACCAGATGAACACAACACCACTGCAGAAACAAGAAAACCAGTGTCCAGGCACGGAGCCACCACCAGACGAACACAACACCACAGCAGAAACAAGAAAACCAATGTCGAGGCACGGAGCCACCAGACGAACACAACACCACTGCAGAAACAAACCTTGTCCTGGTAGGTCTTCTTCAGGCAGGACGACAATCAACGTCGTGTTTACAAAAATAGGCTAGTTTCAACATGCATTGTAGCTGAGACCGTGCTCCATAAAAATCCACCAAAATGAATGAGACTAGATCTTAAAAGATCAGTATCAGGCACAAAGAGAGAATGAGTTTATGCACATGGTGATGATCAAGAGGTAAGTAACGTCTTCACTCGGATGTTGAGTAGAGTTAACTAATGGTACAACACTAAACTGCTGATCAATTGAAGTGAAGTAACTTTTCAAAGAAATAGTGATGTACTTGCTGGTATACTATTAGTCTGAGCACAACATTCACCCACTACAAAGCGTTTAGACAATCAACAGTTTTCATTGATCATATTAACATATTTTACCAAGCGTTGGCATAAGGCTGTCCTGTCAAAGCATAACGTATAAATACAACGAATGCTTTGTCTCAGCATTTAGAAACGGGACACCATTCAGTAAAACATGAAACAGAATCTGAGAGGTATTGGAGAGATAACATCCTCTCTGGCATACACAGGGTCTGCCTTTCACACACTATAATGGGCTGTTTCCAGCCCTGCGGCCCAGGTGAGCCTATGTGGTGTTGGGCTAGTACCGTCGTTTTGGAGACTTTAGAACAAAGCATGTTCCTGTTGCTTGCCTGAGTGACAGGGTGTCAAATGAACAAGGTAACCAATCAAAGGTAAGAGTGGGAGGAGTTTTTGAGTTATCTTGTTTGATTGGAGAAGTGCAGACCTTTCAAAACGTGCTGTGTGACAATATGAAGTTTGGATCTAACGCGACAGCCTCTCGGATCTGGGAGGTTCTCGGCCTTTAACTCCGAGATGTGAATTTTCGTGGCCTGCCATGTGAATCGCAAGTGCGTGAACCAGAGGCTCATGACCAAGATGCCCGAATGGCGGCATTTCTCGTATGTGACCGTGGATGGAGGAAGCGACCTCCGACCAACCCACAGGATTCACGTACCAAACGGATACGATGGAGAAAGTAGAATGAAACTCGAGGGAGAGTTTGACAGCAGAAGGTCTTCAGAGAAGAACCCCCCTCAGAGAAGCGTTTCGGCCCTGAACTTCTTACACTCTAAGGGGTCCGGGCTGCATCCAGGTGATGACTCGCAGATGTCTTTCTACTGACACCCAACCACATACTCTGAGACGCAAGATTTATCAGGAAGGAAGGGGGAGGGGGTGCACTCATGATTACGACGTTGAAATTCCACAAGCGATCAGTCTGGTTGGGATTCTGCCTGTGCCCATGCAGGTGATGATATTACATGACCTAAAATCTGAACGTCTTAGTGTTGTGTCGGCTGGGAACAAAGTCAGATGGATGGAGGGAACGGGGGGGGGGGGGGGGAGGTGAAGGAGGGGGAGAGGGGAATGGAGATCGACATCGTAAAATGTCGTTAAAACTAATAAAGGAGAGACAGACAGACAGACAGACAGACAGAGACAGACAGACAGAGACAGACAGAACAGAGACAGTCAGAGAATCTATCGCTAGTCGGGTGCTTTCTCCCACTAATCCTGCGTGCTGATCTTTGGAAGGAGATAATGAACCCGAGATCCAGTATGTAGCACACACTGAACAGAGATCCAGTATGTAGCACACACTGAACAGAGATCCAGTATGTAGCACACACTGAACAGAGATCCAGTATGTAGCACACACTGAACAGAGATCCAGTATGTAGCACACACTGAACAGAGATCCAGTATGTAGCACACACTGAACAGAGATCCAGTATGTAGCACACACTGAACATCTTTGTACTAAACACAACACAATGAGAAACTGGAGGAATATTCGGATACCGCCGACCTCTACCGGGTCAAACGGATCCTGGTGATCCAGATCCGTATCACAGATCCACACCCAAAAGCTAATGTACTCGAGTTTGGGCCATTGCTTTTTTGTACTGTGTGCTCCGTGTTGGCGTTTCTGCTTGGTGATTTGGTGTCGTAAGCAGTATTCGTTTGGATTTATGAGCGTGTAGGCCTAATAAAATAGTTTCATCATAGGAGGGAGAGTTACTCTGCTTGTTTATTATTTACAGTTACTACTTCTTGGCTTATGTCAAATTTCCTTTCATGAAAATCAAACAGGGTATCTTTACTTCATTCTGCTCGTCCCTTGCGTGTGTTTGACTGTATTCTTGATAAAAAAATAAAAATTAAAAAAAGTCTGTGCCAGCCTCGAATAAATGTCAATTTGTGTTTAACAAATATATGCTGAGGGTGATTCCTTATTTAATCTGTATTTTGTATTCACATTTCCACTAGAAGATTGGGTGTCTTAACCGACATTCGTTATGATATAAAGGCGTGAAAATAATTCTATCATGCGCGAGAAAGAGTTATCCTACATGTTTGTTATGTGCAGTTTTCTACTATCCACTTAAGAACTCCTTTCAACAGTCAGTGTAATCCTGCTGAGCATATCGCGAGTCCACGCCAAATTTAAGTGCATTCGACCATGGGTCACGGGAAGAAGTAAAACTGTACTATGTCTAAAAATAGATAAATTGCGTCAAGTGCAAAGGCGAATACAAGCAGAACGGCAGATGAACATATACACCGTGCAATAAACATATTAAGGCATACACAGTTAAAAACTGGTCAAAGTCTAACACTTATACAAATTTCGTGTAATCATAAAACTATTAGACGAAGAAGTGCAGCTCAATTACCTTTGAAAAGCAAAATCAACATTCAAGGGAGATTGTCAAATGAAATAATAGCATCAACAAGGGTACGGACTAATAATGCAAGCTCTAACATCCAACAGACAAAACAAAACTAAGGAAAGGATTAAGTGTATGTTTGTGTGTGTAGGGATGAGATGGTGGTTAGGGAATGCATGCGCGCGCGCGCGCGTGTGTGTGTGGAAGGAAAAGGGGAGGCCTTATTGAGAAATGTATTTCGAGATTTCCAGAGAGGGATATATCCTGCGCTGGTTTCTTATCCACAATCATAAACATAAATTTACCAATATTATATTAAGAAGAAGTAAGCTTGTTGTTTTCTTTTTATACTCAGAGCATTGTGGGTTTTTAAACTTGCAGATTTAACAGTCAGTTTGTACAAAAAGCATCGGCATACACACTTTTGTTGCTCTAACTACTGATACTAGGCTTATTACTTACTCCTTTACTACTGGTAGAAATATCCTTGTTAATGATAGTGGCAGTGGCAGAAGGAGTGGTGGTTGTGGTGATAGTGCTGGTAGTGGTGCTGGTGCGGGTCATGACGGCGATGATGCACACGCATGCACCACACACACACACACACACACACACACACACACACACACACACACACACACACACACACACACACACGCAAGGGCAGCACCGAAATCAAGAGCACACCATGTCTTTTTCTCATGTTTTACTTTGCGTATTCTTTGTTCATAGAATATTGCATATGCTTCTTACATCTCCACAGAACACATGAGCAGTCGAGCATCATACAAAATAAAACTCCCACAGCTCTACGTCAATTTGTTTTTCTTACCCAAGAAATGGAATGTGACGCAGGGCAGTCCGCTGCTCCTGGGGAACAACTCTTCTTGATATCATTGCCAGGCGAGATTATGGATTGCGTCCCATTGATCAAACTTTGCGTTCAGGTGTATTTTCATCTCATTTTAGTCTTTAAAAATCTGTTCTACGGTGTTAAAGATAAGCCAGCATATGTGAAACGAATGGCATTACAACTATTGTAATAGGCAAATTTTATATCTGCGAATCATGTTAGCTGTGAAAAATAAACTTTCAAAGAACATGACGGCTTTATCCTTCTTTGTGCAAATCGAATATTCCAAGACTGGATCACAATTACATAATCATCAAGCTCTCAAGCAAGTTTTCTCTTGTTCATTTCATTCATATGCAACACACCCACTACATACCATCACACCCTCCCCCTCCACTCACTCTCCTTCCCCTCCTCTTCTCTCTCTCATTCTCCACTCTTCCTCTACTTCCATTCTCTCTCTGTCTCTCCCTTCTCTTTCTCCCCTCCGCCCCCCCCCCCCCTCTCTCTCTCTCTCTCTCTCTCTCTCTCTCTCTCTTTCTCTGTCTCTCCCTTCTCTTTCTCCCCTCCGCCCCTCTCTCTCTCTCTCTCTCTCTCTCTCTCTCTCTCTTCCTTTTCCTCCTCCTCACTTTACTCTACCCTCTTTCCTCGTGCCCTATTCCTCGAACTCAACTCACCCTCTCTCCCACTGTCCCTCTGTCTACTTCATTCACCACTTTGGCTTCACAAGGGGAGTATTGTGCATGTTTATGTCTGTATTTTTTTGTCGCTGTGGAAGGCATATTGCCGAAAATTTCTTGTCCTGTTTTGTGTCGTGCATTAAAACTGCGTTACTT
>CM065730.1:54060385-54087885 GCA_033310375.1 Conus canariensis
GCACTTATAGTCTACACTAAAAAACACACCTTTTTACTTATTTTAATTCATTTATGTCAAACTCCAGACAAGATGAGGTACAATTTGAAACTGACGCAAATTTATTATAGTTTAACGAGTGTAAAACTTTTCTTTAGTTTAAGATATAGTTAAAGTGCTTTTCATTGAATGTGTAATGGTGATAAAACGTGATAAGTTTGTTCATTCTGATAAGTGTTCGATTAATTGTTCCTTGAGACAGCCCAGTTTGTATGTGTACCTTACATCCAAACGGCAGGACAGTATTAGTTCTTGGCTGAATGTACTCTTTCTATGGTTATTCGAATGTTCTGTCTGTTTTGTTTGTTGTTGTTTTATCTTTTCCCTATCGAAACTGACCTTTTATTTTTTTCTTTTGTGAAAACCCTGAACGGTTCTGCGCTCCCGGAATGAAACTAACACCCTCGCGCACGGAGAAATGAACAAAAACAACAGTTGTGTAATATTATGATAATGACAACCACAAGCTAGCTGTTTGGTGTGAGACACAAGATAATAGAGTAGAGCAAATCAGAACAAGGCTTGACACGAATGTAATGAGAAGCCGGAGTTGCAGTGGACAAAGGCATGTGTGCTTCCGCCAACGCGAGACTTCACGGAGCAAAACGTGGGGGAGAGCATAGGTCGGGGAGTGGGCGGAAGGACGGTTGTCATGCGCTATTGAACTGCTTGACCTTTACTCTCCTCTCTTCTCTCCTTCTCTCTCTCTCTCTTATCTCTGTCTCTGTCTCCTCCTCTCTCTCTCTCTCTCTCCCACCACACAACACCACACACAACACACACAACACATACATAACACACGACGCATACACCATACGGGCACCGGCAGCATGCACGCACGCAGACACGAGAGTGTAACCGCACTTGCTGACAGGACCGTACACAGGCTTGCGCAACACACCCACTTGGGCCTCTACACACGTGTGTCTACAGAGATGATGATGCTCCCAAGCCCAAGTGTCTTCTGGTTTGCAGAGACGAAGCGGACCAAGCTCAAAAATCCGCTTGATAAAGGAGAAATCCACCCTGATAAAAGGTCATGTTTTGAAAATAAGTGACTTGTGTTCAAGAGGAATATGATACGAAAGGAAAACAAAAAACAGAAAGAAAAAAAAAACCGTTGTGCATTGAGTGCTTTGTTCGCCTATCGTCCGATTTCAGTGGAGTGGAGCAAACCAGCATGCGATAACTATTTGGCTGTTTGGATCTCATGAAGGTTTCTGGTGGATCCTGGTTGCACACAGATGAGAAGGACTTCAACATATGTTTGAAAACAACATCAGACAAGGAAAGAAAGAAAACAAAGACAGAAAGAAAGAAGGGAGAGAAAAAAAAAAAGAAAGAAACACCCCCTAAATCTGGTAGATGTTTATGCCCAGGAAGAAATTGCTTCCAAAAGGCAAACAATTTTCTGATTCTTGTGGACTTGTACTCCTCCTGCCTACTGCCCCCTCTGGCCTTATCATCTATGATTCCACTTGATGATTTTGGGGATATCTTTTATCATTTCATTCGAAATTCTTTATTTTTCCTAAAACACGGGCTCAAGTTTGTCTTTTGGGGTATATTTAGATAGATGGATAGACAGATAGATAAATAGATAGGTAGATAGATGACAGATAGATCGATAGATGGATGGGTGGATGGAGATATGTAGATAGATAGATGGATGGATAGATAGATATCACTAGACTCTTAATCGATCATTATCATTTGACATTCTCTTTTTGAGGAGAAAAAAAAAGTAGCCACTCGGAAATGATGTGGACGACAGCCAGAGCGCCGCGAAACGTTCCGCAGAACAAACGCTTTATTCTTCCCTATCCCCACAGCGCCGCGAAACGTTCCACAAAACAAACGCTTTATTCTTCCCTATCCCCACAGCGCCGCGAAACGTTCCACAAAACAAACGCTTTATTCTTCCCTATCCCCACAGCGCCGCGAAACGTTCCACAAAACAAACGCTGTATTCTTCCCTATCCCCACAGCGCCGCGAAACGTTCCACGAAACAAACGCTTTATTCTTCCCTATCCCCACAGCGCCGCGAAACGTTCCACGAAACAAACGCTGTATTCTTCCCTATCCCCACAGCGCCGCGAAACGTTCCACAAAACAAACGCTTTATTCTTCCCAATCCCCACAGCGCCGCGAAACGTTCCACGAAACAAACGCTGTATTCTTCCCTATCCCCACAGCGCGCGAAACGTTCCACGAAACAAACGCTTATTCTTCCAATCCCACAGCGCCGCGAAACGTTCCACAAAACAAACGCTTTACTCTTCCCTATCCCCACAGAGACGCTGACGATGAGATGCCGGGACACTTTCGACCTGCGAGGTGCCAACATAGACTCGGGCCTGCTGGTCTCCGAGCTGCCGGAGAGGATCCCCATCTACCCCAACGAGGACCAGTTCTGCGACTACTTCCTCACCTTCGCTGAAGGCAGCGAGATGATGTTCTACTTCGACCACCTGGACCTGCACAGCAGCAGCGGCGCCTCGCGCTGCGACAGCACCAACGTGGAGTTCTTCGACGGCTCCGACAACATGCGTGTCAAGGGTGGGTGTGACGTCACGTAATGCTCTGTCGTTGGATTGTATTGTGATTGGATTTTGTCGTCCTAGATTGGCTGATGTAATTCCATGGTTTTCACGGAAACAAGACATCATGCTGTGGGTTTGAAGCCGCGTTAAACTGTTACTGGCGTTTGCAACGTTCGCCGGAAAATAACACAATCAATAACGATTGAAAACAACCGTAATGATGTGTGCAGTCAGGCCGTTGACCTGTTCCAATGGAAGAGAATGTGTACTCAGAGTCTCAAACGGACGATTGTTTGACAACAGAAGTTTTTGTTCAAACAGGCATTCAAACAAAAGTTTGTGTGCTGGCTAACACTGGAATATTTTCAGCAGTTACATCGGATCCACACATTTTGTGTAAGCAAGCATGTGTGTTATGAATACTTATGTTCCTATGTATATGATGTTTCTGGGCTAAAATCTCCAGAGATTTCTGAATACAGCATATCAACCACCAGTGTTGTCGATTATTTAAGAAGTTGACAGAGAGCCCAGAAGAAGTGTACTACGCGGTCAGTCCACAGTATTATCGTAAATCGCATTGTATTACATTGCATTACATTGCATTATATTATATCGTAGCTACTCAGGATTTGTTTTGAATGCATAGTATTGTACTATATTGTATCATATTGCAAGACAAACGTGGATCAAATCAAATTAGAATTGAAAAATCAGGAGTGTCTGACTAAGAGTTTACAAGAACAACTGCAAGTTGCAATTTATGGTGTTGCACATTCGTGCACGCATGATTTCAACTGTTTCAGTTGATTTCTACATGTTTGTTTGTATTGTTTGAAAGAACTTGGGAATTTGGGAGAATAAAGACAGTAGTTTAAAAAAGAAAGACAACCTACTAGCCAAACAAACGAGCAGAAAGCTTCCTTTATCAAGAAAGACTGTGCAGTAGGTCCGTAACTGTTTACAGTTCCCCCTCCCTCCGATTAATTGATGATACATTTTCCCCATCAATGTAATAGAAAGGATGGAAGGATGTAGTATGCTATGTGGTATCATTGGTATTTCCCCTGCTGTTAGTCAACCTTAATCCATGTCTCTCTCACTCCTTCCCACGCCCGTCTCCAGCTCTAAATTCATGATAAAAACAATATTCACGTAATGGAGTATCAATAATTTGATAACGAAAATGAATACAAAATAAAAATCCGTGTACAAACATAAAAGAGCACAGTTTTGCAGGGAATGAATGAATCGCATATTGTAGGTACACACATGTAGGGCCTTATTTATTTCATTTTGAATTGTGGTCAAAGTTTTATGCCATTTGTGTCTGACGGTCTGTTTTCATTTTCTTAAAAACTGCTGCAAAACAAATGTTCATATATGTGTGGCATTACCAATGGTACTGTGTTGTATTCCAGTCGTCACTCGTGTCTGTGTAGCATGGTTTGTTGTGTTGTATTCCAGTCGTCATCCGTTTTTGTGTGTGGTATTGCCAATGGTGTTACATGTGTGCAGACCCGTGCATGGCTGGTTACTTTGTACTTCAACTGAAAAAGAAGTGGGGTTTTTTTTCAGAACGTTTGAGTGTTGGTACTTGAAACAAATCTCTTTTTCAGATAGAGATAGATAAATAGGGGGAAAGAGAAAGAGAGAGAGAGAGAGAGAGAGAGAGGAGAGAGAGAGAGAGAGAGAGAGTATATAAAACCTTCAGAAAAGTTTCAGGATCCTCTTGCACATCATGAGGAATTTCAGGATTGGTGGTCTGGATGGATTGGACACAATCCAAATTTCAGGATTGGTGGTATGGGTGGGATGGACACAATCCAAATTTCAGGATTGGTGCTATGGATGGGACGGACACAATCCAAATTTCAGGATTGGTGCTATGGATGGGATGGACACAATCCAAATTTCAGGATTGGTGGTATGGACACAATCCAAATTTCAGGATTGATGGTATGGATGGGATGGACACAATTCAGATTTCAGGATTGGTGGAATGGATGGGATGGACACAATCCAAATTTCAGGATTGGTGGGATGGACATAATCCAAGTTTCAGGATTGGTGGGATGGATGGGATTGACACAATCCAAATTTCAGGATTGGTGGTATGGACACAATCCAAATTTCAGGATTTATGGGATGAATGGGATGGAGGCAGTCCAAATTTCGGATTTATGGGATGGACACAATCCAAATTTCAGGATTTAGGGGATGAATGGGATGGAGGCAGTCCAAATTTCAGGATTTATGGGATGGCCACGATCCAAATTACAGGATCGGTGTGATGGCCCCCCAATTCACCTTCAGGACTGGCCGCCCTTTACCACTTGCACCACTGTATGTGTGAATGTAATGTGTGCGAACCGGCGCGCTGCACCAGCAGTGTGTGTGGCTAACCACAGAACCAGCATCTACACACAAAGCATGTGCCGTGACCAGGGCTGGGCGATCACTGGCTGACTTCTCACATGCGCAGCGCCTTAGTCAGGGCCCTGTCTAACTGCCGATGGTTCCTGTAATGACTTTATGCTAATTACGTTGATTTGGAGAGTGTTCGTGCTCGGACAACTCAGTTCTGAATTAAGTTGGTCACGGAAGATCATATATGGTTTATGTGCACAGCAATTGTATGTCACGATGCAGAATCGGAAATTTCCGAGTATTAAGACTGCTGAAAAGGTTTTCATTTATGCGTTTGGCCTGCTGCATATAGTACAGATGGGCCCGTAATCAAATACAGTACAGTATGAAGCATCAGAGGGGTCCATGGTCAGATGGGTCAGAGCGTTTTCCTGCGGAGCTGACGGTTTTGAGTTTGAACCACTCGTGGGTTCGGATTTTTTCGGCTTGAAGACCTTTACCGTCAACTCAGCAGTAAATAGACACCTGATTCAGTTCAGGGAGAGTTAAAGGCGGCGGAAGGAGAAGGATGGGCTCCGCTTTCACCATGCCGTGCCCTAGACATGGCGAACCTCTGACAGCTCACTGCCCCCACAGCCTACAGCCTCTGACAGCTCACTGCCCCCACAGCCTACAGCCTCTGACAGCTCACTGCCCCCACAGCCTACAGCCTCTGACAGCTCACTGCCCCCAAAGCCTACAGCCTCTGACAGCTCACTGCCCCCACAGCCAACAGGCTCTGACAGCTCACTGCCCCCACAGCCTACAGCCTCTGACAGCTCACTGCCCCCACAGCCAACAGGCTCTGACAGCTCACTGCCCCCACAGCCTACAGCCTCTGACAGCTCACTGCCCCCACAGCCTACAGGCTATGACAGCTCACTGCCCCGACAGCCTACATGTTATGACAGCTCACTGCCCCCACAGCCTGCAGGCTATGACAGCTCACTGCCCCCACAGCCTACAGCCTCTGACAGCTCACTGCCCCCACAGCCTACAGGCTCTGGCACCTCACTGCCCCCACAGCCTACAGCCTCTGACAGCTCACTGCCCCCACAGCCTACAGTCTCTGACAGCTCACTGCCCCCACAGCCTACAGCCTCTGACAGCTCACTGCCCCCACAGCCTACAGGCTGTGACAGCTCACTGCCCCCACAGCCTACAGCCTCTGACAGCTCACTGTCCCCACAGCCTACAGCCTCTGACAGCTCACTGCCCTCAGAGCCTACAGGCTAGCTATGAGAAACATTGCATAGTACCAGACTGTATGATTCTTTTGTATACAGCACAGGCCTGGACCCGCTCATGACCGAGCTGTCATCACTATGTGTGTAGCATTACCTGTAGTATGTTGTGGTATTCCGGTCGTCATCACTATGTGTGTAGCATTACCTGTGGTATGTTGTGGTATTCCGGTCGTCATCACTATGTGTGTGGCATTACCTGTGGTATGTTGTGGTATTCCGGTCGTCATCACTATGTGTGTGGCATTACCTGTGGTATGTTGTGGTATTCCGGTCGTCATCACTATGTGTGTAGCATTACCTGTGGTATGTTGTGGTATTCCGGTCGTCATCACTATGTGTGTAGCATTACCTGTGGTATGTTGTGGTATTCCGGTCGTCATCACTATGTGTGTAGCGTTACCTGTGGTATGTTGTGGTATTCCGGTCGTCATCACTATGTGTGTAGCATTACCTGTGGTATGTTGTGGTATTCCGGTCGTCATCACTATGTGTGTAGCGTTACCTGTGGTATGTTGTGGTATTCCGGTCGTCATCACTATGTGTGTGGCATTACCTGTGGTATGTTGTGGTATTCCCGTCCTCATCAACTATGTGTGTAGCATTACCTAAGGTATGTTGCGGTATTCCCGTCGTCATCACTATGTGTATAGCATTACCCGTGGTATGTTGCGGTATTCCAGTCGTCATCAACTATGTGTGTAGCATCACCTGTGGTATGTTGTGGTATTCCAGTCGTCATCACTATGTGTGTGCCATTACCTATGTTGCGGTATTCCAGTCGTCATCACTATGTGTGTAGCATGACCTGTGGTATGTTGCGGTATTCCAGTCGTCATCACTATGTGTGTAGCATTACCTATGGTATGTTGCGGTATTCCAGTCGTCATCAGTATGTGTGTAGCATTACCTGCAGAATGTTGCGGTGTTCCAGTCGTCATCACTATGTGTGTAGCAGTACCTGTGGTGTGTTGTGTGTATTCCAGTCGTCATCACTATGTGTGTAGCATGACCTACAGTATGTTGCAGTATTCCAGTCGTCATCAACTATGTGTGTAGCATTACCTAAGGTATGTTGTGGTATTCCCGTCGTCATCACTATGTGTGTAGCATTACCTGTGGTACGTTGCGGTATTCCGGTCGTCATCACTATGTGTGTAGCATCACCTGTGTATGTTGTCGTATTTCCGTCGTCATCAACTATGTGTGTGGCATTACCTGTAGTATTTGTGGTATTCCGGTCGTCATCACTATGTGTGTAGCATCACCTGTGTATGTTGTGGTATTTCCGGTCGCATCACTATGTGTGTGGCATTACCTGTGGCATGTTGCGGTATTCCAGTCGTCATCACTATGTGTGTAGCATGACCTATGGTATGTTGCAGTATTCCAGTCGTCATCAGATATGTGTGTAGCATTACCTGTGGTATGTTGCGGTATTCCATCGTCATCACTATGTGTGTAGCATTACCTGTGGTGTGTTGTGTGTATTCCAGTCGGTCATCACTATGTGTGTAGCATGACCAATAGTATGTTGCAGTATTCCAGTCGTCATCAACTATGTGTGTAGCATTACCTGTGGTATGTTTGGGTATTCCCGGTCGTCATCACTATGTGTGTGGCATTACCTGTGGTATGTTGTGGTATTCCGGTCGTCATCACTATGTGTGTGGCATTACCTGTGGTATGTTGTGGTATTCCGGTCGTCATCACTATGTGTGTAGCATTACCTGTGGTATGTTGTGGTATTCCGGTCGTCATCACTATGTGTGTAGCATTACCTGTGGTATGTTGTGGTATTCCGGTCGTCATCACTATGTGTGTAGCGTTACCTGTGGTATGTTGTGGTATTCCGGTCGTCATCACTATGTGTGTAGCATTACCTTGGTATGTTGTGGTATTCCGGTCGTCATCACTATGTGTGTAGCGTTACCTGTGGTATGTTGTGGTATTCCGGTCGTCATCACTATGTGTGTGGCATTACCTGTGGTAGTTGTGGTATTCCCGTCCTCATCAACTATGTGTGTAGCATTACCTAAGGTATGTTGCGTATTCCCGTCGTCATCACTATGTGTATAGCATTACCTGTGGTATGTTGCGGTATTCCAGTCGTCATCAACTATGTGTGTAGCATCACCTGTGGTATGTTGTGGTATTCCAGTCGTCATCACTATGTGTGTGCCATTACCTATGTTGCGGTATTCCAGTCGTCATCACTATGTGTGTAGCATTACCTGTGGTATGTTGTGGTATTCCAGTCGTCATCACTATGTGTGTAGCATTACCTGTGGTATGTTGTGGTATTCCGGTCGTCATCACTATGTGTGTAGCGTTACCTGTGGTATGTTGTGGTATTCCGGTCGTCATCACTATGTGTGTAGCATTACCTGTGGTATGTTGTGGTATTCCGGTCGTCATCACTATGTGTGTAGCGTTACCTGTGGTATGTTGTGGTATTCCGGTCGTCATCACTATGTGTGTAGCATTACCTGTGGTATGTTGTGGTATTCCCGTCCTCATCAACTATGTGTGTAGCATTACCTAAGGTATGTTGCGGTATTCCCGTCGTCATCACTATGTGTATAGCATTACCTGTGGTATGTTGCGGTATTCCAGTCGTCATCAACTATGTGTGTAGCATCACCTGTGGTATGTTGTGGTATTCCAGTCGTCATCACTATGTGTGTGCCATTACCTATGTTGCGGTATTCCAGTCGTCATCACTATGTGTGTAGCATGACCTGTGGTATGTTGCGGTATTCCAGTCGTCATCACTATGTGTGTAGCATTACCTATGGTATGTTGCGGTATTCCAGTCGTCATCAGTATGTGTGTAGCATTACCTGCAGAATGTTGCGGTGTTCCAGTCGTCATCACTATGTGTGTAGCAGTACCTGTGGTGTGTTGTGTGTATTCCAGTCGTCATCACTATGTGGTAGCATGACCTACAGTATGTTGCAGTATTCCAGTCGTCATCAACTATGTGTGTAGCATACCTAAGGTATGTTGTGGTATTCCCGTCGTCATCACTATGTGTGTAGCATTACCTGTGGTACGTTGCGGTATTCCGGTCGTCATCACTATGTGTGTAGCATCACCTGTGGTATGTTGTGGTATTCCCGTCGTCATCACTATGTGTGTGGCATTACCTGTAGTATTTTGTGGTATTCCGGTCGTCATCACTATGTGTGTAGCATCACCTGTGGTATGTTGTGGTATTCCCGTCGTCATCACTATGTGTGTGGCATTACCTGTGGCATGTTGCGGTATTCCAGTCGTCATCACTATGTGTGTAGCATGACCTATGGTATGTTGCAGTATTCCAGTCGTCATCAGTATGTGTGTAGCGTTACCTGCGGTATGTTGCGGTATTCCAATCGTCATCACTATGTGTGTAGCATTACCTGTGGTGTGTTGTGTGTATTCCAGTCGTCATCACTATGTGTGTAGCATGACCAATAGTATGTTGCAGTATTCCAGTCGTCATCAACTATGTGTGTAGCATTACCTAAAGTATGTTGTGGTATTCCAGTCGTCATCACTATGTGTGTAGCATGACCTATGGTACGTTGCGGTATTCCGGTCGCCATCACTATGTGTGTAACATCACCTGTGGTATGTTGTGGTATTCCCGTCGTCATCACTATGTGTGTGGCATTACCTGTAGTATGTTGTGGTATTCCGGTCGTCATCACTATGTGTGTAGCATTACTTATGGTATGTTGCGGTATTGTGGTCGTCATCACTATGTGTGTGGCATTACCTGTGGTATGTTGTGGTATTCCAGTCGTCATCACTATGTGTTTGGCATTACCTATGGTATGTTGCGGTGTTCCAGTCGTCATCACTATGTGTGTAGCATTACCTGTGGTATGTTGTGGTATTCCCGTCGTCATCACTATGTGTGTAGCATTACCTGTGGTATGTTGTGGTATTCCGGTCGTCATCACTATGTGTGTAGCATTACCTGTGGTATGTTGTGGTATTCCAGTCGTCATCACTGTGTGTTTGGCATTACCTGTGGTATGTTGCGGTATTCCAGTCGTCATCACTGTGTGTGTAACATGACCTACGGTATGTTGTGGTATTCCCGTCGTCATCACTGTGTGTGTAGCATTACCTGTGGTATGTTGCGGTGTTCTAGTCGTCATCACTATGTGTGTAGCATTACCTGTGGTATGTTGTGATATTCCAGTCGTCATCACTGTGTGTGTGCCATTACATGTGGCATCATGTTGTGTTCCACCCAGGCCTGGACGGGCCCGTGTGCGGTCGACAAGAGGAGATGCCCACCGGGGTGTACTACGTGCTCAACAACATGCTTATCATCAGGGCCAACTCCATGGGCGAGGTGCAGGGCTCGGGCTTCCGAATCCACTTCACTGTCTACAGGAAAGGCTGTAAGGATGATAGATATGATGATGATGATGATGATGGTGATGGTGGTGGTGGTGACGGCCCTGTTAGATGTTGACGATTATTGTGAGGAGGCCCTGTTAGATGTTGACGATTGTTGTGAGGAGGAGGGTGGAGCAGACTGGTGATTTGCCGCCTGATATTTCCATGTAAAGCCCTTGAAATGAAAACAGTGAAAATTAGCCCTCCGCTCACCGAGAGGAGGAGATAGAGCTCTCTCTCTCTCTCTCTCTCTCTCTCTCTCTCTCTCTCTCTCTCTCTCTCTCTCTCTCTCCCTCCCTCTCTCCCTTTCTGTCTCTCTGTTTGTGTGTCTTGTTTTTCTCTGTGTGTGTGTGTGTGTGTGTGTGTGTGTGTGTGTGTGTGTGTGTGTGTGTGTGTGCCTTTTTCTCCCTCTCTCTCTCTCTCTCTCTCTCTCTCTCTGTAAGTGTGAGTGTGTCTGTGTGTATACTGATACTCGCGACTTGCACGATACTCACCACAGGCTTGGGTGTAAAAGGGCGAGGGGTGGGAGGATATGCAAGCGAGAGGGGGGAGAGGGTAGGGTTACTCAGAGATCAGACCTGGGATTAAGGGAGGGAGAGAGAGAGAGAGAACCCTTCGATATCCAACAGGCCAACGCTGAATCTTCTTCCTCCCAGTCACAAGGGAGTTAACCGGACAATTTACAGCCCGATGATGACATCATAAGGTAAGGTAATGTTGTTTATAGCCCAGCCGACCGCAAAGGGTCATATCAGGTATACGTCATAATGTCTGCAAGTAAAAGGGACGGTGATGAAAAACAAAGACAATGACAATGGAGAGATTAATTCAACATATTACCGTTTAAAACCCTCTTGATCCTTGACACGAACAAGATAAATGTCTTGAGGGTGAAAAGGAAATCGTTTTTGATAAGGTTCGTCCATTGTTTGGGTCTCCGTGCACCAACAATCGTAATGTCCACTGACTGGTAGGAAGAGCCGTTGGCCTTTGACCTCCCACTGTAGCGTGGTTCCACTTTGACCCCAGTGGCGTGTGTGCGTGTGTGTGTGTGTGTGTGTGTGTGTGTGCGTGTGTGCATTTGTGTGTGTGTGTGCGCGCGCGTGTGTGTGTGTGTGTGTATGTGCGTGTGTGTATGTCACCGCGCCTCCAGTCCCATGCAACCGTGAGGAGTTCAGCTGCGAGGACTACGACGCTCACAGCGGCGGGGCCCAAGGCTTCAAGCGCTGCGTGGATTGGGAGCTGGTCTGTGACGACTGGAATGACTGCGGCGACTGGTACGATGAGAAGCAGAACTGCAACGACCTGTCCGTGGGCGCCATCGTGGCCATCGTGCTGGTGGCCCTGGGCCTCATCGCCCTCATCGTCGGCCTCATCATCTTCTGCAAGATCCGCCGCGACCTGGAGATGAAGAGGATCAGGGAGAATGAGGAGGCGGCAGTAATGAGAGTGAGTGGGGTGGGGGTGGAGAGTGTGCGTTGAATAGGGTGTGGAGTGATGTGATGCGGCGGACGTCGTGTGCTGTGTGAATGTGGTGAGTGTGTGTGTTTGTTGTGTGTGTGTGTGTGTGTGTGTGCGTGTGTGTGTGCGTGTGCTGTGTGTGTGTGTGTGTGTGTGTGCGCGCGCGCGCGTGTGTGTGGCCATGCCTTACTTAAGATTTACATATTTGCCAACAAACCTTTAAAGAATTTCAACACACTAAGCGAAAACAGTGAAATAAACAATGTTAAACAGCCAAAAGGATTATGTGAGTTGACAAAATACGTGTTCACAAAAGTGCAGAAAAACACCACCACTTAATTTTGCGAACTGTTAAAAATATAATCCACTTAAGGCGAACATGTTTTGAATTTGTGTATGAATTAAATACTGAAAATACACTCCATTACCAGTTTGCATTTAATAATGAAAATTGTGATTAAAAGTCGTAAGAGTACAAGATCCCTGTCTATTACACATGGAACATTTATCCAGAAAAGGGAGTTCATCATCCGCAGCTACACTAGATTTACATTGCCGTTCTTGTTTGGAAATGCTGAAGTAAAGCAGTGTGTGTGTGTGTGTGTGTGTGTGTGTGTGTTTCGTGTGTGTGTGTGTGTGTGTGTTCGTGTGTGTGTGTGTGTGTGTGTGTGTGTGTGCGTGCTGTGCTTGCGAGAAGGGGTGGTGAGGCTGGGGGATACGGGCGTTGTCGGGGACATGTGTGAGGAGTGATGACTGTATTAATGTTTAATTGATAGGTGAGTTTGAGAAAAAAAAAAAAACTGATGGTAATGAGATACCTTAGCTTGAGATGTGATTAGTCAGAATGAGGGAGGGAGAAGGGTATCTTCTTGAGTGTTTGTATGTTGGGGTAGGGAGAGAGGGGTTACGGAAGATACTGCGCATTTGTGTGTGCGTGCGTGTGTGCGTGCCCACGTGCACGTACTTACGTCATGTTATTTTTTTTTTACTGAAATCACCAGTTTTCCTGACCCAACTCGTGCTAACTATTGTGCTCTTTTTCTGTTTTGTTTTTTTCCTTCCATTTAAGGGTCTCCTCAAGAAAGTATGCAGTGACGTAGACTTTTATTCATCTTTTCTTTCTTTTCTTCCACCCACCCCTCTTTTTTTTTTTTTTTACTATTCGTGTAATTCTGAACTAACTTCGGTCTTTCCCTTTCTTCTTAATCCTCATTAATCCGGAATGTCTCCAACAAGTATAGACAGTGTTTGTGTGAGCGTGTGTTTTATAAAGGGTTGCCGTGGTGAAAGACAAGAAATCATGATGTTATTGCCGTGTACGCTTGTTACACAATGTGCTGGTACACAGAGGATCTGTAACTTAATTTAACATAAGCATACTTTCTTTGTTTATCTGTCTATTAAACTGTGCTAGCCAGTGGTGTTGAGAAACGAAAATAATGCACTAATAACAAAAAAAAAAACCATACTAACAATAGCCTCACGAAAAGGTTAAAATGATAATAACAATAATAAGTTTTTTAAAATGCTGCTTCGAAGATCAACAATAGTACAGTAGTAACAACAGAAGTAAAAGCATAAACTACAACAAAAATGTTAATAATGGATAATAACAATATTAACTCATTAACTGTCTCTCTACACACACTATATATATATATATATGCACTCGAGCACCAGAGTGTGTGTTTTTGAATACGTGTAAACTGTTATGATTTTTTTTCAAACTCCATGATTTCTTGAATGTTTGGTCGACCATCAAGTATCAACATAGATAGATGTCAATTTTTTTTCAAGTGAGTGGCTCTTTTGGATGTTAATTGCTGTACTTTTTTTTCAGTTGTTCGAAAACTAAATAATACTTTGACAAACGTGATTTTTTTTTTTTAATTTCAAGTACAGTTCGAAAAGAAGAAGTATCAAGTTCGTGATGTATTCAAAGATAACTGTTTTAGATCCCATGTATTCAGTATGTTGAGTATTGCAGTCTCTGGGTTAGGGCCTTGATTTATAACAGCGCATTTTCCCCCTTAGGAGGAACTTGGTTGGCTTTTGCAGGGACAGAAGGGGGTGGGGAAGGAGGTGGGGGCTTGAGGAGTGGGGGGGGGGGGGGGCTATGATTTCAAAGTTCTGTCAGAAAGGAAGACGCGCTGTTATGAAAGGATGTATGTGATAAATACAGTAGTTATCTCTGAGTGTCCAAAGTTGTTTCCCTTTTTGCTATGCTTCCATTGATCAGCATGACACAAAAGTTCTATTCCCTTCCCTTTTGTCCCTCTCTCCATATTTCATTATCACTATCAGCATTTTCAAGTTACAATGTCATCATTATTTTCTATATTTTGTATCTTTTTTGGCTATCATTCATTATATGTCTTCGATTTTGTGCTAGTTCTTTCCGTTTTCCCATCCTTCATTTCTTTTTCTTTCTGTTGTTTTTCCCTTTGTGCTGTTTCTTGTGGCTCGTTTTGATGTGTACACTTCCGTGTTTGATATTTGTGAGTCTAAGATTAGCCTAGAATTGACTTTACAGGCGTTGTGCACAGATGTCTGAGTTACTGGATGGAAGCGCAGGGGGGAGGGGGGAGGGGTGGGGGGGGAGGTAGGGGGTCATTTTATTTTAATTCAATCTGTGGTATCGATCTCTTCATTATCGCCGGCCGCTCACTCCCCGGACACCCCTCCCCCCCCTCCCCCCTCCACTCCTCTCTTGCCCATTATTATTTTAATTCTAGTTTAACAAAACAGAACAATGTAACAAACTATAAAAATCAATCATGCAATATTGCGATACACTATCGTGTAATCCAATACGTAATCAGTGTCATAGTATACTATGTTATGTAAATAATATGTAACTGAAAGCATTTCTCAAAATATTAAAACGAAACTATGTTCTAGGATTTATGAAGTGAAGAGGGTGTGGCACGTTGTGTATGTGTGTGCATGCGTTTCCGTGCATGCATTGCTTTGTCTGGGTCTTTGTGTTGAGTCACTTACATGCTCAATATCTCACACAATTAGCCTACTCACAGAGAAATGTCATGTAACCGATTCAGGCCGTTGTAGCTGCTGCTTGATTTATTATCGCATGCTGGTGGATGGTGGGTGGTGGTGGTGGTGGAAAGTGGAGTCCCCCCCCCACCCCCCCCCCCCCCGCCCCCATTTTTTTTACTCTTAATTATTTGTTTGTCTTGTTCGCTGAGGGTTAAAATGCGTCGGTGATGTAACGATTATTACTGTGCTTTCTTTGCTTAACTTTAACGGTGAATGATGTGGTGGTGGATATGGTTTGTGTGTGTGTGTGTGTGTGTGTATTCGTGTGTGTGTGTGTGTGTGTGTGTGCGTTCCCACAGGCTGATAGACTAAGAATTGTGTTTAACTTTGAAGTGTACGTAACATTAGGGATAAAAGCTAAAGGATTTTCATTCTGAACTATGAAGAGCAAAGGTGACGTTGAGTTTTTCACACAAGTCCACTAGAGCGTAAACACACTCTCTCTCTCTCTCTCTCTCTCTCTCTGTCTCTCTCTCTCTCTCTCTCTCATTTACTCGCACAGACTTTCCCCAGAGGCTTGCAATGTAAAAAAAAAAAAAACCGCCAAAGTACACACACACACACACACACACACACACACACACACACACACACACACACACACACACACAGAGCATATGCAAGGCAATGCTTTGTTAGTGCACAGTACAGAACAGACTAGTGAATTTTTCACAGGAATGTCTTCTTCAGAAGTAACCAATAACGGATACTGTAAATGCAAGAAACATTACTCTCCCGACGGTTATCCACCGGAGAAATGTGTAATTGTGTCCCCTGACAACAGTATGGGTACTATACAATTGCTTTGTACATTTTTGTTTGTTATTTGTTGCGTCTGGAAAAGACATAGATTGCCGAAAATTCACTTTTCTGTTTTTTGTTTGTTTGTTTTTTTTCATGTGTATTTCACAAGCTTTGCGCTGCAGTCTGTTTAGCGTACTTATTTATATTTTGGCTCGTGCTCAGCTATGCTGCAAAGTATTGAAGTTTTACGCAAAACAATAGGATTTACTGGGAGCAGTTACAGGGGTGGATAGAGTGAAGAGAGGGGCTGTCATTTGAATAATTCATCCAAGGATTGTATATATGTCTTTTACTGTTACAAAGTATTTTTTCGCAGGTGCGATAGCTGATAGAGTTATACAGGTTCAGAAATGGGCTTACTCAGAAGAAAATTGTATGCTATATTATTAGCCAAACAATGAATTAGATTTTGTTTTTAATTCATTGAGTCTTGAAAGAAGGGAGGAGAAAGCGCATGGGTTAACAGTTTTACTGTTGCCGGACTGAATGGTTGACTTACGTCTAAGGCAGATTTGGCGAGGGCTCAAACGTGCATGATTGGCACGTGCAGGCGTGGTACACATCTACATACACAAACGCCTGGACACTCTGTGACACACACACCACACACACACACACACACACACACACACACACACACACACCACAACACACACACACACACACACACACACACACACACACACACACACACATACACACACACACTGATACACACAGAAGAACGTGCACGCGGACGCACGCCCATGCGCAGGCAAACACACGCGCGCATGCGCACACACACATTAACCATGCACCCGTTGCGCGTATTCGCACATGGACACACACGCGCATTACACACTCACAGATACTTACACACATGCACATACACACACTTATACGCACGCACGTATGCGTCACGCGCACGCACGCGCGTATACAAACACACACACACACACACACACACACACACACACACACACACACACACACACACACACACACAGAGTCCTTGGCAGAAGATACCCCTCGCTCGGTCATGAGCTGTTGAGGACTTCCATTGAACCTTTCCCTCAATCCCTTAATCCATCACACAACGCATCTCTCAACACCAACATCGTGCCGAGCGTCTTGTAACGTTATCTCTCTGATCCATCACACACGTAGGCCTACCTCGTGGACACAATCTTTCTGTAACTCTGATGAACCTCTCCTTCATTCAGCCATCCCTCGTAAGACGTACCTCTCAGAGTCTCCAAGGGCATCAGATTAGCCTGTCCTCTTCCTTAATCCATCGCTGAAGGTGTACCTCAGAGAGAGAGACTCAAGACTCGAGATATTTTATTCATATTAGGCCTCAGCCCATCATGAAGGGGACTGTGAACATGTAACTAAGTGAAGATATATAACAGATTCAAAATACAAGTTAACGATGATATAAATGTATTCATGTACCTTTCAAGAAGTCACAACATCTCTCATTTTAAATCCTTTATACAAAAACAAAGAAAGATTACGCACATCTTCAGGTTTGGTCGATGACATTAGCAAACTCAGTTTAAACAGTGAAGTATGTCTATAATATTTAGGCTTAATTAAAGTTTCGCGTATATGTTCAAGAGCTGGGCAACAGAGAACAAAATGCACCTCACTTTCTTCGCTTTCAGTACATAAGGGACAAATTAAATCGTTGAACATAGACGTTTTGTATCGGTAGCGATGAAATGCCAGCTCAGAAATCCCCAGCCTAATTCTAGTCATAAATATTTTAGGTGCCTATCAATATCTAAATGTAAGTAAGGTTTTAAACTGTGATCATTGCAAAAAGCTCTATACAAGCTGAATCTATCACTAGTTTGAATATGATCGAACCAAGTTTGCCTCCTACAGTCGATCAGCCTTTGCTGAAACAACGTATGAAACCATGAACATTTCCAACGCTTTGACTCGCCCAAACAAATCCAAATCCATATTTAAACAAACATAAGCGTACATTTGTTACCCAATTTTTCTTTCCTTTTGTATCAAGGTCAAATAACATATCATAAGCTTTGCGTGGAATCCTGTGATTCTCCATTTGTATCAGCTTAAGCCAGTAGCGAATACACTTAACAGCAGAATTTATGTATATTGGATAGCGATTTGTTTCACCATAAACAAGGTCATTGGGTGTTCGCCTGTCTACTCCTAAAAATTTCTTCAAAGCAAATAAATGGACTGATTCACAATGGACAACAGCAGTGTCTAGGCCCTATAATTCAGAGCCATATTGCACAACTGGCTGTATCTAAGAATCAAACAATTTCATAAATAAATTAAAGGAGTTGTTATCTAACATGTATAACCTTTTACGAAGATAAATCAAAGTATTCTTAGCTCTGTTTGCAAGGTCTTTGCATGCAGCAGTGAAGCTCAAGCGCGTAGAGAAAAAAAATCCTAAATATTTAATACGCACTAACCATAGGCATTCTTTCACCGTTATACAACCATTTTTCTCTCACACTCAAATATCCACCCTTCCGAAATACTATGATATTACTTTTAGTCATATTAACTTTAAGTTGAAGAGATGCAGCGCATGTTGTAGGCTATACAATCGTGTTTGCAGACCTGCAACTGTCTCTGCCATCAAAACGACATCGTCAGCCAACAACAGAATAAATAATTCGAATGCATCTAGTGAAAATCGAGCTCCATGTCTTCCTTTATTAATTACTTCAACCGCCAGTTCGTTAATGAAAAGAGAAAACAGAACAGGGCCGCAAGCATCTCCTTGCCTTAATCCTGATGTGCAGGCAATGTAATCAGTTAACATAGAACCACATCGAACTCTGGCTTTGACATCATTGTACATGCTTTTAATGCATCTGAATAATTTACCTTTAATGCCATTTTTAAAGAGAATTGGCCAAAGAATATTTCGATTTATCGTGTCAAAAGCTTTTTCGAAATCAATAAACGCAACATACAATTTTCGATTATAACAAAACTGTTTCTGTACGAGAGCTAGTAAAGAAAACATATGGTCGACTGTTGAGTATCCTCTCTTAAATCCAGCTTGACAATCACCTGTGATAGTGTGTTCATCCACCCATTCTTGCAGTCTGTTATTTATCACTATACCAAATAATTTACTACTAACATTAACATCCCTCAAGGAAATTCCCCTATAATTGTTGGGATTATTGATATCACCCTTCTTGAAAATAGGTTGAATAACAGATTCAAACCAGTTTTCGGAAACGCACCATTATCAAATAGGTTATTAAACAATTTCAGAAGAAAGTATACAACTTGATCATTCGAATTCTTAAAAAGCTCGGCAATAATGCCGTCGGGACCAGCTGCTTTATGGTGTTTTAGTTTTCTAAGTGCTAGCAATATTTCATCTTTAGAGATCGGACGATTCATATAGCCTTCCATTTCAGCTTCAACTGAATACTCATTTACTGTGTTGTCGGCATCCGTCTCCAGCAAGGCTTTAAAGTGTTGAAACCAGGAGTCGACTGATGTATTATTTCCAGGCTGTTTTCTTTTGAAGGACGCGTTATGAACAACGTCCCAAAATTCTTGTTGGTTTCCCATTGTCGTTACCAGTTTATGTAATAAAGCTTTGTTGAATTGTTTCCTCTTCCGCCTTAGTAAATTTTTAAATTCACCTCTGGCAATTACATATTCATTTTTCATTTCAATTATTGTTTCTGTTTTCTTTCCTAATTTTACTGAACAACGAAATATCCGTAACAATCTTCTAGTGTTTCTTTTACAAAGTTAGCATTCTATATCAAACCATTTACATGAACTTCCATTGCTGTTAAATGATATACATGTTTTCATGGATCCAGCACTTTCTCTTATACAATCATTAAAAACTTTAAGAGCATTATTTACGTTAACATCAATCAAATCAATTGCAAGATCAATTTTTGTGTGTATTTCTTCACTGCACAAAATACTGGTATATCAGAGAGAGAGAGAGAGAGAGAGAGAGAGAGTGTGTTGTCAGAACCTTTAATGAACCTCTTTGAATTCCCCCAATAGGATTGTGATCATGCTGTTTGCCCATTCTGTAGCGCTAGTTATAATTCGAGCCTTTATTGTGGCGTAATATGGGTGCACTTTGGATTATCTCTTTGTATTAGGTTTTTTTTTAATCAGGAGATAGTGAATAAAGTCCCTTGCATTGTCAGTTTTATCTGCCTCAGAAGTCTGGTTGTGCTGTCAGCTATCTCGGTAATTGCACTTGTGCTATAGTTAATACCAAGTGAACTCGCTTAAGGTTTGATTTTCCTTCGGTTCTCCTCTTGACATGCCTTCAACCATAATGTAACCTCCGCGGCCGGCTAGGCTGCCAAACGAACCCAAACTCAACCCCCTCCCTCCCTCCCTTAACCCCTTTACAGGACACCTCGTTCAGCAGCAGCCGAGCCGGAGGGATGATGTCCCCTTTCTCCATCTCCAACGAGACGCTGGAGAAGGAGAGGTACACTCCGCGCTACGCCACGGGCCGCAACTCTTCCCGCCGCGGACAGGGCCCGGCCCGGGCCCCGGACTGCGAGGAGAACCTTCCGCCCTACGCGGAGAAGCCCAGCCTGGACTACAGCCGCAGCGACGACGGGCTGGACGAGGACCGGCCACGGTCGCGGCGGAAGCGGCATGACCGAGAGGCGGACGAGGTCTTTGATGACGATGGGGACCTGGAGGGGGAGCCCAGGATGAGGCACGGAAGGAGCCGGAGTCAGGATGAACGGCTTGCTTCGTCGGCACCCCGAGATGACAGGTAGGTTTGTGAGGGATGACAGGTAGGCTTGTGACAGGTAGGTTTGTGAGGGATGACAGGTAGGTTTGTGTGAAGGATGGACAGGTAGTGTTTGTGAGGGATGACAGGTAGGTTTGTGAGACAGGTAGGTTTGTGGAGGGAATGACAGGTAGGTTTGTGAGGGATGACAGGTAGGTTTGTGACAGGTAGGTTTGTGAGGGATGACAGGTAGGTTTGTGACAGGTAGGTTTTGTGAGGGATGACAGGTAGATTTGTGACAGGTAGGTTTGTGAGGGATGACAGGTAGGTTTGTGAGGGATGACAGGTAGGTTTGTGAGGGATGGCAGGTAGGTTTGTGACAGGTATGTTTGTGAGGGAAGACAGGTAGGTTTGTGACAGGTAGGTTTGTGAGGGATGACAGGTAGGTTTGTGAGGGATGACAGGTAGGTTTGTGACAGGTAGGTTTGTGAGGGATGACAGGTAGGTTTGTGACAGGTAGGTTTGTGAGGGATGACAGGTAGGTTTGTGACAGGTAGGTTTGTGAGGGATGACAGGTAGGTTTTGTGACAGGTAGGTTTGTGAGGGATGACAGGTAGGTTTGTGACAGGTAGGTTTGTGAGGGATGACAGGTAGGTTTGTGACAGGTAGGTTTGTGAGGGATGACAGGTAGGTTTGTGACAGGTAGGTTTGTGAGGATGACAGGTAGGTTTGTGAGGGATGACAGTAGGTTTGTGACAGGTAGGTTTGTGAGGGATGGCAGATAGGTTTGTGAAGGATGACAGGCAGGTTTGTGAGGGAAAGCAGGTAGGTTTGTGAGGGATGACAGATAGGTTTGTGAGGGATGGCAGGTAGGTTTGTGAGAGGATTGACAGGTAGGTTTGTGAGGGATGACAGGTAAGGTTTTTGTGAAGGATGACAGGTAGGTTTGTGACAGGTAGGTTTCTGAGGGATGTCAGGTAGGTTTGTGACAGGTAGGTTTGTGAGGGATGACAGGTAAGGGTATTGTGAGGGATGACAGGTAGGTATTGTGAGGGATGACAGGTAGGTTTGTGAGGGATGACAGGTAGGTTTGGAGGGATGGCAGAGTAGGTTTGTGACAGGTAGGTTTGTGAGGGATGACAGGTAGGTTTGTGAGGGATGACAGGTAAGGTTTGTGAGGGATGACAGGTAGGTTTGTGAGAGAAGACAGGTAGGTTTTGTGACAGGTAGGTTTGTGACAGGTAGGTTTGTGAGGGATGACAGGTAGGTTTGTGAGAGAGAGACAGGTAGGTTTGTGACAGGTAGGTTTGTGACAGGTAAGGTTTTGTGAGGGATGACAGGTAGGTTTGTGAGGGATGTCAGGTAGGTTTTGTAGACAGGTAGGTTTGTGAGGGATGGACAGGTAGGTTTGTGACAGGTAGGTTTGTGAGGGATGACAGGTAGGTTTGTGACAGGTAGGTTTGTGACAGGTAGGTTTGTGAGGGATGACAGGTAGGTTTGTGACAGGTAGGTTTGTGACAGGTAGGTTTGTGAGGGATGACAGGTAGGTTTGTGACAGGTAGGTTTGTGACAGGTAGGTTTGTGAGGGATGACAGGTAGGTTTGTGACAGGTAGGTTGTAGGTTTGTGACAGGTAGGTTTGTGAGGGATGACAGGTAGGTTTGTGACAGGTAGGTTTGTGACAGGTAGGTTTGTGAGGGATGTCAGGTAGGTTTGTGACAGGTAGGTTTGTGAGGGATGACATGGTGGTATTGTGAGAGAAGACAGGTAGTTTTGATGAGAGAAGACAGGTAGGTTTGTGAGGGATGACAGGTAGGTTTGGGCGGATGACAGGTAGGTTTGTGAGGGATGACAGGTAGGTTTGTGAGGGATGACAGGTAGGTTTGTGAGGGATGACAGGTAGGTTTGTGAGGGATGTCAGGTAGGTTTGTGACAGGTAGGTTTGTGAGGGATGACAGGTAGGTTTGTGAGAGAAGACAGGTAGGTTTGTGAGAGAAGACAGGTAGGTTTGTGAGGGATGACAGGTAGGTTTGGGCGGGATGACAGGTAGGTTTGTGAGGGATGACAGGTAGGTTTGTGACAGCTGGGTTTGTGAGAGATGACAGGTAGGTTTGGGCGGGATGACAGGTAGGTTTGTGAGGGATGACAGGTAGGTTTGTGACAGCTGGGTTTGTGAGGGATGACAGGTAGGTTTGGGCGGGATGACAGGTAGGTTTGTGAGGGATGACAGGTAGGTTTGTGACAGGTAGGTTTGTGAGGGATGACAGGTAGGTTTGGGCGGGATGACAGGTAGGTTTGTGAGGGATGACAGGTAGGTTTGTGAGGGATGACAGGTAGATTTGGAAGGGAAGACAGGTAGATTTGGGAGGGATGACAGGTAGGTTTGTGAGGGATGACAGGTAGGTTTGTGAGGGATGACAGGTAGGTTTGGGAGGGATGACAGGTAGATTTGGGAGGGATGACAGTTAGGTTTGTGAGGGATGACAGGTAGATTTGGGAGGGATGACAGATAGGTTTGTGAGGGATGACAGGTAGGTTTGGGAGGGATGGCAGGTAGGTTTGTGAAGGATGACAGGTAGGTTTGGGAGGGATGACAGGTAAGGTTTGTGAGGGATGACAGGTAGGTTTGTGACAAGTAGGTTTGTGAGGGATGACAGGTAGGTTTGTGAAGGATGACAGGTAGGTTTGTGAGGGAAGACAGGTAGGTTTGTGAGGGATGACAGGTAGGTTTGTGAGGGATGACAGGTAGGTTTGTGACAGGTAGGTTTGTGAGGGATGACAGGTAGGTTTGTGAGGGATGACAGGTAGGTTTGTGAGGGATGGCAGGTAGGTTTGTGAGGGATGACAGGTAGGTTTGTGACAGGTAGGTTTGTGAGTGATGACAGGTAGGTTTGTGAGGGATGACAGGTGAGTTTTCTGAAGAATGCAGGTAAGTTTGTGAAGGACAGGATGGTTTGTAAAGGTTGGGGTGGGAAATGGTAAGTGCTTTCTCTTATTAAGGTCAGTCAGCATGCTTGGTTTGGTCATTAACAATATGGATTGAAGTAGTGTGTGTGTGTGTGTGTGTGTGTGTGTGTGTGTGTGTGTGTTTGAGGAGGGGGAGCCAGTACTACTTTTATCAGACTTTTCCTACCTTAGTCTGTCATCTCTACCATTATCAAGGGGGATATTTCAGCCCCTATGTAAACATATATTTCCACACCATGAGGTATTTCAGGCAGAGAACATAGCAATGGACGGTTTTGAAACATTTTTAGTATATTCCTGCGCTTCTTGTTCCACAAAAGTACCTGCTGTCTCATTCCACTTGCTGTACTACAAAATAGTCTCTGTTGCATTTGTATTTGTCTGCGCAGTCTTGGACCTCTGTCTTAACACACATATCACTGCTCACTCCCCCATGGTTACTTCCACAGGTACCTTCCCAGGGACGACAGGCAGCCCTACAGACGCGACGAGCAAGATTCTCCCCGTTTTGACCGTTACTCACGTGACCCGGATGACCGACGCCCGGCCAGAGACGACCGGTACCCTTCCAGGCGGGACGACCAGGACTCACCACCCACCCGGCGTAACGACAGAGACCGGCCCCCAAGCCGACATGATCAGAGAGACAGAGACAGGGAACGAGACAGAGACCGACCTCCGTCCCGCTACGATGACAGGGACAGGGAACGAGACAGAGACCGACCCCCCAGTCGGTACGACGAGAGAGACAGAGACAGGGACCCCAGACGAGAGCGGCCCACCTCCGGCCGAGGACCGCCCGATGACCGGTACAGCTATGAGGGGGAGGACGACATGATGGACCAGCTGCACCCACTCAGGGAGATCAAACGACGATCCATGCACACTGACTCCGATCCTGACACCTCCAGGGATGACCGGGGAGCCCCCAGAGACCATCCTCGTGACGATGACCGCTATCCATCACGTGACGACCGCAGACCACGTGACGGCCACCCGCGTGACAGGGACTCCGACCTGCACCCTCCACGGGGCCGCGATGACAGATCCTCGCCTCGGGGATCGGACCGGGAGGACAGGCCCCCTCCACGCGACCGAGATGAGCGTCCACGAGACAGGAATGGCCCCCGAGGATCTTCCCAAGATGACCGCCCCGAGAGACCGCGCGAGGGGCAGAGCCCTCACCAGCGACATCCCTCCAGAAATCCCGATGACAGCTACGAGGACGTTCGATTCCCCGACCGACGTTCCCGCAGAGATTCCCCCCCGCCGCCCGCCGCCGAAGACGACCCCGAAGACTCCCCGCCCAGACACCGCCGCCGTCGAAGCCGCAGTCGCGACGGCCAGGACCGACCCCGCTCCAGCCGCTACGCCGACGACGACCGGGCGGAAGGGGGACGCGGCAGAGGGGGTGGAGAGGACGAAGGGCGCAGGTCCAGGGTGTCTTACGGCGGTTACAAAGAGCAGAGCGTGTGACGAACCCTGAGACAGGGCCTCTTCAACCGCACACTGGCCTTGGTAGGGCCGGAGTAGTGTTTGTCAAAAGGCGAAAATATGGAAAGAGAGAAAACAACAACACTGTGATTGTAATGTTCACAGCCAGTTTAATTAGAAACGAGTTTCTGAGCCGCTGCCTCCCCTCCCCTGCCCCATCTCCCCCCCCACTCCCCCCCACACTCCCCCCCCCCCCCCCCCCCCCCCGCCTGTTCTCTTTCTGTCACCATGTTGTCTTTACGTTCCGGATCTCTCTACTCTTCCACCCCGATCCCCTTTTGCCCTGTTCTTCCCATCCCACCGATCCACAGTCTGTTTTTCAGCGGAGAAGCTGTGGGGGTGTGATCTAGCTGAAAGAAAAACTCTTGGAACCTTTTTCTCCAGATGCATGAATGATTTCGCTCCTGTTTGGCGCTCTAAATTGTCAGGCTTTCCAATCGCATAATTTCTCGAAAGCGCCGATGAAAACAAATATTCCGTTTAGATTTCAGTTGCACTATGACTGAAGACTTGTCCAGATGTCTGACGGTCATGGTCGCCGTATATGACTGGGGTTTTTTTTTCAATTACTCTTCAAATTTTTAACTAAAATCTTCTCATGATTCGAACATTCCTTCCTATGTGACATTACGTACATTCACGTGTTCCACCTCAGGCGTGTTCAGTGAGCCTGTGTGTCTTGATCCTGATTCTGCTTGGTGAGATGCATGTGGAGCATGAAAACTGTGGAAAGGACCTCCTGCTATCACACCTGATCAGTTCGGTGCGTTCAGGCTGTGTAGCACGCTGAATGAGGATGCTGATAATGATAATGATGATGATTGTTAGTAATGTTAGTAGTAGTCTTTTAATACCACTGGAGTGTTTAAACGGCCGAAACATACATCTATTTCTTGGTCACACATATGGTACGCACCCGTGCCCGAAAAAAAGTGCCTTTGTGCTTATGTGAAATTTACTGCAGCTGCTAAATTAGGAATCAAGCAGGGTGTGTCAGAGTAACTGAACAACAAAGTAAGATTGGATACTAGACCTGTCGCTGACGGACAAAAGTTCTGGCCTGCGATCTTCAACTATTGCATGTATTGAACATAGTTTCGTATGTCAACCAATGCCATTCTGTTTTCATCGCATCTCGCTCTCAAGGACGCCTACTCTTACAAGAAAAATGCGCACCCTCTCATTTGTGTTTGTGTTTCAGCGACGTGTCCGTGTCAACAGTTTACGACGACGTAGCAGTTAATACACGTCTCTCTCTCTCTCTCTCTCTCTCTCTCTCTCTCTCCTCTCTCTCTCTCTCTCTCTCTCTCTCTGTTCGAGCATGCGAGTTCGTGTATGTGTTCTTTCTCTCTCCCCTTACTCTCTCTGCCACACATGACGCACATACAAACTGAGTCAAGATGGTCATTAACAAAAGAAGCATGATTACAACAACAACAACGACAACAACAACAACAAAAGCAGTTCAACTCAAGGTCCGTAGTATAAACTAACACCGCACATACATAGCTGGATCGTACCGTCCGCACACCTCTGCACGCCGGATTAGACGAAGACACTTGAAACAGCGCGATGCAAAGAGACTAGGTCAACAAATCTGGAGACTAGTCATCGTCTTTTTGTGCCATGACAGTAGTCGTTATATGCATATAATTTTGGTAAAGGTGTGTGAACCCAAATGAAACATGACTCCTTTTCTTCAGGTATAAGAGTGCTGTGAATAATCATTATCTTTACTCTCCCATCACCTACCTCGCCCCCTCCCCCTCCCCCTCGCACCCCCCCCCCCCCCGCCCTTCATATTGCATTTTTCCTCAAGGAACTTGCATACCAATGTTTTCAAGTCCAAAGCCAATTGTTGAAGCGTGTCTTCATGCTGTTTTGTGGGTGTTTACGTGTCTTACAAGGCGTCATGTATAACGCAAGAATGAAGTTTTGAAGGAATTGGAAATGTTTGTATTTGTTACTCACAGCTATATGCTATTGAACAGCAGCCTCCCTCAAGGGAAACAGGCGATTTAAGAACAAAAAAAGGGGGGAATTTCATCTATCGCTTTTTCAGCGTGACAATCTTGTCAATCCATGTGTGTTTTCAGCATGATTTGGATTGTTCCCATTGAGGTCATGATTGTAGATCGATTGATTTTGAGAAACAGAAACTTTTTTTTGTTGTTAGAAACGGAAAGAAAAAAAAAGGATTTATTCCATGAAAGCAAATAACTTTTTTTTTTGGGGGGGGGAGGGGGGGGGGTCATGAACGTGTATTTCCTTGATGGATGAAAAATGTGCACATTTGGGTTTCTGTTTTGTTTGTTTGTTTTTGTTTTTCTCCTTGCTCGTTCTCTTCCTCATCGACCTACTCCCTTT
>CM065730.1:54092885-54107885 GCA_033310375.1 Conus canariensis
CAAGTTGAAACATTGCGTCCACCAAAATTTAGCGATTACTATCAACCATCAGAAAAACAAAAGATGCAAGAAATATTGTTTATTGTCTTTGGCATGACCGCTGTGTATTTTGTTGCACAAAGTATTGGCTGAATAAAAAATGAACAAGATCTATTATTCGCCAAAAGGATATTGGAAGGGAATCACTGCAATTAAAAAGTTAAGCCAAGCAGCGGGTGTCAGTGAACAAACAGCAAAAGAATGGTTATCTAAACAAGCAATTTGGCAAATTTATTTACCTGCGCCTAAACGAATACAGAGACCACACTTTGTGAATATAACTCCAAACGACACCCATCAAATGGATCTTCTATATTTACCCCATGATACGATTAGACGAAAAAGATTTAAGTACGCACTTACAGTCATTGATATAGCTTCAAGATACAAAGATGCGGAACCATTAACACAAAAGAGTGCTTCTGCTGTTGCTGTCGCTATACAACTGATATATCAACGAGGCCCTTTAACTTATCCTCGCATGATTCAAGTCGATGATGGAAAAGAATTTAAAGGTCAAGTGAATCAATTATTGTTAAAACATAGAGTTACCATTAAAAGAGGCATTCCAGGAGTTCACAGATCACAGGCTTTGGTTGAAAACTTTAACAAACAGTTATCTGAAAGACTTTTCTCCTACCAGTATCACAGAGAGCTGATTGACAATTCTCGCAACACAGAATGGGTAAAAAGACTGCCCTCAGTTTTGCGCGCAATGAATAATGAAGAATTTAAAGGGCTAAAACCAGTACAAGCAATCAGAAAAACAATAAATGTTGTTGAAGGAGACTCCAGTTCATCCAGCAAACTATTGCCATTTGGTTTGAAAGTAAGGTACCTTTATTTACCGGGAGAAGCGGAAGGGGACACTCGCATCAGGGCAACAGATCCAGTTTGGAGTGTTGATCCATATGAGATAAAAAAAATTGTGAAAATGAATCCGCCCGTGTATTATTTACGAGAAACTGACACAACAAAGCGACCAGCCCCCCGAAGATCTTTTGTAAAGGAAGAACTGCAGATAATCCCGCCAGACACAGTTCCAGTCGCTTAGTTAATTTAGGCAAATACATTTCTGAGTTAAAATGGAAGCTCAAAAAAAATTATTTGCGTATAGATTTATTATTAAAACAATGATAAAGAATAAACTACCCATTGATCCTAATATTTATGAAAAAATCAAAAATCTTGAAACAACAACCACAAATAATCCAGCTATACTGGATAAAGAAATTACTGAGTATCTAATTGCGCTTGACCAAATGTCCTCCAGTGCCCAATTGCATATGAATACTCTGGATTAACAAATACTCGTTTAGTGTTTGTTCTATCTAATGACTTCTTTGTTACAACAGTTGTGTTAATCTCATGCAGATTAGATCGCAGCTTGTAATTGTCATGATGAAAAGTCTTTTTATTGAACAATGCTTCTTTGTAGTTATCATGCGATATGTTTGACTGCACAACACTGCGAGATATTCCCTTTGCTTTTTTAATGGTACTAGTTTGACATGCGAGACTGTACATTTTCGACCTTAAACCAATAAACTCCTTGATCACACCTCCAGATAATTCATCCTTCATCTTACCTAAAACCTTCTTATTAATAGTTGAATGCAAAGGTGAATCTTTAGGGTAATCAGATGTGTCGTACCATCCAGCATGCTCTTTTGCTACTTCTAATTCCATGTCTTTGTAAAAATCTTCAGTAGGGATATCTATAACAAAGGAATCTGTATCTGTGTACAGAACTCTGGACTCTGGATACAAGGGTTTAAAGTAGTCGTAAAGAAATTCTAACATCAAAAGCTTCGACAGCTCTAAAACAGTAAACCCAATAAAAACAGGTTTGTCCAATTTGACTTTCTTTTTTTTCATCATTATTCCAAAAAGCTGATCATGAAATCTTCTGAAGTCTTGGTAGTTGGGTTTTGACACCAGCTTAATTGCTTCGTTCTCTCTAGTGACCAATCTAACATCTTTGCGCTTGTGCGGATTTTCCATAGTCTTTCCAAAACAGCTGTTGTTCATCAACTTGAAAAAGTCTTTTTCTGAAGCATCTGTGGATTTAGTTCTGAGATCAGTGTTATTCATGATGTATGGTTTCATGAACTGTTCTTGATCAAATTCGATTATACGATGAACTGCTGTTAACTTTAAACCATGTCTTAAATAAAATTGGAGAAGTCTGTAATGACAGACATAATTTTTTTTGTCACGAAGATTAGGCACAAGTTTAGGCGGTTCTGTCATTGACACTTTTAGGGTTTCTGCCGCTAATGGATAGTCATTATGGTAATCATGAAGTTCATGAGGATATTCTAAATCAACTTCTAGAATGAGACCTCTTTTACGATCAGCTTCTAGAGTAGGTAGCCATTTTAAAAACTTTTGAGTGTCTTTGAGTCCTGTGTACATTTTAAAGTTACGTAACGGTAGTGATTGACTCATAGCCCAACCATACAGATTGTTTGCATCTAAATACATAAGATAGATAGACTTCCTACTTGGATCATAGTCATCCAAATATTTATTGTTTGCTTTACAGTAATGGTGAGACGCCATACTAATTCCGCCACGCAATCCGTTTTCAATCATCTGAAGCATTGGTAGGTCAGACAACAGGTCAATCTGTACACCAGTAAATTTTAAGAAAGCATCCCAACTCATCCCAGGCGCAGAAATATAATGCGCAGGATCTAGACTATAATGTTTCATGCAGGTCTTTCTGTAATTTTCAAAGATATCCGCCAACAAACAGGTATCCGCCATTAAATAGGAATCATGATAGTCTCCCATTGTTTTAGAGTCTAATTTTTGCCACGCTTCTTGAGCATAAGAATAATCAGAATCACTGATGTCCTTTCCTCTAAGACTACTAAAGAACGCACCTTTAGGAGGAAGTGAGTCTTCATCAAACCTTTCCCAACTGTTCATGTACTCATAAGGATAAACGCCTTTTCTAACAAGTGTTGGGTCAAAATAGTGTTCTGTTATTGGGCAGGACTTTAAAGATCCTGCTAGTGACTCTAAACTCCCATCAGGTGTTGCATAGAGTCATAAAAAGACAGGTTATTTAAAGTGAAACACATGTACTTTTCTGATGACTGCGCAATGCATGACACCCTAAAGGCGCTAGTTACTGCTTGCAATATAAGATGAGAATCATAACCTCGCAAGTTATGAAAGAATATAGGAAGTCTCCAAGTCCTAGGATCAAACTTTAGTTGAAGATTGCAATTGTTATGTGCTGCTCCTCTGAATTCTCCGCTAATGTGATCATGATCTCTTACTGTTGGGTTTAAACTTTTAGGTGTTAGCTCTAAACCACAAATCCAACAGTGAGTGGCTGAGTCATAGCGATCTTGATCTTCAGGGGTCATCTTAAGATCGGATAGGACTAGATTATTAGAACAGACATTACGAACTTCTTGCATACGTTTTAAGAAATGTTTTGCTGCATGTGGTCCTCTGTATAATTCTGGCTTTGAATGTTCACCATCTGACCTGACAACAATGAAGGCAAATGAACAAATCTGGTGGTTATTCATTATAACTGTTTTTGGTAAATGTTTTGGAGCTGGTCCTTCATAAGGAACAATAAGCGACTCGAAGTCTGCGTAAACAACGTATGGCGACCTCTGGAGTTTTTTGTAATTCTTAAAACTAACCTTACTGCCTTCTCTTGGCATAATTAGTTCTGTATTGCAGTCCACTGGACTGAGACAATGTTTTACATGTTCACTCGCTGCTTGAACAGACGGAATTCTTGTTAAACATTTTCTACAAAATTCTTGTTTGCTATGTTGTTTTGTAGTATGCACTAGTAATCTACTCATTGTGCGTATTAGAGTGTAGTGCAACCCATTAAGGCTTTGCATTAGGAGTAAGTCTACATGAGTTTTGGTTGGTTCGCCTATTGTTGGACTGTTCTTTGATACTCTAATTGGCAGAAGGTTGGTTTCTTCAGACCATGTGTAGACATTAACAGTTATTGGTGGATTTTGTTTTTCAAACTGATCAATTTTGTCTACAGCCATAGGAAATTCAAGGCCGTTAAAGTTAAGATCATTGGCCCACTGTAAATAGTTAGATACTCTCTCTGCATTTTTGGCAACGTGATGCAGCCTAGCAAGAACGCACCACATAAAACATTTGTCGTCTGAATTCTTTATGTTCAGAACTGCTCTCTTTGCAACTAATGTTGGAGGCAGTGGAATGTAAGACTTGCCTACATTTGGCTCATACTTAGCCTGTCTTAATCTGATGTCTAGGACTTCACCCTCTGACCAACCAGAGCCTCTCATTTTAGCTGCTTCAGAGGCTTCATTAAACTGTGTAAGAAGTTGATCTGCCCAACCGGGTGTTAAGTCATTATAAGAAAGAATAGTCTGCTGTTTAGTTGAGACCCAGACTTCTAGATTTTCTTCATTTATTGTTATATAGTCGATTAAAACAACTAACCTTACTTTAACTGGAGGGTTTATTGTTAGTTTACTTGGAACTTGAGAAATAGCATGTACAACGCTTGCCTGCACGTTTGTTGGATCAATAACTTCTAAAACGACCTCATTTAAAGCTTTTGACAAACGCTCTTCCTCTTCCATTGCATCTAACCAAGAGTCAAAACTGTCATATATCTTATCCATGTTGAGCTTCTTTTCTAACTCAAAATATTTATTTAAATTAATTAATCAATATCAGAGGTCTTTTTGTGCTTAGACTCATAAACTAAAGTATAAACGCCCTTTGGTGTTGTTAATGTGAGCTGTTTAGAACAGAGTTTAATGTCTCGTTTACTTTTTTTAAACATTCCTTTTTTATCTGGTCGGTGTCTGGTTGTTGAGAAAAAGTTGCCCTTGCCTTTCTTTGAAGATCAAACTTTTGTCTTTTGTAGTCCTCAAAATCAGCCTGTAGGCGACTAAATTCTTCATCCGTGATGTTCGAGTCGGCAAGTGCTTTATCAATTATCAGTTTGAAGGAACTAAGTTTAGCTGTTATTAGTTGAACCATAGCTGTGTGCTTTTGGAGTTTAGCTTTTATTTTTTTGCTGACAGCACTTACAGCCAATGAACACAGGCCAAGAGTTAAAGACAAACCGCCTAGAGGTAAAGCTGCTGGCACACCTACGCCTGTTGCTAAGAGACCTACACTTGTTCCTGCTGATAGAGCACTAGTGATCGATGCTCCAGTATTAACATATGTAACAGCATTAAAGGCAGCAGAATACCTTCGTTTGGTTTTACTGTATTTTGAAAGGTCCTGCTCTAGTTTTTGTTGCATTTGTGTAATGTTGGTTAATCTGAAAGTTTTTATGTCTACAGCAACAGAGTTGCCTACTATCTCTTCTTTGGGCACTTTTGGATAAACCTGAACAGACATGCTTTTTAAAAATAAAAATAATTTAGTATTGGATATCTTTTAATCTGTTATCTTGAATATTCAGCTGCGCATCATATATTAAAAACAAATGTACATTAAGTGGTTTATCACTCTCTTTTTCTTTATCAATTTGAATGTTTATTACGTCTTTAACTGTTCTCCCACTCCCATGCAACTGATTATCCTCTGTTGACCTTAGGTCAATCCATAAACCGTATTTCGTTGTTAAATATTCATCAAGTCTAACACTGTGAAGGTGTAGATCTTTAGACACAAGGTCTACTGTTGGACTTCTAGACCTCCCGCCTCCAAACAATTTTCTTATTTCATCAAAATGATGATAAGGTTTAAGCCCACTACCGTAGACTTGGTTAGGACTACCCTCAATTGAACATTGTACTTTCGTTATTTTAGGATTGATAAACTTTTCACTTTGTCTTTTGAATGGTTCTTCATCTTCACACAGCAATAAAATGCCTTTAAGTGATCGTGCTGTGGCGCTAAAACTAAAATTCCATATAGTGTCTGCCCTGCTTTTAGGATATTTTGAATGATGAATCACTCTTTCGTAATATATTGCTAATTTTGATTGATATTGTTGCTCAATCAGCCTTGCTAAGTTAGGGTTGCTAACGATATCAAACTCTAACGAGATGTCGAAAATGCTGTACTTTGCGTCAGTGTCTGTAGATTTAATGACACGTTTGTATTCATTAAAAGTTAGTTCATATGACAATCTGTCTTTTAATGCTCCTTGAAAGTATGGCGCATGCGCTTTTAACAACTCAAAATCTAAGGGTATAGAAAAGCGATTTCCATAAGCAAAACTTACAGCTTCATACTTGTTACCGTCTTTAGCGTCTTCGGCGTCTATTCTGTGTTTTAGTGCTTCGTTATTTTCGATTCCTTGAAACGCAAGATCGGCCCTTTCATTATCGGTTAGCCATAGATCAGAATAGATTAGAAATATGTCTGCATTGTGTAAAGAAAATATTTCTTGCCCCTCAAGTTTTATAGAAATTTTCTTAACGATTGCCCGTCCCAGATTCTGTACAACTGTCCTATTTACGTCTGTTGCTGATTCGAGTTCTATTTTGAAAGTAAGACGTGCAGATCCCGGCACAATCACTTCATCTGCTCCTAGGTCTGGAAATTTAACAGTAAGAATTTGATCTGAATCAATAGTAGATGGATTATTTGGAACAATAATATTCTGTTTATTTCCCTTCACGCCAAAGGGCTCTTTCAGTCTTCTATGCGGGTCAAGAATTGAACCATATGCTTGTGACATTTTTTTTATAAAACAAAATAAAAAGTTAATTATTTTTAAAACATGGCAGGCATTGAAGATTATGATGTTTTTGATCCTGGAGACGACATGAGTGAAATGACTCCTTTGACACATCCATTGCGCTCATTGCGACATGAATTAACAGAAAGTAAGGTCAGATCATTGTACCAAAGTTTAGGCCAAGAACCTCCCGAATTTATAGACCCTAATGATTTTGAAACAAAAGATGGCCATTTGTTTTTTAAAAACGAGCAAGGACAACCTGTACAGCTTACATCTAAACCAGACCCATCAAAGTTTTTAGCAAAGACTACAATTAGACAAAGGCTCAGTGTGAGCGATCAAAATCGCCTTGGCATTGCTAAACCGCGAAGATTAGACAGTGAGGCAGTTGCTAAACTTCAAAACACACTACAAGAACTCCCAACAGAAAACCAAATACAAAACATGGAACTTAAAGATTTAAGCCCAACAGCAGACGAAATAATACAAGCAGAAACCAGTTTTTCAGAAGAAACAGCATTAAAAACTATGCACGATCCGCCGCTACCTATGAGAGAAATAACGGCCCTTGATCATGCTTTGAGAAGCATCAGAGGCGAATTAACAAACAATTTAGCAAAACTGGGTGAACTAGATGAGCATATAAAAAGAGAAAAAGAAAAACTAGTTGAGGCTGATGACCACAACTTAGGACCTGGTGTTAAAGAAAGAATAACACAAAGACTAAAAGATCTTGAACAAGAGAGATCAGCAAGACTAGAAGTGTTGTCTAATAACCGAGAACAATTACGAACTCAAGTGAGCAGAATAAGAGAAACTATCCAAAGAATTTTATATGAAGACACAACGTTAGCAGAACGAATAAGAACACTGTTTAGAGAGCAAGGTGTCACATTAGCGAGCGTTATAACAGCCTTAGGATTTGCAATAAGTACACTGGTGTTGGCTATTACAGGCGGCGGTGGTGGGGGAGCAGTGCCACCAGGACCACCATCAGATAAATCATGGGTAAAAAAAACAACTTGATCATCTTGCAAGTTTATTAAAAAAATTAGCCAGTAAAGCAATAGACTCTTTACCTGGCATATTAGGGGGGATCGTTAGCTGGCTTTTGTCTACTGCAAGCAAAGTAGTTGGCTTTATGGCCGAGCACTTATGGTCATTAGTTGTCTTAATAGTTGGGTTACTTTATAGTAAGATAAAGACCAAGTAATCCTAGGGCAGTTAATCCAATAACAAGTGCTGTCTTTTCATATTCATGGGGGTCGCTTTTATTCACCATGGGGATTGGTTGGGGGTGGGGTTTTGAGGGGGGTATTGGATGGGGTTTTGGGGCCTTGGGGATTGGTGGGGATTCTTTTTTTATTGCTATTGCTGGCTTAGAATTTATGTCGTTTTTTCCGACCTTCTCTTCTTTACCAGCCACAAGGATTTCATTATTATAGTTTTATTATTGTTCCTATCTGGAGTCTGAGGTCAGAAGGCAGCATGTATAAACCAGTGCCAACAGCAAAGTCTACTTTCGATCTTGCGTATTGCAAAACATTTTGGTACCTTTTAATACTTGAAGGCAAATCAATTGCAGAATTAATAGAATCCTCTAAATTTGCTAAATACTGTTTTTGGGCGTCAAAGCCAGTAGAAGGATCAATTATGTTTGATCTCGTTTGTGCTTGCGAACCTAGCAAACACCAAACATAAGTACGAATAGAGTCGTTTATTCGTTCTATTCCCGCTTTTGTTAGGCCCTTAGAAGTATCCAAAATAAATGTTGTCCATGCTGTTTTATGCTCTTGCTCTATGGACCCGAGGTGAACAGTTGTGCCTGAAGAGAAAGATGTGTAAGGAGGATTCCAATCATAGTTATACTTTCTGTGCACGCCCCAATAATAAAGAGTGCCTAAACCATGATTAAGATCCAACTTTTGTCTAAAGTCTGTCTTTGGGTCAATATCAAATTCGTTACAGATCCTTTCAAAAGCCTTGTAATCTATTCTGTTGCTGAATGGATTAAACGTTTTGTCATTTGGTAATGGCGCTTGCAGTTCAGACAAAATACGTCTGAAGGTGTAATAAAAATGAAATCTATACACTGACCTCACCAAAGGATCAGGATGATTTAAATGATCAGCATACGACACTCCACACCCAGTTGATGCACAAAACACAGCAAAGTTTAACTGGTTCTGATAAAACTGCATCGGATGACTGAACCACACTTTCGGGATGTAGTCGTTTTTGATAGGAGGGTTAAGATAACGATCCAATGGAGTACTAACCTTTACTTGAAAGGCGTCAGACTGAGTCACAGAAATGTCGAGAGTATCAGTTGTTATATTTTTAAGATTGTAGTGCGGCCCGACAGAATATTTTGCATTAGTATATTTGAATGCACTCATTTTTAAATTTGTTTTAAAAATGTTTGTAACAATAACAACTCAAGACAGTCCTTCGTTTTTAGAATATGCTATTGATAATAACTGCGGAACCCAAAGGGTCGCACTCCATGAAATTTTTTACAAAGTCGTATGGTTTAATATAACTGAATCCAAGGAGAATAATAAGATTTAAAAATTTGATAATAGAGGAAACTTAGTTAGCCAGTTAACCCTACCTGATGGTTATTACGGGTTTTGCTCGCTGAAAGAAGCAATGAGTAACTTCGACATTACTCTCAAACTTAACAATGCAAATTTGAAAATAATGTTGACATTCAAACCTGAAGAAGAAGTAGACCATTACCTTTTTGATGTAGAGCTAGCTAAAATGTTAGGCTTTGCAACTGACAATCATGGTTTTAGAGTTACATCAGACGAAACTACTTATGAGGGAGAATATCCGCTCGATCTTGCATTACATTCATTACTCTATGTTCATTTGGACGAGCTGAGCACTGATGAAAACTTATATGATGGAAGGCCCTCAACTGTTTTAAGAGCTCTTCCATCAGGGAAAGCTGCATATTGCGATTATGAAATTATACAATTCCCTAATTTACAGTTTAAAAAATTAGCTTGTGGGAGGGTCAGATCATTTAATATAAAGATCACAGATAAAACAGGGAAAGTCGTGAAATGTGATAACCTGCACATTGTTTTAGAAATAAAATAATAAGGTGTACTAAAAATAATGTCTCGTGAGCCAGAAGAATCAGGAGTTACATTAGCGCCTGAGAGGTGTGTAACTTTAGAATTAAAAGACCTTGCAGACGTTGAAGACTTTGAACAGAACGGTGAGATAGGCACTTTGTATGGTTTTGAGTACACTAAAGATGGTTATTATAAACGCAAAGAGGTTAGCGACAGCAAAAGGTTTCCTAAACTAGAACAACTACGCAATGTAGAAGCAAATAATGCGGGTCAGTATGAATATAAAATAGTTCGAAAAACTGACAACAAATGGCACTTAGAACCATATTTAGAATGGGACATAAAATTTGAATTCTTAAGCCCATTTACATTTTTTGACTGTCAAAAAAGTTTCAGAAAAGCATTGAACTCTGGCCCTTTACATGTAAGTCTTATGCCAGAGGACAACAGTCGGAAAGAGATCGAAATAAAGCCGTTTGGGGACAAACAGTACATCCTCCACAGAAGAGAATCGGTTTTAAAGAAAGCTTCTACAAAATTACAGTTCATTCCACGAACAAAATTAGGAGACACGTTCACAATGATATTTAAAATTTCTGTCTTAAAAGATGAGGCGAGAAATGGAGCTCTGGGCGTCAGTGACAATCTTATGAAAGGAATTCTTATTAGCTGGCAAAACTTAGACGTTGACAAACTTAAAGTTACTGTTGTTGTTCTTTACAATGGCGAGGATATTAAGGTCATAACAACAAGCAACAAAATTGATATTAGTCTAAATAGAAACGATCTTACAGAACTAAACTGGATTAATCTTACACATTTGGGCCTTATAGGGTTTTATTATACTGAACAAGTTTTGACAGAGAGTATGATAAAAACAATAACTGGATTAGATTAAATTCTGTTTTAAAACTATGGAGCAGACGACTTTGGTGTCAATGCCGATGTTAAACTTTATGACAAAAACCCCTCATTGTTCATTGATTTGTGGACAGACTGGTTGTGGAAAAACAATATTTGTCCTCGACCTATTACAAACAGTTTATAGTTTAATTTTGATCATATTGTAATTTTCTGTCCAACATTAAAGTGGAACAAAGCATATCACGACAGAAGGTTTATATGGACGGATGATGAAATCTATTTGATTGATCCCAGCAATAAACTTAGCGAGTGCTTAGAACATTTCTTTAGACAGTTTGAAGGAACTCAGACATTATTTATTATAGATGATTGTTCAGCAGAAAAGGATATAGTCAAAAAAAGAAACGCTTTGTCAAAACTGGCTTTCAGCGGGAGACATGCTGGGATAAGTGTGTGGATTTTATGTCAGAAATATAACTCAGTTTTAAAAGACTTTAGAGAGCAATTAAAGACAGTGGTTTTATTCCACATGAAAGATAGAGACGCATTTGATGAATGTATGCGTGAAAACGATGTTATTGAAAACGATCAAGAAAAACGAAGGATTAAGCAAAAACTTAAGTCACAAAAGTTTTCTAAATTAGTGTTAAAAACAGATAATCCTACACATTATGTATGTTTGTAAAGTATTTACTATTAGAGAACTATAAAATAGGCATTCTGGGTAAGCCGGCGGAGCAACAGCGGAGCCGGGTGAGCCAGAATGCCTATTTTATAGTTTCTCTCAGTTTGAATTTATCTGTTTAATTGAAACATTCATTGAAGATTGCCGTGATGATCTACTTACTGGTTATAAAGTATTTAGTAAACCTGCTATCAAATTTTCAAAAAAGGGAAGAAGATCGGGAGGCGTGGTTTGTCTACTAAAGAATGAGCTTACCCCATATGTGAAATCAGTTGAAGTGAATTGTCCTAATTTGTTTGTGTTCTTGATTGATAAAATGTTGTTTGAATCAGGAAAGGATATCTTGTATGTTTGTTCGTATATTCCACCAGAAGGTTCCCCGTTTTATGTCCATTTTGACTTAGATAATGGTGTTAGTTTACTTGAAGAATGTTTGACTGACCTTTTGTTAACAAATGATGTATACGTCATTCTAAATGGTGATCTGAACAGCAGAACTTCTGATGTTTCGCAGAACTTTGCTGGGTGTGATGTTTTTGAAGCGCAGTATGATAGCCATTCCGTCAACATTAACCGATGTTCTCAAGATAAGACTATAAATAGTTATGGGAAGTTATTATTAAACATGTGCACTGCTTTGAACTTGTCAATTTTAAATGGCGTATGTGAAGGCGACCAAAATGGTTGCTATACGTACGTTTCTGAATCTGGTTGCAGTGTAAACGATTATTTTATTTTGTCGAATGAACTTTTTGCTCTTTGGTATGATAGATGTGAACTGAATGTTTTGGAACGTATAGATTCTGACCATTTTCCGCTGTCTTTTCAAACTGCTGCCCCATTGGCAAACTTGGCAGAAATTGGTGAAGAGATGCAAGATTATACCTTAGAAAAAATGGTTTGGAATGATGAATGCTCCTCGTTGTTTAGTGAGACATTAGATAATGAAAATTCGAGTAGAAAACTTGATATTGCCATAAGTTTAATTGATTCTGATATTAACAATGCTCTAAATATGTTTAACGAATGTTTAATTGAAAGCGCTGAATGTATGAAAAAACGTGTGCACGTTATGAAAGAAAGAGCGTCAAAAGACTGGTATGACCAAGAATGTCTTGTTGAGAAAAGAAAAACCAGGAGGCTGTTGAGAATTAGTCGCCGTTCGCTGGAAGACACAGACAGAGCTGCATATGTGATAGCTAGGCGTGAATATAAGCATTTACTAAAGAGAAAAGAGAAAGAGTTCAATAAATCAATAATAGATAAGCTTGTTACATCTATAAAGTCTCAGAAAGAGTTTTGGGATGTTGTCCACAGGATATCACCACAAAGAAAACAGCCTAGAAATAACATTACAATAGATGTGTGGTTTCAGCATTTTCAAGCATTGTTACAATCCAACGATGATATTCAGTTAGATCAAGAGGTGTTCGAAGATGACTCTGATGGTTATATGAATCGCTCCATTAGTGAAGAGGAAGTATTACTAGCAATTAAAAAAATTAAAAAACCGCAAGGCAGCCGGACCTGATGGAATCATTGGAGAGCTATTTAAAAATTCTTCTACCCATGTTGTGCAGTTCTGTCTAAAATTATTCAACAAATTATTTAATGATGGTGTGTTCCCAGATAGCTGGACAGAATCAATAATTGTGCCAATTTTTAAAAAAGGTGATGCTAATGATCCAAACAATTACAGGGGTATTTCTCTTAGTAATATTAGTAGTAAAATGTTTGGGATGATAATTAATAACAGACTGCAAGAATGGATTGAGGATAAAAATATTACGGGTGATTATCAAGCTGGGTTTAAAAAGGGTTATTCGACTGTTGACCACATGTTCACCTTGTTGGCTTTAGTTCAAAAACAGTTCTCTTTTAATCGAAAATTATATGTAGCTTTCATCGATTTTGAAAAAGCTTTCGATTCCATTAATAGAAACCTCCTTTGGCCAATTATGAGTAAAAACGGTATTAAAGGTAAACTTTACAAATGTATTAGAAGTATGTACAATGAGGTGAAAGCTAAAGTTCGATGTGGAGCTAAATTCACAGATTATATCAATTGTTCAGCCGGGGTTAAACAGGGCGATGCCTGTAGTCCAGTTTTATTTTCACTGTTCATCAACGAGCTAGCCATTGAGGTAATTAATAACGGGAGACAAGGGGGTTTGTTGACTTCTGATGCTTTTGAATTTTATTCTGTTACTGGCTGATGACGTGATTTTGATATCAGAAACAATCATTGGTTTACAGACACAACTGAATAGCTTACACCGCTCAGCTTTATCTCTCCAGCTGAAAGTTAATTTATCTAAAAGTAACATTATTGTGTTTCGTAAGGGTGGCTATTTGAGTGCAAGAGAACGATGGCTATATAATAATGCTCCCATGCCTGTTGTGAATGCCTGTAGATATTTGGGTATACTTTTCTCTACTCGTCTGAGTTTTGTTAGTGCCTGCAAGGATCTTGCTAGCAAGGCCAAAAATGTTTTGTTTTGCATTATGAAAAAGTTACATGTTTTCAACAATACCTCCTTTCATGTGTTTTGCAAGCTATTTGATAGTCAAGTGCAGCCAATTGCACAGTATGGATCGGAATTATGGGGATTAGATAACGCTGCAATCCATTGTGAATCTGTGCATCTTTTCGCTTTAAAAAAATTTCTAGGTGTAGATAGGCGGACGCCTAATGATCTTGTGTATGGTGAAACGAATAGGTTTCCTATATATATTGTTTCTGCCATTAAATGCATCCGATACTGGCTTAATTTACTCCATATGGAAGAATACAGAATACCTCGTAAAGCTTATAATATGCTTTATGATCTTGATTCTAGAGGAAAAAATAACTGGGCTAGTAAAGTTCGTATGTGTCTTTTTGAATACGGTTTTGGTTTTGTATGGCTGAATCAGGGTGTTGGAAATGTTAAACAGTTTATGAGTTGCTTTCGTCAACGATTAGTTGACTGCCGTTGGCAAAAATGGTTACATCATGTGCATAATAGTAAAAGGTTTGATTTTTACAGACAGTTTAGTAATTCCCGTGATCTGAAACCTTATATAACTTTAGAAATGGATAGGCACTTTAAATACATAATGGCAAAATTTAGACTTGGAATATCGGATTTAGCAATACATAAATTTAGATACAAAACCGATGTTGATGACAATGATATGCTTTGTCCTCTCTGTAAAGTGTCACAAGAAAATGAGATGCATTTTGTTCTTTGTTGTCCAGCCCTCATGGACATTAGAAATGAACTGATTAAGCCGAAATTCTATAGACAGCCTTCGCTATTTAGACTGACCCTATTGATGTCGTCAACGTCAACAATAGATGTTAAAAAATTTTCGTTATTTTTGTATAAGGCATTTAAAATTAGAGAAATGGCTACCTCTTAAAAGTTATAAATAATTTGTCTTAATTTGATATACTTTGTTGCATGTCGCATACATTTGTTTCCAATGTACTATTTCCATACCCCTTCATAAGGGGCCTAGGCCTATGTGAATAAATCATCCGAATCCGAATCCGAATCCGAATCTCTCTCTCTCTCTCTTCTTCTTCTTCTTCTTCTTCTTCTTCTTGTTTCTCTTTACCCATCTCCCGCCATCTTCATACCTCCCCTCCCTCCAACATGCCC
>CM065730.1:54117885-54135385 GCA_033310375.1 Conus canariensis
ACAGTGTTTTCCCCAGCATAAAGCCTATGTTACACCGGCTGTCAGACTGACTGACTCTGTCACTGCCCGCCTCTCGGGCGGCGTTGTGCTATTAGTCAGAAAGGAACTAACTGCTTACATTGAATGTATAGAAATGGAATATGATAATGTAGTTATTTTGAAGTTATCTAAACGTTTATTTAATTCACACTCTGACATTATTTTATTGGGTGCATATCTCCCTCCGACTGACTCGGCATACTACAAAGATACGGAGATAACTAATGGTGTTGCACTAATTGAACAGTGTATTTTGGATGTTCTTGAACTGCTTGGCGATGTTCAATTTATTTTGTTTGGTGATTTTAATGCTAGGACTGGTACCGAATACCCTCATGATGACATTATCCCTGATGACTTTTTTGATAACTCTTCTGTGACCCATGTTAATTCAAACTATCCTAGTCGACATTCTATGGATCATGTCGTGAACAGTTTTGGAAGGTATCTCATTAATGTCTGTGAACAGTTTAGTTTTTCAATACTAAATGGAACTGTAGTGGGTGATGCACATGGGAATGTTACATATGTGGCTTCATCTGGTTGTAGTGTTATTGATTATTTCTTGATGTCGAGCAGCCTTTTGTCCTTGTGTTCGTCGCTGAAAGTTCAGAGCAGAATTGAGTCTAAACATATGCCAGTAGTTTTGGAGTTGTTGACTACCGCTATTGCTGAGATTCCAGAAAGAGTTCAGCCTAAAGGTAAATCTTATTCTAAGTATGTTTGGAATGAAGATTTTAGTCAAGACTTTTATTTGTGTTTAGATTCTGATGAGCTTAAAAACCACATCAATGAAGCAATTGAACTCGTTGATTATGATATCAACGCCGCTTTGACAAAGTTTAATGAGGGTTTATATGTAGCTGGACGGTGTATGAAGAAGACTGTAACAACAGGTAGGGACAAAAAGCAGGTTTGGTATGATCTGGAATGTAGACAAAGTAGATTATTTCTAAGGAGAAAGTTGAGAGTTTTTAATAGGACACACGATGACACGGATAGACTGGCATATTGTGAGAAAAGAAAACAATATAAATACTTGTTAAGAGATAAAGCAGCTGGACACAGGGAGAGGGTGCTGTTGACGCTACAAGAAAAAATGAATGATCCGAAAGTTTTCTGGGCTACTGTGAAGTCTTATGTTTCAAAATCTTCCGCTTCAAATGAAATTACTAAAGAGGAGTGGTATAATCATTTCAACAATGTATTCAATTCACTGCCTGTTGATGGTAACGATATTGATTCCTTTGACATTGATGGCTATGATAGTAATGATGATGTTGGTTTCCATGGTGGGGAACAGGTTGATGACGATATTATTGAAGCTTTAGAAGATGATAATATAGATATTCTTGAGCGAGACATAAATAATGATGAAGTTTTGGAAGCTATAACAGCACTAAAAAAGGGTAAGGCTTCGGGACCAGATGGTATAATCGGTGAATTTTTCAAAAACCCGTCAACACAAATAATACAATTTCTTGTTAAATACTTCAATTTTCTTTTCACGTCTGGTTCATACCCTGATGTATGGATGGAGTCTTTAATCCAACCATTACATAAAAAAGGTGATACTGCTGTCCCAGATAATTATAGAGGTATATCCTTGCTGAATATAAGTAGTAAAATTTATAGTTTTATTTTAAATAAAGGACTCTCAAACTGGATAGAACAAAAAGAATTAATTCATGAAACCCAAGCCGGCTTTCGAAAACATTACAGTACTATTGATCAGATCTTTACTTTAACAGCGTTAGTTCAAAAGCAGTTAGTTAAACGCAAGAAATTGTATGTTGCTTTCATAGATTTTAAGAAGGCGTTCGATTCGGTGATAAGGGAAAGGCTTTGGATTGTTTTGAAGAAAAATAAGATAAGGGGTAAAATGTTCAATGCAATAAAGAGCATGTATAATGTTGTAAAAGCTAGGGTTAGAGTAGGAGGAGATGTTTCAGAAACATTTATGTGCCCTCTTGGCCTTAAACAAGGAGAAATATGTAGTCCTGTTTTATTTTCTCTTTTTATTAATCATTTAGCTGAAGAAATTACACGAACAGGAAAGCATGGTGTTCAACTTAATCCCGATTTCACAGAAATTTTAATCCTCCTCTTTGCAGACGACGTTGTGCTAGTTTCAGATACTATAAACGGATTACAAACTCAACTAAATATCTTGTGGAATGTGTCCAAGCGATTAGGACTAATTGTGAACCTAGAGAAATCTAATATTGTTATATTTAGAAATGGTGGTTATGTTTCTATTCGTGAAAGGTGGAAATATGGAAATGAAACACTTTAGATTGTAAATATGTATAAATATTTAGGTATATTCCTTTCTACCCGTCTGTCATATACACATTCTCTTTTGGATTTGTCCAGTCGTGCAAAAAAAGGGGTAATTGCAATATTTCGTATTTTATGGTCAATTGGTAATTCGTCTCCTGCAGTATTTTTCAAACTGTTTGATGGCCAAATACAGCCCATGCTGACGTATGGGGCTGAGATATGGGGTATAAGAACAAATCTTCAGCCAATTGAATCTGTTCATCTTTTTTCTTTAAAAAGGTTTCTCAATATAAAAATACATTCTTCAAATATACTAGCTTATGGTGAGACTGGACGATATCCACTTTTTGTAAATGTTTATGTTAAATGCCTGAAATATTGGTTACGCATTCTGAGAATGCCTCTGAATAGGTTACCACTTAAAGCATATAACATGTTACTAACTCTGCAGAATCAAGATAAAGAAACTTGGGTGTCCTCCATGCGGAATCTTTTATATCGTTATGGTTTTGGACACGTTTGGGAAAGCCAAGGTGTCGGAAACTGCAATTTGTTCATATCAACCTTTAAAAATAGACTAATAGAGTGTTATAAGCAGGAATGGCATTTTGACATAACAACAAGAGATAGATTCTCTTTTTATTGTTCATTCAATTCGGAGTTATCTATTAGTTTTCATCTAACTACAGTAAAACATGTTCCTGTGCGAAATGCTTTGACTAGATTAAGACTTGGTGTCTCATCATTGAGACCTCATCGTTTACGACATTGTCAAAATGTTTCAGGAGAAAATTTGAACTGCCCATTTTGTTTTGTTAGAGAAACGGAAATACACTTCATTTTAGTATGTCCGAAATATAAGGAACTAAGGGAACAGTATATTCCCACCAAGTTCTATAAATACCCATCATGTTTTAGATTATCAATGCTTTTGGCAAACCAGAATAGTATCGTAATAAATAATCTAGCAACATTTATATTCAAATCATTGCAATTGAGACGGCTTTTCCTGATTTAAAAGAATTGCAAACCAGTTTCAATTCATCTGGTATTCTAGCATGTACTTTTGCTTTCCCATTGGTGAACATGTTCTGATAGTGTGTCTAATGTTCGACATGTTACACAATAATTGTTGTCATATTGTACTTGGAACTCAACTCCCATGATATGGGCTGTAGGCCTAATCATTAAATTTCGTATTCGTATCTTCGTATTCTCTCTCTCTCTCTTACTTTTCTTGTGTCATTCATTCACTCCTTTCTCCCACCCCCCACCCCACCCCACCTCCCGCTCTCTCTCTCAGCGGCATCCAGACACATCTTTCGTATATCAGTATCACTAGTGCATGCAATATTGATTGTTACAGTCCTTAACAACTTCAGCACATTTCTTGGAAATCTGTATACTAATGCAAACATGAATTTTCGAGTGTAATCTTAAAAAGTCACACTAGGCTATTATTGTCAGTCACCAATCTATTGGTCACCAAGTATGCGACCACAGATGGCTTACAAACTTTCAGAGAGAGAGACACACACAGATAGAGCGCGCACATTTCTTTGAGAGAGAGAGAGAGAGAGAGAGAGAGAGAGAGAGAGAGAGAGAGAGAGAGAGAGCAGTTTCATTACAACACAACCAACCACATAGGGCTGCGATTCTCTCAGAGCTGAAGAGAGAGGGAGACCGCAAACTCCAGAGACGTGCTTACGTCAGTTCATGGATGCAGTGAGCGGCGGTGAGGACGTGTCGGTCGCTGAGGATGGACCCTCCACACATGCCCATGTCCGATACCAGTCGCACCTGCCACGGGATGACGTCACATGAGCCCGTGTCGTTGCCCCCAACAATACGTGAGATTTGCGTCACCTTCTTCAGGGTCTCACTTTCTCCGCACATCCCTTCTGAAGAAGTCTGTCCTGGTAACATATAGGGCGGTTCGATAACGTCTCACTCTCTCTGCATATCCTTTCTGTAGAAGCCTGTCCTGGTAACATATAGGACGGTTTGATAACGTCCTCTCTCTCTCTCTCTCTCTCTCTCTCTCTCTCCTCTCTCTCTCTCTCTCTCTCTCTCTCTCTCTCTCTCTCTCTCTGCATATCCTTTCTGTAGAAGTCTGTCCTGGTAACACATAGAACGGTTTGATAGAGTCTCTCTCCCCTCTCTCTCTCCTCTCTCTCTCTCTCCTCTCTCTCTCTCTCTCTCTCTCTCTCTCTCTTGCACACCCGGGTACCCTTTCTATAGAAGTGTGTCCTGGTATCGTATAGGACGGTTTGATGACGTCCCACTCTCTCTGCATATCCTTTGTATAGAAGTCTGTCCTGGTACTATATTGGACAGTTTGATAGCGTCTCACTCTCTCTGCATATCCTTTGTATAGAAGTCTGTCCTGGTACTATATTGGACAGTTTGATAGCGTCTCACTCTCTCTGCATATCCTTTGTATAGAAGTCTGTCCTGGTGAGCCCATTCCAGTGTTAACTTCCACTCGCGCTTGTGTCACTCCTCCATCTGTTTTGACTGAGAAGCCACATAACAAACCCTCTTCTAGAAATCTTGTAAATCTGATTCGCATCAACACTCGCTCTGCTGAAAATCGTTTCTTGGACCGATCTGCTTCTTTCCGCCCATGTGTTTTCAATGCCCAAGCTCTGGGTACTGGAACTGAAAAACGGTCTGCCCTCTCCTACTTCATCCATGACAACAACGTTGATGTCTTCGCTGTGACCGAAACTTGGTTTCGTGCTGAAGGTGACGAAGCTAAGTGCCGTGACATCGCTCCACCCGGCCACCACACCATCTCCTTTCCCCGTCAGTCCCGCGGCGGCGGCATTGCATTTGTCGTCGCTGATTCACTCTCCCCTTTCCTCTCCACCAAGTCCTCCTTCCCCTTCACCCACACCTCCTTCGAACTGGCACAACTCACCCTCACCTTTCCCCACCAAACTTTCCACCTCCTGTGTCTGTATCGTCCCCCTCCAAACCCTAAGAACCGCTTGACTGACTCCACCTTTTTCGATGAACTCCCCGATCTGCTGTCCTACTGCAACTCTCTTCATGGCTCCTACATCATCGCTGGTGACTTCAACATTCATTTTGATCGCCCCTCTGACTCCACCACCTCCAAAGTCATCGACCTCTTGGACTGCTATGGACTGGTTCAGTGTGTCCACGCTCCCACTCACATTCGTGGACACACATTGGATAATATGATCCACAGAGTTGACCAGGCTGTGGTGAGTTCTGTCACTATCGACCACACCCTCCCGTCTGACCATGTCTGCCTCGTAGCTGATCTCCACCTTTTCCGCCCTTCACCTCGCAAAACGTACGTTCAAGCCAGAAACCTCTCCGCAGTCGACATGACTCTCTTCAACGCTGTCCTCCATTCTCACCTGTCTACTTCACCGCCGACCACTCCAGATGACCTCAACTCCCTTCTCCTTCGGCTCCTGGACCAGTACGCTCCTGCCTGTGGCCGTCTTGTCTCCAAGAGGCCACCATCACCTTGGTTCTCCTCCGTTGCGCCTCAGCTGCAAGAAGCCAAGCGTGAAAGACGCAGAGCCGAGAGACAGTGGCTCAAGTCCAGTCTGACAGTTCACAAGCAAATTTTCCAAACTGCCAACAAAATTGTTAACAGCCTTGTTCACGCTACAAAATCTGCCTATTACAATGCCAAAATTCTTGCATGCTCCACATCCAAACAGCTGTATAACATTACTAACACTCTTCTTGGTAAAACTGACTCCTCTCCTCTTCCTTCCAATCTCCCACCTTCTGACCTTCCACAGGCTTTCTCTGACTACTTTGTCAACAAGATCACTAATCTTAGGCTTTCACTGGACTCCCTGACTAATACTCATGCACCATTTCCCGATCCCCCTTTCTCGGGAACTTTCCTCACTTCCTTCCATCCTGTTTCTGAGGTCTTTGTAAAGAAAATCATCATGAAATCTGGCATTAAAACCTGTGAACTTGACCCACTACCAGCTTCTTTCCTCACCCATTGCCTTGACACTCTACTCCCTCATATTACCATCATCATCAACCACTCCCTCTCAACTGGCTTCTTTCCTTCTTCTTTCAAATCTGCAATTGTAAGACCTCTTTTGAAAAAGACTACTCTTGACCCTGACAATTTGAAAAACTACAGACCTGTGTCAAATCTTCCGTTTCTTTCAAAAATTTTAGAGAAAGTTGTTCTTGACCAACTGTTAGACCACCTTCATTCCAACAGCCTTGTCTATCCCCTTCAGTCTGCTTACCGCTCTGGACATAGTACTGAGACTGCTCTTCTCAAAATCTGTAACGACATTCTGACTGCCCTTGACTGTAACAATGTATCACTTTTGACTCTCTTGGACCTATCTGCTGCCTTTGACACTATTGACCACTCTATCCTCATTTCCCGCCTACATCGCTCTTTTGGGCTTGATGACACAGTCTTGAGTTGGTTTCATTCCTACATCACTGATCGTCAACAAGTAGTTTCTATCAACGGCCTTTCTTCTAATCCCTCTTGTCTGACCTACGGCGTGCCACAAGGATCTGTCTTGGGCCCTCAACTCTTCATTCTCTACTCTTATCCTGTCTCTTCTATCGTCCAAGAACACCTACTTCAGCATCATTCCTTCTCTGATGACAATCAGCTGTATGTCTCTGGGCCTCTCTCTGACCTTCCTCTCATGATCCAAAACACCCAGTCTTGTGTAGCCAACCTTAAGGACTGGATGACCCGAAACAAACTAAAACTGAATGAAGATAAGTCTGAACTGATCCTGATCACCCCACCAAAACTTCAAAACCACCCTTCTGTTCCGACTTCCATCAAACTTGTTGATTCACCTATCACTCTCTCTCATTCTGCCCGCAACCTCGGTGTAACTCTTGATCAAACCCTGTCCTTCCAACAGCATGTCAGCAATGTCTGTCGCACTTGCTTTCTTGAACTCCGCCGAATTGCTTCTATTCGCCATCTTCTCTCAGAAAACACAACAAAAGCTCTTGTCTGCGCATTTGTTCTATCCCGCCTGGATTACTGTAACGCTCTTTTGTCTGGCTCTCCCTCTCATCTCATCAACAAACTTCAAAGAGTTCAGAATCATGCTGCCCGTCTCATCTTCCGCACTTCTAAATATAACCATGTTACCCCATTGCTCCGCTCTCTCCACTGGCTCCCTGTTCAGCTAAGAATATCCTACAAGATTGCCTCTCTCTGCTTCAAATCTATCGAGTCTTCCTGTCCTGAGTATCTCACCCACCTGTTACATCTTTACACCCCATCTCGAGCTTTACGTTCCTCATGTGACACTCGTATCTACAGTATCCCCACTGTTCGCACTAAAACCTATGGTCAACGTTCCTTTGCCTATCAAGCTCCAACTACCTGGAATCAATTGCCTCGCTCTCTCAGATACTCACCCTCACTGCCCACATTCAAGCGCCTTCTCAAAACTCATCTGTTTCCTAGGTAACTTCGTCTTCCCTGTGACCCGACGTTTGCAATGTGTGATGCGAGTGTCTGCTTTGTGTGCGTTCGTGTCTGTGTGAGTGTGTGTTTGCGTGTATGCATGCTTGTGAGTTTGTGTCCTTGCTTTGGATTTTGATGCCTTTTTCTCATGTATGATTGTTATATACTGTGTGATTTGATGTCTGTTGTGATATTGTAAACGCCTAGGGCATTCAATTGATTAGGCGTCATAAATGTTCATAATAATAATAATACTATATTGGACAGTTTGATAGCGTCTCACTCTCTCTGCATATCCTTTGTATAGAAGTCTGTCCTGGTACTATATTGGACAGTTTGATAGCGTCTCACTCTCTCTGCATATCCTTTGTATAGAAGTCTGTCCTGGTACTATATTGGACAGTTTGATAGCGTCTCACTCTCTCTGCATATCCTTTGTATAGAAGTCTGTCCTGGTACTATATTGGACAGTTTGATAGCGTCTCACTCTCTCTGCATATCCTTTGTATAGAAGTCTGTCCTGGTACTATATTGGACAGTTTGATAGCGTCTCACTCTCTCTGCATATCCTTTGTATAGAAGTCTGTCCTGGTACTATATTGGACAATTTGATAGCGTCTCACTCTCTCTGCATATCCTTTGTATAGAAGTCTGTCCTGGTACTATATTGGACAATTTGATAGCGTCTCACTCTCTGCATATCCTTTGTATAGAAGTCTGTCCTGGTACTATATTGGACAGTTTGATAGCGTCTCACTCTCTCCGCATATCCTTTGTATAGAAGTCTGTCCTGGTACTATATTGGACAGTTTGATAGCGCCTCACTCTCTCCCGTATGTCCATGAGAGAAATGTGCTCCTTGGACACATTAGATAACGTCTCACTCTCTCCTCATATCACCTGAACATTATCTTTCCTGGTGATAAAGAAAATCAATCACCATCATCATCATCATCATCATCATCATCATCATCATCATCATCATCATCGTCATCACCATCATCATCATCATCATCATCATCATCATCATCATCATCATCATTATCATCACCATTATCATCATCATCATCATCATCATCATCATCGTCATCACCATTATTATCATTATCATCATCATCACCGTAATCACCATCGTCATCATAATCATTATCATCATATCTTTTATTTTTCTTACTGTTATTCTTAATCATTGGGGGGGGGGGGGGGGGGGGGGGCGGGTGATACGGGTAGTGGGCGGATTACTCAAAATGCGCGAGATGAAGTTTCCGAGAATTGGAGAGCGGTTTCTTACAGGGGAGGTAATTCAAAGTGCAACTGGCAACCACGCACTGTCTTCATGTCAAAGAATCAGCTTTGTCCTGTTCTTAGCATCCATAACAGATTAGGTGTCTCCTTCTTAGTGCTTCCGATTTCACACCATTCACGATGGCAGATTTGCAACATCGCTGCTAAGATCTTAAAGAAGAGAAATTTACTTTTGCCACCTGCGTATACATTCTCACAATCCGTATTGAACTCTCCTGTCTAGGATTAATCGAAGTAGGGGATATAGCTTAGAGGGTCGAGGGTCAACTGTGATCACTAAGTAGCTTTAAAAGTGAACAGATGAGAGGTCAAGTGATTTGAATTAAGTATTTCCTCAAGCGACTGCGAGATAAAAGCCAAATGAAATTGACCAGGGAAAACGTAACATCCCGCATTCTTTGAGTTGATTTATTACGAGTCCCGGTGTTTGGGTCTATGGGTCTAGGTGAAAGCCCACGTGACGCTTCAGTTGACACTTACACGTACTAAAGGTACTGACTGTGGAGCCTGCATCTGTCCACACACATAGATGTGTACCAACACACACTGCGACACAGTGACCAACGATTTCAGTGTGTTGCAAATGTGTGTGTGTGTGTGTGTGTGTGTGTGTGTGTGTGTGTGTGTGTGTGTGTGTGTGTGTGTGTGTGTATGTGTGTGTGTGTGTGTGTTTGTTTGTTTGTTTTTTTGTCTCATTGATGTTTTGACAGCAAAAAGAAACCTTCTCTACAAAGTCTCATCGTCACGGTTAGATAACATGTTCTGTGGTGGAAGACACAAATTCATCACGAAAAGTGTCCAAGCCAATGGTACCCAAAACATCGGCCATTGTAGGAAATGGCGCTTGGTACGTGCTGACGGGGGCAGTAGGTTTCACCTCCGATTAAAGGGACAGCTCTTGGCTACTGCGAACCCGTTGAAAGGCCTTTCAGATGTTCATGAAGTTACGAAGGGTTTAAACGGTTTACTACGTCCACATGAAGACGAGCCCAGGAGCAGCCAATCCAAACAGACCTCAATGAGAGAACTAGACGTGGCGTGCTCCAGTACACACAGGGGCTAAAACTAAAGCTGATAACCTAAAAGATCTATGTAAACTGTGTGCGTGCGTGCGTGCGTGCGTGCGTGTGTGTGTGTGTGTGTGTGTGTGTGTGTGTGTGTGTGTGTGTGTGTGTGTGTGTGTGTGCTTTTTCTGTTTTGCTGCCTTTTTCATGTGTGTGTGTGTGTGTGTGTGTGTGTGTGTGTGTGTGTGTGTGTGTGTGTTTGCTTTTTTCTGTTTTGCTGCCTTTTCATGTGTGTGTGCGTGTGTGTGTGTGTGTGTGTGTGTGTGTGTGTGTGTGTGTGTGTGTGTGTGTGTGCGTGCGCGCGCATGTGTGCGTGTGTGTGTGTGTGTGTGTGTGTGTGTGTGTGTGTGTGTGTGTGTGTGTGTGTGTGTTTGTGACTAAGACAACCCAGAAACTGTTGAGTGAATCTTATCCCTTTTTTTTTTTTTTTTTTTTACAAAGTTGTCAAAACAGGACAGTTTCTACCAATACACACACACGCACATTTTTAAGGTCTCCGTGTTCAAACTTCACCGATATATCAAAGGAAACAGACAGACAGACAGACAGACAGTACAACTAAAACCGTTCAACAACAACAACAACAATTACCAACAGACTGAGACTGACTGACAGAGAAGAGCGTGAGTGAGGAGAGAGCTTTGAACAGGCAACACGACCTGGCTGATCTGCAGCCCACCTGGCCATGGGAGTCGTGACGGTGGGAGCGTGGCGGAGGCGGTGGGGTGACAGGTGTGCAGGTAGAGGTGGGCTGCAGCTGCCCGGTAGTCGGCCGGGAGCTCAGTGACCATCAACGTGGGCAGGATCGTGTCACACACCATGTCCCTCGGCTCCCTGTCCAGGCCTGACGGAGGAGAACATTGACTCTGAGAGATAGACAGACAGATAGACAGACAGACAGGCTGACAGGTAGGTAGATAGACAGACTGACAGACGGATAGGCAGACAGATAGGCAGACCAGGTAGATAGATAGGCAGACAGACAGACGGATAGGCAGACAGATAGGCAGACCAGGTAGATAGATAGGCAGACAGACAGACAGATAAGCAGAGAGATAGGCAGACAGATAGATAGAGGATGGATGGATGGATGGATAGAAAGATGTGTGTGCGTGCGTGCGTGCGTGCGTGTGTGTGTGTGTGTGTGTGTGTGTGTGTGTGTGTGTGTGTGTGTGTGTGTGTGTGTGTGTGTGTGTGAAACATAATGAGACGTGATCTTTAAAACATCGAGCCGGAGAGAGAGAGAAACAGAGTAGGGGAGAGAGAGAGAGAAACAGAGTAGGGGAGGGGGGTGGGTGAGGGGGAGTTGAGGAGAGAAAGAAGATGACAGTGTGTCTGGAGTGGAGTTGGAGCTAGGGAAAGGGTTGTAACACAGGGAAAAAAAGCAACGGACTGGACAAAATGTCACCGTGCCAACACCAAACACATAGAACGGAGATAGTCCGGGGAGTCATCCAGGCCAATGCACAGGCGAAGAAACGTTGACTATTGTAAGAAAAGAAGGAAAATCAATAGGACGGGGATGTGGGGAGGGGGGACATGGAGAAGGAAGGCAAGAAAGAACGAAAGAAGGAAAGAAAAAAAAAGAAAGAAATGAAGAAAGAAAGAAGAGAGAGAGAGAGAGAGGGAGAGAGAAAGAAATGAAGAAAGAAAGACAGAAAGAAAAGAGAGAGAGAGAAAGAAGGGAAAGAGAAAAAGAAAGAAAGAAGAAAGAAGGAAAGAAAGAAGAAAAGAAAGAAATAAGGAAAGAAAGAAGGAAAGACAGAAAGAAAGAAGGAAGGAAGGAAGGAAGGAAGGACAGATAGAAAGAAAGAAAGTACCCGCAGGCACAAGCTTAAAAAAACAAGTAAACAAACACAAGAAAGACAAAACTGTGTACCCTCTTTAAGTTGACTGTAAGCTTTGTACAGCGAGTCTCTGGGATTGTGCGGAAGAGGACTGGCCGTGACGAGCTGCTGAGCCAGTTTCTTCATGGAGTCTGGCACATAATGAAAATGTAAGCAACAGAGGTGGAGGGGGTGGAGGTGAGGGGTTGGGGTCGATGGTTTGAACTTTCAGCCAAGGGGGACGCTCTGAAGAAAAGAAACTAGGACAGATGATCAGGGGGGAGGGATGTTCAAGTCTGCTACACGTGAAACCCGGAAGATGCTGCACTCTTTTGATCCTGATTCTACGGAGTCGCATCTGTCCACTTTTGTTTACCAGAGAGAGAGAGAGAGAGAGAGAGTGTGTGTGTGTGTGTGTGTGTGTGTGTGTGTGTGTGTGTGTGTGTGTGTGTGTGTGGTGTGTGTGTGTCTGATTAGGAATTTAAGGATTTTTTTTTCATTCATGATGTTAGGTGTAAACAGAAAACGACATTGAACAGGAAGTCACAACAAAAACGTTTGTGCACGCGCTGGTTTTTCACTTTAGAGTCAACTTTTTTTTAAAGTATTTTAATTGCAAAGCGAGAGGACTGCAGGCGGAAATCTAAACAAATCTTAAATAAATGTTAGCGAACCGCCCAGAGAACGTGGACAAACGAGTCACAAGACGAAACACAACGCGTTTCGACCTCTTAGGACTTCATCAGGTGAGACATAAACGAATAAAACAACGAAAATTCACTTAGCTTTGATCGCTTCAGATCACTTCGCAGGGTTCAGCGCAAGGAAGAAGGCGTTGAATGAGAACGCCTAATACACAAAACTTTATTCTTGCGCTCGTTCTCATTCAACGCCTTCTTCCTTGCGCTGAACCCTGCGAAGTGATCTGAAGCGATCAAAGCTAAGTGAATTTTCGTTGTTTTATTCGTTTATGTCTCACCTGATGAAGTCCTAAGAGGTCGAAACGCGTTGTGTTTCGTCTTGTGACTCGTTTGTCCACGTTCTCTGGGCGGTTCGCTAACATTTATTTAAGAAGTATTTTAAGCCATTTGTCTTCATTTTTTTTTTAACCGATAGTAAATGTTTATCTTTGTTTTGAAAGACCATATCAAATACACAGTTGTCGCTGCCGTCTATATGAGGACAAGTTTACATGCTTTTCACTCACATTTTCTGTTCAGATTCGTTCTCTGTAACATGATCTGGCTGAAACTTGTCAAGACAGTGTTGATAGTTTGTGAGGTTCATCACAACAGACATTTTCTTCTTCTTGAAATTATATGTGCTTTTTTTTAACTTCATAGTTGCGTGGGATACCTTTGCAAAACGGCCATATTTCTCTCATCATCATCATCACCATCATCATTATCGTCATCATCATCATCATAATCATCGTCATCATCATTATTATCATCGTCATCATCATCATCATCATCATCATCATCGTCATCATTATCATCGTCGTCATCATCATCATCATCATCATCATCGTCATCATCATTATTATCATCAGCAGCAGCAGCAGCAGCAGCATTATCATCATCATTATCATCATCATCATCATTATCATCATCAGTGCTATCACTTTTGTAATCATTATTATCATTATCATTCTTATCATTATTGTTGTTGTTGCTGCTGCTGCTGCTGCTGCTGTCAATACGGTGATGGATGTAAGAAATGACGAGTACCTGAGACTGATGGAGGTGATGGTACTGAGGGCAGTGTTGACGATGAAGGGCGTTCACATCTCTCCAAGAAGAGGTGAGCGGCCGCTGCCTTGCGTTTAACGGATACATCCTCCCCCTGCAGGTACCGTGGTAAGATCTCTCCGCAGACCTCTTCTTGCCTTGCTCTCCTCAGTTCTAGGAGGAAGAAGACAGACTGCCTTTCTGAACTAACGAAGGGGAGACGAGAAACGGGACGGACTGACCACAGGGTGATCCAGCCCAGTGTACACTCAGTTTCTGTGATGTACAGTCAGTGAACAAAGCGTTAACATTTTATTATACGAAATCAGACATCCTTCAGTTCTGAGTTAGAATCCCATGACCCCCAGCGCACCTCACCCCACCCCCTTCCCTCACGAGGGCATGGCTGTATTAGCCTAGAAGAGACGCGGAAAGGTTAAATTTAAAAAAAAAATAAAATAAAACAAAAAAAAAATAAATAAATAAAAACGAAAGTATGCGCAAGCTTGCCAGATGTGATTCCTCGGTCTAGCTGCAGGAAATTGACAGCAACGCGAGTGCCATCTCACCTGAAAACCTCACGTAGAAACAAATAAAACAAAGATTGTATTCCTTTTATTTTCAGTCTGAAGAATTTTTTTCCAGTTATTCTTGAATCATAAACGCTTTAGGTGCTTGTTCAGACATCCCTTTTCATTTTTTTTTTTATATGTCTTTAGTGCTGTAAGTGTAAATATTCGTACGTTTGTGAATTTTTTTTTTCAGCAGTGGTAAAGAAAAGAAGATTGCTCATCGCGTTGTTTAGCTGTTCATTCACTGCATCTGGAGTTCAAAGTCGCTTCGCCTGATGAGATCTTTAGGGTTACCTCCCTTCTGCATCTCGTTCGGGGACAACGACTTCACACACTCTAAAGCCCATGTCACATTAGCCGATTTACTCGCTGGAGTGCACAATACACAAAACTTCATTCTTGCGCTCGTCCTTTAGCTCGTCTCGCCACTACGTGACCACACCAGCGGCGAGTTTGCAGAAAAGTAGATTGCAGATCGCCTGGTCAGCTGACTCCGACGTGGAACTCGTCCGTCAGTCCGCCGGTTCGTTCTATCTTATCTTTATTTTTCAAAGCACGTCGAAGCTGTGTGACTTCATGAGGCCTACTTCAGTGAGGAGTGTACTACGTTACAAGTAGCATCATGTTTGACATAGAATCTGAAAGCAAGGACGAATTGTTGATCATACCTGCAATTGTGTTTGACGAACAACGAAATGAAAGAAAATAATTATGTGTCCATGCAGAGGAAATGGTGGAATGCAGAGCACACGACCTTCACATTTGCTCTGACTGAATGATCACATTTGCTACGTGAGAATCACGCGCTTTCTTCATCCCCCCCCCCCCCCCCCCCCCCCCCCCCCCCAAAGAAGGGCGATCGCCGGCTCTTATGCTCACTTACCTGTGTGGTCACATCTGTCAACTAAAAAATGAAAAGGAAAGAAAAAATCGAGAGCAAGAGCGAGCGCTTTAGCGAAAGACTCGCTGAGTAAACCACGAGCTAAAGGAGCATTCAAATACTACTCTTCCTCATTCATTCAGGATAGGGAGGAGGGGAGGGGATCCAGGATCACATGCGGACAACAGAGTTCATACAAAGCTGAACAGAGTCAGAAGCCCGACAGACAGAAGCCCGAAAGATTCTCTCTTACTCTTTTTCAGACGGCGGTAGGTCTTGGCCAGCTTTCTGTCGTCACGTGGGTAGGCCTTGGTCAGTCTCAGAGCCAGACTCCACACAGACGTGGACGCCGACCTCGCTCCGCTCGTGGCCCGCTCCTCCGCCCCCCCTGTGGGCGTAGTGGGGTTCTCAGAGGCTGCGGTGATGTGCTCAAAGGGTGGCTTGGTGAGCTCAGACGGTGTAGTGGGCTCAGAGAGGGTAGTAGTGAGCCCAGAGAGTGTACCTTTGTACTCTGGCGTAGCGATGCCGTGCGCAAGAGGTCTGGTGGTGGTGTCAGGATTCCTGGTGGTGTAACCTGGACTCCTTCCGATGTCGTCAGGACTCTTGCTAGTGTGGTCAGTGTGTATGGTGGATGCGGGTGTGGTGGTAGTGGTGGTGGTGGTGGGGGTGGTGGTGGACCTGGTGGAGGAAGAGACAGGAGTCGCTGGGGGAAGGAGAGGTGGGCCGCAAAGAGTGCTGCTGAACAGAGTGAAGAGTTGTGCAAGGAATAACGGTGATCATCAAAAGCTGTTTTTTCTCATTCTATCCTTCCTACTCCCCCCCCCCCCCCCCCACTTCCTCCCTCCCTCCCTCTCTCTCTTTGACTTTTGTGTTCATATCACTGCCCTGGCTATCCTAAGTCTTTATATCGCCTGGCCTTTGGTAATATATGTGCTCTCTCTCTCTCTCTCTCTCTCTCTCTCTCTCTCTCTCTCTCTCTCTCTCTCTCTCTCTCTCTCTCTCTCTCTGAAAGTGTAGTTCGGATATGCAAAACACGACGAAGAAAAATAGAGGTCATTGGCCGCTTGTTCTTGTTTTTGTTTTTTTTTCATCGCCATTATTGTTTATTGGTTTGTTTGGTTTGTTTGTTTTTACCTTGCTACCTATGCTTTTCTATTTCTAAATGTGACTAGAGACGTTATCGAGCCTAATGCATGTTACTGTTGCGTCAATATCACAGCGTGTTGACATAGATCAGCCACATGCGATTTGTAGGCTTATGCTGTTTCTTGTATAACTGTATTATTGAACAATTTTTCAAGACGATTTCACCAAGGGTAAAACGCTGACGATAAGGACAAAGAGCTGTAAACACAATGAGCGAAACAGAAACACAAACACGACAGAAAAAATGGCTAACGATTGATTCTCAGGTATTGAGATCAGAAGGAAGCAAAAAGGAAGCGGTAGAATTAAAAAAAAGGAGGGAATTAAAGGAATACTCAGTATCCAGGTGCAGCAACTTCAGGAATTTGCATCTCTGGAACAGAGAGAAAACAAATCCCACAGATTAGCCAAAAATGGAGACCACAACATGACTGTAACTGAAACACGTTACAAGATCTCTTACCTGCGAGTGCTAATTGTGCTGTATGAATGTGGATCCACACGTTTGAACAGGACAGAATCTTAACATTACAATTAAGTGGTCGTAGTACTATACAAATTTTGTTCTTTTGCTTTGCTTTGCTTTCCTTTGTTTTGTTTCGTTTATTCCATTTGTGTTTTAGAGTCCACTGTTCGTTGTTTTCGTTTTTTAGAGTCCAGTGTTAAAATGTTCGTGTAGCAAATCCAATATTTTTTGTCAGTAAAGTGGATTCTACTAAATCTCTTTTACACGGGCCAGGATTACAAAAAAAAAATGTTTTGAAGTCAGTAGAATTATGTGGTTAGATGCATTCATCTCAGCTTTCATCAAGCTTCATTTGGCATAGTGGGTTTTTTTTCTTTCTTTCTTGTTTTCCTTTTATTGCGAGGGTGGTGTGTGTGTGTGTGTGTGTGTGTGTGTGTGTGTGTGTGTGTGTGTGTGTGTGTGTGTCTTTTTCATAACTTCTTTTGTTTTGTTTTGTGTTGGTCCTTTAATGTTTTCTTAGCACTCCACTATTCTTCTTCATGACGAACTCTCTCCATTTTCGTTTATGTATGTATGTATGTATGTATGTATGTATGTATGCATGTATGTATGTATGTATGTGTGTATGTATGTATGTATGTGTGTATGTATATATGTATGTATGTATGTATGTATGTGTATGTATGTATGTATGTACGTACGTACGTACGTACGTACATATG
>CM065730.1:54140385-54177885 GCA_033310375.1 Conus canariensis
TTCCTCAGCTGCTGCCTCATCATCATCATCATCATCATCTCTCTCTCTCTCTCTCTTGAAAGTCAAAAGAAACGGACTTACTCCACATTTTAATGTCAAACAACAATGATGCAATTTCACTGCGTGCAAAATATTGATTTTTACCTAAGCTGGACTGACATGCACAGACACGACGGCTTGATCACGACTACATGACAGCAGCAAAAAGAAAAACAGGTATTCTAGTGTGGATAAATAACCATGTAATTTTCACTGAAACGGAAACGAATTCTCTAATTCGGATGGTCGAGGTAAAATGAATTAATGTTACGAAAACTTTGCCACTTATTTCTCACGGAATCCAAATGAACCTAATATCCCTTCCCCTCCCCCGTCACAAGGGTTATTTAGCCTATGGCAGATCTAAGTGCCAAAGTCTCTCTCTCTCTCTCTCTCTCTCTCTGTACGCTTAAGCACTAGCAATATGGCGGTTGCTTCATCGAACTATTGGTTACATCATTTCCTCCCTGTCTTTTAAGTCTGCGTTTAAAACGTATCTGTTTGAACGCCAGTTGCAGAATACCACCTGAAATATTACTGAATTGCTATATGTCACTTGCACACTTGCTCGAGTACGAATGACCTGTTTACCATGTTATACAGCGTAGTGTGTGTCTGTATATGTGACACAATGTGCCTCTGTGTGTGTGTGTGTGTGTGTGTGTGGTGTGTGTGTGCGCGCGCGCGCGCGCGCGCGCAGCGTATATCTTAGATACTGATTTGTTAAAACTTGTAAAGCGCCCTGTAGCCTACGTTATTTGGATGGGCGCCATGGAAATTGTCCCCATTATTATCGTTATTATTATCATCATTATAATAATTATCATAGTGCCCACATGATAAAGCCAATGAAGCGGTTTGTATAATAAGTCCATGCAGTGATAGCCGTGTGGTGATGTCCATGTGACTCGCATTAACGTCCAAAGATGTGTCTTTGAAGTGTGTCCATGTGTAAATGTCCCTGTAGTAAGAGCCATGCCTTGGTCCTCATTGTGATATCCCTGTTCTCAGTCTCATCGGTACTGTCCCTGTGTCATTTGCGAATCGAGCCAACTGGTTCCTGTTCTGTTCTCAAGTGACCATGTTGTAATGTTGCTGCGATGGACACAGTCAGGCATCTCCACAACATCCTGTCTTCAGCCATGAGCACTGGGGCAGAGGTGTGTTTGTGTAGCCAGTCCAACCATTTACAATGTCAATCCAGGACTAATGCTGCCAGCTTCCAGAAATTCAACTTTCCACTAAACTCTGTTGGATGATCCCACACAGGGAGTCACACTATGATGCCAATCAAGCTTACAACCTTTGATAAATGTGAGAAGAGATTTTTTTTTTTTTTTGCTGTCCCACCTCAGAGGCAGTGCACCCACGCCGCTCATTCCGACACCCCGTCCACAGCCACAGCCCGGTCGGTCCCGCCGCAGCCCCTGCACCGGCAATCCACAGGGAGCAGTCAATGTCAAGTCGTCAAGAGGCAACCCACCGGAGGAGACACTGCACTGCTGCCAAGTCACTTCGGTGGTGTTCAGTGGCTCCTGTTCTGATCTAACATGCAGGACACCACCTACTAAGCCCCCTACTGACGACAATAATTGCTTAGTCGCGGAGCCGGCGTGAGTGAGCTCTCCCTCCGGAGGGCGCCACCACGTCCGTCCAACGACAGCCCCCATTTACTCCCCGATACTTGGTGACCCAGACGGAACCAAACCAAGGCCACAGACATGGAGAGAACATCGAAATTGAGGTCACCATGAGAGCAGGGCATGAAGGGCCACAGAATTTGAGACTTTTTTTTATGCTGATCGATGACAATGAGGATGGTTAAGATGATGCTACGGGTTTCCATTTCAGTCTGAGACTAAATGACAGGGCTGTACTCTACGCTTCCTTTCATAATATATCCCGGTGTCAACCAGGCCCGAGAGATACAGGCACCTGCAGTGTTGGTCAGGAAATTTGAGCAACACTCTCAGAAACTCGACTGTGTGGTCCCAGTCTTCCCAACTGAGTCTGCAGCAACTCAACTCTGGGTAGGAGCCGGTCGGGGCAGAAAAACCCACATGACTCTGATGGAATTCGAACCCATGACCTCCCAGCTGGGAGTCCGCAACGCTAACCATTTCGCCACGGCGGCTGGTCTGAGAAGAGATTCTTATCTGCCAGAGTATGATTTGACTTGCTGCCTGATACAGCCAGCAGTCTTATGTTCCTTTGTGAGAGGTGGAGCATCTAGCTGAAGAACATGCTTTCAAATAAACCATTTACCTGATATTCTAGAGTCAATACAAGCGCAGGATCCCATTCCTCTAAAGCACTCCTTCATTCAGCCACCATTCCCATTTGCTTAAAACAGCAAAGACATTCAGTTCACAATGAATATTCCAACTTTGTGTTCACTCAACTCTCATCTATTTGGCTCTTTTCCATTGTTCTCTCTTTGAAATAAAAACTAAAGTTTAAAGCAAAAAAAAATTCATGTGACCAACCACACCAGACACGCATGCACACAGACACTTACATGAGTAAGTGAAAAATATACAAAATTACATGTTCATTTTCAAAAGTGAAAAATATACAAAATGACATGTTCATTTTAAAAAATCAACAAAATAATAAATAACATATTTTAATATAAAAAGGTAAGAACAACTCACCTATACATGATTTAAACACACACAAGCACTAACATTCAAGTAAAAAGCATACTTTTTTTCCTTTGTCATACAAATGTTGAAAATAAAATGAACTTGCAGTATTTCATTCACAAGAGCAGTAATACACTGAAAATCAAAACCAACACACACTCACCCTGGAAGAACCAATGGACTTAAGTCCTCAATATAAAAGAACGAAATATCCAGAATTTACCAAGCCTGAAAACCAGGTAACCAAACCTGAAAAGCAATTCTGAGAGAATTATCATTAAAAATCCAATTTCATAAAATCAATTGTTCATTGTAAATGCACATTCACAGCAAAATTCTTATAATCACATCTGGCAATTTGCAATTTAAGAAGAAGAAAAAAGAAAAAGAAAGAAAAAAAGACAAGAGGGAAAGAAAGGACAAAAAGGAAAGAAAATAATGCAAAAAAAGCCACAAGTTAAAGGGATTTTCAGACATAAACATTGTGTTTGACCTGAACGACTATGCACCACAAATTACTGGTATTGATTTTCTAACTATGACTATCAATAGGGATTATCAGGACCATGGGTTCATATCAGTGCATGTCACATTGTAAAAAGATGCACAACCACAATATAAATCCACTAAACAGGACATCAGACACTATGGACAGGACATCCTGTGCTATGAACTGGACATCTAACACCATGACATCCATCCCCTGTCATCATGGAACAGAACACAAAGCACTTTGCATAGGTCATAAAACATGATAGACCAGACATACCTCACCAACAGTATGAACAGGAGATCAAACACTAAACTAGAACATCAAATACCATAGCATTCAAGGCACATCACATGAGAACTTAAATGTTAAATGAATATCCATCACACCTAAGAATAATAAAGTATTCAAAAATTAATCAAACTCAGAGCTATGTGAGGTTTTTCTGCCCTGACTGGCTCCTACCCCGAGCTGAGTTTGCTACGGGCTCAACTGGGAAGACTAGGACCACACAGTTGAATTTCATCCACTTAAATGGATGCGTCTCTGAGAGTGTTACTCAAATTTCCTGACCAACACTGCAGGTGTCTGTATCTCTCAGGTCTAGCTGACGCCGGGATATATTATGAAAGTAAGTGTAGAGAGTGCAACCCTGTCATGCAGTCTCAGAACGGAATGGAAAACCATAGCATCATGTTCCTCATCCTCATTCTCATCGATCAGCATAAAAAAGTCTCAAATTCTGTGTACTTTCATGCCCTGCTCTCACAGTGACTGTGGCCTTGGTTTCATTCTGTTGTGGTCACTGGTATCAGTGAGTCCGTAAGCACTGTTGTTGGACGGACATGGTGGCGCCCTCCAGAGGGAGAGCTCACTCATACTGGCTCTGTGACTACGCAATTGTCGTCATCAGAAGTGGGATTGGTAGGTGGTGTCCTGCACATGCTGAATCAGAACAGGACAAACTGAACACCACCGAAGTGACTCGGCTGCAGTGCATTGTCTCCTCTGGAGGGTTGCCTCTTGACAACTTGACATTGACTGCTCCTTGTGAATTGCCAGTGCAGGGACTGCGGCATGCCAGCTGGGCTGTGGCTTTGGATGGGGTGTCATAATGAGTGGCATGGGTGCACTTGCCACTGAGGTGGCACAGAAAATGGGTCAGCAAAAAACAAAAGTTGATAAAACTTACCACCTCAAATCATCCACATTAGTAAAAACTGGTGCATCAATAATGAGGACAGTTTCTATATGCCCATAGTAACAGTGCAGGCTACTGGCTATTTTACAAATTAAAACAAATCAAGATCATAAATACATGCAGGACACATAGACACACACACACACACACACACACACACACACACACACATACACACACACTTGGAGCGTCCATGAGGCATAAATATATGTATGCACTCGCATGCAATATGCACACACACACACACACACACACTCACACCACACACACACACACACAAACATGGTGCAACACAAGGAGAGTGGCCTGCCCCTGGATTACTAAAGCAGCAGGATCTAACAGCTCTACCATTTATTATAGTTTTACTGTTCGTAAGATTTTTATACGGCGTTAAAATATGAATGTATTCTCCCGAGTGTTTTGGTGATCTGCAATAAGTTGGTTTGTGCTGTGATCACAGCTAGAATGTGCGTCCAGTCTACCTTTTTTGAGTTGTGCAGTGTTGATGGCAGTTTTGGCTACTGAACCAGCGACCATTTGGAGCGGAACACTTCAATTGGAATAGTCACATTGATCTTATCACTGCCGTAAGCCTTTACTGCTTACAGGTCATCAATTCCTATTCCTTAATTCTTTTATTTGATTTTCAATCTTTTTAAAGTGGAGTTGAGTGATATTTATTTTTTATTTTTTTATTGTTTTGTTTTGCTTGTTCTAATCGGGAACTCAGCAATGACGTAATGTAATGTCATAACTTATGCACACGGAGAGTGTCGTCATTTTGTTTTGACATCATTTTAACCATGGAATTTTAAACTGGAAAGAACAATTCATACCTGATGGTGACAACTCCCTTAAAGCAAGTACAACTTAATTATTTTAAATCATCTTTCGTACCAAATTTGTTGAACAAAGAAGCTTATAATGTTATTGTTAAAGATTCAGGTGACAGCTCTCTGCTCCTGCGACATCTATATCCCCATTACCACAAAAAGGCAATAGAGTCCGTGATTGGTGAAGTTGTGTCGGTCAAAAAGTTAAGAGATGATAGTTTTTATATTCAGTGTAAAAATGAGAGACAAAGTAAGAAGCTGATGCAGACGCAAAAAAAGTGACAATAATTACTTTCAAACTTCAAGCACTTCCAGGAGAACTTAGTATTGACAACTTTGTGTTGAAGATACACCCATATTGTGCGCCAATAAAAAGGTGTACGTGTTGTCAGCGTCTGCATTACACCAAGAAACACTGTCTAAGTAAAGTACAGATATGCAGCAGATGTGGTCAGTCATCACATCCCCGAGAGAACTGCACCTTGGACAGATTCTGTGTTAACTGCAAAGGTGACCATTCATCAGCTTTTCATGGATGTCCTGCTAAAAGATGGCCACAGAAGTGTATGTTTTGAAATCAAAGAACCATATTTCGTTTCAAGAGGCTATTCATCAAGCAAAGCTGAAGCTAAAACAGAAAGAGTCCGTTAGTTGTAAGGAATGCTTGTAGTATTGACTGCAAATCTACACAAACTGCTGTAAAGTTCTTTTCCGTTTCAACTCAAACAGAAGTCTGTCATGAAAATTCCACATCACTGTCCCCTGAAGAACCATCAGCTGATCAACATAGTGACCAGCAGTCATCTCCCTCTATGAAGTCATCAGTTGGTCAACATTCCGACCAGCAGTCAATTCCCTCCAAGAAGTCATCTGCTGGTCAACATGGTGACCAGCAGTCATCTCCCTCCAAGAAGTCATCTGCTGTTCAACATGGTGACCAGCAGTCATCTCCCTTCAAGATGTCATCTGCAGTTCAACATGGCGACCAGCAGTCATCTCCCTCCAAGAAGTCATCCGCTGGTCAACATGGTGACCAGCAGTCATCTTCCCTGAAGTCATCAGTTGGTCAACATGGCGACCAGCAGTCATCTTCCCTGAAGTCATCAGTTGGTCAACATGGCAACCAGCAGTCATCTTCCCTGAAGTCATCAGTTGATCAACATGGTGACCAGCAGTCATCTTCCCTGAAGTCATCAGTTGATCAACATGGCGACCAGCAGTCATCTTCCCTGAAGTCATCAGTTGATCAACATGGCGACCAGCAGTCATCTTCCTGGCAGAGGGCTAGTCAACAAAATGTCCAACAATCATCTTCTCTGCTGATGCCTACGGATGTTAAACAGTGCAACCATCTGCCATTTTCAGCTTGGGCGTCTTTTTTTGTTCAGCATCAGGCCCAATCATCATCTTGTGTGAAGCAGTTTTCAGTAGGAGGTCATTGTGATAGCCTGTCATCCCCAAATCTACATACAAGAGTTCATGATAGTCAATTAAGTATCCATGATCAGCCTCGTCGAAAAAAATCTCTAAAGCATCACCCCCCAGTTCTCTGGGTAACGTCTGCTTTTTGCAGTTTTGATCTGGCTATTGTACTACGTCACCTTTATGGTATTTATCCACCCTTAAATTTGGTTAACATATGACCAGGAAGAAAAAGAACAGTACATGTGATAATTTATCGGTTTTACAATGGAACACCCATTCCTTGTCACCTAATATCGATAATTTGTGTATGCATCTTTCTAGTAAATTTCACCATGTGCTTCTCCTTCAGTCCCTAAATGTCACGCAACAGAAGTTGCCAAAGTTACAAGGTTATTACTACCCCCCGGTTTATCATATAATTATGCAAAGATTCTGATAAAGTTAGTACAGCTATTTATGTGCAATGAGGTTTAGATTATACATACGTTAGTCCTCTTTCTTTTACAAAAGATACGGTTAATGTGTCCGCAACCTTTATAAAATTGAAAGTTTCAAACAATCAGATTTTACATTTTGCATCAGTTTATTACCCTCAGGGCCCTGATGGGCAAAATACTAATTGGTTACGTTCTCTAAACTGCTCTAAAGAAAAGTGGATCATTGGTGGCGATTTCAATTCTCATGCTCCTTTCTGGGATAAAGGTTGTCAAACAGTTTCTCACCCTGATTTTCTGGAAACTGTTGTGGATTCATCTTTAGTTTTGCTTGATGATGGGAGAATTACGCGCATCCCAGACATATCTCATCATAGAGCATCGGCGCTTGATCTTACCTTTGTTTCACCTGCTTTAGCATTAACAGCAAAGTGGGATACAGCCAATGACCCACTAGGTAGTGACCGTGTGCCAATACTTTTATCTTTTAAAGAATCCGTTGGATCTGAAGTAAGTGGTGAAGATGTTATACCCAAATTTAATTACATAAAGGCAGATTGGGAAACTTTTCAAAATTACCTCACAGAGAAGACTGAGAGTGAAGTTATTTGTGAGGATGTTAACATCTTTTTTGATAACTTCCAGAAAGCAGTTCTTGAGGCTGCTGCTTTAGCTATTCCAAGAAAAGGATCAAAAAGGTGTGAAACATTCTCAGGGAATGTCTGGTGGAATAAGGCTTGTGAGGAGGCTGTTAAAGCAAAAACATTAGCTTATCTTAATTGGCTTAAAGTTAGAAAAGTTCCTGTGCAAGAGATAAAAGATGCAGCTCATAAAGAAATGTGCAGTACAAAAATAAAAGCAAACAGAGTTACAGCGCAAGCAAAAAGACAATATTGGTCACAGTTCTGTCTAAATGAAGTATCTGACTGTAAAGACTTGAAAAAGGTGTGGGATAAGGTGAAAGAAATGAAATCGGGCATTAAACTCCAAGATTACCCAATCAAAACAACAAGTAAAGAATTTCTATCTCCCAAAGAAAAGGCTGAGGAATTTGTATTTATGTACTTTAAAACATGTTGTATGGAATGTTTGCCTAATGAGCAGAAGTTGTTTAGATTGAAAGAAAAAAATACTGATAACTATAGAGATCCTATACCAAACAACAATAGTACTATAAATGTATCAATATCTTTACAGGAAGTCAGGAATGCTATCTGTCTGTTGGGAAATAGAAAGGTTTCAGTTCGTTGGGATGGGATCTCTTATACTATGTTAAACCATTTACCAGAGAACTGGATAGTCATTTTACATAAATTATTTTTAAAATGTTGGGAATCTGGACAAATACCCAATATGTCAAAGATGTCTATTGTGACTCCTATTCTAAAGCAGGGCAAGCCTCGGTCTGAGACGTCTAGCTATAGACCCATTTCAGTCACGTCTCATACTGGAAAAGTCATGGAAGAAATAGTAAATTTCAGAATGGCCTATTACTGTGATAAAAATGATATATTTTCTTCACATCAAGCTGGATTTAGAAAAGGATGAAGTACAATTGATCACCTGACAGGACTAACTACTCAAATTAAGAAACAGTTTTCTAAACGAAAAAGTGTCCTTGCTTCCTTCTTTGATCTTACTAAAGCTTATGATAGAGTGTGGCACAGCCGATTATTGTATAAATTAAAACAAATTGGTCTTTCTGGTCATGTCTACAATTATGTGAAATCCTTTTTAAGTGGGAGACACATAATGGCCAAAGTTGGTGTGGCTTTATCATCCTCAAGATCTATAAATATGGGAATTCCGCAAGGTTCTATAATCTCCCCATTGTTATTCAACATAATGCTATATGACTTATATACATGTTTTTCATCATATACCAAGGTAGCTCAATATGCTGATGACATTGCAATATGGATTAATGCATCTTTAAAGAAAAGAACAATGAGCTGGATAAATTAAATAGTCATATGCATTTGAATGGCTTTCAATTCTCTGTTGAAAAGACACATTTGGTTCTTTTTAACAATGGATATTACCCAAGTAACCTACCTAAATTCTTTCTGGGAGGACGGGAAATTTTCTATAAACTTGAAGTAAAATTTTTAGGTGTCCTACTTACACCAAAATTAAACTGGAAAAAACATATTGACTCAATTGTTACTAACGCAGTTAAATTTTTGAATTTTCTTAAAATTGTCAGTCACTCTCCATGGGGACAGGATCCCAAAGTTTTGTTGCATTTAGCAACCAGTCTTGTATGATCAAGATTTACTTATGGACAGGAAGTATTCTTTTCTGCTCCGCGATCGCATTTAAAGAAACTTCAAAGAATTGACAGTAAAGCTGTAAAGTTGGCCTTGAGTGTACCTGTGCACACCAAGTCCTCTGAAGCTTATAAGATAGCAGGCCTTTTGCCACTTGATGAAGAAAGGAAAATAAGTTCTGTAAAACATGTAGTGAGACGGATTGTTGTGGACCACCTTGAAGAGTTAAATACAAGATCAGACATTGATTTTTCGAAAAATGCACAGAAAAATTCAAATTCAGAGATGCTTTGTTCATATGTTTCAGACATTTTTAATTCATCAAAGATTAACCCATACGAGATAGCGTCTTGTGTACTGGTTCCGCCGGTACCCCCTTGGGAACTAACGGAAGTAATAGTTAACATTTTTCTTCTGATCTAAATAAAGCGATTTCGCCGCATGTGTTAGCAGCATCTGTCAAAACTGACATGGAAGAAAAGTTTACTAACTATTTGAAAGTATACACTGACGGCTCAGTTCTTGATGATGGTAGTGCAGGATCTGCCTTTGTAATTCCAGATTTCAAAACTGAAAAATCATACTATTTAGGTAAGGGTCATTCCATATTTACAGCTGAACTAGTTGCTGTCCTTATGGCATTAAATTATTTAATTTCCTTGCCAGTCTCAATATTTAATATCCTGTTTTGTGTTGATTCACAGTCAGTATTAAAAAGTTTGCATTGTTTTGAAAATACACAGAGTGAGGAATTACTATTTGAGATTAAGTACATGTTGCAGTCTTTACATGAAAGGTACTAATGTTGTATTTTCTTGGGTTCCATCGCACACCTCCTTCATTTTTAACGATCAAGCAGATAGAGCAGCAAAAAGGGGAGCAAAGAATATATTAGGTAGTATTAAGGTTGATTGTCCTTTGCCATACAAGGAAATTAGTCATATAATCGAGTGGGATTTCTTAAGTCAATACAGTTCCTCATCAAAACCTCGTCAGCAAACTCTGTCAAACTTTGTGTCGATTTGCCGACTGGTTTCAAGCCTGACTTTTAGACTTTTATGTAATTCCCTATGAACCAAGTATTGCCAGACTGTTAAGTGTGTATGTCGTGGGGATCTTTCAGTTCAACATGTGATTTTTGATTGTGAACTAATGAAACCCTTTTTAAGATAAGATAAGATGATGTTGCTTATAGCCCAGCCAGAAACCCTTTTTGAATGGTGTTATACCAAGTGCTGACACTGGGCATGTTAATGTGTTTGACTTTTTAGATTTGTTGCCAGTTGTTTCTCTTGTTAAATTAACAAGTAACCTTTTGCAAAGTCCATTAAGGAACATTTTATAATCATAATTGTAAGTTAGATTACTTTAGTTATTTTTCTCTAATTTTTCATAGTTACTGTCCTATAATTCATCTATCCTTTATGTTTGTGCTATGTAACCACTTCGTCCTCTTCTCTTCTTTTATGATAATAGTCTAAAATTGTAAACACTAAGTTATTTAGACGTCTGCAATCACCTATATGTGTGACAAGACGTAAAACAGAATTCCTTCCTACACACACACACCTGAGCTTTCATGAGGCATAAACATATGCATGCACATGCATACAGGCATGCGCACATGCACAACCACACATTGGTACAGTATCACACACCTGAACATACACACTGTATGACATAGTTGTTACGTCAACGCAAATTATGACGTCAACTTGAATGACATAGGTAACTACATGACGAAAATAATAATTTTTGACGAGAGGAGAGAGCAAGAACTAACGGCCGAGGCTTAGGTGTCCAGCCTACTTTAATTTGTTTTAATCGTCGTTTTCTCCGTAGTTATACTATGTGGAGAGGCCGACTTTCAAGTCAGTAGTGCGTCGATGTTCACTGTGTATGTGCAATACTTCTGATGACGGTACCAGCGAAATATGTACCAGGAAATTTATTTGTTATAAACATGTTGTGAATGCTGTGTCCCCGAGAGTGACATAAAAACTCCTGCAAGAATATTTATATGTTCTAATTGTACCACCTCATGTGTGTCGGTGGGCTGAGTTTATTGATGTGAACGTTGTAATATCAATACACGGAGAAGCTAATTTTTGTTTTAGATCAACAATACATCGAAGTTTATTGTGTGCTATGGGACTTTGCTGAAATCGTGTTCGCCGGGGATTCAACATTGATTGCTGTGCCTTGTGAATCTGCAGTTCTTCTATGGTTTACTGTGTCTTGTGAATCTGCAGTTCTTCTATGGTTTACTGTGCCTTGTGAATCTGCGGTTCTTCTTCTATGGTTCACTGTGCCTTGTGAATCTGCGGTTCTTCTTCTGATAGTTTGATGTAATATATTGTGCTTGCTGTGTGGAGACCCTGTTTCTTCTTCATCGTTTGTGTTTGTGAACGGCTGTGTTTACCATGTGGGGACCTTGGTTATCCTTCTTCGTCTTATTGTAGTGCTGTAGACTGTGGCTTGGGTACTGTGGAACCAAGTGTGTTGACCGTATATGTGAGACACTGTGGACGGCGCCAGCGAGATCTGTGAGTTATATCAAGATACGTAATATGATACGCTGATATCTGATGATTGAAGTGTCTTATGTACTGATGTCTTAATTGACGTGAATTGATCTGTATACTATGTAGTAGCATGTATTGATTTTGTAACAATTCATATTGATGGTTCAGGCAGCATATAAAAAAAAAGAAAATCTAACTCGTGTGTTGCCTGGCTATCCATGTTCGTATGGTGTGGGTGTGTGTAGGGGAAAAGTCATACACGCATCCAAACTCTTGAGAGCGAGAGTCAGACAACAAAACACACACTGCACACCATTCGTAACATCTGGTGACCCCGAAGTTGAATTTCTTTTGCTACTGAATTCAAAATTACCTGAGTGGTAGTATTTGTTTTGTGCCCTTATAATTGCCCCAACTAAAAAGGATAGGTCAGGTTCATAGACTTTCCTTTGGAACAATTGAGTTGTGTTGTATTGTTTTGTTGTATGATTGTGTCTACTTTCTTTTCCGTCTCCAGCGTAACAGGGTATCTCCTTCTGTATAGTTTCTGGAGATACGAGGGCCTAGTTCCTAGTTCTTCCATCCTTTGTGGGCTTTATTTTTATTATCTTCAGTTATCTCTATGATTATTTCTGTTTCTATCTTTACTTGGTAATTGTGTTGCTTCTTCAGCATTCTTAGGGTTCTTTTCTCTTGAATGAGTGAGTGTGTGAGTGGCTGCCCTGAACCAGTTTTGAAAAAAACAAAATATTGGTTGTTTCATTTTGAATGCTTAGTGTGAAAACAACAACAATAACAATACATTGATTACATTCATTATTACTCTCATGTCATTGCTTGATTTATACTTGTTGCTGAAAATTTGGCATTGATCACCGATTGTGTTTTTCTTTCTTCCCATATCCCTGAATTTCTGTTTATTGTTTATCTCTATCTTTTTGTTGGTTGGGTTTGACAATACTTAGTCTTTTTAAGAGTGATTGTCGTTAATGTTTGTTTGAAAAAAAAAAAAAAATCCTCTTTGGAATTCATATATATTTTAGTGGACAGGGGTTTCAAACTTTTTTTGCGTGTGATAGCAATTGTTTGTATTTGATCCACTATGTGTTGTGTCAGGTTTGACAGGACATTATTTCATATTTTCATTATGGCACAGAAAGCTAAGGAAGAAAGTCCTGTTGTGTCCTCTGTGGACGAGGACAAAGTTTTCGCTAAATATTTACAATGAGGTAAGGTATGTGGTCTGGCGGGAGAAGACCTGTTGACCTATGTGGATAAATGCATTGCTCAAGATATGGAAAGAGAGGAAAGAATCAAAATGAAAAGAATGCAGGAAGAAGAGATAACTAAAAGAGAACACGAGCGAATGCAAGAAGAAACTAAAAGAGAGCAGATGCAAGAGGAAACTAAAAGAGAGCAGATACAAATACAAGAGCAAGAGGAAACAAAAAGAATTCAGCAAAGAGAGATAGAGGAAACTAAAAGAATACAGTTACAAATAACTTCTCAGCAAGGTGCAGTGTCAGGTCAGGATAATGAGTCAGGGTTATGGTTTTCCCAGGTTTAACGCCCCTCGCCCTACGTTTCCTAAGTTGCCCCCTTTTAAAGAAAGAACTGATGATATAGACAGTTACTTGTTTCATTTTGAAACCCATGCTCGTTCCTTGGGATGGTCTGAGAGTTTGTGGGTAACATACCTGTCTGCATTACTTGAGGGTTCCGCTTTAACTCTCTATCACAGTCTCGCTGAAAATAATGTGTCTTACGAGCTTTTGAAAGAGAGCTTGCTGAAAAAATTTCAATGTACTCCAGATGGTTTTCGTGAGGCTAAGCCTAGCTCAGATGAACTTTTCGAGACCTTTGCAGTTGAACTTAGGCGTTTGTTTGACCATTGGGTCTCTTTGTCAAAAATTGATAAGTCTTTTGAAGATCTGGTGGATCTTATCTTGCATGAGCAGTTTTTGGAGTGTGTCTCTAAGGACTTGGCTACTTTTTTGTGTGAAAAAGATGTGAAAACTTTTGATGAAATGATCAAGTCGGCAGAGTCATACAGACGTGCTCATCCAACTAAGGTGCTTTCTAGGAAAGCTGATGTGAACATTTTTGCTTCTGTTGGGTACAAAACTCCTGGTCAGTTTGATAGAAATCCATATCCCAGTCAGTCTGATAGAACTTCATACTGTGGTCAGTCTGACAGAGGAAACAGATACTCTTCTTTTCAAAACAGTGGCCACTACTCTGGTTCCTCAGCTGATCGTGGAAGTAACTTTGGTGGTAGCTGTCCTTGTGGTTGTGGTAACCGTCAGAGCTCTGGTTACTCAGCTGGTCGTGGAAATAACTTTGGTGGTAGCCGTTATCGTGGTCGTGCACCCGTCATACCTCTGGTAGTAAAAGTTCCTCAGAAAGTGCTTCTGATCAGTTTGCAAGTATTGTGTGTTTTTTGTGTAAAAAGACAGGACATGTAGCTGCTAGGTGTCCATGGAAGTCGGGTAGAAACCCCTGTAGAATTTGTAACCTTAGCCACCCAGATGAATGTCCTTTTGTGGTTAGTAACTCCACTGTTGTCAAGAACTCAGCTGACAGCAAACAGTCCAGTGCTTGTTGCTCTGTTCTTGATACTCCTTTTGCTTGTCTAGCTGCTGGTGAGTTCACAGGCAAATTACATTTGGAGTCTGGTTCTGTTCTACGTGATACTGGTGCTACCATTTGTGGAGTTTGCAGACGGTTAGTTTCCGACAGTCAGATGTTAGGAACCACAGTGAAGTGTGTTTCTTTTGGTGGTCGTGTGGATGAGTTTCCACTGGCTACAGTTTCAGACAGTTGTCCTTACTTTGTGGGCGATTTGACTTGTGTCTTGGATAGCCCTGTCACAGATCTCATTGTGGGTAATATACCTGGAGTTCCTGTGAGCAGTGAGTTTAGTGATGTATCTGGTGAACCTTTCTCTTTAGCCGCCTTTACGAGGGCTAGAGATAAGCATGTTGGGGACAAAAAGCCTTTGTGTCAGATCCCTGATGATCTGAACATTTCCCGTTCTGATCTTGTTCAGAAACAGAAGGATGAGTCATTGAAGTCTTGCTTTCAGTTAGCGTCTTCTGATGTGTCTACTTCTGATGATGTTGTACCCACAGTCGTTCTTTCACAAGGTACTTCAGTGCCTGGGTCAGAGATAGCACCTTTGGCTTGTGAGCAACAACAGGGTTCTTTGGACAGTTCTCCAGGAATTGGTCTTTCTGTGGATCCCTCTCCAGTTTGTTTGTACCGTTTGTGAAGTGGTTTGTACAGTTGGTGTCGTCCAGGACTGTGATGAGACTTTACCCATTCCCACTTCAACTGTTCCGATGGCGTCTTCTATGCTAGATGAAGATGTTCGTTCTGTACAGTTTGATTTTACTTTGTCTGACAATCTTGCATGCAATCTTTGATGATTTTCAGGACATTTTGACTCCCAAACCAGGTTCTTTCTCAGGTGATGTACTACTACAGATCCCTCTTACAACAGATGTCCCTGTTAGAAAGAAATGTTATGAAATCCCCTTTTCTGCGAAAGAGGATGTTGACAGAGAGATTGGTATCATGTTGGATCTTAGTATCATTGAACCATCGAATAGTCCGTATGCATCTCCAGTTGTGTTCGTCAGGAAGAAAGATTGTACGTGTCGTTTCTGCGTTGATTTCAGGTCTATTTCTTGGACTCCTGAGTGTGCTGAAGCTTTGAGGAAGATTCAGGGAATCTCATCTTCTGCACCTGTGTGTTGTTACCTAGATTGGGTAATCCTTTTGTTCTCAGGACTGATGCTAGTTCTGTTGGTTTGGGTGCTGTATTGCTCCAAGAGAATGATGATGTTCTTCACCCAGTCGTGTTCGCTAGTCGAAAGTTGTTGAATCGTGAGAAGGCGTACAGTACTATTGAGTGGGAATGTTTAGCCATTGTCTCTACCCTGTGGGGGTATGGAGAGGCTGACCGAGTGGTCAGTAGACATGTGTGGTCTCTACCCTGTGTGGGTATGGAGAGGCTGACCGAGTGGTCAGTAGACACCGTATGTGCATTGCCATCTGGATGTAGGGTGCAGCCCATGCCCAGCCGCCGTCTCTACCCTGTGTGGGTATGGAGAGACTGTCTGTGAGGTCAGCAACGAGCTAGCATATCAAAGAGCTTCAGAGTTCGTCGGGACGACAACTTGTGTTCTTCTGTTGTGTGGGAGTCCCAGGAAGGACTCCACGAACTGCTTCTGTGAGCGGCTTCGTTTTCCGACAAGTGAATGTGATTTCTGGGTTTGTGTATTCTGCTGTATGTTTACTTCTTTAAAAAAAAAAACAACACAATTCGGTCATTGTTTTTTTCTTGAGGAGGGGGAGTATTGTGACATCAACGTAAATTATGATGTCAACTTGAAATGACATAGGTAACTACATGACGAAAATAATAATTTTTGACGAGAGGAGAGAGCAAGAACTAACAGCCGAGGCTTAGGTGTCCAGCCTACTTTAATTTGTTTAATCGTCATTTACTCTGTAGTGTTACTATGTGGAGAGGCCGACTTTCAAGCCAGTAGTGCGTCAATGTTCACTGTGTATGTGCAATACTTCTGATGACGGTACCAGCGAAATATGTACCAGGAAATTTATTTGTTATAAACATGTTGTGAATGCTGTGTCCCCGAGAGTGACTTAAAACTCCTGCAAGAATATTTATGTGTTCTAATTGTACCACCTCATGTGTGTCGGTGGGCTGAGTTTATTGATGTGAACATTGTAATATCAATACACGGAGAAGCTAATTTTTGTTTTAGATCAACAATACGTCGAAGTCTATTGTGTGCTATGGGACTTTGCTGAAATCATGTTCGCCGGGATTCAATATTGATTGCTGTGCCTTGTGAATCTGCAGTTCTTCTATGGTTTACGGTGTCTTGTGAATCTGCAGTTCTTCTTCTGTGGATTACTGTGCCTTGTGAATCTGCGGTTCTTCTTCTATGGTTTACTGTGCCTTGTGAATCTGCGGTTCTTCTTCTATGGTTCACTGTGCCTTGTGAATCTGCGGTTCTTCTTCTGATAGTTTGATATGTGCTTGCTGTGTGGAGACCCTGTTTCTTCTTCATCGCTTGTGTTTGTGAACGGCTGTGTTTACTGTGTGGGACCTTGGTTATCCTTCTTCGTCTTATTTTAGTGCTGTAGACTGTGGCTTGGGTACTGTGGAACCAAGTGGTTTGACTGTATATGTGAGACACTGTGGATGGCGCCGGCAAGATCTGTGAGTTATATTAAGATACGTAATATGATACGCTGATATGAAGTGTCTTATGTACTGATGTCTTAATTGACGTGAATTGATCTGTATACTATGTAGTAGCATGTATTGACTTTGTAACAATTCATATTGATGGTTCAGGCAGCATATAAAAAAAAAAGAAAATCTAACTCGTGTGTTGCCTGGCTATCCATGTTAGTATGGTGTGGGTGTGTGTAGGGGACAAGTCGTACACGCATCCAAACTTTTGAGAGCGAGAGTCAGACAACAAAACATGCACCGCACACCATTTGTAACAATAGTAAACAGCTAATTTCAATCAGCATAGTCATCCCTAACTTGACGCCCACCGCCCCACCCCTCTTCCTACACATACACACACAATCGAACGATCAACAATCTCATTCACTCAGTGAAGGGATTCAACTATTGACAATAAATCAAGAGCAGAATCAATCAAAACGTAGTACATCCCAGCCCAAACATGCCAGGATCCAATCACCCCATTCAATCCCCTGATAATCTATCAGTCAGTCAATGTTAATCTATCAGTCAGTCAATGTTACCATTTGCAGCCCAACCAGGCACAAACCTCACCCCACAGTATTGCCTGGGGACAATGCAAAGAGACTGCAAATGGACAACTCCACACCAACAGCAGCAGAACAAGAACACTCCCTCCTTTACATCCAAAGTACTCCGTACTTCCATCTTATTTACTCTTCTCCATTATCGTTCCTGCTCTTCAAACAGTGTCGAACCTGCCAAAGACAGAAAGCAAAACAACACAGTGAGTCAAACTTCTCTTCCTCAAACCTTGTGGCTCAGTTCTAGCTGAAATGACTTGGCAAATAGTCTGGCATTCATCAAGTGCCTTTAGAAACCCCTCTTGCAATGTCTTCCTAAGCACTTCTCTCCTTACAAGACTGGTTTATACTGTCATTGTTCATTAGTCCTAAAGGTGACATGGATGTGTCATGCTCACTGAGATACCTAACTGCGTTTATATTAAGGCAACAGTATGTGGACTGTGACCATGAAGTTGAAATGCAGCATTGCCACTTTCAAGTTACTGCTCTGTTATACAGTAAATAATGAAAAAAAAATCTTCCCAGATAGGTTTACTCCCTTAGCATCAGTCATAATGATGAGGCTTATCTAATCATATGTTCTGCAGACATGTGGACAGCTAACAGGTAAGATGATGAAAATACAAACAATTACTTAATTAGGAACCAGCTCTGAAAGATGATTGAGGAGTATGAAACCAATGTCTAGAAATGATAATGACCACACACAAAGACAGACATTCTCTGGGAAAAGGAGGCACAAAAAAACCCACAAGAGATTCACACTTCCACTGAACTAAGATGCAAAACTTACACTCAAGCAAAGATCTCAACTACCTCAAAAATGTGCCAAAAGCAACTCTACTCCAAATTCGGAGGACACAACTTCTGTGACCCAGCTAGAGTATACTGTGACTGTGTGAATGAAAAAATGAAAAAGAAGAGGAAGAGTGCAATCAGATCGTTTACACAATCATGACATAAGTAAAGCCAGCAGCTCAATATCAGTGCAGTTTAGAAACTGGAAAGTATGGTATACATTGAGACACACACCTGTATATGCAAACACACACACACACACACACACACACACACACACACACACACACACACACAAACACACACACACAAATATACATTTATGTTTCATACATCAGAAGCCCCTCATGTTTTCATATATGGAAGGTGTTCTCACTTTTTTTCAGCAGTTTTCAGAACGTGGTCAAACTCGGATATGTTTGGTCCTCGCCCCAGCCAGCTCAGGACACGTATGTAGGTACGAACAAGCCAGGTGGCAACACCAAACTTGACATTCTCTCGCCACACATGGTAATCGAACACACAGCGATCCACCCAGCCACGCACTCTTCCCAAAATGCCTCCTGATTCAGTGTCACGATACACTCCTGTAATAGCACTGTTGAAAAGGAAAAAATAGACTCACTTAAAAAATAATCAAGCTCGATAGCGATCATAATTAGGCTACAACACTGGTTCACCCATTTTCCATGTAGCATTAAGAATTTAGACAAATGCATAGTGAGCTCTTCTTAGGAAAGAACATTTCTTGAAATTTAGCAATACATGTGTCAGGTTGTGACAGAACAGGTTCAAGTTTGCTGATGTATCTGATAATATGCCTAATGAAAAAGTGAGAATGACAACATTTTAACACTAATGCAAAGAACTCTTGTGTGCACATCAACTGAGCTCCAAACAGAAAAGGCTCAACCAGCATACTGACATCCCATCTCTTCTCCAAGTATACCAGAAACAAAACTGTGTCTTTTTGAACCTCAGACAATTCAAGTTTAAAAGTTCAATAAAACGTTTGTCTGATTAGACTACCCAACTATTGCACAACCTCCCTCCATCTATTATGTATGATTTTTAGACCGCATTATCCCAGTACTTGGCAGCAGTTTCTTTAACAATCTCTCATTCGAAACTTTCTGATCACTGTCCAAAATTTTTGTTAGCTATTTCAGCCTTGTCATAAACACAACAGTTTAGCAGCTGACAGGATGGTAATCTCACAATGAATCACTTGGGAAAAGAAGCTGGGTTTACAATGTAAGAGTTAACAGCTATTGAAAATTCATACATTATAGTCTTGAGAGAAAAAAATCATTAACTGGCAGCAGCTCATGTTTTGTATTAACAGCCCCTTATCTCTGTCCTCAGTCCCATAACAACCAGATTCTCACAATTTCAAAGCAGTTGTGCACAGGTTTTACTGTACCTGCGTGCCATGATGCCATAGCGGTCCACAGTGTGACCGTGTTCCCTGGTGATGGCCCGGATTGTATTCAAATTCCTGCCCACAACACACCCTTACTGTTTCTCCATTCTCTGGCATCGTTAATTGTTGGATTACATATGACTTGTACTGCGATGCATCTATCTCTCCCTCTTTCTCTCTCACTCACTCACTTATCTAACACAACACACACACACACAACACACAACTGTGATGTACTGCGATGCATCTATCTCTCCCTCTTTCTCTCTCACTCACTCACTTATCTACACACACACACACACACACACTCCTTCTCACACACACACACACACAATCCTTCTCTCTCACACACACACACACACACACACACACACACACACTTACACTCACACATACACACACAAACACTGTGATGTACTGCGATGCATCTCTCTCCCTCTTTCTCTCTCACTCACTCACTTATCTACACACACACACACACACACACACACACACACACACACACACTCTTTCTCACACACACACACACAATCTTCTCTCTCTCTCTCTCTCTCTCTCTCTCTCTCACACACACACACACACACACACACACACACTTACACTCACACATACACACACACACACAAACACTGTGATGTACTGCGATGCATCTATCTCTCCCTCTTTCTCTCTCAATCACTCACTTATCTACACACACACACACACACACACACACACACACACACACACACACACACACTTACACTCACACATACACACACACACTCACATTATTGTCCAATATCACATTTAGTGAAAAGACATTAAATTGAAGAACAACAACAACACACAAACACACACTCACATCACACTTGCACATGTGCACAGCATATATTCCTTCACAAATGTGCCTATAAAATGCATCATTATGTCAACAAGCACACATGCACTGGTCTACTGAAATATCTACAATCCATTTTAAACAAACAACAATGGCTAAACTGACAATAATGCACCACCAGCTCCAATGATTCTGTATAATATCTTCATTTACATTCAACATTTTGAACTTTCAATTTGGCATTTAGTGCCTGGCTTAAATGGCAAACAAAAGGAAACCCATCTGATAAAAGGCGCAGGATTAAAGATCAAAATCAACACCACCATTCTACCTATCCTGGATACACTCCTGCCCTGAATCATCAGCAGTTCTCTTCAAAGGTAATCACTGTGTTCAAACTGTAATCAGACACGGTTACCTTCCTTCGTCAGACAGGACTAACGCCACCAGTCATTTGCCTCAATCATTCCCTTGTTGAAATAAGGGTTTGACGGAGAAGGGTGGCGGGCTGGCAGGAGGGTGGACTGTTAGAGGAGGATGTTTAAAGTGGCAAGGGGATGGGTTGGGAGGAACAAACTCTTACAGAAGCCTGGTATCTAGAAATACTTGTTTTCCAAAGGAAAACATAGATTTTCTTTCACAAATTTGAGTGTATGTTCCTTCAAAAAAACCTACATGGAGGTACTTCCCCTTTCACAGGTCTGCTTCTGGATAAAATTTGGCAGACTGACAAGCAAGAAAGCGATGGAAAATAGGAAAGCAAAAAAGAGGCCTATGGTGTCAGCTTAGTGGTCCCTGTTCAAGTTCAGGCTGTCCAATGATGGGTCAAGGGTGGTAAAGAAGGATGAAACAAATTAAAGCAGTTCCACCAAGTCTCCAGCAAATGCATAAAAGCAGGTAACAGAAAATGTCCCTAAAGACCAGCACAAAGCAGCTAATCCATTTGACCAGAAGACCACCAAACATAACCACTCCTTGTAAGACAGACCATGGATAAAGTATGGGAATGAGAGAGAGAGAGAGAGAGAGAGAGAGAGAGAGAAAGAAAGAGAGAGAGAGAGAGAGAAAGACAGAGAGAGAGAAAGAGAGAGAGAAAGAAGGGGTGGTAGATGCATAGAAGACTGAAAGAAAAGGAAAATACAAGACAAATTTCAATTGATAAAGAAAACTATGTCTGGCACTTAAACAACGTACATACCTCCTGGCACCCATATGGAACCTGAGAGCTACCTGCGAGACTGAAATACGTCTCACTGTGTTCCACTCTGGTCTGAGGGTCCTTTCTGGTGAGGCCGAGTCAAGAGTTACTTAATTCAGGCTTCAGTTTGGGGGGGGGGGGGGGGGGGGGGTGGTGTTCTGTGGGACTGGTACAAGGGTAAGTGAAATCAGAGTTCAATCTGGGGGAGGGGGTTGAGGGTTGGGGTACTTTGTGAGGCTAAAACAGGGCTCAGAAGGTTCACTGTTCAGTCATGTTTTTTCCTTACTAAAACTGAAATGTGAGTCGTTGGGTTCAGGATTAGGTCTGGGGCTGTTCTTTGTTGGATTGAAATTGGGGTCAGCAAATCCAATCTTTGGGCTCTTTTTCACCCTTTCACAGAACACTCTTTTTCTTAAAAAGCGTAAAATGATTACAATCACTTTACAAATTCATCTGGGAAACAGTTCTCCAAACCATTCAAACTTATCATGTTGTTCAGTTTCCCTGTGACAGACATTGTATTACAGCACATCCACATAACTTCTATACAAAATAAACATAAAGAGAATTCATGTTACCAAGACTTACTTTATTAATGAACCACACAAGCTTAGATTATTTTTCATTGCCATGTTCCACTCCCATAAAAAAATCAAATGAATCCATAGGAGTTTTCACTGCATTCTCCACCCCATTACACACACAAGCACATACACCCACCCCTCTTCCTCCACCCTTTTCCATCCCCATCTTCCCACCATCCATGGGATGCCATGGGCTCTGTCAGTACATATACTATCTCGCCTCATGTAAGTTCTGAACTTGTTAATCTTCTTTATTCTGTCACTCATTGATTTACACCCCCCTCCCTCCCCCTTTTAAAAAAATTTTTTGTTGTTGTCTTTCCTTTACGTAATCTACTGTTTCTAACTTTGTGGACCATTTCCCTGTCTTTATTCTGGAAACTGTTTTGCATTTTTCTGAGCTTCACCTATGACTTGCCTTTTTTTATGGGTTTTTTTTTCTCTTTTTTTCTTGATTTTTTTGTGGTTCTTCTTGTAACCTGGCAATTGTGTAAGGAAAATTGCACAGACTGCCCAGAGTGGGCACTATCTTTCCATTCTGCAGCATCCGTTTGACCATAGAGCTTCTTCTTGTAACCTGGCAATTATGTAAGGAAAATTGCACAGACTGCCCAGAGTGGGCATATCTTTCCATTCTGCAGCATCCGTTTGACCATAGAGCTTCTTCTTGTAACCTGGCAATTATGTAAGGAAAATTGCACAGACTGCCCAGAGTGGGCACTATCTTTCCATTCTGCAGCATCCGTTTGACCATAGAGCTTCTTCTTGTAACCTGGCAATTATGTAAGGAAAATTGCACAGACTGCCCAGAGTGGGCACTATCTTTCCATTCTGCAACATCCGTTTGACCATACAGCTTTTTAATGTATTTTGTGGGGCATTTAAATGTTTTTCTGTAATTTTGTACAACTTCTTTTTAACCCAAGAGCAAGAGATCATGAGGAGTGCCTGGTGTTCTCAGCACAGCCAAATTTTACGTATCAGGTCAACAGTTCAGCTAGCATGTCATAAATGTTTGTTGTTTTGATTCTTTTTCACGATATAACATTATTAATGATATGACCCATTCAGGATGCCCTTTTTTTCCTGTATAAGTTTGAAATTCCTGAAAAAGCTCTGTCTGGTCAGCTGAGCATTACAAATTCAAGTTTGAAAACATCTTCCCCCAACTTGATGTGGGCAATGAAATTAAAACAACCAATCCAACAAACATATATAAACTAACATATATGGTTTTCAAACGGAACTTACACTGTTCAGTTTAAATGTAAGTTATTAAGTCAGGTATCAACAACTACAGAACAGCAAACAGCACAATACATATACAGCGTGGGGGATTCAGAAAATTTTACACTGACTGCAAGGGTTCTTTCACTATGGGATTTAAACAGGAGTCAATGAGATCAGACTTTAGCATGGGTTGCTTTTATTCTCTTTGTGGCATTCAAACAGGAGTCTACCTCAGGATTCAGTCTGGGGTTCTTTCTCTGTGGCACTGAAACTGGAATCAGTGGATTCAGTGTTCAGTTCACGTTTCTTTCTTTGTGGCATTAAAGCAAAGGTCAAAGGGTTCAATGTTCATTCCAGAGGTTCTTTGTGGCAATGAAATAGGAATCAATGGGTTCAGAGTTCAATCCACAGGTTATTTCTTCAAGGCACTAAAACAGTAGGTTCTGTCCAGAGGTTCTCTCTCTTTGTGGCATTGAAACAGCAGCCAGTGGGTTCAGGGTTCATTCCAATGATTCTTTCTTTATGTCGTTGGAACAGGAGTTGGGGCTAACGGTTCAGTCCTGGGGTTCTTTTTGTATGTCGTTGGAACAGGAGTTGGGGCTAACGGTTCAGTCTTGGGGTTCTTTTTGTATGTCGTTGGAACAGGAGTTGGGGCTAACGGTTCAGTCCTGGGGTTCTTTTTGTATGTCGTTGGAACAGGAGTTGGGGCTAACGGTTCAGTCCTGGGGTTCTTTTTGTATGTCGTTGGAACAGGAGTTGGGGCTAACGGTTCAGTCCTGGGGTTCTTTTTGTATGTCGTTGGAACAGGAGTTGGGGCTAACGGTTCAGTCTTGGGGTTCTTTTTGTATGTCGTTGGAACAGGAGTTGGGGCTAACGGTTCAGTCCTGGGGTTCTTTCTGTATGTCGTTGGAACAGGAGTTGAGGCTAACGGTTCAGTCCTGGGGTTCTTTCTTTATGTCGTTGGAATAGGAGTTGAGGCTAACAGTTCAGTCCTGGGGTTCTTTCTGTATGTCGTTGGAACAGGAGTTGAGGCTAACGGTTCAGTCCTGGGGTTCTTTCTGTATGTCGTTGGAACAGGAGTTGGGGCTAACGGTTCAGTCCTCGGGTTCTTTCTTTATGTCGCTGGAACAGGAATAGGGGCTTAGGGTTCAGTCCTGGGGTTCTTTCTATGTGGTATCAGATTCATAGTGGGTTAAGGGTTCAGTCTGGGAGTTCCTTCCTCTGCGTGAGTGTGTGCATGCATAGGTGCGTGCATACATGCATGCGTGCGTGCGTGCGTGCATGTATGTATGTGTGTACATGTGTATTTCTAGGAGTTTAACAGAAGAAGAAGAAAACTTTCAGCCTGAAAATGGATTTCCCCATGAATCAATCAGTATCAGGTGACATAAGGTAGCTCACCATAGGTGACTGCAAAGCAGCTACATTACTTTGGTGGTGTTCAGGTGTACCTATTCTGATCCAACATACGCAGGATAGCACCTACAACACATGGCAGCTTTTTGACCATTGGCATTCTGGCTCAACACAATGGGGGGGGGGAAGAAATTCACTCAAGGAAGCCAGAAAACATAGTAAAAGGAGAGAAAGAAGCTGATGAATGCAGGAGACATATCTTTTATGAATGACAACCACAGATTAATTTCGATGCCAAAAAAATCTTTCCCCTCTTCAAGCACGACTTTCAATTGAGACATACAAATGCGCGAATATGGTGAAAAGCATTCAGCAACAGCAAGCAAGGTAGTCAGCAGATAATGTGGTATTTATGAGTGTGCTCAAGAAGCGTGACTGGGTGGCCATCAGATGGGCTGGCAGACAGGCAGGCTTCAGGTGATATTTACACACGTAACTTTGACATGACCAGCAGCTGTCAGCACATTTCACACATCAACGCCAACTAACAAACAACTCAACAAATGAATAAACAAGCAAAAGAACAAATTCATGAAGAAACAAATGCAATATTACATTGGATAAATATTATAATCAAATGAAAGGCTTGTCAACTCCCTCAGTAACAAAGAACGGAAAACCTGAGAAATATCTTTTCTTTTTTTAAATGTGGAAGTCTGTTCAAACACAATGCTGAAAGGAAGGATGAAGGAGGAAAGGTGGAACAGGCAATGGAGGTGATGGGAAAAGGGAGGAGGGTGGAGAGGGGGATGGACCAGAAGACCAATTACCTATTCCATACCTATTTTCTTTTCTTCTTTTTCCATGCTATTTTTACAATCAAAAACTTTATTTAATCCATTCTAAGATGAGCAACTTAAAACATTACAATTCCAGAATAAGCAAGCACAGACACACACACGCACACACACGCACACACACACACACACACACACACACACTCACACACCTTCTCCCTCCCCCTCTCTTTCTTTTTTATTTGGAGAAATTCCACAGAAAACAAAAAAATTGGTTAAAAAAAAAAAGGGGGGGGGGGGGGGGGAACACCGCTGGCATATTACGTTACGAAGAGATATTTTTCTTCCATAAGTATGTGTTACTTTATGAAGAAATTTCTTTTGTTCCTTGAGTGTCTATACGTGTGTGTGTGTGCGTGTGTGTGTTTTAAGAAATTAAACAGACACACATATCAAAAACCCCTGCCAAATCCATAAATGGAATATTTGCTGCCATCTACACAGGCAATGTCAAGGCAGAAATAGATGTTGAGAATTTTAATTATCTCCTTGGGCACCTATGTAGGACAACTTAAATCCAACCTTCTGAATGAAAACAAATGGCAAGATTTGCATTAAAATGTACACACAGATTCATGCAAACACACACACGCACGCACACACGCACGCACGCACACACGCACGCACACACACACACTCATTTGCCTAATGACTGTTTTAAAGTAATTTCAATGCAAAATTGTGGTCATTTTCTAACAAAAAACTCATAGGAAAAAGATAATTTGGGATGAAAAAAGAAACATTCTAAAGGCAAAATGTACACAGAAACACGAAGAGATTCAGAGAAAATTAACACTGGCTGTAAACGGATGACATTTTGTCACCCTCGAAGTGAATGAAAAGACTTGTCCAACAAAGTCTTGAACAGTACACTTTACTTTCAATTAAACTAAAAAAATCATATACTGCAGCCATTACTCAATCAAATTCAAAGATGTTTCAAAATGCTACATGTTAAAATTCAATGAAATAAACTGCACCTTACTTTTTGCCCTCCTTTCATAGCACAGCATTACTCCCAACAAATTCAAAGCTTTTTCATGTACACACTAACACATGCATGTGCACACACACACACCACACACACACACACACACACACACACACACACAGAGTATACATAAATACAAAATACTACACACAAACACACACACTTACACACAGACAGGGCATGACAAATTCAGTTGCTCGATCACTGTAGCAAGTGTCAATTCAGGTGGGAAAGTGGATTTCAAATCTTTAAGTGACTTAAAAATTTGCTGTCCACACCAGTCATTTCTGTTTAGAATGTATGGCAACTCAGTGCTTCACCTTCAAACTGAAAAAGTTAAATGGTAGTTGACTCAGTCATTTTACTCATCATGCATACAGCTGATACAATAAGAACAGTCCTGCTGTATCCACATATACATTTTTTTTTTTTTTTTGGTCAACGTCATCTAATTGGCTCTCAATCACTTGTGAACTTAATTGCTACATCAGTATCATATTAGCCACTTAGGCAGAAAAATCTTTACTCAAGATCATGACAATGTCTCCACAAGCTCCAAAAATTGAAAGTTTCAAATCAGTAAGCAAATGTTGGAAGAGGAGGGAAAGGTTGAATGGCATTAGATAAAGACAGGACATTATCATCTGCACTGAACAAAATGATTCCATCATCACTGTAATAACAGCACTGCACAATACAAAAACAGGGCTGCTATTTCACACTAGTCTGAACTCGGTTTGCTTTCAGTTTCTATGGCTCCTACCATAAATCTCAATAAAATTTTAAAAAATGTGGCAATATCTTTCAGATCGTGGGCTAATAAAAACCTTCGTGGGATACAGGAATTTGTGATCCACTTGCCTGGCTCGCAAGTGAAAAAAAAAAATCAACCTTCTACGATGGACAAATTCACAAAATGCAACGTAACACAACACAACACAACACACACACACACACACACAAACACACACACACACACACACACTTGTGTAAAACCCCACAAATGTGGTTGATCAGACTTGCACATAAGCTTTTCACCAGTTTACCATTTACAGAAAAGACAACAACTTTACATACTCTATTTTAAGACTGAAATAAAACGTTCATTAAAGTGAAAGTAAAATTTTCTTCAGCGACTCCAATCTTTTTTTCTTTTTTTTTTTTTTACATTTTCCAGTCATTCTTTAAAATTCTACCCATAAAACATCGCATTTTTCAAACAGAACTATTCAGATCCATCTAATTTCAAGAACTTCTTTAAAATAAAATATGCCTGGATCTATCAAGGGACTAAAAAAAAAAGGCGATGACAAAAACACATCGATGGAAAAAACACCCCATTTGTGTGGTTTTGCATGTATTTTTCACCCCACTTTTTAAAAGAGACATACAAATTCACAAACAAATGTGCACACAAACCCTACAGACACCTACAGACACATACGGTCATCCCAACAAGTGCCCCAACACAGAAAGCCTGCCTGTGCGGCCCAGTTCCCACCTGATGACCAGAAGCAGACAACGGGGCATTTCCCGCAGCACCTTCATGATCTGATCAAAATGCTGCTGTGCCATCACACGCATGTAACGCACATCCTCCGCCGTCATGCGGCTAGGCAAGTGTATCCTCCTCCGTTTGATTGGCCGCTGCACTAAGATCTCGCTGAACAACTGGAAGTCTGAAGAAGAGGGAGTCATGGCACACTACAGTGAGAAACTGGGAGGAATAACACCGCAACATTTGGCTGCAAGAATGATACGAAATAACAGTAGTATTGCGACAGTCAACCATGACATCTTTTTAGAAGAAATGGGCTTCACAAAAATAACAATGATTGGGTCATGCCACCGTGTTTTGCAGGCAAAAATGGCAGAAATGTTTTGACAAACAACTTGACATTTGTGAAACAGTGTTTGCCTTGTCTTGCCTGAATGAAGAGTGATTATCAACCTGAACTACAATTAAAGCCTGAAGATATCTCTTGATTTGGTCAAAAAGTTAATGAGAAAAACTTCTCACCACTTCTGTGCTGTCATATGGCAGCCAGAGAGAATGAAAAATGTTCAGTAGCTGAAAACCAGTCTCTAGGTCCGATGGGAGATGGCCTTTTAAGTCCACCAACAAAGGCCACATCTTAGTTCCGTAGAGACTAAACAGCCACCAACACTAATCACCACAAATGAACTAAGTAGGTCAATGCTTTTCTTGTTCTCATTTTTGTCAGTTTGAAATCTTATTCTACGGGTCTGAATCTACACAAAGTTTTCAATCCAAACTGTCAAGATAACATGGACATCTTCATACTGGAACTTCAAATCCCAATTACCGAAAGATAAACCAGAGAGCAGAAGGCATATCACGCAAAGTTTGCAGAACTCGTTCATGGATGACCATGAACTCTTCACGTAATGCCTGCTGCTTTTCTGGAGACAGGTTCCTCCATTCTTTGCGACTGACTGGCTGAGTGCGGAACAAGGGTCGGTTCTTCAGACGTACTGGTCTTTGCATCAGCATTATGGCAAAGATATGGAAATCTGCACATTACATGGGTACTGTAGAAAGGATATCCAAGCCTGCAAATTATATGGCATCATGGCGTAGAAATGACACTGGCATTAGAGGAAGGATTTCCACTCTACACAATGCATTAACGTTACTGCACAGATACAGAAGTCTACACAGTACATGAAGACTGTGCTATGGATACAGAAGTCTGCTCAATACCTCAACATGGTGACTCAGATGAAATTCTGTGCCACACATCGACATTATTACACAGAAGGGGATATAGGAGTCTGCACAACACATCAAGATAATGGCACAGGTACAGGAGTCTGCACAACACATCAACATTGTGGCACAGATCTAGAAGTCCGCACAACACATCAACATTGTGGCACAGATCTAGAAGTCTACACAACACATCAACATTGTGGCACAGATCTAGAAGTCTGCACAACACATCAACATTACGGCACAGATCTAGAAGTATGCACAACACATCAACATTACGGCACAGATCTAGAAGTCTGCACAACACATCAACATTGTGGCACAGATCTAGAAGTCTACACAACACATCAACATTGAGATACATATACAGAAGTCTGCACAACACATCAACATTGTGGCACAGATCTAGAAGTCTACACAACACATCAACATTGAGATACATATACAGAAGTCTGCACAACACATCAACATTGTGGCACAGATCTAGAAGTCTGCACAACACATCAATATTACGGCACAGATACAGGAGTCTGTACAACACATCAACATAATGGCACAGGTACAGGAGTCTGCACAACAATTATTGTCGTCAGTAGGGGACTTAGTAGGTGGTGTCCTGCGTACGTTAGATCAGAACAGGCGCCACTGAACACCACCGAAGTGACTCGGCAGCAGTGCAGTGTCTCCTCCGGTGGGTTGCCTCTTGACGACTTGACATTGACTGCTCCCTGTGAACTGCCGGTGCCGGGGCTGCGGCTGGGCGGACCGGGCTGTGGCTGTGGACAGGGTGTCGGAATGAGCGGCGTGGGTGCACTGCCTCTGAGGTGGCGCAGAGGTTGGGACAGCAAAAAAAAAAAAAAAAGGAGTCTGCACAACACATCAACATAATGGCACAGACACACGAATCTGCAAAACACATCAACATAATGGCACAGATACAGGAGTCTGCACAACACATCAACATAATGGCACAGATACAGGAGTCTGCACCACACATCAACATAATGGCACAGGTACAGGAGTCTGCACAACACATCAACATAATGGCACAGACACACGAATCTGCACAACACATCAACATAATGGCACTGATACAGGAGTCTGCACAACACATCAACATAATCGCACAGATAAAGGAGTCTGCACAACACATCAACATTTAAGGCACCCGTATAAGTCTGCATAACATTTCAACATTATGACACCGATACAGAAGTTTGCACAATATATTAACAGTACAGCACTTACCTAGAAGTCTGCATAATACAACAACATTATGGCACAGACACAGAAGTATGCACATTACTTCGTCATGTCAATATCCTGACACCCATGCAGAATTCTGCAGATTTCATCTATAAGTCTGCACATTCTATTATGACACAATGACATCTAATCATAACACCAGCATCATAGCAAAGAGAATGCAGCACCCTATTATCAGTATCAATGCAAACAATGTGATTAGGCCCATTAAACCATGATTATGATACCAATGAAATCTGCACATTATGCCAGCATCATAGCAAACACATGGTAATCTGTTCACATGATACGCAGATAGGAAAAATAGTTAATCTGCCAGTTCAGCAGTGTTGTGTAAGAGAAGTCAACATCACATCAGCGTTACTGCATAATGATGAAAGTCTGTAAGTTACACCTGCATCCTCTGTGTGTTTACCTTTACAGCACGACATATATTTTATCCTGATCAAACCTATGCTCACCTCCATTACTTTCTTCACCACAAAGTCGGTCACAATTTCCTGAGGAAGACTGTTTTCCTTTATTTTCACACACCAACACTAGTTTACTATGATTTCTGTACCACTCCCATCACAATTCCTGTGAAATCAATCCGTTAAAAGGTGTTTCCGACATATTTTGAGTCAAGGAACATCTGAATAACAAGACAGCAATTGAAGACTTCTTCAGTTGTAATCATGTGTGCCCCTCTACTGACCAACATTAATACCCCTACGAACCACAAATGAAGTAGATTCCTTGTCTAAAAATAGCCACCGCAGTAAAGAAAAAAAATCATCAACTAGCTGTAAGAATTAATTCTGTGGTTGCTTTTTTTTGTCATTTTGATGTGTCAACAGTTACGTTAACCTTCACTGACTTTTCAAGACAATTACACTTAGAATCATAATGCATTTTACACGACAGTGGTAGTGCAGACAGCTGCAGCAGCATGAATTGTTACAACAATGCCTGATTAGTCTCCCTTATATCACACAGTTTGGTGTGAGGTACGCTCTGCAGAAATCCTACACTCCCGCAGCCTGGATGCAACATGGTTCCCATTTCAGCCTATCCCCATGGTCAAGACCTTGTGACTCACCTTGCACTCCCAGGTCCAAGGAGTACTTCTCCATCTTGTCCTCCTCCAGCATGATGATGGCTTTGTACAGCTGACACAGTGCCCTGCGCTGCCCTGGCTTCAGCCGATCGTATAGCCCATGGTCCAACAGCACCAGCTGTGCCTTGCCGTCTGTGCCCGGGCGTATAAACACTGGAACACCATGTTTCAACAAACAAGATATCTGGATGTCTATACACTGAAAGGTGGGTGAACAATATTACATACAGACAGAATTAACATGGAAATACTAGACCTTTTTACCCTAAAACTGGTGTACTTTTGGACAAAATGAGCGCATTTTCTACAAAGGATGTCAACAAATCTTCCTTTTTTTTCTGTCTCATCTTTTGTGCCATCTCAGTGGCAGTGCACCTATGCCATTCACTCCAACCTCCCCATCCACAGCCATAGCCTGGCCTGGCCTGCTGCAGCTCCAGCACCCCCCAATCCACACGGAGCAGTCAATGTCAAGTCGTCAAGAGGCAACCCATTAGAGGAGACACTGTACTGCTGACGAGTGGAACCTGTTCTGATCCAACACATGCAGGACACCATCTACTAAGCCCCATCCTGATGACAATAATTGCTTAGTTGCGGAGCTGGAGTGAGTAAGCTCTCCCTCCAGGGGGCAACACTACGTCTGTCCAACCACAACCCCCCCCCCCCTAAGATGCTGACAAAACCTCATTACATTCAAGAAAAGAAAAAGATACACCCGATGGAGCGGGTAGAACCCAAAGAAGTACTGTCCTCAACTGCCAAAAAAACCCCAGCTGAGAACAATCCTGCACCACCCTTGGAAGCCTGCACTGTGTTCACATAGGATGCAGGCTCGCACAGGCCATTCCATTAACATGTGAAGGGACATAATTGCTCCTGGCCAATCCCTGGCAGATGCCATTGTGTAATGGCAACCGGATGTGACACAACAGAAACTCCATGGGAGCGTTCCCATGGGTGTACCAGCCCATATTTCATGACTGCAGAGCTCATCAGCAAAAGACACCACCATGAAGCAACTGCCATATGCCAATTAGCACTGAAATGTTTGAACAGATCAAATTTAAAAGCAAACACAATGTGACTGAAATGGATCTATGCAAATCAACCCAAAATGTGATAGGACATGCGCTCTCATATAAGGGGTGCATACTTACTTTTACTAAATTAAAAACACTGCTTACATATATACCTCTCTGGACATGTATGTCACTGATATCAGCAATGATTCAGCAGGAATTCCTTAAGAAAATGCCCAGTTTAAGAGCTAAAGATTAATTAGACACAAAGGTTTTAACAAGTTATATTCACCAGGGTCTGTACAAATGGTGGACAAGAAGATTGAGGCATAACAGCAGCAGTACTGGCGTGAATTTCAGGGAAATGGCAGTTTTACTTAAAAACATAAATACTGAAAAGGTAATAGAAGTGTTCATCATGACTTTCAGTCAGATACACATTTAGCAATGCTGTTTGGAGATTTTCAACCACAAAACTGACTTATGTTGTTAAAACTTTTCAGTTCAAGAAGTTTTAATTTGAGCAGAACTGTCAACCGACATAAATTTAGTTGAAAAAAAAACTGAATAAAGCAAAATTATTAACAATATACAATTATGACTTCTTTTTTTTCGGTTGGAATCACAGGTCAATGCAGTGCTGAACTGAGATCGCTTTACAGCACGATGGACAAAAGATTGTGTGATGGAACTGAAGTTTAACATCCACACAGCCATACTTCATCAAGATATATCTCTTCCTAAATTACAATTACTTGTTATGGTATGGTGGCAGCATGGCATCATCACCTCTTTATTTCTTGTTTTCTTCCTTGCTTTACCAAAATTATCCAGGAAATTAATGGTGAAACTATAGAACTAAAGAGATCGAGTTTTTTGCATCATTCTATCCTTAAATGTGTAGGTGCCTCTTTTCCCATGACAAGAAACAAACAGCAGAGGAAGAAATGAACAGACCATAGCATACTGGAATTAACATAACAAGAAATACTGCGCAAAATGGGCCTTAAATGGCAGGGCATTCTCCATCTCACTTAAGTCTGTAATCCAAAAAAAAAAAAATCTCACAAGATAGACACAGATAGGGTCATTTATATGGAAAGAGGGGAGGAAGCTGAAGATTTCTCTTTGGCAGATTTAATCGTGTCCGCAGAAATATCATTTTTGAGTTTCTGAAAGAGATCAGCATTCTTAATCCGATCTAAGAATTCTAGGAAGACACATTTCTATGTAATTCCAGCATGTTTTTAGAAGATCTTACTTAATGAGTTGGTTGTGTATGTTCTTCTTTTTCTGCAAGTTGACTGGTGACAAGGTGACAGCCCTGATATGGCCCTTAGCAGTCGGCAGGGCTATGAGCAATGTAATCTCTCTCTCTCTCTCTCTCTCTCTCTCTCTGACCAGAGACGCATTTCCACTCTCATAGATTACCATTGCCTGGATGAGGGTCTGCATGGACAAAGCCTGACAGGAAGATCTGGTCAGAGAAACACTGCACCAGTTTCTGGTCCACCTGCAACACCAAGCAAGGCTGTTTATACCCAGTTCGTTTCCCTGACAAAATGAAGTGAAGTACATCTCACATAAGCATAGATTCTTTGCAAAGTTAAATTTTCTTATTATTTCCAGAACGGACAACAGAAGTACTTGAATGAAACATATAGAAATTTCTACAAAAATTAGCAATTTCAGAAAAGGCAAGTCTAGATAAATAGTAATTAAAAAAAAAAAAGGGAAGAACTCTTTAATGGACAATTTTTTTTATGAAATGTGGAATACACGAGACTAAAGTGCAACACTTTATAATAAGTTTTTAAAAATCATAAAGCTGAAAAACATGTGTAGTCTCATAAACTGTGAAGATGGTCATTAATGGTGAAAGTATCATTAGTTTAATCATTAGCTTTTCAATGAAGACCTATTTCATGCTTCCAAGTTATAGTTGCATATTGTTCCTCGCTTCAAAACTTCTAAATATTGTGTTTTGATTTCATGAAAAAAACAACAACACATAAACAACTAAAAGCAAAAGCAAAGTGACAAGCAGAAAGGAAAAGAAATGGACGGCTACACGTGTCAATAATAATTCAGATGAGGAGGTGGGAAGAAAGCCGGGGAGGAGCGAGAGAAAGGAGGCGAGGATGCAGGGAAAGGGTTACAGGATAGGGCAGAGGATGACTCACATCTTTGACAGACAGTCCCATGTTTGTGATGGCCTGCAGGTCACTGATTTTACAGCCATGGATGTACTCTGTGGTCAACACCCTCTGCACACACATCACCACCACTCTGTTTTGAGAGTCAGAAATATTTGCAAAGTCTGTGTGTGTGTGTGTGTGTGTGTGTGTGTGTGTGTGTGTGTGTGTGTGTGTGTGTATGTATATGTGTGTGTGTGTGTGTGTGTGTGTGTGTGTGTGGTGTGTGTGTGTGAGAGACAGACAAACAGACAGACAGAGAGAATGAGTGTGTGTGTGTGTGTGTGTGTGTGTGTGTGTGTGTGTGTGTGTGTGTGTGTGTGTGTGTGTCTGTGTGTGTGTGTGTGTGTGTGTGTGTGTGTGTGTGACCACCTGCACCACTGTCTATGGTATCAAATATATGTCGCCTTAAAGATCTTATTAAAAGAGATCAACAGTTCCCCAGTACAATATTATCCAGGAAGTTAAGGGGGGGGTGTGTGTGTGTGTGTGTGTATGTGTGGTGTGTGTGTGTGTGTGTGTGTGCGAGTGTGTGTGTGTGTGTGTGTGTGTGTGTGTGTGTGTGTGTGTGTGTGTGTGTGTGTGTGTGTGCGAGTGCATGCAATAACATCTGCACTACTGTTTACGGTATAATGATAATATTGTTGCCTTGCCCTATCAAAGAGATCAATGGTTCCTCAACACAAACCCAGAAGCTGAATGTTTCATCATTCCCAACCACCACAGTTACTCAGTTGCCCCACCCTTCCTCAAAGCAGGCTCATCTTGGCTGTCTCTGCCCTGACAACACTCAACATTATTCAAAACAACAGATCTATCAGCTTCTCAGTGAACAAGAAACTCTATACGTTAGAGGCGGTGTCCTCAGATCATGGGTGGAAAATCTAGACAGTCAAGAGTAAATGCTCCACAAAAAACCTCACAATTTCCTGTGAAGAACATAAGATGGCACATTTGCTGGCAAGCCAGAAAACTGTCCTTGCAGCTGTCAATGTCATAAGCTTGCCTCTATGGACATGCACACCATAAACTCCCAGTCACAGGTCATCTTACGGGGTGTAGTGAAGGACAGATACCCAAAAAGCAGACCTAAGAAGCCCTGTTGGACAAAACAAATATCAGGGTAGATTGCATCTCTACTCTGTTGCACATGGACAGAGAGCAGTAGTAGAGATGCCTCGTTATGTAGCATCCAGCAAGATAACCCTGCAGTTCAGTCATTCTTCTCTTTCTCCCTTAACTCCATGGAAAGTCACTGGAGCACACTACACTGAAGAATATTTCATCCGGTTCTGCAAGTTCTGTTGACTGTGTGCCAAGGCTGGGGTCTCTGCAACGTGTCCTTTTCTGTTCTCCAATGTCCAAGGCTGGGATCTCTGCAACGTGTCCTTTTCTATTCTCCAATGTCCAAGGCTGGGGTCTCTGCAACGTGTCCTTTTCTATTCTCCAATGTCCAAGGCTTGGGTCTCTGCAACATGTCCTTTTCTATTCTCCAATGTCCAAGGCTGGGGTCTCTGCAACATTTCCTTTTCTATTCTCCAATGTCCAAGGCTGGGGTCTCTGCAACGTGTACTTTTCTATTCTCCGATGTCCAAGGCTGGGGTCCCTGCACAGTGTCCTTTTCTATTCTCCAATGTCCAAGGCTGGGGTCTCTGCAACGTGTCCTTTTCTATTCTCCAATGTCCAAGGCTGGGGTCTCTGCAACGTGTCCTTTTCTATTCTCCGATGTCCAAGGCTGGGGTCTCTGCACAGAGTCCTTTTCTATTCTCCAATGTCCAAGGCTGGGGTCTCTGCAACGTGTCCTTTTCTATTCTCCAATGTTGTCTATCCATTCTTTTTTTTCTGTCCTTCCCTCTTTCTCCCCCTCAACCGTTCCCCAGATATTTGCTTTAATAGCAAAGCCTTTGAATCTTCTTACATGGCTATACAAACGAAATGCTTTTTGTTTTTCTTTTTGAAGAACAACACTTAGCAACAATGACCTTTACAATCCCCCACCCTCTCAAGTAAACTGTGGATTTCTTCACTAGTGGGATTTCTTGCTGTCAAGTTTCATGATTTCCACTGGTAGCTAATTTGTAGCTTTTTTTGGTCTTACTTATCAATGAATGAGAACTCCGTTATCTTTGTCAATTGGGAGGTGATGAGTGTGAAGAGAGTGTGAGACCGTCCCTATAGGATGTCATCCTGAAGAGTTACCTTGGAGGTCCAGTCCCACAGGATG
>CM065730.1:54182885-54192885 GCA_033310375.1 Conus canariensis
AGCCAGGTCATATATACACAACTCTCTTAGCTTTCAAACAAATACCAGAATCTGGAATGGTAATGTTCAGGTAGTGTTAAGCATGTGTGAATTGTGATACACACCTGTGTACTTATTTCTGTATATGCATGTATGTGTGCATGTGTGTGTGTGTGTGTGTGTGTATGTGTGTGTGTGTGTATGCGTATGTGTGTGTGTATTTGTGTGCATGTGTGCATGCATGCATGAGTGCACGCACATGCATACATGCGTGTTCATGTGTGTGTGTGTGTGTGTGTGTGTGTGTGTGTGTGTGTGTGTGTGTGTGTGGTGTGTGCGTACCTGTGCCTCTGTGTGTGTGTGCGTGTGTGTGTGTGTGTGTGTGTGTGTGTGTGTGTGTGTGTGTCTGTGAGAGTATCTATAAGGCTCTGTTATGTCCACTGATGTCTATGTGCCTGGGTGCACACGTCACCTATTATGATATACAACACTGTGCAAGTCTACATCCACATACTTCTGACTGGTCCAGGTCATTTTATTGTGGGACTTGTTAAAAACATTTCTTTTTTTTTCTGCAAAAACTTTTGATGAACCCTAATGGTATTTTTGTCATAAAACAAAAAAAGGGCAGCAAATGTAACAACCACTTAAAAAGTTAACAAAATATATTTACCTCAAAAAGCGCTGCACACCACCTGTGAAAACTCGCATTTTCCTTTTCTCTTGCTCATTCTGAACCAGATAGTACATAGCACTTGTGCCAGCTGCTCCAATGAGAAGAGCAGCAAGCAGTGTCCTCCATTTTGATCTCCTCCTAGATGAGCGTCCTGCCTGCGACACTGTAGTGGTCAATGTTCTTTGCTGAGCCGACTTGATAAATAATATTCTGCTGGACATGGCTTTTCTAAACAGATTTCTATACTGCATAGATTTTCCAAACAAACTTCTACAGGATACTGATTGTGCAAACAAAGTTCTATATGGCTTAGATTTTCCAGAGAAAGTTCTGAAGGACACATATCCTGCTCTGTTCAATACACATCTACTGCACACTGTTGCATTTGGCAAAGATTTTCCAATCCAAGCTTTGTGATGTCCAGATCTTACGATTGAATTTCCTTGGAACACAGACTTTCCAGTACCAGGAAAGTGGGATATAACATTTGTGAACAGTATATTCTTTGAACCTGTCTTTCTTGTTAGCAGAGCATTCTGAAGGCAACAGTTTTTGTTTCTAAGGGTCTGAAGAGACAAAAATCTATCCTGGAGAGGTCGAGTGTGGAATAATTTGTTGATGACAGTGGAATGCCTTCTAGGACAGTGAGAGACCTGGCTGACTGAGCTCCTGGTAGAGTGTAGTAGTGACAACATGACTGGCAACAGCCTCCGGAGCTTCTTCACTTTTACCTGGTTGCTTTGCTACAACTTCATGCAGCACAAGATCAAACCAACCTCGTTTCCCTTCTGTTTTCTGATCATGGATATTTCATGCAGCTCTTGAGAATTAACCTGCAAGAAGAAAAGTCAACCAATATAAAGGAAATCAAAAATACATTCTGATTTTCTTTAAAAGTTATCCCGCAAGTATACATCATTATATAATGGAGCTTTCAGGAAAAATTAAAGAAGGAAGTGGTGGGAAAGAGCATTAGTAGGGGATGGGAGTTGTGGTTCCTCTTGAAAGGATTCTGATAAAATCGATGAATGTGAAAAACATTTATCTGCAGAATCAATCATGGCATGGTTTTTACAAGCTATCAAACTCCTCTTGAGATTTTCTTCAGGCACTAGCAATGATCACCTCTACACTTGATGCAACACTTGCTCTGTATTGCACAGCTGAAATGTTTCATGGTATATGTAACAAAGACTGCACTGCTGGTTGTGCCAGCCAGCTTTGCCCATGGGCATTGTTAAATACTGAGCAGACATCTGGCACCAGTGAACTGAAAGCAAATCACCACACTGTAAGTCCTTAAAGAGAGAAAACCTGTGCAAATCCTCGTCAGTATATGAATGGCAGATCGCATGGAATGTTTGTGATGCCACATACTCATTGAACAACAATGCTAACAGAAGGAGTTTTGTCGCAACAAAATGTAATGCATGGGAGATCAAAGGCTTTCACACCTGGTCCTCTTAAAATCTAACCAATGAAAATTGGTGACAGCAGCTTCATTTCTGTTGTTGTTTTTGTTTAAAAGTATATTTTAGCTACTGTGGCTGGCTATTGCGCATAGTGATATCATATGGATGCATTGCAGTCTGCATTCTTTGCTTCAGCATGGATTTCATTCCCAAGAAACAATAAAACAATACAAAACAAATTTTTTTTTTAAGTCATCATTTTCTTCTTTTAAACTTATGCCACATGTATATCAATTATCATGCATCATTTCATGATGGAGCTTTCAGACAATTATGGAGGGATGCAGGTAGGGGTAAGGAATGGGGGTTATGGTTCTTCTTGAAAGGATTCTGACAGACTTCATATACTACAGAAGAAAAAATTTATTTCGCAGGGTCAATTATGGCTTGATTTTTGCATGCTATCAATCTCCTCTCGAGACTTTCTTCAGGCACTAGCAGTGATTACCTTTACAACTGATGTAATGCTTGCTCTGCACTGCATGGCTGAAATGTTGCATGGTGTATACCAGTGACTGCACTACTGATTCTTCCAACCGGTTTTGCCCATGAGTGGCATTAAATATTGAGCAGACATCCCCTTGTACCATCAAACTAAAAACTTTTTTTTTTTTAATTTTTAACAAAGAAGATGAAAAATAAAAAAACTGAAAATCACATTGTAGGTACTTAACAACTGAAACAAAAACTGATTAATCCTGGTCAGTATATGAATGGCAGATCGCATGGAACTTTTGTGATGCCATACGCATGAAAAAATATTGCTGATGGAAGGAGCCTCTTTGCAACAAAATGTCATGCAAGGGAGACCAAAGGCTTTTATACCTAGTCCTCTTAAAATCTAACAAACAAAAAATGGTACCAGCAGCTTCATTTCTGTTGGTGTTTGTATTGGGAAAAGCTATATTTTAATGGCTGTAGGTGGTTGCTGTACATACTGACATGATATGGATACATTGCTGCCTTGATCTTCACTTCAAGATGTTTTATCGCCTTTGTTTTCAGCTTTATTTTTCTAGTCTTTAACTGACTAATGCCATGACAACAACTAAAGATCTAGTCCTGATCATTAGAATTAGATGCTTACATAAACTCGTTTCCTCATAGATTCTAAGCCTTCACAGATCACACAGATTCCAGTCTCTGCCATCACTGCATCAGTACCAAATATGAAGACCAAAAAGACAAATGAACACACATACACACACCAAGTACATCCAACATAGAACATCAATTTATATTGACTGCTGTACACACATTGTAGAAAAACTTAAGTCATCTTGGTTTTAGTACAAATCCAGTCTTTACCAAAGATACTGATGTATAATGCAAACTCAAGGGTCCTATTTTTGACCCGCACCCTCCCACCTCCAACCCCTCCCTTTCGTATATGTACTGAAGGTCAGATTATCCATTCATCAAATTAAAATGGAGACCTCAAAACAAAACCAAAAAAAAAAAAAGGAATACTTGGAGAGAGGACTGGATCGCTCAAAAGCCGACAGTGAAGAGGCTGAGGGTGTCGGGAAAGCTCTACATATCGCCACAACTTCTACTCATACTGTCATTATAACCAAATAACGATATTTGGAGGCTCGGCTAATAATATGGCTATATCACTGCCATGGTGATGATCATGGTTGTCTGCTTGTGGTGATGCAATGATGGTGGAACAATAACAGCTAAACAATGGTTTGTTCTCAAATTTAAATGCATGTTCATGCTGATGTCCTTCTCACAGACATGATAGATGACAGTGATTTGGCACTTCGCGAACAAGCGAAAACGAACTCTGGGAAGGGCAAAGATAAACTATCCTACAATTTGCACGGAAAACACTCATAATCAAACGCTTTTTTTTCTACTGTCCTTTCTCAAAAACAGATGTAAGGTCTATTCTAACGTGAATGTTCGCAAGCTCAACTAACCTTGCCGTTTTCAGATTTTGTTATCGTCTGCAAGTTGTGTAAGTTAACCATACCTGCTTTCAAATACATAAGAGGAGTCAAACTTAAACTCTACAACAAAAGAGCTAGAGTTAGCCAATGTCTCGGCCGACAAACCACAAACTCAGTGACAATTTATCAACTATAGACTAGTCTTGGGGACGAACTCATGTGAAAATCTGCAAGATATTATTCATTCTTTGCGCATTCCTAGCATTGCAAACAAAAATCATCCGAAAGTATACCCCCCTTACTGGGTACACAACATAAAGTAACTCACCCCTACTGTCTTGCTCTCCCCTTCCTTGGTTTCTGTCGTCTGCTACAATCTTCAGATCCAAGTTCTAACTTTGGTGTCAGTGTCTTCAAAACGGAAAACAATAACCCCCCCCCCCCCCCCCCCCCCGCCACACACACACACACACACCTCTTCCTCCCTTCCTCTCCCATTCTCTCTCTCTCTCTCTCTCTCTCTCTCTCTCTCTCTCTCTCTCTCTCTCTCTCTCTCTCTCTCTCTCTCTCTCTCTCTCTCTCTCTCCTCAGGGCGAGGACTGGATGTAAAAAAGCACGTCAGTGCTTATCTATTATCCTCGTAAATAAAGAATTTTGTCTTGTCTTGTCTTCTCTCTCTCTCTCTCTCTTTTCTCTCTCTCTCTCTCTCTCTCTCCTCTCTCTCTCCTCTCTCTCTCTCTCTCTCTCTCTGACCTATATCCTTACTTTCGATTCTATCCAAACCCCTTGAAAGACACATACACACACACGTATCTCAGTTCATGGAGAAAACAAACTATTTCACCCACCCCAATCTGGATTCCGATCTAATCATTCCTGCCACACAGCATTATCACGAATGTGTGACTCATGGCTTTCAAATATGAACCAATCACAAATGACAGGGGTGTCTTTCTTGACTTCAAAAAGGCGTTTGATCTTGTTGATCATTCCATTCTTCTAAAGAAACTATCTGTCTACTTGAACCATACCCCGACAATCTCATTATTCCAATCATACTTGAACGATAGGACTCAGTATGTGGTGCTTAATGGCAAAACTTCCGCTTCAGACTTTGTCAGACATGGAGTCCCACAGGGCTCTGTACTAGGCCCCCTACTATTCTGCATCTTCATCAATGATTTACCATTGTCCGTATCAGATGAAAAGGTCACGACAGATTTATTTGCTGATGACTCGTCACTCCAAACGAATGGTAGTGATCTACAGACAATAGAAACTTCTCTCCAGGAAAGTCTAAACGACGTGTCAGACTGGTGTCATTCAAACTCAATGGTCATACACCCAACCAAAACCAAATCTATGATTATAGCTGCCCGCCAAAAACACCAGTTGACTCCTCTTTGCCTAAAACTTCAGTGGCAATTGGAATTCAACAAGGCATCATTTATGTTTACAATCTTGACAGATACTATGCCATGTTATATCAATGCCCTTTTTACAAGATCGAACAGCTTTTCTGGCTCGACGAAATTCCTTCTTCCCTACCCACGCATTGATCTATACAAAACAAGCCTAGCTTACTCTGGACCATATGTCTGGAACTCACTTCCACCGAATCTACAAAACATGAATACTTTAAAACTTTTCAAGGAACATTTGCATAAACATTTTATGTCTCAGTAATTAAATTATTCAATTACAATGATTAGCGCCCATTCGCAAAGTCTTCTGTGAACCATACTTTGAATAAATCGTCTAAACATAAAACCTACTCCGTTAAAATCGCTCATCCCCACTCCCACTCTGTCTACCATCCCTTTTCTCCTCCCACTATCTACCATTCTCTCTTCCCCACCCTCCTCTGACCTCTCTCTCTGTAGTCTTGTTTGTTTGTTTGTAAGGTTCCTTCTGTTTTACCATCCCCCTTCTCATTAGTGCTTTTATGAATTGTTTGCTTATCATTGTAGAATTAGATTACCATGTTGTTATGTTGAACTGTCAGTATGAATGATATGTGCTGAAATAATGTATGCATGACAAGGACAGATTGTAAGACTAGGCTTTGGCCTAAAATCTCCATCCTTGTGTATTAAAGATCAATCAATCAATCAATCAATCAATCAATCTCTCTCTCTCTCTCTCTTCTCTCTCTCTCTCTCTCTCTCTCTCTCTCTCTCTCTCTCTCTCTCTCTCTCTCTCTCTCTGCTGCTGCTGCAGTCTGTCGGGTGCCTGTCATATGTACTGCATCATAACTATACGAGTTATTACTCTTGTCCCAAGAAGTGCCTTCAGTGGTGTTGTGGAAAAAAAAGTATACAACAGAAGACAAGCGCAAGACTGTGTGCCTTTAGGAAAGAGACTGAACAAAGCCTCTGCAGCAACGGACTTCTGCAAAAACTTCTGCTTACTGCGAGCGAGGCAATATTGTGCATTGCCAGCTCGTAGCTACACGTGCGGCTACGTGACTTGTGTGAGTGGCTTTTTTTTTTCCTCCCCCCCCCCCCCCCCCCCCCCCCCTTGTTTTCATTTTGAGTTGTTGGTTCTTTGCTTTTTTGTCTTAAGTTTCATTTTCCTTTTTTCCCTCTTCTTTTGTCCCCATAAGTGTATTTTTTGCTTTAGAAGTGCTTCCTTTGTGAGGAAGTATATATTTTCATTTCAGAAACGTGTATCCATAAGTATACCATCTGGCCGAGGAGCTTACGGACATATACTGTAACGATTTTCTTTTCTTCTAATACGCTTCTGGTTTCCTAAAAGTTGTTACGGTGTGTAAACCAGCCCCATTTTCTCTCTTTTTTTTTGGTGATTTTATTGTGTTCCTTGATTATACACATCTTAACGTCACCTAACGTGCAAAATCGTCGTCTCCTATTATCATCACATCAGTACACAACTAGAAATGAGCAAGAACCAGTCTGCATGGCCATGCAAAGAAGGACTCCGAATCTGTCACCTTAATATCCAACATGCAGGTAACAAGACATCAGATATATCAACACTGATTTGGAATCATGGTAAACCCTTTCATATTTTAGGACTCTCTGAATCCAGATTAGCTGCACACATTAGCGACAATGATGTAACTATTCCAGGATATAACACAATCCGGAAAGACCCTGCACAACCGAAAGAGACGGGTCTTCTTATCTACATCAGCGAAACTCTTAGCTTCAAACGACTTCTACACCTAGAAAGTAACGATGTAGAATGTGTCTGGATAGAAGTTAAGCTGAAAAGAAACCCTTCCATTTTGGTTGGATTCTGCTACAGGAACCCATCTGAAAGGGTAAACTGGGTCGACAAATTTATTACAATGATGGATGAAGTCTCGCTAGAATCCAAGGAAATCATTTTACTTGGAGACTTTAACATAGATCTTCTAAAAATGCAAAACCAATGGACACAAGCATTCAATCTATTTAATCTGCATCAACTCATCGAATCTCCAACAAGAGTCACACCAAACTCGAAGACATTTATCGACCATATTTATATTTCGGATAAAACTAACATAGCAGAAGCCTGCGTCCCTGTTCTAAACTGTAGTGATCATTACCCAGTTTGTATCACATGGTCCAAAAATGGAGTAAAAAATCCCAAAACGGGACACAAGACAATAACCTACCGTTGCTTTACAAACTTTAACAACCAAGACTTCCTGCATGACTTGCTTAACTCAAATCTCTCTTCAGTTTTCAACATAACTCATCCGGATCTTGCTGCTGAATTTTGGATCAAAACATTTACAGAAACGCCTCTCTAAAAACGATTAGAGTACGACATGATCCTAAACCGGCATGGTACACTAAAGAGTTACACGAGGCAGGTTACCTTAGAGATATGCTTAAACAACATGGCTATGAAGGGGAATCTAGAAAACTGAGAAATGCAATAAATTCATAGAAGCGCAGAGAAAAAACGAAATATCAAACAGAACCCAAAATTGGTATGCGGAGCTATTAACGAGCTTACAAACAATCAATCTTCTTCAAAATCAACTGTAATTAAAGGCATCTCTGTCGAACAACTAAACACCCACTTTTGCACTATAGCCAAAGAAATTGTCACGACAGATTCTTCCAGATCAAACGACCTTCAAAAACTGAAACAATATTGCCTAGATAAAAGCATCAAGTCTGAACTTCATATTCCACCAATACCAGTCTTTGAAGTTTATCACTACCTAACACACCTAAAACAGTCAGGTACCTGCGGGGTGGATGGCCTAGACGGCAAAATCCTCAAACTATCAGCTCCAGCAATTACAGATACGTTAACATACATCTTCAATTTATGCATCGACAAAAATCATTTTCCCGATAGTTTCAAAAAAGCGAAAGTCATACCTATCTACAAAGCAGGTGACAACTCAGACCCTGCAAACTACAGTCCAATCTCAATCATTTCCACTCTTTCCAAACCTTTGGAAAAACACAAAACAAACACACATTACACCACCTTAATACTTACCACTTGCTTCATCCAAGACAGTCCGGGTTCCGACACAACCATTCATGCCACTCAGCCCTAATCAACCTCGTTGATGACTGTCTAAATAGCATTAACAACAACAGATGTTGTGGTGTCCTATTTATTGATTTCATTTGATGTGATAGACCATAACCTTCTTCGTAGAAAATTAAAATTGTATGGCTTATCCACAAAAACTCTTACGCTTTTTGACTCATATCTCACAAATAGGCAACAATGTTGAAAATTTTTACACTTTCTTTTGTAATGATAATGTGTGAAATTGAAACAACTTTCTCTTTTTGATAATGTTGGTATTTGCGTTCTTTGTAGTGGTCGTACTCTATGTTGGCATGCATGTTTTCGCCTGTGTTTTTGTTTTCAACTGTGAAAATGATATACATGTTCACATAACACCTACTTTTTGTAACAACTGACGAAGATTTAAAATCTGAAGGAAATAACTTGTTCAGTGATCATTGCATGTGCAAGAAGGCTCCGCAATAGTAATCACACTTTAGGCCCTATATGCTATATGTTATTCGGAATACTAAGGGCCAGTTTGGGAATATACCATTAGTCTGAATGTAGGTATAATCTTCTCCAAATAAAGAACTCGTCCAAACTATTTGTAAACACTTGATTCGTGTTATCAATTAAACTGTGTATTGTAAATGCAAATTCAGTTAACTTGATGTAAACATTAAATGGTTCTCTATTGTTTAAACAAACGTCAGCTACATCACAGACTAGCTTGATATTCAGTACATACTGTTTCCCATATATGGTGTTTAATGCTGTTTCTAATTTGTACATTTTTGTAAGTTACGGAGTAAAGCACTGTTACTTGTATATGGTTGCATGTTTTTGTTTTCTTTTAGGTCCTGGTTGATTTATTCGTGACTTTGGCTGTTCGCTCATTTCCTTATCCTCCATACCTCTCAACATGGGATGAAGGGAATATATATATATATAGAGAGAGAGAGAGAGAGAGAGATACATACATACATACATACACACATAGGGAGAGAGAGAGATGTATAGAGGTAGATCGATATAAATAAGTTATACAGAGAGAGAGAGAGAGAGAGAGAGCACAACAGATTTCACTCACACACACACATACACACACCTATCTATCTATCATATATATATATAATATATATATATATATATATATATATATATATATATATTGAATTATAAACAAAGCTTGCTCTTATGTCTTAGATTGAAGAAATAGGGGGAGATAAGCATTCATATCTGCAGTGGTAGATCATTCTGCCAACTAACAGTATGTGCTTGAGTGGGTGAATGGGAAAAAAAATAAAATAAATGCTTCTCAAAATGAGCCTTTAGCAAGCTTATAGTCTCCAAGTGGAGACGATCTCCAATGGGGAGAAAACCCACTAATATATAACTCCTGGTCAGATACCGATATTTCGAAACCTGATTGTTTCTCCTCAGTGACCGCGGAAAGTGGTGTTTTGACTCCTCTGCCT
>CM065730.1:54197885-54200385 GCA_033310375.1 Conus canariensis
TTGTCGTTGGAAATCAGAACACAGAACTGATGAAATGTAAAACACATAACTGTCAGAACGGAGTATACAGAGTCGTTGAAATATAGAACACAGAGTTGCTGGTTCAAAGAAAAATACACCCGAAGGTGCGGGTGGGACCCAGAGAAGTACTGTCCTCAACTGCCGAACAAACCAGCTGGGAGCAATCCTGTACCACCCTTGGAAGCCTGCGCTGTGTTCACATAGGGTGCAGGCACGCGCATGGTATTCTATCAAAACGTCAAGGAACATATTAGCTCCCTGGCAGATGCCATTGTGTAATGGCCACTGGATGTGACCCGACGGAACCCCCATGGGAGAGTTTCCATGGGTGTACAAGCCCATATTTCATGAATGTAGAGCCCCCGGCGAAAAACGCCACCGTCAAGCAACTGCCGTGTGCATCTCGCAGCCTCACTTGTCGCTGTTCCACTGACAGGTGAAGACAGCACAACTCCTGACACGACCAAGCTTTCGCCATGAGGTCTTACGTGCCCTCTGAAGAGAATCCCGGGTTAGAGGCGTTCTCGCTGTCAACAGGACTTTCCCCGCGGTCAGCGTGCCGTCACACAGCCTTTCCCCAGAGTCGACCAAAAGGCAGACAAGAAAAGTATACACTGAAAATGTCCTCTACTGCCGAACAAACCAGCTGTGAACAGTCATGCACTAACCTTGGAAGCCCGCGCTGTGTTCACATAGTATGGTGCAGGCACGCGCAGGCATTCCATTAAGACGTCAAGGAACGTGACTGCTCCATAGCAGATGCAGTCATGGAACACAGAAAATATACCATCGTTAACATAAATACAGAGTTGTTAGATCACAGAGTCGTTGGAACACTTGTAATATATAAAAGAGAGAACTGCTGGTAGATAAAACATGGAACTGTTAGAACATAGAAAACAGAGTCGGTGGAATATAGGGCACAGAGTTTGTAAACAAAACAAAAAAAGAAAAAAGATCACAGAGTTGTTGGAATATAGAATGCAATAGCTGTTGTAACACCTAAACAGTAATGTTAGAATTTATCGCATAGTCATTGCACTAAATACAGAGTTGTAATGCGTAAAACAGTGCTGTTGATAATAGAATACTGGCTAGTTGTAGCAAAGAAATGGTGCATTGTGCTGAGGACGTAGACTTGTTGGATCATATGGTGTTGGATACAAAGCCTTTGGACATTGAAACTGATGATCTGTGAGATCATAGAACTTGTGGAGAATCGAGCTCACGGAATATAGATATGCTGGATTATAGAGTTACTTGACATATGATAGCAGGAAAGTAAAATTATCAGAATGTAAAACTACTTGCATACAGAACCTGGACAACTTAAAATGTGTGAACATAGAGTTGTAGAAACGGAGATTTGTTGGAACAAAAATCGACGCGACTGAAAATTGACCTATTGTCAGGCTGTGGGGACATAAATGCATTTGAAAATTTACAGTACGAGGACATGAATGTTTTAGAATATAGACCAATAGAAATGCAGAAAATATAGACCAATGGAAATGCAGAGTTTGGGAAGGAGCCATGGGAATATAGAGAATGATCACATCAGAGTTCTGAAAACTTAGAGAGTAGAGATGTGTGAAGAAAGTAAAGAGGGAGCACAGAACTGTGTCGAGGAAGTTAAGATGGAGGAGAAAGCTTTGTGAACTAGGAGGAAACATGGAACTGCGTGAACAACTTTGAGATGGAATATAGATCTGTGTGAAAGAAATCAAGTTGGAACATAGAGCTGTATGAACGAAGAGGAAACATACAGCTTCGTAAAGGAAGTCAAGAGGGAACGTACGGTTGTGTGAACGAAGTGAAAAGAGAGTATATAACCATGAGAACAAAGACCAAAGAGAACTCAGCGCAGAGTGAACAGTCAATAGAGAGCAGGGAGTGGTTGGGACGAAGTGAAAAAGAACGTAGGGCTTCATGAACAAAGTCAAAAGGAACAAACGACAGTGTGAACCACGTCAAGTGGAATATAGGGCTGTACCAGCAAGATAGGGCTGTACCAGCAAGACAGGGCTGTATCAGGAAGATAAGGCTGTACCAGCAAGATAGGGCTGTACCAGCAAGATAGGGCTGTACCAGCAAGATAGGGTTGTACCAGCAAAATAGGGCTGTACCAGCAGAGCATGGAAAGGAACAACGGGCTATGTTAACAGGATCAGAAGGAAAATGTGGCGGCGCGAGCCAAGTCAAAATGAACAAAGGCCTGTGTGAACGAAGTCAAGCAGGAACATTACGCACAGAATCAAGGGGACCGAGAAGGAATGTTATATAGTCATGGGGACATGAGATGCAGGCATGTAGAGATGTGGAGAAAAGAGAGCCATAGAAACATCGAGGTGTGTAAATACAACCCCCCCCCTCCTTCCTCCCCCCCTACCCCACCCTCCCACACCAGCAAAGCCTAGGGACCGTCTATATGGCCTGGCTGAGCGCTGTCCGTTTGAATTTCTTCTTGCATGTATTTGTG
>CM065730.1:54207885-54239594 GCA_033310375.1 Conus canariensis
ACATGTATTGTCACTGTACGTCCTCTCCGTGACATTCCACTGAAACATTTATTGTCACTGTACGTCCTCTCCGTGACATTCCACTGAAACATGTATTGTCACTGTACGTCCTCTCTGTGACATTCAACTGAAACATGTATTGTCACTGTACGTCCTCTCCGTGACATTCCACTGAAACATGTATTGTCACTGTACGTCCTCTCTGTGACATTCCACTGAAACATGTATTGTCACTGTACGTCCTCTCCGTGACATTCCACTGAAACATGTATTGTCACTGTACGTCCTCTCCGTGACATTCAACTGAAACATGTATTGTCACTGTACGTCTTCTCCGTGACATTCAACTGAAACATGTATTGTCACTGTACGTCTTCTCCGTGACATTCAACTGAAACATGTATTGTCACTGTACGTCCTCTCCGTGACATTCAACTGAAACGTGTACTGTCACTGTACGTCCTCTCCGTGACATTCCACTGAAACATGTATAGTCATTGTACCCCCTCTACGTGACATTCAACTGAAACATGTATTGTCACTGTACCCCCTCTACGTGACATTCAACTGAAACGTGTATTGTCACTGTACCCCTCTCCGTGACATTCCAGTGAAACATGTATTGTCATTGTACCCTACGTGACATTCAACTGAAACATGTATTGTCACTGTACGTCCTCTCCGTGACATTCCACTGAAACATGTATTGTCACTGTACGTCCTCTCCGTGACATTCCACTGAAACATGTATTGTCACTGTACGTCCTCTCCGTGACATTCCACTGAAACATGTAATGTCATTGTACGTCCTCTCCGTGACATTCCACTGAAACATGTATTGTCACTGTACGTCCTCTCCGTGACATTCCACTGAAACATGTATTGTCATTGTACCCCCTCTACGTGACATTCAACTGAAACGTGTATTGTCACTGTACCCCTCCCCGTGACATTCCACTGAAACATGTATTGTCACTGTACTCCTCTCCGTGACATTCCACTGAAACATGTATTGTCACTGTACGTCCTCTCCGTGACATTCCACTGAAACATGTCACTGTACATCTCCGTGACATTCAACTGAAATATGTGCTGTCACTGTACGTTCTCCCCGTGTCATTCAGCTGAAATTGGTATTGTCACTGTATGCGCCCTTCAGGACAATCATCTAATCCACTCATGGTCCTTGTATGTATTCTCCGAGTTATTCAACTGAAACATGTGTCATCACTATGTATCCCTCTAAGTAATTCAGCTGAAACATGTCATCATTGTGTCCCTCAGGTTATTCAACTGAAACATAATTATGTCGTCACAGAGCGTTCTCTCAGGGTGATTCAACCAAAACATGCCCTCACTGTGTGTCCCTCTAAGTTATTCAGCTGAAACATGCCATCACTGTGTGTCCCTCTAAGTTATTCAGCTGAAACATGCCCTCACTGTGTGTCCCTCTAAGTTATTCAGCTGAAACATGCCCTCACTGCGTGTCCCTCTAAGTTATTCAGCTGAAACATGCCCTCACTGTGTGTCCCTCTAAGTTATTCAGCTGAAACATGCCCTCACTGTGTGTCCCTCTAAGTTATTCAGCTGAAACATGCCCTCACTGTGTGTCCCTCTAAGTTATTCAGCTGAAACATGCCCTCACTGTGTGTCCCTCTAAGTTATTCAGCTGAAACATGCCATCACTGTGTGTCCCTCTAAGTTATTCAGCTGAAACATGCCACCACTGTGTGTCCCTCTAAGTTATTCAGCTGAAACACGCCCTCACTGTGTGTCCCCTAAGTTATGCAGCTGAAACATGCCACCATTGTGTGTCCCTCTAAGTTATTCAGCTGAAACATGCCCTCACGGTGTGTCCCTCTAAGTTATTCAGCTGAAACATGCCCTCACTGTGTGTCCCTCTACGTTATTCAGCTGAAACATGCCACCATTGTGTGTCCCTCTAAGTTATTCAGCTGAAACATGTCATCACTGTGTGTCCCTCTAAGTTATTCAGCTGAAACATGCCCTCACTGTGTGTCCCTCTACGTTATTCAGCTGAAACATGCCCTCACTGTGTGTCCCTCTAAGTTATTCAGCTGAAACATGCCACCATTGTGTGTCCCTCTAAGTTATTCAGCTGAAACATGCCCTCACTGTGTGTCCCTCTAAGTTATTCAGCTGAAACATGCCATCACTGTGTGTCCCTCTAAGTTATTCAGCTGAAACATGCCATCACTGTGTGTCCCTCTCAGTTATTCAGCTGAAACATGCCTCACTGTGTGTCCTTCTACGTTATTCAGCTGAAACATGCCCTCACTGTGTGTCCCTCTAAGTTATTCAGCTGAAACATGCCCTCACTGTGTGTCCCTCTAAGTTATTCAGCTGAAACATGTCATCAATGTGTGTCCCTCTAAGTTATTCAGCCGAAACATGCCCTCACTGTGTGTCCCTCTAAGTTATTCAGCTGAAACATGCCCTCACTGTGTGTCCCTCTAAGTTATTCAGCTGAAACACGCCATCACTGTGTGTCCCTCTAAGTTATTCAGTTGAAACATGCCCTCACTGTATGTCCCTCTCAAGTTATTCAGCCGAAACATGCCCTCACTGTGTCCCCCTCTAAGTTATTCAGCTGAAACATGCCCTCACTGTGTGTCCCTCTAAGTTATTCAGCTGAAACATGCCATCACTGTGTGTCCCTCTAAGTTATTCAGATGAAACATGCCACCATTGTGTGTCCCTCTAAGTTATTCAGCTGAAACATGCCATCACTGTGTGTCCCTCTAAGTTATTCAGATGAAACATGCCCTCACTGTGTGTTCCTCTAAGTTATTCAGCTGAAACATGCCCTCACTGTGTGCCCTCCAGGTCACTCAACTCAACCATTTGTGTCATTACTGTACGCTCCCTCCAAGTTACACAACTGAAATTTATTCAATGAAACAGTACGTCCTAGCCAAGTCACCTGCTCTATATCTCTTACGCGTTGCGCAAATAAAAAAAAATGTGCTGCCACTTTTACTTGCTTCCATGTCTGTTGTGAGCTAAAGCACATATCTTGACTCTGTAGTTCTCTTCCTTTCCGTCTTTACAACAGCGACTGACACCGTTACAGCAGAGAGAGAGAGAGAGAGAGAGAGAGAGAAGAGAGGAGAGAGAGAGAGAGAGAGAACGGATTAGCAGATAGACTGAAAGACAGAAGAGAGAGGGGGCAGAACCAGACAGATAGATAGATAAAGACAGACAGGCAGATACAAAGAGGTAGACAAAAAGAGAAACACAGAGAGAGAGAGAGAGAGAGAGAGAGAGAGAGAGAGAGAGAGAGAGAGGAGGGGCAATAACAATGATTTATTGCTTAGGTGTTTGCAAAGGGGAATCAGGGGTTGTTGCGTATACATTAAAATGTACACGAATTGATGACATCAGACTCACTGAACTGAATGTTCTTGACAATGTAGCCACGTCACGAAATGCACTTCAAGTCCGGATTGTTCAGGTGCAAATCACACGTTAAACAGAAGGGCCACGTCAACATAGAGCACACATATGACATGTCCCAAACAGCGCTAAAAAAAATGGTGGGGAAGAGGGTAAAGGAGGGGGGGGGAAGGAGGGGGGGATGAGGAAGGTTTCAAAGATCGAAGTCAACCGAGATTAAAAAAAAAAAAAAAATCTGACTGCATCCGCAATCACGCGTAAAACAAATCACTCCAGCATCAGTTCATTTGTATTTTCACGGTCGGCATGGTTCCAGAGCAGCCGCATAAGATGGACAGTACGTTCTCCGTTGGTCCTCTGCTTGGAATCTCTCTTGACCAACCGGTGAAAATCAGTCTGTTGATCGTCGGCATCATTCCAGCTAACCTGAAAGGTCACGCCATCACAATGGCGAATAACAGGGTCAGGATCTTCATCAACGATAAACACAGTACAAAACTGGTAATTCCTGAGACTCCTCTGCAGTGATCGATCAGTCAGATGACCCACTTAATCTCTGGTGATACTGACAGTACATCGCGCTTCGCGTGCTGTTACTAGAGGGCCATCGCTTTCCTTTTCTGTAGAATGTTCTGGTGTGAAAGCTCCAAAGGATTTAATCTCGCATTGCTGTTCGACGCATGTACCTGTGTCCAACACCGTGACATCAGACGAAACTCGACAGGAATCCCGTTCACATTCCTGCCGAGGTGTGTTGTTTGGCATCCCAGCCATAGCAGAGTGGGTGTACTAGAAGCGTGTCTTCGAATAAAGGCGATACGTTATCAGAACTCAGAATGGTTACCTCGTCCTCTCATTGTTCTTTTGTGAGCTTGTCTTCTGTCCCTATTAACCTTCCTGGGTGACTTTCTTTAAAAAAAAATTTTTTAATCATCGGCTGACACGGGGGTGGGGTGGGGGTGGGTGGGTGTGGGTGGGGATGTTTCTGGTACACCACGCTGTCCTCTGCTGGGGCTTTCTCGGTCGGACGTCAACAGCTGTGCTGTTCTCCTTCTCCGGTGATTCTCCCGGAGGCGAGGCGGTTGCGCTGAAGCGGGGTATCCAGAATGAACTTCCAGAGTTGGTGGAAATCCGACAACAGGCATGGTGCTGGATGACATGGCGATGAAAGGTCTTCCTGCCCGCGCTGCTCGTCATGAAACATCATCTCGGACTCTGTGTGTGTGTGTGTGTGTGTGTGTGTGTGTGTGTGGTGTGTGTGTGTGTGTGTGTGTGATGAGAAGAGCGAGGGAGGAAGAAGAAAGAGAGAGAGGGGGAAAGAGAGGGGGAAAGAGAGGGGAGAAGAGAGAGAGGGGGGAAGAGAGAGACACAGAGAGAGAGAGGGGAGAGCTAGAAGATGAGAAGAGAGTGGGGAGAGAGAGAAAAGAGAGAGAGAGAGAGAGAGAGAGAGAGAGAGAGAGACAGAGGGAGAGAGAGAGAAGAGAGAGAGAGAGACAGAAAAGATAGAAGAATGAGAGAGGGGGGAGGTGAAGAGTGGGAAGAGAGAGAGGGGGGGGGGAGGCAGAGAGAGAGAGAGAGAGAGAGAGAGTAAGGAAGGAAAGAGACAGGGAAGAAAGTGAGAGGGAAGAGAGAGAGAGAGACGGAACACACACACACACACACACACACACACACACACACACACACACACACACACACACACAGGGACAAGACAGACAGACAGACAGACGGACAGAGACAGGGACAGGCAGACAGACGGACAAACAGACAGGAAGCAGAACGTCACGAGACAGACGTCACGGACCTCCACGGTGAGGCGAAGTTCCATGTACTGCACGCCATCGTCCAGCGCCTCCTGCAGAGTCTGCCACAGGTAGCTCGTGAACACCGGCCGGTAGCCAATGACGGGCAGAATGCCGATGAAGTAGAGTTCGAACCTCTGCCACACGGCATGGATCGTCGGGTAGGCCGTGTCGGGATCCTCCACGACCACAGACAAATTCCGCTCCAAGCTGAACACAAAGATGCAGCAGAGTCGACCTGTTCGCCTTCGTTACTTCCACGGATGTGAATACCATTGGACTTTGTTGACAAGCCCCGAGCGCTTGAGCGTCATACCTTTGTGTGAATTACTCTATGATGTATGCGAAGCCGATTTCATGAAAGATGTTCAACATGCACACACGCGCGCGCGCGCACGCGCACACACACACACACGCACCACGCACTCACGCACGCACGCACGCACGCACGCACGTGCACGCACACACACACACACACACACACACACACACACACACACACACACACACACACACACACACGCTGATCAGCACACATCTATGCAGACATGAATTCGGCTGTACCCACACACTCTCTGTGAATGTGTATGAGCGTGCACACGAGCGCGCGCGCGCGCGCGCGCGCGTGAGTGTGTGTGTGTGTGTGTGTGTGTGTGTGTGTGTGTGTGTGTGTGTGTGTGTGTGTATGTGTGTGTGTGTGTGTGTGTGTGTGTGTGCAAGTAAACGATCAATGAACACCATAAAACAACCAACCGAGTACCGAAGAGGACAGACAGACGCACCCCACATCGTATGTTGAGGATATGTGCATGCATAATTCAACATTCTCTCAAGACAACTAAACCAACCAACCAAACAAACAAAAAACTACCACTGAACCACAAGCTGGACAAGCAGCCAATCCACCAACAATCAAAACATAATCAGGATATCATCCACCAAACAAATATCAAACAAACATAAAATCAAACCATTAAAGAACTAACTTAGTCAACAACCAATTAATCTGTCAATCAGTCAACTACTGTAGAACACAACCAACCTATCATCGATCAACTACTAAGCAAGAATAAACTCCGTGAATCAACCACCAATCAAACACCGATCAGTTGGTAATCAATCAACCAACCATATTGGAAAGATCATGAAGGCTGTCGCTGGACTGACGTGGTGGTATGTATACTTCGGAGCAGTACGAGCACTCACGCTGGCACCGCGACTAAGTAAATGTCGTCAGATGGGGAGCTCGATAGGTGGTGTCCCGCGCACATTGGATGAGAACAGGCAGCACTGAACATCGCCGACGTAATTCGGCAGTAGTGCAGTGTCTCCTTTGGTGGGTTGCCTTGTATCGATTTGATAACGAATGCTCTCTGGGGATTGCCCGTGTCAAGACTGCGGCGGGACAAGCCGGGGTGTGGCTATGGACGAGAATTCAAAATGCGCGGCGTGGGAGACTTCAGTGGCATCTTTGTTGTGACAGAAAAAATGAATAAATAAATAGATAAACAAATAAATAAATAAAATGAATAAATAAATAAATAAACCAAACAATCAATCAACTCTGATAAGGAAAACTAAACCAACGCCAACAGAGAAATAAAAAAAAATTGTGTTCCAATCAACAGTCTGCCTATCAATCACCGAAAACCGATCAAGTATCTATCAAACATCAACCAACTGATCAATTAAACCACCCAGCCAACCAAAAGCCAATATCAGTCAACTACAAATCAACCAATCGAATCTGTAAACCTCTGATCGATCAACCAAAGAAGGGTTCCATCAGCCAACCAACCGACCATGGTCCAACCCATCATCCACAGACAAGCGAAAGCGAAACAGCTAGCAGCTGGACTCACTCTGTGTCATACTGTTGTGGACTGGTGTATTCCCTTCTGTCATCAGCTACGAGTCTCCAGGGGCATTCTGCAACCAAAAGCACCAGGATCGTCAGCACGTCTCTCACCCTTACTTGTCTCGCTCTCCCTGTCCCTTGTCTATATCATCCCTGTCTCTATCTTAAACATGTTAAAACACGAAGAAAAGAAGGGTGAATCCGAATGATAAAAAATGTATCCGTGGTAATAGCCACCACTCGTCTCTCACTCTCCGTCGTGGTCACAATAGTGACGAAGGTGAGGAGGGTGATAACAATGGTAGGCATTCTTCGTGGAAAAAGCCCAATTTTCTCGGGGTTTTTTTTTCATCCTAAACAGAAATAATGATTAGAAGAAGAAGGAAGAGAAGAAGGTGGAGCAGGAGGAGGGAAACTGGTGGAAAGTTACGAAAAAAACCCAATGAAAATATGCAGGTACATTTTGGGCATTTTCAACACCATCGTCATCATCATCTTCAAAATGCTCATCATCCATTTCCCAAAGAGAATTAACCAGGTCAGGGCCACCCACCAGGCTGGGAAGGAGGGGGGTGGAGGAAGAAATGGAAGAACGGGTTGCCCTGGTGGGCACGTCTGCACACGTAGCAGTGAGGTCGGTAGGTCACGTTGCTCACAAGCCACTGCAGATTCGCTGTGGCTCCGAAATGCACGTGCAGATTACCTCCTGCGCACACACACACACACACACACACACACACACACACACACACACACACACACACACACACGGGAGCAAGCACGCACTCACGCACGGACGCACGCGCGCGCGCATGCGCGCGCACACACACACATACACACACACACACACACACACACACACACACACACACACACACACACATTTCACAAAAATGTTTCTCTCTGGCCGCTTGAAAATGTTTTAGCTTGTCTTCCATGGCTGAGGTATTCAGCAACCCCCATCAGCTCTTTTTAGCGCGCGCGCGCGCGCGGTGTGTGTGTGGGTGTGTGTGTGTGTGTGTGTGTGTGTGTGTGTGTGTGTGTGTGTGTGTGTGTGTGTGTGTTGGGGAAAGGTGACATTGATTTTCTTTTTAATTAACTCGGAGAAGCTTAGATGCTTCTTGTTATAACACGTCATTTTTTTCCACTGTTTATTTCTCGTCTGGTTTGTTCTTTTGTTCTGCCAAGGCAAATCTGTTTTCCGCATGCATGCATTATGAACTATATCATGTTTTGTTAATACCTCCCCCCCCCTTCCCTCCCATCGGAGGTCAGAATCCCCTAATGTCGGTGTGACACGCGAGAAGTACAGATTCCACGTGGTAGGAACTATACCACCCATTTGCCTTCAAACTTCATTTCTCTCCGTTGGTTTTGGTTTTTTCCATCAAGGATCAAAGTATCTTTAACGAGAAAACAACTTGATGTTATTTACATGTCAAATAAATACACACATGTCAAATAAATACAAAAACGGGCACTTTTTTGTTTGTTTGTTTTATTTTACCCGATCTTAAAATTTGACAGAAGCGCTCCTTCAAAGGGATGTGTGTATCTCGTGGGCTCTCCCTATTCAAAACCCTATCAGATAACTTCCCTTGGTAGAGCTTTGCAAGGGAAGCTCCCTATTCAAAACCCTATCAGATAACTTCCCTTGGTAGAGCTTTGCAAGGGTAGCTCCCTAATCAAAACCCTACCAGATAACTTCCCTTGGTAGAGCTTTGAGCGGGGTAGTAGCCAGCCTACCTATAGCGCGTTACACCGGTTTCCACGGGTTACCTTTGGGCAGGTGACGGATGAACTGGAACACCGGGCTGTGGTCGTAGAGGGGCCGGGCCTGGAAGAAGTGCAGCTCGGGCAGAAAGGGCGTGCCCCGCCACAGGGAGTCGTTGATGTCGGCCCGTTTCCATGACATCAGCTTCCGGTTCAAGAAGGCCTCTTTGTTGTCCAGGGTCTGGAAGTCAAGATGGCAGTGCGTTACTGGTGCTCCGCCGTCGTCATCGACAACTACGTTCGTCTTTTTGGTCAGTGTTGCTCGCTCGCTCTCTCTCTCTCTCTCTCTCTCTCTCTCTCTCTCTCTCTCTCTCATATTTTTCTTTATGCTCTCTCTCTCTCTCTCTCTCTCTCTCTCTCTCTCTCCACGACCACAGTGATAACAACGATAATTATCATATCACATGCACACACACACACACGCGCGCGCGCGCGCGCGCGCGCGCGCATACACACACACACACACACACACACACGTACACACACACACACACACACACGTACACACACACACACACACACACACACACACACACACACACACACACACACACACACACACATTTGCAGAACACACTTAGCCATGGAGATGAAAACAATTTTTACCTGATCTCCTTTTTCTCCCGTCAACAACCCTCGTGCACCTTCTTAACCTTTCTACCCTCCCCCCCCCCCCCTGCCCCTCCCCCTCCCCCAAATCGCTTAGCACAAATTACAATATAAAGCATAAAGGACAAACAGGGAAGCATTTTTTTTTTAATCAGGGAGGGAGGAGGGGGGTCGAGGGAAGGCGGGATGGATGGGGAGGAAGAGGGCGGGAGGGTATGGGTGTGTCTCCTGGTTTGTCCTGTGCATTAAGGTTTCAGTTTCAGTTGTATTAAACCCAGACTAACTACACAAGCCCTTTTCAAGGCCGCCAATGCACAATGTGATAAAAAAAAAAATCCTATTGTGGAACAGAAAAAAACAACAATTAATCAAAGAACAAATACAACTATGTATAACTAACTATTAATATCCTTGAAGCAGATAGGAAACAAGGCAGGCCGTGTTGCGCTACAACTACACTGAAGCAGATAGGACACAAGGCAGGCCGTGTTGCGCTACTACTACACTGAAGCAGGTAGGACACAAGGCAGGCCGTGTTGCGCTACTACTACACTGAAGCAGGTAGGACACAAGGCAGGCCGTGTTGCGCTACAACTACACTGAAGCAGGTAGGACACAAGGCAGGCCGTGTTGCGCTACAACTACACTGAAGCAGGTAGGACACAAGGCAGGCCGTGTTGCGCTACTACTACACTGAAGCAGGTAGGACACAAGGCAGGCCGTGTTGCGCTACTACTACACTGAAGCAGGTAGGACACAAGGCAGGCCGTGTTGCGCTACTACTACACTGAAGCAGATAGGACACAAGGCAGGCCGTGTTGCGCTACTACTACACTGAAGCAGGTAGGACACAAGGCAGGCCGTGTTGCGCTACTACCACACTGAAGCAGGTAGGACACAAGGCAGGCCGTGTTACGCAACAACTACACAATGTGACAACGAGTCCTGTCCTGGAAAAAGAAACAACACATTAAAGAACTCGGATAATTATCTGTAATTAACCATTCATGTCTTTAAAGCAGTTTGACTTAAAACTAGGCCGCGTCGTAAGTTCCGTGCATCCCTCTTCATTCTTCACCTCCAGGTTACAATGACAATGGTGCTACAGAACAACAGAAAAAGGCCTTGTGGGTCACACACACACACACACACACACACACACACACACACACACACCACACACGTGCGCACGCACGCATGCACACACACACACACACACACACACACACACACATGCACGCACGCACGCACGCACGCACGCACAAAGCATAATAGGCCGCTAATGTCCAGTCCCCGTACCTAGTCTCTCGATTTTCAAAAAAATACAGGCACATTATAAATTGTGACAATGCAAAAAAGTAAAGACTTTCTGCAACAAACAGAGATGAATGCACCACAACAGCAGCAAAAAGGTGATGATATTTAATCCCAAAAAAAAAAAAGGAAGAAAGAAAGAAAGAATAAAAGAAAACAGGCAATAAAAAAAATAATGGTGACAAGCAGAGGATTTCCACCCGGATGGGGTGAGGCGGGGATGGGGTTTACAATGTGTAGTCAAAGTGCCCGTGGTATCCCCACATGTGCGTGTGTGACTGGGCCTTCATAGCCACGGCACCGCCAAGCCACCAAAACGTCACTCCCACAACACACACTGTATCGGTCATGAATCTATATACACGAAACGGCACGGCAAGCTTCCGCTTTTTTTTTTTCTGCTGTGTTTTGACAATGGCGCCACAGTGGTCGCTGTTACTGATGTTTTGTTAATGAAATCTTGGGAAACAACAACAACAACAACAAAAGCAAAGAAGGCTTAGCTAGTTGTCCACTGAAACTCATGAACTCTTCAATTTTTCATCACTCCATTCTCTTGTTGACTACCGTCTGGGGAGTCTTGTTCTGTGTGTGTTTGTGTGTGTGTGTGTGTGTGTGTGTGTGTGTGTGTGTGTGTGTGTGTGTTCTTATTGTTTTGCGTCTTCTGTTTGTCACGCTTGAATAGGATACATTAATCAGAAGTAACTTATCTGTTTGGTATTGTGTAGTAAATAAGCGTAGCTTTAGTTTGTGTGTTTGTTTGTGTATTTCACCGATTGCGTTGCATAGGTTTTTACATTCGTACATTATTCCCTACTAAATACTCTGAGTGTTGTGTTTTCGCTTGTACCTCATCGATAGGGCCTACTTATTTTACCTTTTTTGCCAAAACACCTCCATCCTTCTACAACTTGAAGCTATTTCTCGCAGTAATATGATGTATATTTATACTTCTTGACAACCCCCATTTCTTGCAGTAATGCGAAAATCGTATGTTTCAAATTTTGGAAAAGGAAACGTTCATTGCACGGGGGTGGGGAGAGGAGAGTTTCAGGGGAGGGGGTTGGGGGGGAGGGTGAAAGAAAAGAAAGACAAGTAAATAAAGCCGTATTAGCCTTAAGAAAGAAAGAAGAAAAAGCGACAAAGGTCCGGGGTCCAATTCCCATGGAAGATTTATCAATGCTCATTTGCATTATCTTTCATGCCCCGCTCACAACTTCATAAAAATCCCGATTGTTTTCTAAAATGCGGTTGTTATGATGTGCGTGTTTGGGACCAGTCTCGATTCTGTATATAAGCTCAAACACATGGATGCGCTCACACGCACGCAAGCGCGCACACATACACATACACGTACGCGCACGGGGGCACACACACACACACACACACACACACACACACAACATGCACACACACACACACACACATGCACACACACACACACACACACACATCACACACACACACTCTCACACACACACTCACACACACACGGGGGGGGGGGGGGGGGGGGGGGGGGGAAGCGAAGACTGGAGTAAAAGAAAAAATAAATGTTAAAGTCTGCTTCTCTCTCTCTCTCTCTCTCTCTCTCTCTCTCTCTCTCTCTCTCTCTCTTCTCTCTCGTCCATATAAGCAAAACATTCAACATACCTGCTGAGCCCCAAGTCGCATCGACTGTTCCAGTTTCATTATTTGTCGTCTGCTTTCTAAGTACACGTCATCACTTGCTGTCTGAGTCCCGCCAACAGTGACGAGTACGACAAGAACGAATGTCGTCACCAAAATTGGCACCATCATCCCAAGCATGATATCAGGATGCTCCCTTCGTTTCTTCCCGGATATTACCATAGTCGCTGCAGCGAAATAACAAAAACCGTGACAATAAGAAACAATCTCGTAAAACACAGCTACAGAAACAATGTAAACTATCTGTGAGGACGCTCATAAGATTTGAAAATAGAAAAAAAAAAAACCTCTTCAACGTTTCGGTCATAGATCGTCTTCTGGACTTGTGACATAAAACGAAAGACAAATAAATATGTATAGGCAATGATGTACGAAACATTATACGTAAACAGACGAATACGTGTATAAAGGTGTGTGTGTGTGTGTGTGTGTGTGTGTGCGCGCGCGCGCGCCGCGCGCGCGCGCGCCTGCGTGCGTACGTGCGTGCCTGCGCGCGCGCTCGCGTGTGTGTATATGTGTATGTGTGCGCGCGCGTGTGTGTGTGTTCAATGGGGAAAAGGAAAAAGAGAGGCAGAGAGAAAATGCAACAGAACAGTGAGTAGAGAAAAGAAAAGGACACAGTGGTAGAGGAGGAGTCTTATGCTTGGAAGGGGGCGCTTGAGGATGTGTAAAACAAAGGGAGAGAGTGGTAGAGGAGGAGTCTTATGCTTGGAAGGGGGCGCTTGAGGATGTGTAAAACAAAGGGAGAGAGTGGTAGGGGAGGAGTCTTATACTTACAGCCACAGCAAGAAACTTACTGCATCTTGTACAAACGCGCGCGCTCATCTAAGATCATCTTCTTCAAATCTCTAACAACAAGTACACTTTACAGGGCAGAGAACTTTTTTTTTCAGTTGGAAGCTAGACATTGTTTCAAGACAATATGGAATCCCCACTCCACCTTCCGTCTATAGAGCAGAACCGCCAAGCAATCGAACACACACACATAGGTCTACAAACACTAAGGCCCACACACAGACATCCGTGTTACACACACACACACACACACACACACACACACACACATACACACACACACACACACACACACACACACACTTCAGTTTGACACATCTGACATGCACCGCCCTTTCAACAAAAACCGTTTTTGTTGTTGTTGTTTTTTTTTGTTGTTTTTGTGTGTGTATGTGGTTGTATGTGTACTTTTATCTTTGCTGGCGTTTGTTTCTATACATCTAATTTTTCTACCAATTTACGTCTGTGTTTCCGCCTGTGTCATTGCACCGGTGGTTTTATGTACACAGTTAGCCCACATAGCCTACTCCAACAAGTCTTTCCTTCAGTACATATTCTATGTCTGTCGAGGGGCTTGGGGAATAATGTTGCCTTGTCCTTCCTTACCCATGGATTGGGATTCGCTGAGTTAAGGTCATATAGGTCATACAGGCACACACACCACACACACACACACACACACACACACACACACACACACGTACACGGCTCCAGTCGTCACAGTCCACTTCACACACACACGCGAAAGAGAAGGGTCGCTCTTCCTTGTGTAATAAGTATGCCGCTTCGCAACTCTGCAGCACTACTCGACCTCAAAAACACATTCTCGACTGCACGCTAGAAAACGCCGACTTGGCTATTTACCCGGCCAAAATGTAGGCCTATCACTGAAACGTAGGAACTACGTCTTTCAAGAAATCTCAAGCTGCGTGATCAGGGTGTTTCGATAGTCCATTAAAAACAATAAGAACTTTGGGCTCGGTTAAAACTAATAACACACAGTGTGTACATACAGAACCTGAGGACAACGGTTGATTGAGCGTCGTCTCATGCAGAGCAACTGGTACAATTCTAACACACAACTTCATGGATCATGGACACACACACACATACACAAACAAAAGCGCACGCATGCCTGCGCGCGCGCGCACACACACACACACACACACACACACACACATGCGCCCACGCACACACATGGGCCCATGCCCACACATCATACACACATGTGTACATCCACTACACACACACACACACACACACACACACACACACACACAAATGGTAGGTAGGCACTCAAGGTCTGACCAGCGCGTTGGGCTAATGCGTAGGTCAGACATCCGCTGAGTCGTAGCCACGAGACCCTCTTCTTCAATTGTCTCATCTTGGTTGTTAATTCATTTATCCATCAGCTTCAAATCATGCGTAGTGTGGTCTCAAAACTTAGCGGATGTGGTGTAGCGTATATGGACTGGTCCGCACGTAGTGACGCCTCCTTGATGAAACTGAAACTGAAACTGGACACATGAACACGGAAAGCCCATCAAAGCTAAACTACTGATCCGAACAGACGCACAAACTGTTTCCTTCACTGACCTGAACAGCGGGAACACATTGAGGAGAAACATGCAGAGGCACGGCTCTGCAACCGAAGCGTACTGTCAACACACAAGCTGCACAATTGATTCGACACACGGAAACTTTCGCGCTCCACCGCATTGGCCACCACCCAGCCAAAGCAGTGGTGGGTCTGCAAGCGATTCTTTAGCAGGCGCGTGGTTTTCACGCCACGTCTCAGTGAGAACCGTGACGAATCGAAAATCAGTGGAACAGATTGCAGTTTATTGTTGCTGTTGTTGTTGTTGTTGTTGTTGTTATTCGAGACACAACAACGGCAATCAAGAGTCCGTTCAGTTTTCGGTTGACACATTCTGTGAGACCAGTACCTGTGACCCGATTCAGCTCCTGCGAGAGACTCGATGAATGGCATTGATTCGTATTAATTTGACGGTGGCGAAATAACGTAGCCTACAAATTTCTACGCTGTCGTGCAAGGGCTTACACTTACAGGTGTGCGCAGCAATTCCTCCTGCCGAAGCCTGTGTGAACGTAAAGAAAACCGAGTTCCGTGCAGGGGCTGTCTTGCGAGAGGTGTATGGGAGAAGTCTTGTAGTTAGCTCTGGCAATAGTATCCCAGCCCCCCACCCCCACCCCCACCCCCCTCCCCACCCCGCCCCTTTGCCCCTTGCCCTCCCCTTACCCTTCACCCCTCGGTGTCCTGTGGGCTACGATAAGTTTTGACGCTTTTTATAATGCGACAATTATTATATAACTCAAATGGAGAAACTGGGGCCTATGCGACAATTGCGTAAATGGCATTGCACGATGGTGCTGGTATTCAAATTTCATTGATGCATTCAAAAAATGCATCGATTTATTCACCATCTGAATACAATGGCTTACACTTTGCGTGACTGGTTGTTGAAGCCATAGATTTTTGCGGGTTGGACTGAAACGAATCAGGATTATAACAAGTGCACCATTTGTGTCTCGAACTGAAAGAATTACAACTCGTTAGTTCATTTAGAGTCTGTACATATACAGATACAGGTGATTTGTACAATGATACATGCGTGCGTGGATCACGAGTACACAAAAGCCGAACAAATAATACAATATGTAGGCTACACATAAGCTGATCAATAGGCTACAACTTGGTAGGAACAAGGATATCGCGGATTCAGTCTTGATTCCACGCAGGGCATAATTTCCTGCGGCAGAATTCTGACGTAACATCTGAAGGGCGAATCCTGCCTTGACCAGTCGGCGCTGTTCATGATGGCCTGTGGCGGGGAATCATGCAGTGGGCCACAGCCGATCGCTGTGGCGAGTGCTGACCCCGCTGATGCTGTCACTCTGGCCTCATGTTGAATGTTAGCCATCGGCCGTCTGACCATGGCTAGCTTCGTGGGTTTGTACGTGAAAGAGGATACAGTAAGCTGTGATACCTGTCATCAGCCATCCCTTTGCCTCATAAATTCCGGCACATGTGTAACAAGACGCAAGCTCTTTCTTTCACAGAAGTTCAATTCTTGTAGCAGAGATCGGTGAGACAATAAGTCTTAGATGCAGAGGCTGTCTGTAACACTAACCAACTAGACCTGTCGCAACTCCAGGAACAAAATTAGAATAATAATAATATAATTAATTTAAAGAAAAAGTAACGCCTGTCCCTCGTGAGGCTTCAGGCGCCATTACAATATAAAAGCCGAATGTTTAAGAATAAAGAGAAGAAAGGAAAAACACAAAAGTAAGGATTATAAACTACTAGCCGGTGTACCCGGCTTCGCTCGGGTATATCTGTACAATAATTTTCTGGCCACCCCTCTCTCTCACCACTTAAAAGACAATACAATAAAATTCAGCTTGGGTTTGTTTCGTTTTTCCCATGCCGAACCAATTGCCCCAGCCTCCTCCTATCTACTTCACCCAATTTCTTCGGACGCCCACTCCCTTCTTGCCTCTCAATCTGTTTTCCCTCACGAATTTTTTTCCATAGATACACAGTCCATAGAGGGATGCCTGTACTTAATGAACTTACCGATGCATTCTCAATTCCTCGATTGAAGTGCTCCAAAATGACAACTCTGTAGGGGCCGCCATAACCTAGTGGATAAGGCGCTGGACTCATGATCCAAAGGTCGTGGTTTCGAATCCCGGCTTGGTCTTGGAAATTTTAACGTGGAATGTTTCCAGCTAAAATGACCGTAGTTCACCCCGATGTCCACCCTGGCCCGCAGGTGTCAGTCTAATGTGACGGACAAGCCGTCTGCATATCCTTGATTTTGGCACGGACGTTAAATCCAACTCAAACATGACAACTCTGTGAAAAGACTGCATTTTCACGATGTATCATGTCTATTGGAGAGCCTCTGGGTAGACATTTCTGGTCTCCCTGTTTGGCGCAAGTATAGTCAGTGTTTCTGCGTTTCCAGTTCGTGATGCTGCAACGTAGAACATTCAATGTGTAAAACACGGAACGGTCAGGTCTGCCCCAAGGGATGAAAATGTCGGACCCTGGCTCTTGATGATTGTCAGAGCGAAAGTTGGTTTCATGGGAAACTGAAGCCGTCAGAACTGGAATGGCAGGGGTGAGTCCATGGGTTCCAGAGGAATTCTGGGGAGCAGCACCGGTTCACCTTTGTGGGGGCCACATGATATTTTCGCTTCTACAACGTTCCTGTGCAGTCTGGTGAAGACACATCGGGTGCCATTGATCACCTTTGGCGGGTCCAGTGAGCGGAGAATGATAATAGGGACTCCAGATTTCAGCAACAGTTCATGTGGTGGAAGTCCAGAAATCTCAATGGAGTTCAGGAGTTCTTGTGGATAAAGGACTGCCTCATCATCATTCTTGGCCTTGTCAACAGATCTGTACTGTTTCCTCTCCAGGGAAGTCAGCTACGATTTTTCTGTTCAGCCTGTTGACAGTCTCGTTCAGGGAGGAGATTATGGCCCTTTCCGCTAACCAGTCTGAGTCTGCACAGTGAGCATGAAGATCCGGGTAGACTGCTTCTATCAGATCCTCCTGGCTATCAGACAGGCGTTGACAATGTTGGCTCTGGTGCCATTGAGGACGACAGGGAGGATCTGCCTGAAGTCCCCACAGAACAGCGTTGGGATGCCTCCCATTGGCCTGTGCACTTGGGTGATGTCCTGCAGCGTAGAGTCCATGGCCTCGTAGACAGCTTTGTGGGTCATGGGAGCTTCATCAATTATGACGGTTGCAGCCTCTTTGATGACTTTGGCCAACGTTGACCCACGCTTGACAGAGCAGGTTGGCGTTTCTTGCTTGTCGGCATCCAGAGGGACCTTGAAAATGCTATTTACTGTCCGCCCACCCGGCAAAAGAGTAGCGGCAATGACACTGGAAGCAGTAGCTAGCACTATTTTGCCTGTGGAGCGGATCCTGTTCAGGATAAGATTCAGGATGGTCTTTCCTGTCCCTCATGGAGCATCAAGGAACATTATGTTGCTGCTTGTTGTGGGATCCTGCCTCTGCTCAACCATGGTCATAAAGCTGTCGTACACGTCTCTCTGGTCAGCTGTCAGCTTCTTCAGCTGGTCATCAGCTGCTGCCCGGAGTGCAGTAGTGTCTCGCGGTCTCGCGGTAGTATTCTCGAGGCACAGTTTGTTGTTGTGTGACTGTTGGCATCCCATACTCCTCTGTAGACTTGCCTCCAAGAAGGAAGAGTTTGTCCTGAATCACAGTAAGAGCTTGGTTGTAGATGGCATCTGTGTACTGCGCTTCATAATAGACATCTCTTCGGACTTGGAAGAGGAAATCTTCAGCAAGATGGTCTCTGAAGAGGTTCCACAGGTTGCCTGGGTTACTGGGGTTGAAAGCCACCAGGATAATACAGAAGTCACGCAGCAGTCGGGGTCTCTGAGAGATGGAGGCTTCCTCCAGGGCAAGTTGTAGAAGGCGGTCATCATCTAGGAGTCCAAGAGCATTGCAAGCATCTCGAAAAATGTTGTGGACATAGCCGTTGACAATCTTCAGCTCCTCGTACGAACGGGATCCTTTCATAACGTTGAGTAGAAGCCTCAAGAAGTAGCACTCTCCCTGGCGAGGACTGATACTGTACAATCGCCGGATTGCAGTGCCCCTTTGTCGTTTCTTCCACATATTCTGAGTGGACATCAATGTGAAGTGCTCAGGGACTTCCACATACTTCAGTTCTCGTGCTGTATGGTCTTGAGAGCATAGGCTAAAGATGGCGGTAAGGGTTGCTTCTGGGGGAGAGCCTTGTGCTCTTTGCGCTGCGTTGTGTGGATTGAAGTAGACCCATTGTCCATTCTCCAAATGGACAGCTGGTCTCTGCACCATGGGGTGGCGCTCATGCAGGTCAAATCCCAGGAGTCTCCAGGTCGCCTCGATGCTGCCAACGTAGCGGGCATTCTGGTACATTTGGATCTCATCAATGACTGGAGGTTGTTGAGCTGTTCCTTCACCTGCCTGAGTGGCTTGGAGTTGGAAGACGGCTTGGTCTGTGCCCTTGTGGACATACTTCAGGACGTACTTGATGAATTTTATGCTACTGCATATTTCCACATTGATGTGGCAGTTGAACTAATGTAGGAGGTAAGGGTTGTAGGGGACAACCCACTGGTTGGTGACGATGATTTCTCTCTGCCCAAGATTCACAGTCCCAGTATGTCCTCATTCAGACTCCTCACGTCTCCTGTACTTGGGGTAGCTGTCCTCACCCTGCTCTATGACCCTTCTTGCCTCTCAATCAATTTTACCTCACAATTTTTTTTCGTAATACGATACACAGTCGATAGAGGGATGCCTGTACTTAATGAACTTACCGATGCATTCTCAATTCCTCGATTGAAGTGCTCCAAAATGACAACTCTGTAGGGGCTGCCATAACCTAGTGGATAAGACGCTGGACTCATGATCCAAAGGTCGTGGTTTCGAATCCCGGCTTGGTCTTGGAAATTTTAACGTGGAATGTTTCCAGCTAAAATGACCGTAGTTCACCCCGATGTCCACCCTGGCCCGCAGGTGTCAGTCTAATGTGACGGACCAGCCGTCTGCATATCCTTGATTTTGGCACGGACGTTAAACCCAACTCAAACATGACAACTCTGTGAAAAGATTGCATTTCCACGATGTATTATGTCTATTGGAGGGCCTCTGGGTTGACAACATATCTGGTCTCCCTGTTTGGCGCAAGTATAGTCAGTGTTTCTGCGCTTCCAGTTCGTGATGCTGCAACGTAGAACATTCCATGTGTAAAACACGGAACGGTCAGATCTGCCCTACGGGATGAAAATGTCTGACCATGGCTCTTGTTGACAGACAAAAATCAGACGGTATTGCAGAGCATCATAACTTCGGTGTATTTCTGAAATCCTCTGCAGACAACCATCTCTAAATTTAGAAATTAACGGTTTTTAACGGTCAATTTTAAGTTTCTGTTCATATTAGTTGTCTATCATTGATCAGCGTGTAAAACTGCACCTGTATACCAAATTTCATCAAGAAATGTCTAAATTTAGAAAATAACGGATCTTAACAGTTTTTAACGCTCAATTTTATAGTTTCCGTTCGTGTAAGTTGTATATCATTGTTCAGCGTGTACAACTGCGTCTGTATACCGAATTTCATCAGGAACGGTCTAAATTTATATAATAACGGTTTTTAACGGTCAATTTTTAAGTTTCCGTTCGTGTAAGTTGTATATCATTGTTCAGCGTGTAAAACTGCATCTGTATACCGAATTTCATCAAGAACGGTCTAAATTTATATAATAACGGTTTTTAACGGTCAATTTTAAGTTTCGGTTCGTGTAAGTTATAATAATAATAATAATGATTTCTTATATAGCGCTTAATCAAACGAATTTCTCTAAGCGCTTTACAAAGTCATACTACATTCACCCTTCTCATATACAATAATACACCTTATACCCAACTACAAATACTATTACTACAATAACTAACAAATCCTAATCCTACCAATGTGACATTCACTTATTCTTCAAATATCACTACAAAAACTTAATCCTATAACGTTCAATCATACAACAAATACATATAATAGAGAACATACACATACGCTACATTTGAAAAGGCCCAGACGGCTATGAGTTAGGTTGTACCCCCCCCCCCCCCCCTCCCCACAGCATTGACTAATTATGAGAAAATAAGTTGTATATCATTGTTCAGCATTGAAAACTACACCTGTATATCAAATTTCATCAAGGAAGGTCTAAATTTAGAAAATAACGCTTTTTAACGGTGATACCATCCCTAAATTTAGAAATTAACGGTTTTTAACGGTCAATTTTAAGTTTCTGTTCACATTAGTTGTCTATCATTGATCAGCGTGTAAAACTGCACCTGTATACCAAATTTCATCAAGAAAGGTCTAAATTTAGAAAATAACGGATCTTAACGGTTTTTAACGCTCAATTTTAAGTTTCCGTTCGTGTAAGTTGTATATCATTGTTCAGCGTGTAAAACTGCATCTGTATACCGAATTTCATCAGGAACGCTCTAAATTTATATAATAACGCTTTTTAACGGTGATAAATAACGGTCATAAAAACTATCGAATGACCCAATGTTATTCACAGTATGTCCTTCTAGACTCATGCCAAGTTTGGTGGCGATCCGAGGACTCCCTTTGCCGCCAACATCAGAAAAGATTGTATTTTTGATCGTTTTTAGGGGGGTACGTGTTGTTAACGGTTGTTAACGGTCATAAATAACTGTCGTAGAAACTGTCCAATGACCCTATGTTACTCGGGAGATGTCCCTCTAGGTTCGATGTACCTGTGCAATGTCACAACGGCCATTTGATGAAAAGCAGAGGAAAAAGATATCTTTGAAACCGTTATAACAGTTTTTTAACGGTTTTTAACGGTTTTATTTCTTTAAAGATTAGCCCAAAACCATCCTCGGGTCACAACAGACATACCTGCTAAATTTCAAGAAGATCGGGTTTTAAACAGTTTCTTTGATAGGGTTTGGTGTTTTTAACGGTTTTTAACTGTTATAAATAACGTTTTTTAACTGCCAAATAACGGTTTTAATTTTAGAGAAGTAGTCCTGTACCTGTGCAATGTCACAACGGCTATTTGAAGAAAAGCAGAGGAAAAAGATGTCTTTGAAACCGTTATAACAGTTTTTTTAACGGTTTTTAACGGTTTTATTTTTTTAGAGATTAGCCCAAAACCATCCTCGGGTCACAAGAGACGTACCTGCCAAATTTCATGACAATCGGTTGAGCCGTTTTTGAGTCTATAGCGTACACAGACACACACACACACACACACACACACAGAATTTGCCATTTATATATTAGATAACATCATAAGACCAGCGTACATTTAAAAAAAACATAGAATTATACATGCAGATAAACATAATCATCCCCTACACTCTTTCCCACATTGTCTCCCCCCTCTCTCCAGCACACACAAACACCCAAAACATACTAACACATGCACACTCACACTATTCAGGATAAGACATAAAAGCAGATTAACAGTGTAGTGCATAAAATTAATCATCACTAAGACAGGCATGGAATAAGAAGGTTTTCAAGCCTGACTTAAAAGTGTTCAGAGATTGTTCGTTGCGAAGTGGAAAAGGGCAATATCACTCAGTGTTCGCTGTGTAAGCAACAAACAAGAACACCATTCTGTAAACTTGTTCAAGAGTGAACCCTCAGCTGCGCCAGTGGACCTAATGCAGTAAAACATTCCCAGCAATCCACGCGCAGCTTTCACCGGCAGGGGCATTTTACTGAACACATTTGAGATGAATCTACACAGGGAGCTTTGCTTTCCTGTCGACACTTTCGTGTGTGCCTTTAAGAAGTTTGATATCGCAATAAGTGCACACTAAGTGTTCACCATGAGATAGCCTAATTAAAAAAAAAATTGTTTGCATATAATGATTATCGTCAACGCTTCTGTTTGCGTCTCTAACATACTTGATATAGCATTAAGTGTTCACCATGAGATACGCTAATGAAAGGTGTTTTTTTTAATTTTATTTTGTTGCATATATTGATTATTGTCAACACTTCTAAGATACTTGATATTGCATTAAGTGCGCATTAAAGGTTCACCATAAGATACCCTAATAAAAAAAAAAGCATATATTTTTACATCTAACCTACATACAAACTGCAGTTGTATCTGGGGGCTTGTTGACTCAAAATACCTCCCACCCATGTCACACGGCCTGGGTTAGTAGCCGGTACTTCTGCGTCAGGTACACTGGAGTTAGTATTCAAAGGCAGTCGTCAACAGAAGGTTGAGCCCCGTCCGACCATGCAGGCCGGACATAGAAACTTTCTGTTTGAATTTCCATAGCATCCACTTGAACTTACGAGTATTACAATAACAAAAATACAAAATAAACAAAGAAACAAAGCAAAACGCGCAAAACTCAACTCCAAAACATTATAAAAAAAATTATATGCAGAGCTGCGACGGATGCTGGGAGTCAGGGGAGTTAATTGCATCCCTTGCGAATGGGGCCCCACCCACAGAACATTTTCCGTAAGATTAGGCCTATACAGTGCTATAGAAAAGGAAAAGTACTGCGAATGGCCGTATAGTAAGTGTAAGCCTCAGCACACTAGTGCACAAATTCTAATGTTGTATTGTTTACACTCTAAAATTTCTCGATTTCGATCGCAAACGGAGCCCTTGCACAGAGAGTTTCCGCACAGATGATGCAGGGCTCGGCAGAGGGAAAGGAGGTGCAAATACCCGTCTGTATAGCCCACTGCTGCCACATGGAGTTGGAACTAATTTTACTGGTATAGGCGTGTATTTATTTCATCATGGGAGGAAGAGTTACCCTACTTGTTTATCATGTACTGTTTACTGTTCCCAGTCTTTTGCACAGCAATCAAACCGAGGCTACCTGTATTTGTTACTGTTTGTCCGTGTGTTTGACCATATTCAAGATCGAAAAGGCTGCCGCAGTCTAGAATAAGTGTTAATTTGTGTTAGTTCATTTCTCCAGTTGTTGCTGTGTAGAAGTGTTAGGTGCAGGTTATATGGGCAAGCTCGGAACATCCTTTTCTTTCGGGGCATGTCTCCTTGTTTGTTCTGTGTGCTGTGTGTTGTCATTTCTTGCCAGGCGATTCGGTGTCGTAAGCAGCATTCGTTAGGAGTTAAGGGAGTGTATTTATTTCATAATGGGAGCAAGAGTTACCCAACTTGTTTCTTGTTTGATATCGCTGTGTTCGTTTCAGTTCTGCACCTGCTGCAACAGACGGCCCACGAAGACCTGCCAGTTGCTTGTGGGAGAGATGACCCATGAATATAGCTGATCGATGTTGTGGCAGTGTGCTGCAGTGTCTCTTCTTCCGTCTGTCCGTCTCTGTAGTTGTTGATTTCCGCGTGGAGTGTTGTTTTGCTGCGTCATACTCTAATTTTCAATCAGAAGCGCTGTTCTCACTTTGCACAGCCCTGTGTCATACTCAATCAGAAGCGCTAATCTCAGTTTGCACAGCCCTGTGTTATACTCAATCAGAAGCGCTAATCTTACTTTGCACAGCCCTGTGTCATACTCAATCAGAAGCGCTAATCTTACTTTGCACAGCCCTGTGTTATACTCAATCAGAAGCGCTAATCTTACTTTGCACAGCCCTGTGTTATACTCTAATTTTCAATCAGAAGCGCTAATCTTACTTTGCACAGCCCTGTGTTATACTCTAATTTTCAATCAGAAGCGCTAATCATACTTTGCACAGCCCTGTGTTATACTCTAATTTTCAATCAGAAGCGCTAATCTTACTTTGCACAGCCCTGTGTTATACTCTAATTTTCAATCAGAAGCGCTATTCTCAGTTTGCACAGCTCTTTTCAAGTGTCCTTTTGCATTCTGAGTTACTTTGAATTAATTCAGTTAACAGCATATTATGTAATGAAACGAAAGACGTGGTGCAATTGCTTACGTCTTTCATTTCCATGGGGACGTATCGACATGTTGTCAGTGGTACTGCATATCACTGCTCTTAGTTTGTGAGTGCTCACTCCAATTTTGTTTGTATTCTGTGTGACAGAGTTCAGTTCATGCTGTATGATTCTTGGTGTGTGTGTGTGTGTGTGTGTGTGTGTGTGTGTGTGTGTGTGTGTGTGTGTGTGTGTGTGTGTGTGAGAGAGAGAGAGAGAGAGAGAGAGAGAGAGAGAGAGAGAGTTCACACTCTGGCACGGAGCGGAAATAGAAGTGTGACAAAAAAAAGAAGACTCTCAAATTGAATTTCTTCAAACACACACACACACACACACACACACACACACACACACACACACACACACACACACACACACACACCAATAAATGTTCATAAACTGTATTTACTGGCGTCATTACACAATATTCATGATTTGGTATTGCTTTAAAAAAAAAATTTTTTTTACATTTATGTGATGTCTCCTTTCTTCTGTGTTGTTTAATTTTCATTGTAATGATAACAATGCAGCAAAATCAGCCGGACGAACGGCTCATGGCATGGTTACATATGACAATCAACCGCAGGACGAGAACAAACAATGAATAACAAATGTTTTGCTTTCCGTTTCAATGCTGTAGTTGGTCGATCGTTTTCAGGTGTACTTTAACGAAGGGAAATAAGTACAGAATTCTCAAAAGAAAATGGGGATGACATGAGTTCTTTCCCTTATTTGCTGAGAGAGAGAGAGAGAGAGAGAGAGAGAGAGAGAGAGAGAGAGAGAGGAGAAGACAGACAGACAGACAGACAGACAGACAGACAGAGAGTTCATCCTGTGTGTGTGTGTGTGTGTGTGTGTGTGTGTGTGTGTGTGTGTGTGTGAGAGAGAGAAGAGAGAGAGAGAGAGAGAGAGAGAGAGAGAGAGAGAGAGAGAGAGAGATCTGTCACTGTCTTTGTATGCATGCATTCGTGTGCATGCGCGTTTGTTTGCGTGCGTGTCTGTGGGGCATACGTCTCTCTCTCTCTCTCTCTCTCTCTCTCTCTCTTCTCCTCTCTCTCTCTCTCTAGTGTATATGTGTGTGTGTTTGCTTGCTTGCTTGCTTGCTTGCATGTTCTGTATATTGGCAGGCTACACCCTGTTTTCCTGTGAAAACTCGCGGAGCCACTCTTCACCCGTGCAAGCACACAACGCATGTGTGCACTGCCACTAACATCAGCTACTTGCTGTTCTGTGTTGAATCTCTTTGGATAAGAAGACATTTTGGGATGGATAGATAAAGTCAATGTTTGATATCTAACATTAGTTTCAGAGTGTAGGAAATGGTTTTGGGCGATGCTGTGCAATCAGACTGCCACATAGATTTCAGAAATGGGCGGTAGGCTGTGAGCAGAGGGTTGGGATACAAGCGAAAAAGATTAAATGTGTTGTTGTTGTTGTCGTACCCTGGCTAAAAGACTCTAGGGATCATCCGAACAGCCGAAGTACTTGAACACTATGGTACAAATGCATCAGCTGGGGATGAGAACATTACGTGTGTGACCGTTTTGATTACCCCGCCACGTGGGCAGCCACACTCCGACTTCGGGGGATTTTGGAGACTGATGGTGTTATGCTAGGAGCTTGTCACGACCGAAGACAATCCCCGCATAACTATGCAGAGCATAACAACATTCTGGTGTAGCCTTGGTGTTCTAGCCTATGCCAATTGGTCTGACACACCCTTAAGCCAAGGCGGAAGATTAAATGTGGCAATGCATCCACTAAATTAATCGTAGACATAACAATGTGATTTTTTTGTTATCAGTTGCTAGAAAGTGACATCCCAAGTTATGAGCACAATGACACACATGTAATGGTTCATGTTCTGTGGATTTAAGAGCAATGGTTGGCTGTGAAAAATGTTCATTCCCGAAACATGAGGGCGTCAGAAATGTGATGAAAGTGGATTCCAGAGCATACCAGTAAAGTAAGAAAAGCTTCTTTTTTTTCTGAGAATGGGAACCTGATTTCGAGGATTTACAATACATTTAGACTGAAGAAAGTTTGCGGGGCTGAATCAGATGCAGTTTTTGCATAAGCATGCATTCATTGACAGGAAGCATATCTTTTAACGGGTGAACTGCTTTAGTATCATCTGTCTCCTAGGACACGTTGATTTAAAAAAAAAAAAAAACAACCTGCATTGAGTACCTTTCTGTAGACTGTGATAAGTGGTTTCATGACATAAACGCTAGGAGAACCAAATAGAGTTGAACAATAATTATTGATGAAGGCGAGTGTATGTGCACATAGTAATTATTTCCTGGCAGAAGATACTTCAAGATATGCTTGGGCCCGCAACCTGGTGTACTTATACAGATATTGATAAACTGTTGATGTGATTAGATCAAAGAAATTTCATATCAGTACACACGCACGCGTGTGCGCACGTACGCACGCACACACACACTACACACACACACATACACACACACACACACACACACACACACACACACACACACACACGCACGCACGCACGCACGCACACGCACATGCACACACACACACACACACGCACACTCACATATATATATATATATATATACATATATATATATATATATGAGTGTGCGTGTATGTGTGTGTATGTGTGTGAGAGGGAGAGAGAGAGAGAGAGAGAGAGAGAGAGAGAGAGAGAGAGAGAGAGAGAGAAGGAGGAGGAGGAGGAGGAGAGAGAGAGAGAGAGAGAGAGAGAGAGAGAGAGAGAGAGAGAGAGAGAGAGATTTAGGCATGGATAGATAGATAGATGCGTACATAGATACATGCATGCATACGTATATACATACATACCATGTAAGTAGATATGTGTGTGTATTATAAAACATTCTTTGTGCATTTCTTTTGAGTTCCATAATTTTGATCATGAAAACGTTCAGAAAATAGTGTTTCACTGCTTTAGATTACTATCTCCAGTTAACTGTATGTGCACGTCATGTGCATGCATGCCCCGCGTTCACGGTTATTTGGTTCAGTGACAGTTCAGTTCAGTGGTTTTATCTAACCGTCTTTTCATCGCGATATGTTATTAGACATCCATTTTACAGAAGGGGTTATTTGGTTTGGGAATGGACCCGCATCGCCCTGTTTTTATTTTTACCTGCCGAGGAAGGCTCGGGAGTTTTAATCACAGAGCAGGCAAAGAACAGGAAAATGCTAATCACGGGATATCGTCAAGGTACGAATGTGGAATGTATGTATGTTGGGGGGGGGGGGGGGGGGGGCAGGGGGGGGGGGGGGTTGGAATAGCTCGGTTGTTCCGTGTGTGAACGTACGCATAACATCTTGCACACACGTCAAATCCCATCACCAACGTTCGGAAGGCCAGTTTGGCCGTTGGTATGGATGACACGTTACACATAGCATACACTCTGCTTGAAAAATCGAAAGAATGAAAGAGTTGTTAAACTGAATGAACGATATTAAATGAATGACACGGGAAACGACAGGATGAAGCGCCAACAGGCAGCTCTTCAGTCAGCTCTACCCAAGTAGGCAGCCCGTGTGTGTAAGCGAGAATGCGGATTGTAAAGCGCTTAGAGCTTGGTCTCTGGCCGGGGATAGGCGCTATATAAGTACTCCCTGAATAACAAAATAATAAGAAACTGGGAGAGGTGGACAAGTAAGTACGTTTAGAGAAGGATGGGAAGGAAGAGCGGGGGGAGGGGGGGGGGGTGGAGATTGAAGGACAGAGGTGGTTTTCATAGAGCGAATGGGGGTGGGGTGGGGGATGAGGGGTACATGGTTATCTAGCTGTGACGGGCGTGTGGGGGTTGGGGTGGGGTGGGGTGGGGAAGGGGGGCTGGGGATGAGTGAGTGAGAATATAGCTGACTTGTTTTCATGATTTAGAAAGAGAGGGTGTTAGTTACCGCCAATGACATTGACAAACAAAGCACATGACAAGACACGATGCATTTCAACCACTTGGGTCTTCTTCAGGCGAAAAAATAAATCACATTAACATTTAAGACAGTACAAACAAAGAACGAAAATGACTCATCTGTTGTTAGTCCATGTGGTGGGGAGAATAGCCGCTAGGCGGAAATGACAAGGGGGATTATGGGAGAGGAAAAGGAGGGGGGGGGGGTTCGTGGGGGGAGTGGGGGGGTTGTGTGATACGATAGGGTTGTGTGTCTAGTTTAGTGGGGTGGTGTGATATCTTTGTGACGGTTGTGATAATGGTGGATTGATAATAATGGTAAGGAGGGGGGGGGGGGAGGCAAACTGGGAAAAAAAAATTATATATAGAAGGGGTAAATAAGTACATGAGCAGAAGAAACTTTAAAAAAAAAAAAAAAAATTCAGGTGAATAAAATAAATGATTTCGCTGGGTGATGAAAGAGGTGGTGGTAGTTATGCGTGGGTAGTTGTGAAAGGTGTGTGGGGTAATGTTAATGAGGGAGGGAAGGGGATGGAAGATAAATGGGTGATAAGGTATGATTGGGAGGGGGGGGAGGGGGGGGGGGTTGAGAGAAAAAAAAAAAAGGAGGAGGGTAATGTGTGGGGGGGGGGGGGGGGAAAGGAAGGGGGGCAAGAGAAGGAGAGCTCATATCTCTTCATCCACTATGGGGTGGGGGGGTGGGGGGTGGGGGTGGGAGGTTGGGAGGTTCATATTAATAGTGTTGTTTAAAAAAAAGTAAACAATGCTGTGGGATGATGTTCATTGTAACAGGTGAAATAATGTGTTGGCATCAATATGCTGCTGTTTGTTGAGAGAAGATAGCAGTGATCAATGAAAAACAGGGTATCATGTGTTGCACACACACACACACACACACACACACCACACACACACACACACCACACACACACACACACACACACAAAGGGGGGGGGGGACCACATGTAAACAATGTTCTAGGTGAGTTAAGTAGTCTCCTTGGAATAAATCTAAAATATTTCCAAGGAGACAAATAGGAAGATGACTTGAGCAGCACCCAGACTTCAACAAGAGGGATGCATACTACCGGACGCCCAAATCAGACCAAGTGAACATTGTTGGACTGAGGATAAGGCTCCCCTGACCTCAACATCACAGGTCCACTATACTCCACACCTGTGAGTCTTTCAAACCATCAATGCAGTGCAGCCCCAGAGACAGCGGAGCATTCCCAGCTTGGCCCAAAGTGGAAACCTGGCCTGCCAACTCACCAATGAGTGCAAAACCATACTGACCACTGGAGGGTCTTCACCATACAGCAGCCTCCGTCAGTACCTCCAGGATTCCGACCTAAGTAAACGAAGAAGAAGACCATCATTGTGATACTGAGAAACCGGGCACTCCAGACTATGACATAACATCTCTGCAATACTCCACCCTGGCGGGTCTGCAATTCATCCATGCAGCCCCAATGACGGTGGAACAGTCCCAACAACACCAAAAGAAGAATCCTGGCCTGCCAACACACTGATGAATGCAAAACCTTATTGACCACTGGAGGGCCTTCACCATACAGGAGCCCTTGCCAGTACCTCCACCATTCCTGCCTAAGGGAACGGAGAAGAATCTCTTTCCTACACTACCGTTGATCTCATATGATCATCACCCCATCAGTGACTGATTAATGATAATAATTTTTACCCCTCTTGTGTGTGTGTGTGTGTGTGTGTGTGTGTGTGTGTGTGTGTGTGTGTGTGTGTGTGTGTATGAATATGTGTGTGAAAATTTTCCACAGTTAGTCTCATTATGATCACACGATCTTAACTCACCTAGAGCATTGTTTACATGTGGTTCCCCCTCCCCCCTTGTGTGTGTGTGTGTGTGTGTGTGTGTGTGTGTGTGTGTGTGTGTGTGTGTGTGTGTGTGTGCAACACATGATACCTGTTTTTCATTGATCACTGCTATCTTCTCTCAACAAACAGCAGCATATTGATGCCAACACATTATTTCACCTGTTACAATGAACATCATCCCACAGCATTGTTTACTTTTTTTTAAACAACACTATTAATATGAACCTCCCAACCTCCCACCCCCACCCCCACCCCCCACCCCATAGTGGATGAAGAGATATGAGCTCTCCTTCTCTTGCCCCCTCTCTTCCCCCCCCCCCCCCACACACACACATTACCCTCCTCCTTTTTTTTTTTCTCAACCCCCCCCCCCCCCCCCCCCTCCCAATCATACCTTATCACCCATTTATCTTTCATCCCCTTCCCTCCCTCATTAACATTACCCACACACCTTTCACAACTACCCACGCATAACTACCACCACCTCTTTCATCACCCAGCGAAATCATTTATTTTATTCACCTAAACTTTTTTTTTTTTTAAGTTTCTTCTGTTCATGTACTTATTTACCCCTTCTATATATAATTTTTTTTTCCAGTTTGCCTCCCCCCCCCCCCCTCCTTACCATTATTATCAATCAACCATTATCACAACCGTCACAAAGATATCACACCACCCCACTAAACTAGACACACAACCCTATCGTATCACACAACCCCCCCCCCACTCCCCCCACGAAACCCCCTCCCCTCCTTTTCCTCTCCCATAATCCCCCTTGTCATTTCCGCCTAGCGGCTATTCTCCCCACCACATGGACTAACAACAGATGAGTCATTTTCGTTCTTTGTTTGTACTGTCTTAAATGTTAAATGTGATTTATTTTTTCGCCTGAAGAAGACCCAAGTGGTTGAAATGCATCGTGTCTTGTCATGTGCTTTGTTTGTCAATGTCATTGGCGGTAACTAACACTCTCTCTTTCTAAATTTGCTTCGTTTTCCGCCGTCAGTCACTCCATTTTTAAACTTGTTTTCATGAGTTGATGACTTGATATGGGCTCTTTTCATGTCATTGAAGTGCCCTGAGGAAGACCTTTGAAGGCCGAGAGGTTTGGAATGTTTGATGAGTCAGTTGATTCTATCTCTTCATTTTCATCTGTATTTGTACGAGTCTGTTGTGTTTTTTTCTTT
>CM065730.1:54239694-54242194 GCA_033310375.1 Conus canariensis
TGGGTTTGTACGTGAAAGAGGATACAGTAAGCTGTGATACCTGTCATCAGCCATCCCTTTGCCTCATAAATTCCGGCACATGTGTAACAAGACGCAAGCTCTTTCTTTCACAGAAGTTCAATTCTTGTAGCGGAGATCGGTGAGACAATAAGTTCTTAGATGCAGAGGCTGTCTGTAACACTAACCAACTAGACCTGTCGCAACTCCAGGAACAAAATTAGAATAATAAAATATAATTAATTTAAAGAAAAAGTAACGCCTGTCCCTCGTGAGGCTCCAGGCGCCATTACAAATATAAAAGCCGAATGTTTAAGAATAAAGAGAAGAAAGGAAACACACAAGATTAAGGATTATAAACTATAACATCATAAGACCAGCGTACATTTAAAAAAACATAAGAATTTATACATGCAGATAAACATAATCATCCCCTACACTCTTTCCCCACATTGTCCTTCCCCCCTCTCTCCAGCACACACAAAACACCCAAAACATACTAACACATGCACACTCACACTATTCAGATAAGACATAAAAGCAGATTAACAGTGTAGTGCATAAAATTAATCATCACTAAGACAGGCATGGAATAAGAAGGTTTTCAAGCCTGACTTAAAAGTGTTCAGAGATTGTTCGTTGCGAAGTGGAAAAGGGCAATATCACTCAGTGTTCGCTGTGTAAAGCAACAAACAAGAACACCATTCTGTAAACTTGTTCAAGAGTGAACCCTCAGCTGCAATGCCAGTGGACCTAATGCAGTAAAACATTCCCAGCAATCCACGCGCAGCTTTCACCGGCAGGGGCATTTTACTGAACACATTTGAGATGAATCTACACAGGGGCTTTGCTTTCCTGTCGACACTTTCGTGTGTGCCTTTAAGAAGTTTGATATCGCAATAAGTGCACACTAAGTTTTCACCATGAGATAGCCTAATTTAAAAAAAAAATTGTTTGCATATAATGATTATCGTCAACGCTTCTGTTTGCGTCTCTAACATACTTGATATAGCATTAAGTGTTCACCATGAGATACGCTAATGAAAGGTGTTTTTTTTAATTTTATTTTGTTGCATATATTGATTATTGTCAACACTTCTAAGATACTTGATATTGCATTAAGTGCGCATTAAAGGTTCACCATAAGATACCCTAATAAAAAAAAAGCATATATTTTTACATCTAACCTACATACAAACTGCAGTTGTATCTGGGGCTTGTTGACTCAAAATACCTCCCACCCATGTCACACCGGCCTGGGTTAGTAGCCGGTACTTTCTGCGTCAGGTACACTGGAGTTAGTATTCAAAGGCAGTCGTCAACAGAAGGTTGAGCCCCGTCCGACCATGCAGGCCGGACAAAGAAACTTTCTGTTTTGAATTTCCATAGCATCCACTTGAACTTACGAGTATTACAATAACAAAACACAAAAATAAACAAACAAACAAAGCAAAACGCGCAAAACTCAACTCCAAAACATTATAAAAAAAATTATATGCAGAGCTGCGACGGATGCTGGGAGTCAGGGAGTTAATTGCATCCCTTGCGAATGGGGCCCCAGCACAGAACATTTTCCGTAAGATTAGGCCTATACAGTGCTATAGAAAAGGAAAAGTACTGCGAATGGCCGTATAGTAAGTGTAAGCCTCAGCACACTAGTGCACAAATTCTAATGTTGTATTGTTTACACTCTAAAATTTCTCGATTTCGATCGCAAACGGAGCCCTTGCACAGAGAGTTTCCGCACAGATGATGCAGGGCTCGGCAGAGGGAAAGGAGGTGCAAATACCCGTATGTATAAGCCCACTGCTGCCACAATGGAGTTGGAACTAATTTTACGGTATAGGCGTGTATTTATTTCATCATGGGAGGAAGAGTTACCCTACTTGTTTATCATGTACTGTTTACTGTTCCCTGTCTTATTTTAGATTTCCTTGCGTAGCAATCAAACCGAGGCTACCTGTATTTGTTACTGTTTGTCCGTGTGTTTGACCATATTCAAGATCGAAAAGGCTGCCGCAGTCTAGAATAAGTGTTAATTTGTGTTAGTTCATTTCTCCAGTTGTTGCTGTGTAGAAGTGTTAAGTGCAGGTTATATGGGGAAGCTTGGAACATCCTTCTTTTCGGGCATGTCTCCTTGTTTGTTTCTGTGTGCTGTGTGTTGTCATTTCTTGCCAGGCGACTCGGTGTCGTAAGCAGCATTCGTTAGGAGTTAAGGGAGTGTATTTCATAATGGGAGCAAGAGTTACCCAACTTGTTTCTTGTTTGATATCGCTGTGTTCGTTTCAGTTCTGCACCTGCTGCAACAGACGGCCCACGAAGACCTGCCAGTTGCTTGTGGGGAGATGACCCATGAATATAGCTGATCGATGTTGTGGCAGTGTGCTGCAGTGTCTCTTCTTCCGTCTGTCCGTCTCTGTAGTTGTTGATTTCCGCGTGGAGTGTTGTTTTTGCTGCGTCATACTCTAATTTTCAATCAGAAGCGCTGTTCTCACTTTTTCAC
>CM065730.1:54247194-54254694 GCA_033310375.1 Conus canariensis
GGTGTGTGGGTAATGTTAATCAGGGAGGGAAGGGGATGGAAGATAAATGGGTGATAAGGTATGATTGGGAGGGGGGGGGGGAGGGGGGGGGGGGGGGGGTTGAGAAAAAAAAAAAAAGGAGGAGGGTAATGTGTGTGTGTGGGGGGGGGGGGGGGGAGGAAGGGGGGCAAGAGAAGGAGAGCTCATATCTCTTCATCCATTATGTGGGGTGGGGGGGGGTGGGGGTGGGGGTGGGGGTGGGTGTGTGTGTGTGTGTGTGTGTGTGTGTGTGTGTGTGTGTGCAACACATGATAACCCTGTTTTTCATTGATCACTGCTATCTTCTCTCAACAAACAGCAGCATATTGATGCCAACACATTATTTCACCTGTTACAATGAACATCATCCCACAGCATGTTTACTTTTTTTTAAACAACATTATTAATATGAACTCTCCCCAACCTCCCACCCCCACCCCCCAACCCCCCACCCCATAGTGGATGAAGAGATATGAGCTCTCCTTCTCTTGCCCCCCTTCCTTCCCCCCCCCCCCCCCACACACACATTACCCTCCTCCCTTTTTTTTTTTCTCAACACCCCCCCCCCCCCCCCCCCCCCATCCCAATCATACCTTATCACCCATTTATCTTTCATCCCCTTCCCTCCCTCATTAACATTACCCACACACCTTTCACAAACTACCCACGCATAACTACCACCACCTCTTTCATCACCCAGCGAAATCATTTATTTTATTCACCTAAACTTTTTTTTATTTTAAGTTTCTTCTGTTTCATGTACTTATTTACCCCTTCTATATATAATTTTTTTTTCCAGTTTGCCTCCCCCCCCCCCCCCCCCCCCCCCCCCCCCCCTCCTTACCATTATTATCAATCAACCATTATCACAAACCGTCACAAAGATATCACACCACCCCCACTAAACTAGACACACAAACCCTATCGTATACACACAACCCCCCCCCCCCCACTCCCCCCACGAAACCCCCCCCCCCCCCCTCCTTTTCCTCTCCCATAATCCCCCTTGTCATTTCCGCCTAGCGGCTATTTCTCCCCACCACATGGACTAACAACAGATGAGTCATTTTTCGTTCTTTGTTTGTACTGTTTTAAATGTTAAATGTGATTTATTTTTTCGCCTGAAGAAGACCCAAGTGGTTGAAATGCATCGTGTCTTGTCATGTGCTTTGTTTGTCAATGTCATTGGCGGTAACTAACACTCTCTCTTTCTAAATTTTTGCTTCGTTTTCCGCCGTCAGTCACTCCATTTTGAAACTTGTTTTCATGAGTTGATGACTTGATATGTGGCTCTTTTCATGTCATTGAAGTGCCCTGAGGAAGACCTTTGAAGGCCGAGAGGTTTGGAATGTTTGATGAGTCAGTTGATTCTATCTCTTCATTTTCATCTGTATTTGTACGAGTCTGTTGTGTTTTTTTCTTTATTTTCTTAATCTCTATTTATGTGCGTCTAGATAGACAGATCTCTCTCCTCTCTCTCTCTCTCTCTCTCTCTCTCTCTCTCTCTCTGCATATATATACATAATTCTCTCTCTCTCTCTCTCTCTCTCTCTCTCTCTCTCTCTCTCTCCTCTTTTTCTGTTTGTGCATACTGTTCGCGCGTGCGTGCTTGTTGCGTGCGTGCGTGCGTGCGTGCGTGGTGTGTGTGTGTGTGTGTGTGTGTGTGTGTGTGTGTGTGTGTTGTGTCCCATGCACGTCTTACGTTCCGTTCCCCAAACACCCCCCACCCCCACCCATACCCCACACCACCCCACACACTCCTCTTCCTCTTCAGCGACAGTAGCAGCCTCCCTCAGCAGCCCTGTCTGGTGGCCAAACAGCTGCATCCTGCACTATACGCAGATCTATTCCCCGCTCCAGCAGAGGACTAGCTGCACCACACCGCCCTATATACAGCAAGTGACGTGGGCCCGCCCACAATGACCGGCCTAGGCTATCACACAAAGCCCTCACTCACTGAGACATCATCGACACACGCCATCTGCTGCCACCCACATGTCGATTTCACAGGCCCGCTGGCGAACTTTGCGTTGTGTCCAAATCGTATGAGTAACGTACCCTGCTGTGCTGTGCCGTGCCGTGCTGTGCTGTGCTGTGCTGTGCTGTGCCGCGGGGACTAGGGTGTAAGAAGTGTCAGAAGCAAGTAACCACTTATACTACTGTCATTAGTTGTGGCAATGGTGCGCAGGTTTATGATAAAGCAGTACACACAGATTTGAAAACGCCGTAAGTATGTGAAATGGTGTAAAGTTAGATACTGTTGTGCCAAAGCAGCGGAATTGTTTGTTCTTAATTACTTCTTGGTATCGATGTTGGCGGGCCTACGTGGTGTCGTTTTCTGCCATGCGCTGGCACGTGGCTCTCGGTGAACTTTTGATATCAACACATCTGTAGACGGTTAAGTGAACAGTGTATACTGGTGTGCACGCCTTCACTTCTATTAGCACGAAGCAGGTGTCTGTTCTTATACAGTCTTCTGTTTGTCAGTATTCTGTACAAGCTTAGTTGAACTGAAGACAAATCAGTTTCAGTGCTGGAATTAACCACGTCATCTCTCTCTCTCTCTCTCTCTCTCTCTCCTCTCTCTCTCTCTCTCTCTCTCTCTCTCTCTCTCTCTCTCTCTCTCCAATGAGTCACTGGGGCACTGCGCCTTTTTACTAGCTAAATATTTGGGGAACTGCTTTTAAGGTTACTTGATCTAGCGAGTTAGTCTCGTTTGGTTGTAAAGGCGGATTTGTTTGATCTGCTAACAATGGTTTCGATCCATCTTTTTTTTATAATACTCATTCACACTGAACACAGAATACAGAATGCGTCATGTGTCCGTGACACTGAACACAGAATACAGAATGCATCATGTGTCCGTGACGCATAACACAGAATACAGTATGTTTCATGTGTCCATGACACATAATACAGAATACTTGACATGTCCGTTACACATAACACAGAATACAGAATACTTTATGTGTCCGTGACACTAAACACAGAATACAGAATACTTCATGTGTCCGTGACACACAACACAGAATGCTTCATGTGTCCGCGACACTGAACACATAATACAGAATACTTCATGTGTCCGTGACACATGACACAGAATACAGAATGCTTCATGTGTCCGTGACACATAACACAGAATACAGTATGTTTCATGTGTCCGTGACACATAATACAGAATACAGAATACTTCACATGTCCGTGACACATAACATAGAATACTTCATGTGTCCGTGACACATACCACAGAATGCTTCATGTATCCGTGACACTGAACACAGAATACAGAATACTTCATGTGTCCGTGACATATAACACAAACGGCAGAATAGTTTATGTGTCCGTGACGCATAACACAGAACACAAAATATTCGATTGTCTTAAAAGCAGAGAAATCCATGTGTGATCTTAAAGTGAAATGAACGAGCATACCAATCACAGCCATTCTGCACAAGAAATAACAATACCTGGCTCTTCACTTTCTACCACTACCAAAGCATTCTCTCTCTCTCTCTCTCTCTCTCCTCTCTCTCTCTCTCTCTCTCTCTCTCTCTCTCTCTGAGACACAGATACAGATACCTTAATAATCAGTGTTTTTTGTTTTTGTTTTTGTTTTTTAAATGCAGATACGTTTTTCTGACTATATTCGCCCAGTGTAACTCCGTAACCATTCCCGAGAGCGGAGAGCGTGACCATTACTCGAGCGTGTGACTCTTGTGATCCTAATCCGGGTGCTCACAGCTTGCGGAGGTGAACAGACCGTTAAGTTCAGTGGGTGGACATAGACCACCACAGGTCACTCGTTCTACAACGACAGAGATGCGGGGTATGGTGGTATTGATGGTGGTGGTGACCATCACACCTGGGATGCGGAAGGCATCGACGGAGGGCTCGGAGGACAACGTGAAGGAACTGAAAGGTGAGGTTTGTGGGGGCAGCGTGGGAGGCAGGGGGAGGGGGGGGGGGGAAGGGAGTGGGAGGGCCAGAAAAGGGAAGGGTGGTGAGGTGAGATGGGGATGAGGGGGACGGGGTGGAGTTTCTCGTTGTGTCTGTGTTTCTGTTTGCTTCTCTAATTATGGCTTGTTGTGTAATTTGTTTTTGTTTTGTTTTCTTTTGTTGGTAGTTTGATTAGTTCCCCGCTGGTCAGTTGGTTAATCGGTTGCTCGGATGACTGATTAGTTAGGGTTGACTGAACGGACGGATGATAAAAATAATGTATTCTGATTGTTAGTTTGTTCATTTTGTTATAGTTAGTTGCATTGTTTACGTTTGCTTCCATCATTACAGTCACCCTTCACATCCCGCCCCACCACACCCTCTCTCTTCTCTCTCTCTCTCTCTCTCTGTGTGTGTGTGTGTGTGTGTGTGTGTGTGTGTGTGTGTGTGTGTGTGTTGTTCTTCAATTTAACGTCTTCCCACTTAACGTGATTGCAGACAGATTGTGTAATGCTGTGTGTGTGTGTATGTGTGTGTGTGTGTGTGGTGTGTGTGTGTGTGTGTGTGTGTGTGCGTGTGTGTGTGTGTGCGTGCGTGAGTGTGTGTGTGTGCGTGTATGTGTGTGTGCGTGCGTGCGTGAGTGTGTGTGTGTGTGAGAGTGTGTGTGTGTGTGTGTGGTGTGTGTGTGTGTGTGTGTGTGTGTGGCGGTGGATGACTCTAGAAGTTACTCTCTGCTCATTTAAGCAAACTAACAAACAAAAAGGGTTTACCAGCATCCAGACGAAGCATGACACAGAATGACTATGACAAACTTACCATTCTGTTTTCTGTTGTATCAATATAGTAATAAAGCAAGTATTACATTGTTGACATTTGTTGAATCATTATGTTGTTGAACTTACTTCTTCCATTTTTGCTCAGTCTGTCTATCTGTCTGTCTGTCTGTCTGTCTGTCTGTCTGTCTGTCTGTCTGTTCTCTCTCTCTCTCTCTCTCTCTCTCTCTCTCTCTCTCTCTCTCTTTCTTTCTCTGTTATCCCCATTGCCTCATACATATGCCTTGTTTACTCGGTCAGTCCTTATTGCTCATGTATGTTACGAGTTGATGAGAATCGACGTTTATTACACCAAGAAACTGTTGTCATCAACTTTTTGCCCAGGGGATCGTTTAAACACGAGATAAGATCTGTGTCAGTTTATGCACACACACACACACACACACACACACACACACACACACACACACGCACACGCACACGCATACACACACGCACACACAGGCACACACATTCTCTCTTTCCTCTCTCTCTCTCTCTCTCCCTCCCTCCCTCCCTGCCTCTCTCCTCTCTCTCTCTCCTCGCTCTCTCTGTATGCGAGTGAGTATGTGTACGGGGAATGGAGGTGAAGTGGGAAGGGGGCGAGAAGGGAGGGTGGGGGACAGAGAGAGAGAGAGAGAGAGAGAGAGAGAGAGAGAGAGAGATATAAGAGGACACTAAAATCAATTACATTGTGCTCCTGTCGAGCTCACTTTTTTCTCTTCTTGATTATTACCCTAGCAACAGTGGGTCAGTGATTTAGTCTACCTGCATGAGTGTCCCTCTGTCTGTCTTTCTGACTGTTCTGTCTGTCTAAATGTCAGTAGGTAATTTCAACAGAACAAGATGTGTCCCTCTGTCTGTCTGTCTGTCTAACTGTTCTGTCTGTCTAAATGTCAGTAGGTAATTTCAACAGAACAAGATGTGTCCCTCTGTCTGTCTGTCTGTCTAACTGTTCTGTCTGTCTAAATGTCAGTAGGTAATTTCAACAGAACAAGATGTGCCCCTCTGTCTGTCTGTCTAACTGTTCTATCTGTCTAAATGTCAGTAGGTAATTTCAACAGAACAAGATGTGTCCCTCTGTCTGTCTGTCTGACTGTTCTATCTGTCTAAATGTCAGTAGGTAATTTTAACAGAACAAAATGTGTCCCTCTGTCTGTCTGTATACCTGTTCTATCTGTCTAAATGTCAGTGGGTAAATTTAACAGAACAAAATGTGTCCCTCTGTCTGTCTGTCTAACTGTTCTCTCTGTGTAACTGTCAGTAGGTAATTTTAACAGAACAAGATGTGTCCCTCTGTCTGTCTGTCTAACTGTTCTATCTGTCTAAATGTCAGTAGGCAATTTTAACAGAACAAGATGTGTCCCTCTGCCTGTCTGTCTAACTGTTCTATCTGTCTAAATGTCAGTAGGCAATTTTAACAGAACAAGATGTGTCCCTCTGCCTGTCTGTCTAACTGTTCTGTCTGTCTAAATGTCAGTAGGTAATGTTAACAGAACAAGATGTCCCTCTTTCTGTGTGTGTCTAACTGTTCTATCTGTCTAAATGTCAGTAGGCAATTTTAACAGAACAAGATGTGTCCCTCTGTCGTCTATCTGTCTAACTGTTCTGTCTGTCTAAATGTCAGTAGGTAATGTTAACAGAACAAGATGTGTCCCTCTGTCTGTCTGTCTGACTGTTCTACCTGTCTAAATGTCAGTAGGTAATTTTAACAGAACAAAATGTGTCCCTCTGTCTATCTGTCTAGCTGTTCTATCTGTCTAAATGTCAGTGGGTAATTTTAACAAAACAAAATGTGTCCCTCTGTCTGTCTGTGACTGTCATATCTGTCTAAATGTCAGTAGGTAATTTCAACAGAACAAGATGTGTCCCTCTGTCGTCTGTCTGACTGTCATATCTGTCTAAATGTCAGAGGTAATTTTAACAGAACAAGATGTGTCCCTCTGTCATCTATCTAACTGTTCTGTCTGTCTAAATGTCAGTAGGTAATGTTAACAGAACAAGATGTGTCCCTCTGTCTGTCTGTATAGCTGTTCTATCTGTCTAAATGTCAGTGGGTAATTTTAACAGAACAAAATGTGTCACTCTGTCTGTCTGTATACCTGTTCTATCTGTCTTAATGTGTAGGTAATTTCAACAGAACAAGATGTGTCCCCTCTGTCTGTCTGTCTGACTGTTCTATCTGTCTAAATGTCAGTGGGTAATTTTAACAGAACAAGATGTTCCCTCTGTCTGTCTGTCTAACTGTTCTGTCTGTCTAAATGTCAGTGGGTAATTTTAACAGAACAAGATGTGTCCCTCTGTCTGTCTGTCTAACTGTTCTATCTGTCTAAATGTCAGTGGGTAATTTTAACAGAACAAGATAGATAGATATACAGTGTCGCCCTCTCTTAACGTTTCTTCTATGTGAATCATTCCAGCAGAAAGTAGTGGTAGTAATAGCAGCAGCAGCAGTAGCAGCAGCAGCAGCAGCAGTAGCAGTAGTAGTAGTGGTGGTGGTGGTGGTGATGGTACTAGTAGTAGTAGTAGTAGTAGTAGTTGTAGTAGTAGTAGAAGCAGCAGCAGCAGTAGTAGTAGTAGTAGTAGTAGTGGTAGTAGTGGTAGTAGTATGAGCAGCAGCAACAACCATAGAAGCAGCAGCAGCAGAAGCAGCATCAGGAGTAGTAGTAGCAGCAGCAGCAGCAGTAGTAGTAGCAGCAGCGGCAGCAGTAGTAGTAGTGGCCGCAGCAGCAGC
>CM065730.1:54264694-54394115 GCA_033310375.1 Conus canariensis
TACACACACAGAAACACACACACACACACACACACACACACACACACACACACACATACACACACACACACACGTACACACTACACACACACACACACACACACACACACACACACACACACACACTACCATACACACACGCGCACACACTCACACATGCACACACACGCGCACACACACACATGCGCGCGCACGCACGCGCACACATGCACGCGCGCGCGCATGCAGCACGCACAATCACACAACACACACACACACACACACACACACACACACACACACACACACACACACACACACACGCCACACACACATCTGGGTTTGACACACTTAAAGTTCCCACCACCTTTCTCTTTTTTCTCAATCCTGCCCTCCCCTCTCTCTCCCACCTTTTCTCTCTCTCTCCCCTCTGTCTCTTTTCTTTCTGTCTCTGTCTGTCTGTCGTCTCTCTCTCTCTCTCTCTCTCTCTCTCTCTCTCTCTCTCTCTCTCTCAGAAAGACTTTAAAAACTTGGCACGTTAACATTGCGTTGATGATCATGAAATTAAAAAGAAAAAACCGGGGCTTTCCAGTAACTTACAAAGAGGTGGAACGGGTCTTTCCATTTAAAAATCTCTCCACAACACTACCCCAATAAACATGTCATTAAGAACCGTAAAATAAAAACTTATGGAGAGAGAGAGAGAGAGAGAGAGACACCACACACACACACACACACACACACACACACACACACACACACACACACACACACACAAGAGAGGAGAGGGGAGAGGGAGGGAGTACACAGACAGAGGTATGTGAATATCACACAGCCCGACATCCGGCCATTTCCATGTCACCGAGTGAAGAACAGACCCATTATTGGTGATTCATGTTCGCGTTTGTTGGAAGTGCTGCCTCAGTGTAACCAGCAACTGCTCGTGTGGTCTATCCTGTTGAAAATGTCGGCAGCCTTACCCGGAGAAACACGTCAAATATAAAGTGTTTTTTTCTCCGCTCGCAAAATAAAGTGAAAGTATTCTTTGCGTAGGAGAAAAACATTCCCATACGTCACGCAGAATGCACTCTCCGCTGGCAAATTTGTCCATGGGTAAAAAAAAAAAAAAAAAAAAAAAAAAAGCACAAAAAACTCATGTGTGTTTTTTAACGTACGCAGAAAGCAAAACAATTATACAAACAACAACAGGAAAAAAAAAACAAGCCCGGAGGAATAAAAGATAAAATGTTGTGAACTAAAAGGTGTGGGTACTGTGACCATTGCCAGTAAAGGCGCATTTTCAGCTTTCAGATACTGTGTGTATTGAACAGTTTTGTTCAGAGTTGCCTGTAGGGGTACTCAATCATGTTACGAACACAGTACGGTCTATTGCTTTTGACTCTTCGACATTGAGGTATGATTCCTCCCATCCGTTAATGCTTTAGTAATCTGACTGAACAGTAAGAAAACCTACCAGCTTATCAAATAAAGTATTGTTTCCAGTTTGGTTCAGGAAACAAGACAATGCAAAGTAGGGTTTATTGCAGACACATGCAGTAAGTATGCAAATCGCGTTGTGTGCAGCTTGGTGGTTTACCTCGTAAAGGCTGTTGTTGTTCACGTCTGAAAAGTATTAAGCAGTACATGATCTACATTACACTGTTACGGTTGATAGCGTGCTCAGTGTGCGTGATAGCATGAACAATTTGACCATGTAAATCAAAGGGTCTGACTATCCGTATCAGTATTAATGATATAATAGCATGTGAAATAGAATTGTAACTAAAAGGAAGAAGGGGGGGGGGGTGAGGCTATCAATGCCAGTAGAAGTTATACAACAGCATATGATCTATATTTTGTAAGTAAAAAGATATGGATAGCAGTGCCAGTGTAAAGAACATATGCCCAACAGTAATGTGTATTTCTAACTAACAAAAAGAATGAGGCTAGCTGTGTCAAATGAGATAACAGCGTGTGCAGCTATTTGTTAGTAAATAAAGAGAACATTGATAGCGGCACCAGTTTAAAAGATGTAACAGCGTGTACAGCATATTTGTAAATAAAAAAGAGAAGGACTCAACGCGTGTACAGCATGTTAAGTCAGTAAGGGTGCAGCCGGCACAAAGCCTACATGAAAGTTCGGGAGTAAAGAATGCAACTGCGTGCGCAGCATATGTAAGGCAATGATATTATGTTGTAGTTACTAGCGTCAGAAGATATCGTAACAGTACCTGCCAACGAACGCCAGTGTCAGGGATGTAACGGCGGATGCAGCATGATTATAAGTAAAACAAAAAAGTGCGGTGCCAAAGGTTATAATAGCGCTTACATAGCAGTGTCAGTGTAAAAGATACATCAGGATGTACAGAGCAGTGTCTGTGTAAAGGATATAATAGCGCAGCAGTGTCTATGTAAAGAATTAACAGCGTGTACATAGCTTTGTCAATTTAAGGTTATCAGAGCGTTTACATGGCAGTGTTAATGTGAAGGATATAACAGTGTGTGTAGCAGAGTCAATGTAAAGGATATAACAGTGTGTACATGACAGTGAAAATGTAAAAGTTATAACAGAGTCTATCAGAGTGTCTGTGCGTATCAGAGTCCGTGCAAGGGATATATGAATGTGTACACGTATAGTTGTACGTCAGAAGGGCTAACGTCGTAGCAGTGCCGGATTATATTGTGCATAAAAGTACGATATGTGCCACTTCAAAACAGCATCTCACAAGGGTGGGAGGGTGGGGGGGGGGGGATAAAAAAAAGCCACTTCCATGAACTTTTTAGCTGATGTATGCGCTTATTTATGTGTATATGTTTTCATGTATGTATACACGTATGATACGCTAGAACGATTATCAGTAGCGAGACAAGCGGAGGCAGATGCGTGTGTTGAGATGGGTGATTTACTTTGCAATGATTGCAATATTTGGCGTATTTGATACGGCATGCACTGCCTAGCAGATAGTGTAAAGGATGTGTTGACAGTGTAAATGATGTGTTGACAGTGTAAATGACGTGTTGACAGGGTCTGAAGGGAGGAATGACTTACTACTATCGACCTGTTTGCGACAAGATCGGGGCAGGTCCCTTTTTCTTTCAGTCTCCGTACGCAAACACTGTGAGTATTAGTCCGTGTGCGCGCGCATGTACGTGCATACGCGCGTGCGAGAGAGAGAGAGAGAGAGAGAGAGAGAGAGAGAGAGAGAGGGAGGAGAGAGAGAGAGAGAGAGAGAGGGGAGGAACAGACAGACAGACAGGTGACAGACAGACAGAGTGTGTGTGTGCCTGTGTCGGTGTTTCTGTCTGACTGTCGAAGCATAAAGGCACTGTGTTGTGTGTGGTGTGTGTGTGTGTGTGTGTGTTTGTTGTGTTGTGTGTGTGTGTGTGTGTGTGTGTGTGTGTGTGTGTGTTGTGTTGTGTGTGTGTGTGTGTGTGTTGTGTGTGTGTGCGTGTGTGTATGTGTGCATGCGTGTGTGTGTGTGTGTGTGGTGTGGCGTGAGGTGCTGCGTGCGTGCGTGTGTGTGTGTGTGTGTGTGTGTGTGCGCGTGTGCGCGCATGTATGCATTTGTGTGTGCATGCGTGCGTGCATGTGTGTATGTGTTTGTCTGTCTGTCTTTCTGTCTGTCTGTTTGTCTCTCTGTGCGTCTCTATTTAGGTGTGTGACTGTGAATAGGCTCTGTGTGTGTGTGTGTGTGTGTGTGTGTGTGTGTGTGTGTGTGTGTGTGTGTATGTGCGAGAGAGAGAGAGAGAGTGTGTGTGTGTGTGTGTGTGTGTGTGTGTGTGTGTGTGTGGTTTGTGCGTGCGTGCGTGTGTGTGTGTGTGTGTGTGGTGTGTGTGTGTGTGTGTGTGTGTGTGTGTGTCGGAAGGGTAAAGTATTCTGAAAAAAAATATAGAAATAGAAGAATACATGAACCATCAAAAAATCAGAGAAAAAAAGAAAGAAAAGAAAAATGTACTTAAATGAACGCGGCCAAAAGTGAAGGTTGCGCTGAATAACCAGAAGTTCACTTTTTTACTTGTTTCGTTTTTGTACTCCCAGTTCTTATAAAACAGGGAGTACTTTAGAATGGGAACGAAGAAATGCTGTGTGTGTGTGTGTGTGTGTGTGTGTGTGTGTGTGTGTGTGTGTGTGTGTGTGTGTGGTGCGTGCGTGCGTGCGTGCGTGCGTGCGTGCGTGTGTGTGTGTGGGTGTGGGTGTGTGCCCATCCGTCCGTGGTCAAAATGTGTTCCACTCGCTCCAGACAAAACTGCTGGGCCGATCTTTGTGAAAATTAGCAGGTATGTTCATTATGGGTCATGGATGATGTCCAATGTTTTAGTTTACCCCGTTATAGCCGTTACTAACAGCTATAACGGTCTCTAGCGGTTTTTCTTCTTCATGGAATATCTCAGAAAGTACGCGGCCGATATTTCTGAAATTTTGTAGACATGTTCAGTATGGGTCACGGATAATGCCCGATGTTTAAGGTTACCGTTATAGCCGTTACTAACGGGCCATAATGGTGTTCTTCTCTATGGAAAATCTCAGACAATTCTTGTCCGATCTTTCTGGAAAAATTGCCGGTTTTTCTACTTTATGGAATATCTCAGAAAGCACTCTGTCGATCTTTCTGAAAATTTGTAGGTATGTTCATTATGGGTCACGGATGATACCCGCAGTTTTAGTGTACCAATATAGTCGTTACTAACGGCTATAACTGCCCATATCGGTTTTTCTTCTTCATGGAATATCTCAGAAAGTACTGGGCCGTTCTTTCTGAAAATTTGTAGGTATGTTCATTATGGGTCACGGATGATGCCAGATGTTTTAGTTTACCGTTATAGCCGTTACTAACGGCTGTAACGGCCCATAACGGTTTTTCTTTTTCATGGAATGTCTCAGAAAGTACTTGGCCGATCTTTCTGAAAATTTGTAGGTATGTTCATTATGGGTCACGGATGATGTCCGCTGTTTTAGTTTACCGTTATATCCGTTACTACCGGCTATAACAACCCATAACGGTTTTTCTTTTTTATGCAATATCTCAGAAAGTACGTGGCCGATATTTCTGAAAATTTGTAGATATGTTCATTATGGGTCACGGATAATGTCCGATGTTTAAGTTTACCGTTATAGCCGTTACTAACGGGCCATAATGGTGTTCTTCTCTATGGAAAATCTCAGAAAATTCTTGTCCGATCTTTCTGAAAATTTGTAAGTATGTTCATTATAGGTCACAGATGATGGCCGATGTTTACCAGAATAGCCATTACTAACGGTTACACCAGGCCAAGTCGGTTTTTCCTCTTTATGGAATATCTCACGCGTATTCAGGATAAACTGGGAGTACGTTTATATGCTTTGCATCTTGTTTTCTCTTCTTTTTTTTTTTTTTTAAGCAATATTGATTCAGTTAGGATTAGCGAAGCAGCTCGTCATGATATATTTATATTCACCCATGTGACCTTGAACTTGGTGGAAAAAATACTATACTGAAATCCTCTTTTATTCTTGCGTGCATTATGTTGGGGGTTAAGCCACTTTTATCAAGATGATGTGCAATAGTATTTCAAACTTTATCTAAGTCATCGTCCTCCTCCTCACCGATCGTCATAAAACAACAACAACAACAACGACAACAACATCAACAGTAACGACGACAACAAGAACAACAAGATGCAAAGCATATAAACGTACTCCCAGTTTATCCTGAATACGCGTGAGATATTCCATAAAGAGGAAAAACCGTCTTGGGCTGGTGTAACCGTTAGTAATGGCTATCTGGTAAACATCGGCCATCATCTGTGACCTATAACTAAACTTTTCACAAATTTTCAGAAAGATCGGCCAAGAACTTTCTGAGATTTTCCATAAGAAGAAAAACCATTATGGGCCGTTAGTAACGGCTATAACGGTAAACTTAAACATCGGGCATTATCCGTGACCCATAATGAACATACCTACAAATTTTCAGAAATATCGGTCACGTACTTTCTGAGATATTCCATGAAGAAGAAAAACCGTTAGGGGCCGTTATAGCCGTTAGTAACGGCTATAATGGTAAACTAAAACATCGGGCATCATCCGTGACCCATAATGAACACACATACAAATTTTCAGAAAGATCGGCCAAGTACTTTCTGAGACACTCCATAAAAAAGGAAAAACCGTTATGGGCCTTTATAGCCGTTAGTAACGGCTATAACGGTAAACTGAAACGTCGGGCATCATCCGTAACCCATAGTGAACATACCTGCTAATTTTCACAAAGATCAGCCAAGTACTTTCTGATATATTCCATAAAGAAGAAAAACCGTTACAGGCTGTTACAGCCGTTAGTAACGGCTATAACGGTAAACTAAAACATCGGGCATCATCCATGACGCATAATGAACATACCTGCTAATTTTCACAAAGGTCGGCCGAGTACTTTCTTAGATATTCCATGAAGAAGAAAAACTATTACAGGCCGTTACAGCCGTTAGTAACGACTATAAAGGTAAACTAAAACATCGGGCATTATTCGTGACCCTTCATGAACATACCTGCTAATTTTCAGAAAGATCGGCCACGTACTTTCTCAGATACTAACGGCTATAACGGCCCATAACGGTTTTTCTTCTTTATGGAATATCTTAGAAAGTACTTGGCCGATCTTTCAGAAAATTTGAAAGGTATGTTCATTATGGGTCACGGATCATGCCCGATGTATTATTTTACCGTTATATCCGTTACTAACGGCTATAACGGCCCATAACGGTTTTTCATTTTTATGGAATATCTCAGAAAGTACTTGGCCGATCTTTCTGAAAATTTGTAGGTATGTTCATTATGGGTCACGGATCATGCCCGATGTTTTGTTTTACCTTTATATCCGTTACTAACGGCTATAACGGCCCATAACAGTTTTCTTCTTTATTGAAAATCTCAGAAAGTATTTGGCCGATCTTTCTGAAAATTTGAAGACATGTTCATTAGGTCACAGATGATGGCCGCTGTTTACCAGAATAGCCGTTACTAACGGCTATAACGGCCCAAAACGGTTTTTCCTCTTTATGGAATATCTCACGCGTATTCAAGATAAACTTGGAGTACGTTTATATGCTTTGCATCGTGTTTCTTTTGCCTTCTTCCACTTCTGCCTCTTCCAGTTTAGCGTCTTCGGTTTTGCTGATTTTGTTTTGCTGATTTTGTTTTCTTTCTATGTCACCACTTCCAATTTGTTCTCTTGACTTCTTCCTCTTCTAATTTGTCTTCTTCAGCTGCTGTTTCTTCCTTTTTTTCCATTTTCATTTGTCTTTTCCCAATTCTGTCTCCTCTAATTTGCATCTTTTATTTCATCTTCTTCCAGTTTTCTTTCTTCCGATTCGTCCTTTCTCATTTTGTCTTCCTCCACTTCCAATTTGTCATCTTCCATTTTACTTTCTTCCACTTCTGTCTCTTTCATTTTGTCTCCTTCCTCCAATTGAGTGCGTTCCGTTTTTCCTCTTTCACTTCTGTCTGTGCCGGATCGTCCTCCCTTCTATTTTGTCCTCATCCACTTCTGTATGTTCTAGTGTGTCCTCCTCCTCCTTTTATTCTTTCACCATTTCTACCACTTCCAATCTGCCCCCTTCTGGTTTGGTTCGTTACACTTCTAATTCTTCCAGATCTTCGTGTTCCAGTTCGTCCTGTTTCACCTTTTTTTTTTTTAACTTGTAGTTCTACTAATCCATCCTCTTCCCCTCATTTTTCACTTGATTTTGAGCTGGTTTATTCCTCTTTCATCGCATCTACATCTTCCTTATCGTCTTCCTCTATTTCGTCCTCTTCATTTCTTTTTCCACAGTCATCTTTCCCTCGGCCTCTTTCTCCTCCGCTTTGTCTCCCACATCAGCTTCTCCCTTGCATACCTTCAGCTCGTTTGAACATTTTTTCCCCTTTCGGCACTTTAGGCAACTGTGTGATCGAAACAGCCATGAAAGCGGTAATATATTGATGTTGATTTGTTTCAGAAGTTCTGCGCATTAACATAATGTCAACTCATTTGTATTCCATAATTGTACCCTTTGATTTTTTTTTTTTCTGGAGGGGGGGGGGGGGGGGGGGTCAGCTATTTCAGACACCCAATTTGTGTGCGTTGACATGGTTACCAGTGCGCGTTTTTGTGTGTTCATGGAGAACACACACACACGTGTGTGTGTGTGTGTGTGTGTGTGTGTGTGTGTGTGTGTGTGTGTGTGTGTGTGTGTGTGTGTGCAGTAAGAGAGATTGAGTAACTAGCATATTTAATAGAAAATAGAAATACATATGTTCAATGCTAACTTTAATTTCCAGAAAAGGGAGCGAATGTGTTTCACACACACACACACACACACACACACACACACACACACACACACGCACGCACGCACGCACGCACACGCACACACACACACACACACACACACACATACACAAGCACACACGTTCACACGCACACTCACTCACAAACACACACACACACACACACACACACACACACACACACACACACACACACACACACACACAGCCTTTCTTTCAAGTGAAACAAGGAATACCGCAGTCTGCACCCGCTGTCCAGACATTAAATATGATACAAGAGCCAGTATCGGAAGCTTTTGAAATAAATATTTCAAAAGTAGATGACGAGTGCTGAGTTTTGTGGGACTTGACAGCTTACTGTGTGAATATCTCAACATCCAGGTAAAAACCTTTTTTTAGCCGTTCAACAGCAAATACCTAAGTCAGAATGAAATCTCAGTTGACAGTACTAAACTCAGAGATCTCTTTCTAAAGGAAATGTTCTATTTGTGAAAGTGAGCTGAATTTTAACATGCAGTATTGTTGTTGCTGCTCTTTTTCTAATCGACTTATTTCACTTTAAGTTTGTGTGGAGGTTTCAACCGGTAAGCTCTTGCAGTGCCATTTTGCAAAAAAAAAAAATTAAATGAATAAATGAAATAAATAAATAAAAAGAAAACAGGAAGAAAAAGCCCCCAGAAAACAGTACAAAACCTTTCCGTCAAATACGAAGTCGATAAATGTACACCAAAGTGTGGTAACTCTTGATCGACCTCAATACTCAACAGAAAGAAGCTATGTGGCACCCTAAATACACTGCAAATGAAATGTGGACGAAACTAGTCCGTTGGGAAAAGAGAAAAAAAGATGTCCTGGAACTTACTGCAGGCAGCTCACATAGAATGTGGCCGTCGAGGTTCAGATTGTTGGCCGTAGACGTATGAATGTTTGTGGCCGCCGTGGTTCAGATTGTTGGCCGTAGATGTATGAATGTTTGTGGCCATCGAGGTTCAGATTGTTGGCCGTAGATGTATGAATGTTTGTGGCCGACGCGGTTCAGTTTGTTGGCCGTAGATGTATGAATGTTTGTGGCCGCCGTGGTTCAGATTGTTGGCCGTAGATGTATGAATGTTTGTGGCCGCCGTGGTTCAGATTGTTGGCCGTAAATGTATGAATGTTTGTGGCCGTCGAGGTTCAGATTGTTGGCCGTAGATGTATGAATGTTTGTGGCCGCCGCGGTTCAGATTGTTGGCCGTAGATGTATGAATATTTGTGGCCGCTATGGTTCAGATTGTTGGCCGTAGATGTATGAATGTTTGTGGCCGCTGTGGTTCAGATTGTTGGCCGTAGATGTATGAATATTTTCGGTCGCCATGGTTCAGATTGTTCGCTGTAGCTGTATGAATGTTTAGCAGTGGGATGTACCAGCATTCCTATGACGTCGTGTCTCGGCACTCAGGCCTTGTTGGACTGCTGCAGGAGTGGTCTCCCCAAGTGCTGGTGACGGGGGCACTAGGAGCAGACTCCCAGCTGCTGCCTGTGCTTTCCCAGAGTGCGCTGTCGGGTCAGTACAGCGCCACCCTGCAGCTGGGCGCTCTGTCCGCCTACTTCACTGAGGACAACGACACGGTAAATGTCACCATGTCAGTCTGTCTGTCTGTCTGCCTGTCTGTCTGTCTGTACCTAAACTTCTAAACTGTACGATTTAATACGTACTCAGTCTTGCGCGGCAACAGAATCTAAACTGTACGATTTAATACGTGCTCAGTCTTGCGCGGCAACAGAAAAGGGGTGGGGGTGCCGTATAGGGGCGGGGATTGTTAATAAATAACAGAACCCCCCCCCCCCCCTCCCCCCCGACGATTGGTTTTAGTGACATCTCTTCAGATAAAGACAGTGATGGGTTAGCAGTTGACTCGGGTATATTGAAAGAGCGCTTACGAGGAAATTTCCACACTAGATTCTGCAAACTTTTTTTTTTCTCACACTGCCTTTCGGTGTTTTTCTTCTTCTTCCTCTTCATTTTTCTAAAAACAAATTTTATGTATTCATTTGAGAGAGAGAGAGAGAGAGAGAGAGAAGAGAGAGAGAGAGAGAGAGAGAGAGAGATCTATTTTAAGAGCTGTTAGAACAGTGCGAATGCAAATTGTTTTTTGGACAACTTCTCAACTTTTCTGCTATGGGGAATGCTGTGTTCACCAGCCAGTCAGCTGTGAATCCTTCTGACATTTGGCTTGTCGGTCGGGAGTGATGTGTTCATCAGTGCTTCCCATTAACATACTTTGCATATTTAAAAAAAATGCAAACTGCTTTTTTTTCCAACTCTATTAAAATCAACGCCATACTTTGACTATGGAAGAGCTGAAAAGAAAAAAAAAGTTCGTGACCCTGCCCAGCTCACATTGCCCCCTTCCTCCTCAACCCATCTCCACCCCTCATCCTCACTAGTCCCCGTCCCAACCACTCACCTCCACACAAATAGGGAATGTGAAAATCCCGCCGTCTTCCCTCTTCCCGCACCCCCCCCCCCCCCCCCCCCCCGGCTTTTTTTTTTAATATAAACTTTGTAGTGATAATATGATAATAATGATGATACTGATGACAACCTGATGATGATGTTGATTGGCGATGACGATGAAAACATTGATGAAGATAACTATGGCGGTGATATTGGTGACTATGGCGATGAAGAAGAATAATAATGATGATATTTTGACGACTACGACATTGATAACGACCGCTACAGCTACGCTAATGATGCTGTTGGTGACAGAGAGGAGACCAGGTGATGCAGGGACTTCAGCAAACGGCGGCCTACGTGCCTTTAATGACCGCCCCAGGAGAGTATGGTCAGCAATGAATGTCCATGTCGTTTGGTCTGTCCATCTGTCTGTCCGTCAGTGTGTCTGCCTGTCTGCCCGCCTATACTTACATTGCATTGCATTGTATCGAATGGTTTGATGCTCTTGTCAAAATAGTTCTTTCTCAGTGACATAAGATTTTGGTTGGTCTTGCACAGGTGAGTATGTCGACATAGTTTGGCTGTAACTATGCTTTCGGGTTTTTTTTTTCCCTACGTGTTTGCCTTTGTTTATTATCAAAAGTGGTAAACGTGTTTGTCAAGAATGCCATCTTCCTTCCCGGAATCACTTACGTAAGATGAACGACTGTAGCACACAAGGACTTTGGTATATTGTCATTATCCTTTCTCCGTAATATCAGGGTGAATGCCTGTACGTAGCACACAAAGCCTTGGCATGTCATCACCATCTTTCTTCCGTCACATCAGATCATCAGGACAAGTGCATGTATGTAGCACACAAAGACCTTGGCATGTCGTCATCATCATTCCTCTATGACATCGGATCATCAGGATGAGTGCATGTCTGTAGCACACAAGTACCTTGGCATGTCGTCATCATCATTCCTCTATGACATCAGATCATCAGGATGAGTGCATGTCTGTAGCACACAAGGACCTTGACATGTCGTCATCATCATTCCTCTATGACATCGGATCATCAGGGTGAGTGCATGTCTGTAGCACACAAGGACCTTGGCATGTCGTCATCATCATTCCTCCGTGACATCAGATCATCAGGATGAGTGCATGTCTGTAGCACACAAGGACCTTGGCATGTCGTCATCATCATTCCTCCGTGACATCAGATCATCAGGATGAGTGCATGCCTGTGGCACAAAAGGACCTTGACATGTCGTCACCATCATTCCTCTATGACATCAGATCATCAGGATGAGTGCATGTCTGTGGCACACAAGGACCTTGGCATGTCGTCATCATCATTCCTCCGTGACATCAGATCATCAGGATGAGTGCATGTCTGTAGCACACAAGGACCTTGACATGTCGTCACCATCATTCCTCTATAACATCAGGTCATCAGGATGAGTGCATGTCTGTGGCACACAAGGACCTTGACATGTCGTCACCATCATTCCTCTATAACATCAGGTCATCAGGATGACGGGATGCACGCATGGCCTGTCAGAGTTCTTCACCGCTTCCTGTTCTCAGTCATGCACAACAAGAAAGAGGCTGCACAACACCCCAGTCCTTCCAGCTGCCAAGCTGGATCTCTTCAGCCTGATTTTCTAGGGGAGGTCGACATCCATCGAACCTCGTGGGACGGTCGTGGGACAGAGCAAGTCTTTCTGGCATACAATCCAGTCCCGGGGAAGCCTAGGGGGCCTGATCACTGGGAGAATAGCTTCTTGCTCGCCTGTGCTGAATGGTGATCGGCCGTCTTACACGGATTTGTCTCTCATTTTCCATACATGGGATGCGTGGAAGCCATTCGAAGCTTATATCCTCAAACGCTTTTTTTTTTTTCCTGCTTTAGATTTGTCCGTCAATGTACGCATTAGACATTCATACACCGGAGGATGGACGGGCACTGCTGCCGTTGACTCGTGTCCTTCCGGACGAGCCGAGGAACAATGGTCCCCTAAGTGGCCTCTGTCGTCGGCTGGCTATAAACAACATGACTGATAAGGTCCCGTGTGCAACAGGCACTCGACACACGTGAAAGAACCCAAGGCAACAGAGGCGTAGTTTACAAGGAAAACAAAGACATACTTAAGCAGAGCTTTAAAAATAATGAAAAGGCGAAAAAAAAGATTTGATGCTGCCGTACTATGGCGATGAGATGGTCCCCCGCGGAAGATTTGCCCGCTCAAAGAAATCTGATGTGACAGTGGTGTCATGCAAAATATACCAGCCTGCGGCAAAGATGTGAGAGATGGATTCTGACCGCGCATCTTGGAAGAGGAGATGCATTGTATGGTGTCATCAGTTTAAAAGAAAGAAAAAGGGAAAGAGAGAAAGGAAGGAAGAAAAGGAAATACGGAGCACTATGTGTGCAAGATCCCTTTTGATGTTGGATCATCTCACAATCCATGCGTGTGTAATGTGTGGAATGGACGTCAGTGTACTGTGTCAGTGTGTGTGTGTGTGTGTGTGTGTGTGTGTGTGTGCGTGTGTGTGTGTGTGTGTGTGTGTGTGTGTTTGAGTGAGTGAGTGTATGCGTATGTGTGCGCGCGCATGTGTGTTTTACACACACACACACACACACACACACACACACACACACACACACACACACACACACACAAGGAGAGAGGAAGCACCAAAAAATGAAAGAAATAAACAACAAATTTTTTATCTCATTCCAAATATATTGACCATACCAGACTACGTCAGGGTTTTCAGGCAAACATTCCACATGTGCGCGTTCTGATAAATGGGACAAACGGAGTCGGTGATAATAATGTGAAAATGTTTATGATATAATTGAAAAAAAAAATGGTGGGGACAGTGGTGAAGAATAGGGTAGATAGGTGTAAATAAGGGGGGGGGGGGGGGGATACTTCTCTCACAGCGAATGAAAACCATCGAGTTCTGCCTTATGAACAGAACCATTCATTACCTCTGTTCTGTCCAGAGAGGACGTTCGACTCATGACGAGAATCATCAGCCTTGTTGTGTCGTGAAAGATGAGAATTGCGTCATAGTTGCGTCATAGTATTCGCAGGCTCTTTGGAATAAGTTCTAAATAGACTTAGGGGTTTTTGTTGTTGTTGTTGTTGTTGTTTGTTGTTGTTTGTTTGTTTTTTTTTTTTTTGGGGGGGGGGGGGGGGAGTGCGGGGGGACTGTCCACCTGTGGTATCTAACACAGAACACCAAATATATTTCTGTAGTATTCTCGCCTCCACAGGGAGAGAATTGGAACCCATTTGCATGCCGGGACGATCGGTGAAGGGCAGACCTGAGAAACGGGAAGAAAATTCTTAAAAAGTTATCGAAAAGTAAGCAAAGAACAATGAGTTTAAAACGAAATTTGTGAGCCGGCAGTCTGAGTGATCATCTCTCTCTCTCTCTCTCTCTCTCTCTCTCTCTCTCTCTCTCTCTCTCTCTGTATAAATAAGAGGGGGTAGTTTGTGTGACTGCGTGTACGCATGTCTGTATCTCTGTGTACATGTGCATACCTATCACGCTTTGTAAAACGTGTGAGGCCGAGGGAGGCTGGTGACCTCAGAATGAAAGCTGACTCTGCTGTTATTTGTTTGTCTGTTTACCTGACTGACTGACTAACTAACTGACCCTCCGACCCCAGAGGGAGGGAGGGAGGGGGCGTCGTTCCCGGTGTACTCCCAGCTGTTCTCCATGCCCGGGGGTGTCTCGGAGCGACCGGGCCCTGCCGGCACCTCTCTGTGGTACAGCTTTCACCTCGGACCCGTTCACTTCATCAGGTCTGCCTGTTTCACCCTGCCTGTCTCTGAGTGTCTGTCTGTTTGTTCGGTCTGTCTGCCTGTCTGTCTGTCTGTCCTGTCTGTCTGTCTGTTCTCCTCCAGTTGCCATGTGCTCTCTGTTTTGAGTGTTCGTCTGATGTCTGTCTGTTCGCGTGTCTCTTTATTGTTTTCCTGTTTCCGTCTCTGTCTTGTGTCTTGGTGAGCTCTACCGTTTCAAGTCTGTCCACCTGCGTGTTCTGCCAGTCCGTGTTCTATGTCTGTATAGTTTGTCTGTCTTTGTCTCTGTTTGTTGCATGTGGTTTTGTGTGTGTGTGTGTGTGTGTGTGTGTGTGTGTGTGTGTGTGTGTGTGTTGTGTTTATATCTCTCTGTGTTCTTGTTTTCCCGTGTTCTCTCTGTGTTATCTGTTCGTGTTCACTAAATGCCCGTGTTCTTTGTCTGCCTGTGTGCTCTCTATGTGTGCTCTTGTATCCCTGTATTTCATGTCAGTTACCTGTGTTCTTTGTGTTCGTTGTCTGCCTGTATTCTCTTTCCCTCTCTCTGTTCTCCGCCTCCACCTGATCTTTGTTCTCTGCCATCGTGTTCTTTCCTTATCTGGCATCAACAACTCTTCAAATGGTCCGATGTGCTTCCTGATGTTTTGGCACATTTGTTCTCCGGTGGCATGATCAGTCTAGCTAATACTCATTAGTTTGCAATAGCGCCTCATTTCCATGACTTGGATTCCTGTGTCCATATATACTGTGGGAGTCCATGCCTCACATACATACAACGCAGCCTGTGATTGAGCATCAATGAATTTTCTGCCTACGTATTTCCTATATTGTGTTCGGTGTGTGTGTGTGTGTGTGTGTGTGTGTGTGTGTGTGTGTGTGTGTGTGTGTGTGTGTGTGGTGCGTGCGTGCGTGCGTGCGTGCGTGCGTGTGTGTGTGTTTATCAGTAAATCCCCTACTTACATGCCTCCAGTAATATACTGTTCTGTTGCAATATCGGTGAACAGATATGGATATCTCCTGAAATCAGTTGTCCCATCCGTACATATTCTCATCATATAAATCATTCTATCAAAGAATTCCCGTCAAAGGTATGTGCATTACTATCTATGTGTTGTTCTTTTTTATGTCAGTAAACTCCCTGAACAGGTACATGCATCTCCCTCAGTGTTTTGTTCAATGGTTTAAATAAGTGAATTCCCAGAACAGGTACAGGTCTCTCCAGCACTGTGTTCTGCATTTCAGAATCAACAGATGTTCTTAAGACTGGTCTGTATGTACCTGTGACTGTGTTGTTCTGCGCCTTGTCAGTAAATTCCCTGAACAGATTTGTGCATCTCCTGCAGTGTGTTGCTCTGCGTTTTATAATCCATCAGTCCTCTGACCAGTGTAATCTTCCGCTGTTGTTTCACTGATCGTTCCGCCTGTGCTCTGGCAGTATCTGCACGGCAGTGTATCTCCACGGAGACCAGGCCGTGCAGCAGCAGCAGCAGCAGCAGTGGCTGAGGGAGGACCTCCGTCAGGCCAACAAGGACCGTAACCTCAGGCCGTGGATCGTGGTCTTCGGCAGCCACTCGCTGTACTGCTCAGACCGCCAGCACGACCAGGACTGTGACCCCAACCACGCCCTCTTCGCAACTGGGTGAGTTGGGTGGGCGGTTAGTGGTAGTTGTGATAGTGGTGAGGGTGGTATATGTACTTGTCTGTTGTTAACTGATAAGACGTGACATAATCGTCGTCATCACTCGTTAACTCGTGACTTAGCTGAGAGAGAAGGAGTGAAAGGAAGACAAGGGGTGTGTTGGGGGGGGGGGGGGGGGGCAAACCGAGATCCGCCGATCAGATCCGTCAGGGGGCAAAAGGCGCCCTTGGACAGGTGAAAACAAGTGGTTCTGTTTTCAAAACAGACTTCGATGGTCTCCGTATGCTGTTAGTGAATAAGTTACCCCCTTCCCCTTCCACTACGTATTTTGTTTATATATTTGTGTTGGGGGGGAAGGGGGGGGGGGGGAAGAGAGATTCGTCGATAGACCTATTAATCTAATACCCCAAGAATGAAGATTTTGCCTGACAACCTGGTCTTACCATTTTTCTTCGTCACTTTCGCATCCTATGGTACCTGTCACACAATATTTTTTCGAGTTTAAGCTTTTATAATATGTGTGTGGATTGATTCCACACCAGTTTCAGCTTCTCAGCACAATATTTGGCCTGGTTTTGTGTGAGTTTAAGCTTTTATCCATAGGTGTGGCATGGCTTTTTTCGAGTTTAAAGTTTTGACGATATCTTTGAATAGATTTTGTTGCAGTTAGAGCTTTTGGGCGAGTCTCCTCAGAAGTGAGGTACCTTATGATATGGCTGTAAATCACAGTCCAATGGATTATCAAACACTGGCAGTGAAGGATGGCAACGGAAAATAAAAAGAACACAAGAGAGAGGTATGTTGTAAGATTTCAAAGGAAAACTGGCATAACTCACAAAATGCTGACACAGAGTAGATTTAATCTTTCACTGCCGCACCCAAATCCACCACAATTACCACTTCTACTTTTATAATTGCTATTACTCCACCAAGGTGCTGAATGTTTTTACCTTTCAGTCTGGAAGACTTGTTATTCCGAGAGGGAGTGGATTTGATCCTTCAGTCCCACAACGGGGGCTACCGCCGCCTCTACCCGCTCTACAAAGGGTTGGTGCTTTCCTCCAACTACACCAATCCTCCCTCTCCCATCCACCTCGTCCTCGGCACGGCAACCTCCACACACCCCACCCTCTCCCCCACCCCCACCACTGCTGCCCCCGTAAACGCCCCGGGGGACTCTGGGGTTGGAGGAACCAACACTAGTGACAGCCATAGTTCTGTTGGAGGTGGTGGTGGTGGTGATAGTAATGTCACTGCCAGCAAGGCTGTCGGGGAAGGTGAGATCATGGTCATTTCTCTCTGTTGTAATATGTTGTGAGGCGTTGTGCTCGTTTTGTGTTCTGACGAGCGGTGTACTTATATCATGTTGTGTTGTATTTGTGTGTGTGTGTGTGTGTGTGTGTGTGTGTGTGTGTGTGTGTGTGTGTGTGTGTGTGTTGAATGGCAGTGTGCTATGTCATTTTACTGACTCGTGCGTGGAATAGATCAGCGCATGTGAGTATGCAATTTCACTTGTCTGTGCATACATACGTGGTGTGTGTGTGTGTGTGTGTGTGTGTGTGTGTGTGTGTGTGGTGTGCGTGTTTGTCTGTGCGTGTGTGTGTGTGTGTGTGTGTGTGTGTGTGCGTGCGTGCGTGCGTGCGTGCGTGCGTGCGTGTGTGTGTGTGTGTGTGTGTGTGTGTGTTAAACTTTAATGGTGGCATTTTCCAGCAAGTACAAATATCAGCATAATTAAATTTGGTAGAATAGTAAATGCTGTCTAAAGCTTTCCAGCCATCCCATGCGTGATGATGTCACCGAATTGTAACGGCCATTCACCTTTTCAGCAATGAAATCAATATGACGAAATTGTTATTTTCGTAGAAAGTATACTTACTGACAAGTATTTCTTTCTACACTGATAAAAGACGTCTTAAATGATATCATACGCATGTATTGTAACAAATGCTCAGTAACATTCTGTCAAGATCAGACCGCGCTATTTCTACCAAGCAGAGGTGGAAAATGGATGTGATATGATATCAGAAAGAATGATAGCATACACTCAGAAATACATCGTGGATGTCGCATCAACTCTGACTTACCGTCGGCTAATAACTGTGCAACAAATTATTCCAAAAAGTACTTGCAGATTTTAATGTTTACCGTCGGCTAATAACTGTGCAACAAATTATTCCAAAAAGTACTTGTAGATTTTAATGTTATCTATTCCTTATTATTATTATTATTATATCATTATTATTCCTTTTATTCTTTTTCTCCCTTTTTTTTACTCTTACTGTGAGGGGGCTTGCGTGTGTGGTGTGTGTGTGTGGTGTGGTTGTGTGTGTTGTGTGCGCGCGCGCGCCGCGCGCGCACGCGCCATGCTCGAGGGTGTGTACGTGTGTGCCCACCAAATATACATGCATGTATTTCCATGCGTGTATACGTGTGCGTGCGTGCGTGCGTGCGTGTGTGTGTATGCGCGTGCGTATGTGTGTGTGTGTGTTGTGTGTGTGTGTGTGTGTGTGTGTGTGTGTGTCATTATCCTGAACTACACGTTGAATGTTCAAATATTCTTTCATCCCACCTACCCTTTACCTTTCCTTTCCGCCCCAACCACACCTCCCTTCCTCCGCCTCATCTCCTCCCACGATCCACCAAAACCGTTCCAGCCAGTGGAAGTCTCTCAGCTGTGGAAATGGTGAACGGTACGGACCCCGCCTATGGTCGCCTTCACGTCATCAACGCCACGCATGCGCACTGGGAGCTGCTGTCCGGCAGAGCGGAGAAGCCGGAGGGGGAAGTGCTGGACTCGATTTGGTTGGTGCAGGAGAATCACGGGCCGTTCCACATGAGTGATCTGCCCCAGGAAGTGGAGGACAAGATCGACCGCCAGGGGGTGAGATCAGTGAAGATTGGTGCTGACATGACGTGTGTATGTGTGTTCAGGACAGGCTCCGACGGCCTGTAGTATCGTCACATCGTATTGCACCACCAGGATATTCTTCTGTATCCATGTACTGTATTGTATGTACTGTACTGTACTGCATTGTGTTGTTCTGTATTGTAATATTGTATTGTATTGAATTATATTGTACGGTGTCGTTCTGTATTGTAGTATTGTATTGAATTGTATTGTACTGTGTTGTATTGTATTGGATGACACTTGAACTGCATCGTTCTGTAATATTGTTAGTTTTGTATTGTATTGTATCATATTATACTGTGTCGTTCTGTATTGTAGTATTATATTGTATTGTATTCGTGTTGTATCGTACTGTACTTTCGACCAAAGTAATCGGATCAGAGCAAAAGCAACCGTTTCAACCGCACACTTTGATAAAACAAAAGCCAGTCAATCTTTCAGAATTGCGCTTATCCCACTGATCCTTTCTCTGACAGTGTTGTTCAAATTTCCTGTCCAACACTACAGGTGTTTGTATCTCTCGGGCCTATTTCACAATAGAATAATATGGAACGAAGCGTAAAGTGCAGCCCTGTCATACAGTCCTCACCCAGATGAAACTCCATAGCATAATTTTCATCATCCTCACCCTGAAATTCACACGTATCATCCCATTTACGTACTATCCAATTAAACAAAAAGTTTCAAATTTTATGGCCCTGGATGCCGTGTTCTCATGGTGAACTCGGTCTCTGTTTCCTTCTCACATCCATCTCATTGTGAATCCGTAATCGAAGTCTTCGATGTCGGCAAAGTCAAGGGGACTTAATGCACTGTTGTGTAACAGATGCGGTGACGCCCTCCGAAGGGGACGCTCACATATGCTGGCTCTGTGGCCAGCCATATTTTGTGGTCAGTAAGGAACTTAGTAGGTGACGTCATGCCTAGGCTGGATCAGAGGAGGCGTCACTGCATACCACCAAACTGACTCAACGAACAGCGCAAAGTCCTCTCCAGTGAGCTGCCTCACAACGAGGTGACTTTGGTCGCTTCCTGTGCTGCCATTGCAGCAGGACAGAAAGGGGTGGGCCTGTGTATTGAGGAGCCGGAATGTACGGCGCCGTGAAAGTCATTTCACTGAGAGGACACACCTTATGAGACCAAAAAAAAAAAGGCCATCTTAATCTTATGGTCATATCCTTCAGGCTATTTCGTTCTCAACTTGATTTTGTTTACATTTAAAACTCTTTATCTTCAGTCATGTCTTATGCAAATATTGCCACCTGTTACTTCCGCTTTGTCAGTTTTCTTGATCCATTCTTACCGTTCAATCAAGTAGTAACTGCAGTGTATCGTTATTACATCCTCCGATCAACAATTCCTGCTGTCCTTGGGTTTATATGCTGTGCTTTCCACAGGAATGGGTCTGTGTGTTTATCTGTTACTTCGCTGGTTTCGAGGTGACCTGGATGAGCGAAGTGTCGTTCCCGACCAGTCGCCGTGGCGAAGTGATTAACGTCACGGACTTCCGGCTGGGAGGTCGTGGGCTCGATTCTCATCAGAGTCATGTGGGATTTTTCTGCCCCGACCGGCTTTTACCCAGAGTTGAGTTTGCTATGGGTTCAGTTGAGAAGACTTGGACCACACAGTCGAGTTTCATACACCAAATGGATGCGTCTTTGAGAGTGTTGCTCAAATTTCCTGACCAACACTGCAGGTGTCTGTATCTTTCGGGCCTGGTTGACGCAGGTATGAAAGTAAGCGTAGAGTACAGCCCTGTCAAGCAGTCTCAGACTGGAATGTAAATCCATAGCATCATCTTCATCATTCTAATTCTCATCATCAGCATTAAGAAAAAAAAAAGAAAACAAAAAAACAAAGTGTCGTCCCAGTGCCTAAATCGTACATGCTGGCATATTGGCACTGCGAAGAAGAAAGAATTTCATTCATACATTCTGTCGTTTTCCTCCTCACAGATGGGCGATGACAGAAAGCCAGATATCCTGAACGCCCAGGGAGGTCCCTCCTCCGGCCCCCACCCACACCCTCTGGGGGACATCCTGCGCGCCGTGGACAGTCACCGCCGTGTGGTCATCGGGGTGTCACTGGGCGCTGCAGTCCTGGTGCTGGCAGTCGTCCTCCTCGCCTGCAGATTGCGACGGCGACGAGGGGGGAGGCGGGGGATGGTTGCCCGGCGCTGGGACACCGCCGACTACAAGTACGGCAAGACCAAGCTTTCCAACGACGTGGACTTTGACGATGATGACGACTTTAAGGAGGGCGGCGATGACCTGGTGGGAAGTTCGGACGATCGGTTGCAGACAAAGAGACTGATCGACAGATCCTAAGCTTCAGTATCCGCAACCAGGACGGAGGGCCGCATGGGAATGGAAGGTCTAGGTCAACATGGACACTGGGGTTCAAACATCGCGATGCTGCCATAGACACTCTTTCAGTACTCGATAGGCTTTTAATACAAGTGTGCCCTCAGCTTAGATTTTTTTTTTTTTTGTAAATGATGTCTGAGGGGTGCGGTAGGGTAGTTCGAGAGGGGTGGTGGAGGGGGGGGGGGGGGGCTTACTCGTTCCATTTCAAATGCTTTTTTCCCCCTTGCTTCATTGCGCTTGCCTTGTATTATGAGCTGAACGGCTGACAAAGGTCGTGAGAGTACTTGTCATGGTTTTCCAAAACTGCTCTGTTAACACACACACACAATGTGTGTGGGCACGCACTTGCTGATATAATAATTTGTGTGTGCGTGCGTGCGTGAGTGCGTGAGTGCGTGCGTGCGTGCGTGCGTGCGTGTGTGTGTGCGTGTGTGTGTGTGTGTGTGTGTGTGTGTGTGTGTGTGTGTGTGTGTGTAACGCAGTTCTGCTCATTTCTTTCAAAATACAATCTTATTGTATTACAACTTACTATTACGATTGTTTGTACGTTTGACGTCACAAGAGAGCAGTCAGTTAACAGCACGTACTTTATTAGGAAATTTAGATTCCATGGTTACCAAAAACCTACCCCCAAACACACACACACACACACACACACACACACACACACACACACACACACACACACACACACACACCACGCACGCATGCACGCTCGCAGCACGCGCAGGTGGCTAACGCCGCATGCATGTGATAAGGGAAAAAATGATGCTAGTGTCACAAAGAATTGTGTGGTGTCACTAACACTTTCCGTCGCAAACGGCCTGGACGCAAAGCCGAAATGTGTAGCCTACACGAGTAATGAAGTCTTAATTGAACTTGTATTTTACAGATTTCTTTTTACTTCGATCTGCTCGTTGGTGTGTGCGTCAATTTTTTTTTTCGAAGAAAAACAGGTACCAATCGGATCTAAATTAATCCGTAATTGATTTGACACCCGATTTGTGCAAATAAACCTTTCGTATCCAGTAGTGACAGTGGTTTCTGTTAACGACACCATAGATCTTAGCAAAAAGACGTACTGCAACCTCTCTTCTTCAGCTGTCGTGTACTTGACGTTATAAGCCGTGCAGTGTCCAATGATTGTTTCGATTCTCAATTTTTCTTTCTGGGGTGGGCCTCGGGGGCCAAGGGACCTGCATCCTCATATCGATTGACTGGTTCTGTGAATGATTAATCGATTGATGGATGGACTTATCGATTAATTGATGCCAAGGATGTGCTTTGCTGTCCATGCGGAGACATGGAATGTAAAGTTGCTATCCCAAGTGTAAAAGTTGGTGCCATGGATTTGCTGCATATTTTAACTTAACTAGCTGATGCCTTCTTTCTCTCCTGTCAATATACAACGACCATACGCTGTGCCCATACTATTTTTTGTAGTATAAACTTTTCAAATTAATTTGAAATGTACATGCTTTTAATTTTCTGATTGCTTTTATATAGAGATTAAAACTGGATGTATGTGTATTGTATATGTTTCCAAAATTTGATGAATAGCCATGTATATTTTGATTTGATTCATCCAGTAACAATATCCAATGCCAAGGATTATAATCGATTTTATTGAGAAAACCGCGTTTGTACTAAACTGAAATGATATTCAAGGATTGTTTTTGTATTTATATATGAAATATAATAAAGAATCGTTGAACTACAGTTGGTGTAGTTTGTTGAAAGCTTGGAAATACGTTGAGCTTAACAAAAGCACTAAGATGAAAGCTTCTCTCTCTCTCTCTCTCTTCCTCTCTCTCTCACACACACACACACACACACACACACACACACACACACACACACACACACACACACACACACACCATACATCACCAACCCCCCAGTAAGACTAAAGTCATGCTCATTACGACCCGTCAAAGAAAGCAGAATATAAAACGATTCCCTTCTGTTTTTATCTGGATTAGCCCCGCAAACTATTCAATCCAAATTTAACATGAACTCTAGAAATTGTACAAAACTCTGACAGTTTCCCACAACTCGAACTGGCCTATTGAAAACAAGTCTTTGTTATTCTGGTCGTCTCCTCCGGAACTCACTTCCGCCTGAGCTTAAATGCCAACGAAGCCCAGAATCTTACAGAAGAAAATTGATTACATTCTTTGCAGACCAGATTCTCTTTAGTTATGTTGATAAGCAGAAAAAAAATGTTATCGACATCTATCCACATGTATGTTATTACCATATTATCATCAACATACATTTTTCTTACTTTGCCCAAGTGATTGTTGCTGCTGCTCAAATTGATTTAGGTTTGGGTTTTCTTTTTTTTGTGTGGTTGTTTGTTGTTAGTTTTTTTGTTGTTTTGTTTTGTTTTGTTTGTTTTTGTCAATTCGAATATGAATCTTCACTGTTCTTGTTATGGTTAGTTCTATATTGTGTAACAGTGTTCTGTATTGATAGCCTTATTCCCTGAACTGGGACAAGGGCTAGATGGAAAAAAAAACACATTTTCTTGCTTATCTGTTACCTTTGGGAATAAAGAATATAAATCAATCAATCGATTTCTCGACTTACTTGAGATTTCCGTGAAAAAATTACTTCACTGAAAAATATTAATGGGACATCTAAAAGGCCACAAGGCATAGGATACAAAGAGTCAATGCCGCTATCATGACTACTAATACTAAAGTTTGAGATAATGTGACGACAGAAAAAAAAATTTTTCTGTCGTCACAAATCTGTCACAAATCCGTTTCTCTCATAGGCCCTAGTTTGCTTTTTCGTTTTCGTTTGGGTAAAACGACGGGTTGATTTGAGAGTGAACTCCCTTCACAGCATTCGTTCATGAGTTGCTGCTTTGTTGTTTAGATCTTTTCAAAATGGAAACGTTTGTCTAGGTCTGCTCAATTACATCGCTTTTCAAAGTCACATGGTGGTCACAGAAAGTGTATGTGTGTGGTTTTAATTCAGAGAAAATCACTGTGAAAAGGGAAACAACAGGAAGTCGTCTTAACCTGTGCATCCCATCTCACAATCTGTTCTTCTTGTCTGCCCGGCGAAGAGTTGCCTCACGCAGTTGGAAAGCCCACGTAATCCTTTATAACAAGAGGTAGACTTTAACAAGTGGCCCACTCGGTCAGTTGGAAAAGTAAATTCTGTAGGAAGTATTATCTGTAGGCCCAGCTGCGATGGATGACTTCACGAATTCAAAACGAGCTGCAGAAAGCTGGCTTCAGGCAAACGACAGTAAATTCCAACTGATATCAGAAGACCAAGATGAAAAACGACTTGTTTTTGGAATTTCAGGAACTCAGATTTCTTTCATTATCACGTGTCCCAACAACGGAGATTTTTGGGTAAGAAAGAACCTGGGTGATCTGAAACCTTTTTACTTGGTAATACGATATAACTGTCCAATTGATTACTTTGGAAAAAGAGGAGTTAAAAATTTGAAGATGACAGAATAAATCTTAGAGCTAGAGATACGGACAATGTTCAAGAAATAAAAAATAAAAAGTGCTGCTCATAATGTTCATTATACATGTGTCTGTACATTGCTTTTGGTCTTATGTGGTTGACATAACTGTCAGTTCATGCTCCCCCCCCCCCCCCTCCTCACTCTCTCTTAGACTTCTCTCCCTCTCTCTTGTCCTGCATGACAAGGACAGATTGTAAGACTAGGCTTTGGCCTAAATCTTCATCCTTGCATATAAAAGATCAATCAGTCAATCAATCAGTCTCTATCTCCTTTCTCTCTCTCTTTCTGAGTCTCTCTCTCTCTCCCCCCCCCCCCCTCTCTATCTCTCTCTGTTCATGAGAGAGAAGGAGAGAGAGCAGTTTAATTAAAGCATGGATGAAACCACACACCCGTAACTGCCGGAAACCGGAATTCAACCTCACTGTTTGCCGGAGATCTTGAAATCATGAAATGGTCTGGGTCGATTTTTTTTCTCCCAATGTTTCAGTAAACCTGAGTCCTGATTAGTCTGTCTGATGCACATTTTTCTTATTAAATTCCAAACTGATCACTCTGTCATTTCGCTGAAAGAATGTGCAAATGCTGCTTCGGCCAATAGTCATTATACCATTCGTTAAGCCAAATGAAGATAAGGCTGCAATCGATGCCAGTGCTCAGAACAAGTTTCTTTTTCACATGCCACCAAACAGCTTCCAGGAAGTATCTGCCTAATCTTACATCAACTATGGTGAAATAGGTTCTTTCTGACGCAAATTACTGTTTTTTTCTTTTAAATTCAAACCTGATTCATCAGCAACTTTGGCATGGACTTATAGTATACTCTTTTGCCAATTTTTACTTACAGTCTGATCATTTCATGCACTGAAGTTAGCAAGATTTGTCGCTCCTTGGTAAGTTGGTTAGGTTTTCCCTCCAACAGTTAGCATCCACACGTGCAATTATCATGTAAGAATCTCATCTCCAGAATTCTTTTCCCCAATTTTTTTTTCTTCTAGGTTCATTGTAATCATTATTTTTACACCAATCGTAGGAACAAAATTTGGCAAAATCAAGTGGGTAAATATATATATATATATATATATAGTTATATATATAGTTATATATATAGTTATATGCTTGCGGGAAAAAAAGAAGAAAAAATGATTTAAAAAAATAAAGAAAAGAAGAAATGTTGAAATATTATCCTAACCATACAAGTTCATTGTGCCTTTAGTTTTTACCCTGTCAGTTAATGCAAGCTGAAAGGTCACTTTAGTTTAAATGGACAATTTTTTTATTCCTGGTTCTTTATTGTGTGAGTGTGACAAAGCACCAGTTGGTTGATTTAGTAGGCAAAATGAACAGATATTGTTCAGTCCATATTTTTTAAAACATTCTGTTTATATATATATATATATATTATATATATATAAATATATAATATGACAGATTTCAACTTGATTTATTTCCGCAAAACAGTCATCTCATAGAGTCATACGCATTGATCTTTTATTTTCATGCCTGATTTATGATAATCAGGAGACTGGTATATCCTTAAGCTTGTCACCACAGTGTATTATTAAAACAACTTATTAAGGTTTATTAGAACTTGTTTCATAAACAGTGAATTTTTTTTTTTTTTTTTTAAACCTATGCATTTCACATGACTGTTCATTTTTGCTTCAGTTCCACTAGATATTAACTTGTGCCCAGAATTTAATCATCTTCATTTTCCTTGTATTGTGTAATGTATATATTTATTTAAATTTGTCTGGACTCTTCAAAAACTACATATGTAAGGAGTTCAAGGTTTAAATCCAAGTATCAGTTTATAACTTCACAATTTAAATCTATGAGCCAAGCCACATCTGTTGCACAAATAACCTCCACCCCACCCATATGCCACTTCCAACCCATTCTTCTGAAATACAAGGTTGCAGGCTGAACATCCAGTTGGAGTAAACAAGAACACACGAGTTTTCGGTTCGAAGTGAAGAAAAGTCTAGTTTTACACACAAGGGAGTTCTTCTAACACCAGATGCTCAAATTCTGGTCACTTCATACTATTTCTTGAGTTCAAACTGCAAGCTGTCTTCCTAAGTTTCAGAAGTGGTAAATTTTATACAAATTGAAATTAGCAAAAGTTATTGCTGCCTCTGATTTCTTGAATTAACTTTTTAAATGAACTCAACTGCAAACAGGTCAGTAACATTACTGTCAGTTTTAATGGTGGTCTTGTGGATAGCATGGTAAAAAGGTAAGGAGTCTCCAAATGAGCAAATTTTACCTATCAAAGGTGTAGAAACCCTTCAGCTTCAGAGAGCTTCAACCTCTGACCGCCAACAAGGGGCTCTGCACTTTGACCTTGCCAGGGGGCCTAAGGCGGTCCCCTGGAACCCCGGCCTTCCTGCTTTTCATTTCTTCCTGGTTTCACCCATGTTAAAGGAATTAAATGGAGGGTTCCTTTATTGGTCTGCGTCCCCTGTGTCAGCTTGTGTGCCAGGTAAATGGGCACTGAAATGCAAGCAGGATTAATTTTTGAGTCATGACCAGTAACTGTATAGCAAGTGTAATTGTTTAATTTTGTTTAGAACACCACAGGACCAACAGTTTTGTTCATTGTTTAAAGTTACCTATAACTTCACAGCAGTTTTTTTTTTTTTTTTTTTCACAGCACAGTATTGTTATAGTATACACATATGTTGATTTCTTTTTTTTTTTTTTTTTTTTTTTGTTGTTTTTTTCTTTTTTGAAGATGAGCCAGAAATTGTAGAATACACATCCATTCATTCGAAATCAAAGATAACTACACAAATGTTTTTAAAGAAAAAAGAATTTATCAGGTGTGGCATCCATCCCACTGCCTCACTTGCTACCATCATCTGTACCTTCATATTGGTCTTTCGTTATAGAAGATCAGAGGTAAACAGAAAGCACCATAGTAAACGAAATGATATGGCAGGTGGATTTGTAACTGTCAGTTTGTGATCACTGGAATTCATGCTTTTTTGTACACAAAATAGATGCATGTGATGCTTTCTTTAGATCAATAGGAGGAGAAACAAATGGAGTAGATCCCACCTGTGCTGACCAAGCCCCCTAAGAACAACAAAAATTTGACTTGTGTATGTTACCTCTAGATAAAATAGTCAACATTCATGAGTCTTTTTTAAGAAAAAAGCCCCCCCCCCCCCCCTCTCCTTTTTTAACTTCTACACACATGCACACACACACAACACACACACACACACACACACATATGCACACACGCACGCACGCACGCACACACACACACATACACGCACGCACAAGCACACACACACACCCCCCCCTGCATACACACACACACACACACACACACACACACACACACACACACACTACCCACTCACTCAGCGTGCCATACGGACTCGTACCCATCCATCCACAAACCCAAACAGACTCACAGTCACACATACACTTACAGTATTTATATTTAACTTAAGATAAAAATTGATTTATTTTAATGAACAGTTAGTATTTTGTCTCAGGTGTATGACTGTGTGTGTGTGCATGTGTGTGTGTGTGTGTGTGTTGGTGGGTGGGTGGGTGGGTGTGTGTACGCATGTGTGTGTTGTGTTTAAGTGTTTGGGCATTGGTGCGGGTGAGTTTGTGTTTTTATGTATTGTTTTTATAATCTATGTAATGTTTTATGTCTTATGGATTTAATGTTTATTTCATGTGTGTATGCGCGCATGTTTGTGTGGGTGTGTGCGTGTGTGTGTGTGCAGGTGTATGTGTGGGGGATGGGGCGGGGTGTGTGAGTGTTGATGTATATACAAATACATGTACTAACACAGGCTTTTATGTAACGATTTACAATGTCTGTTTGTGAGGTCTTATGTACTTGCAAAATGATGTGGAGCAGAAGAAAAATTTCTGATGGACAATAAAGTTGATTGAATTGAATTGAATTGAATTGAATTGAAGGTTAGGGATTTGAATTGAATTGAAGGTTAGGGATTAAAAGAAAAGAAAAAGCAGGGCGAGTTCCGTTTTGACACTGTATGTTGACAGGGCGTGTGGAGTGATCAATGACAAGGTGCTGAGTCAGCTAAGGATGAGATCAGTTATGTGGACGGCAAGAAAAACCTCACCATGGAAACATCCTCGACCGTGTCACACGTCCCTTCCACGGTTAAAGGACCTACTTTAGGGATGATTCCTTTGTGTTCTGAGTGAAAAGTTGTGTCAGTGTTTAAAACGTAAACGCTGATTTTTTTTTTTTTTTTTTTTTTCAAACATTTGCACCGGGCCTAGACTTTTTGATCTTGTCTTGTGTGTGCTGACAGCCCAGTTGAAAGGCCCCAGTGTGGTTGGCTGGGCTATGAAAAAAACAAACAACCAACCAACCAAAACTAACTTGAACTGCATCTCTGGCATCCATACTGTGCCTGTGCTCTTTCAGAATTTTGAATGCCCTCTCATTCACAGCACCTTCTGAGTGCGGTGACATTACTGCAGTGTTGCTCATTCTGAGCCCCCCCTCCCCCCCCCCCCCCCCCACCCCCACCCCCACCCGCATAACAGCTGTACTCGGGATTGACCAGACTTGTTTCTTCAGCACTGCCAGTCCATGGCCAGGAGTAGTCCTGCCTTAAACTTTTCCTTTGGCAGTGACATTACTGCAGTGTTGCCCATTCTGGCTCCCCCCCTCCCCCCCCCCCCCCCAACCCCCACCCCCACCCACATAAGTTATACTCAGGGTTGATGTGTTGTTTTTCAACACTGCCAGTCCACGACCGGGAGCAGGCCTGCCCTTTAACTTTTTCCTTGCCAGCCTGCCTTCATCACTGCTTGCAGAGTGGCGCTTTTGCCGCATACAACACTGCTGTACTGCAAAGTGTAAGTGCTGGGCTGCATGGGCACACGGTCGGCTGTGTTGTGCATTACTTCCTGTCTTACAACATACCAGGGTGTGTGGAAACACTGATATTAATAGGTTCTCCATTCTCCATAGTGTATTGTTTGCCACTATCACTGAGAGTCATGTTACAGCTGTTAATAGATTTGCTGCTCTCTTTCTCTCTCTCTCTGCCTCTGTCTGTCTGTCTCTCTCTCTCTCTGTCTCTCACAGTCCCTGAGCATAAGCTCTGTCTCTCTCTGTCTGTCTGTCTGGTTCTCTCTCTCTCTCTCTCTCTCTCTCTCTCTCTCTCTCTCTCTCTCTCTCTCTCTCTTTCAGGAGCATAAGCTCTGTCTCTGTTTCTGTCTGTCTGTCTGTCTGTCTGTCTCTCTCTCTCTCTCTCTCTCTCTCTCTCTCTCTCTCTCTCTCTCTCTCTCTGGAGCATAAGCTTTCTCTCAGTCTGTCTCTGCCTCTCTCTGTTTTTCTCTCCCTCTCCCTTCCTGTCCCTCTCTCTCAGTTTCACTCTACTCTCCTTTTGTCTTGGGTGTGAGCTGTTCCCTCCTCGCTTTCCTCCCTTCCTCTCCCCCACCCCTTGCTTTCTCCCTTTTCTTTCTCTCTATACTCTCCCTTTCTCAGGAGCATATATCCTCTCTCTCTCTCTCTCTCTCTCTCTCTCTCTCTCTCTCTCTCTCTCTCTCTCTCTTTGTCTGTCGGTCTCTGTCTCTCTCTGTCTCTCTCTGTCTGTATTGTTTGTCTGTTTGTCTCTCTCTCTGTCGCTCGCTCTCTCTCTCTTTCTTTGTCTATCGGTCTCTCTCTCTCTGTCTGTCTGTATTGTCAGTCTGTCTCTCTCTGTTGCTCGCTCTCTCTCTCTCTCTGTCTTTTTCTCTCCCTCCCACTCTCTCAGTTTCAGTCCACTCTCCCTTTGTTTAGGGTGTGTGCTCTCCCTCCCTCCATCTCGATTCTCCCTTCCCTCCCCCCCCCCCCCCCCACTTTGCTCTCTCCTTTTTCTTTCTCTCTCTACTCTCCCTTTCTCAGGAGTATATACTCTCTCTCTCTCTCTCTCTCTCTCTCTCTCTGTCTTTCTCTGTGTCTTTCTCTGTCTGTCTGTCTGTCTCTCTCTTTCTCTGTCTCTGTCTCTGTCTCTCTCCATAATGGGGAGGTGTGCTTGTCAGCTAATTAAGTCAGGTGCGACATGGGAAGGTACAAGGCCTGACAGTTGAGGTGTGGATGTGTCTACAGCTATCATCCGCCGAGGAGTCTTCATCACCCTGTGAAGAGGAGGGTAATTCTGATGACCTCAGTGATGATGCTGTTGACAATGAGGAGGATGAGGATGAAGATGCCTATCAGTTTGATTACTACGAGGAAGAGGACCCTGATGTTAAAGAAGGAGAGCATGAAGCTGAAGAGTGAGTTTGGTCAAGGGATGTGGATTTTGAAAAGCCAGTCTTTTTTTTTTTCTTCTTTTGTTAATGTTTAAAGTCGTCTTTGTTGTAAAAAAAAAAAAAAAAACCATAAGCTTTCAGAAAGGACATATATGGAGTAACCTATGATATAGGATAAAAAAAAAAAAAGGATAGCTTATAGACTGTTCATTAAGTTTGTGTCTCAATAAAACATGCAAGTGGTGATCTGAGTCAGCGAAAAACCTTTATATTCTGTTTGAATTCTCTTCTGAGACAAAGAGCCAGCCATCTTTGCCACATTTCAAAGGTATTTTGATTTGGCCTGAATTGACTGGTCTTTAGACAAGTTGAGTGTATGAGATTTTTTTTTTTTTTTTTTCATTTTAATGTTACTAGGAATCATCTCATGACTATAGACCGGGTTATCCAAACCTTGGATGTTTTCCGGTGAACGTCTTGGTGTTGTGTGACCTAAAGGGAGAAAGGTCGTAGGGCTCCCCTTCTTGAATTTGCTGATTTCAGTAAAAAGTTTAAGTGAGATCCAGAAGGAAAAAAAAATTCAGCAACATAGAAATTTAGAGAGAAAGAAAAAGTCCTGAGCGGAAGTCTCATGATCAGCATGTATTTATCTACAAAGAACTGATGGCAACCAGGGAGTTGTCCCTGGCAAAAGAGATTTAGATATCTGAATTAGAGTGCCATAAACACCATTTACATGACAGCCTTGTGTGTATGTGCTTCTCCTGACCCTTCCACTTGACAGCTGTTCACACTTCACCTTGAGTCCACTCACAGGAGGCATGAAAATAGGGGGGGGGGGGGGGGGGGGTATTTCTTGTGCAAGATGGTACTTAGCAGTGATTTTTTAGCAGTGGCATGATCAGCACAATACAAGACATAGAACTTACACACACTCACACACACAACACACACATGCATGTATGCACAGGCGCACAAAGCTGGTTCTTTCCATGCCTGTGCATACCAGCAATAACAAAACCAGTATGCAAAGGATACGCCAACATGAAGAGGTCCAACTTTTTTCTTTTCAATATGTACAAGTACCAGAAGACAAAAGCTCAGTATGTAGAAGATTTTTGGTCACATTTTCAGAACGTTATTCTCCAAGTAGTGTTACGTCGATAATACTTACCTATCCTTATTGGTAAAAGTTTGAAATAGACAACCGTGAAGGTGTATAAGGAAGTAAGTTTGAAAAAAAGTTTGAAGTAGACAACCATGAAGGTACATAAGGGAAGTAGGTGTACAAATGCAGTAATTGAAATGAGATGGAATCATGATGGATACCTCAGCTTGCTGTGCAGGGAAAAGATGGCCACATTCTATGAGGCCAACGGAGACAAGGCCAAGCCATCCACCATACAGCGCTTGGTTTCAGGTAACTTGGCATGCCTCTTTGTGTTTGCTTGTGTGTCTGTGTGTGTGTCGGTGCGAGTTCACCATGTTATAGATGCGCGCACTATGTGGGTGTTTTTATTGGCTTGAATGCTGTTTTTCAGTTGGTTTAATATGTGTGTAGTTAGCATTGGAAATTTTTCAGATTGAACTTTTGCACCTTACATACACCCATGCTGTGTTGGGGTCCAAACCCTCTGTCTGAAAATGTGTGTGTTTTCCTTGTGCTGTAGCAATAAACTTTCCATATTGTGTGACCTCTGAACACCTCCACACTGACTCCACAGCAGTACAGAGCCTTCTCTGATGGGCTGCCTTCTCATGACCTAATACCGATCACTCTCAGAGGATTGCCAGTACAGGGCTAGGACAAGACAATCTGGTTGTGAATAATACTATTAAGAGATAGACTGAAGAACACCTTTTCCATATCATGTGGCGATGTTTATTCTATTCATGTTGTGGTAACAACTTATTGACAGTGAGGCAGCAACAACAACTGGCCACATTGTGTGATGATGTGTTTTTCTCACCATGTGTCAATGTCAGATGCTTGTTAGAGAAATGCAGTCCACCTCAGTGCCCTGTGCTGTTTTCAGACATGCGGTCCTTGACAAAGACAGGAGAAAAGTATGGATTTTCTGCCTGCCCCGAGGGAAACAACCTCTTCAAATGGGTAGGTGTCCTTTCCAGGTCTTCTCAATTTGGCAGACTGTTAGTTCACTTAAGTAGGTTGTGGACTAATATTAAGCCCTGGCTCATGTCTGAGTTGAACATAAAAGAATTACAGTCTGATCTGTTTGAATTGTCATATTATGACAACCAGTAGATCATTTCTGAACCTTTGATTACCAATACACCTATGTTCACCTGTCTGCTAAATCGTCATACTGTGACAACCTGTAGATCATTTCTGAACCCTTAATTACCAATACACCTGTGTTCACCTGTCTACTGAATTGTCATATTGTGACAACCTGTAGATCATTTCTGAACCTTGTAATTACCAGTGCACATACATTCACCTGTCTACTGAATCATCATACTGTGACAACCTGTAGACCATTTCTGAACCTTTAATTACCAATACACCTATGTTCACCTGTCTACTAAATCGTCATACTGTGACAACCTGTAGATCATTTCTGAACCTTTAATTACCAATACACCTATGTTCACCTGTCTACTGAATCGTCATACTGTGACAACCTGTAGATCATTTCTGAACCTTTTAATTACCAATGCACCTATGTTCACCCTGTCTGCTACTGTCAGATAACTGCTAATCCACCCCTCGAGGATGACCTTAAATTCTGTACCCATGTCGGTTATTTTGGAAGGTTTGGGTGTTCAGATGTGGCTTTGGGGTGCATCTATCAAAGTATAAGTGGCCATCATTTGCAGAGTGCTTTGATTTGAAACAGAAAGTGTTAAAATGGATTTTTTTTTTTTTGCAGCATGTATTAAAGTGTGGCTATGAGTGATAGTTTTACAAAGGACTGTTCTTTAACATGATTGTGGACATGTGGCTGCTCTGGCACTCTGAATCAGTTACAACATTCTAGAAATCAGTGCAGATTTTATTGTTGGCTACAGACTTCCATGCACAAAACATTTTCTTCTGAACCAAGAGTGCTAGTGTAGGTCAAGTTATTTCATATTTGCAGGATAATTAAAACAACAACCACAAGAAAGCTGTCATGTGATTACAAACAAACAAGGAAACAAACACAGATAAAGAAAATATCGGTGAACTTCCTAGATGGAAAGACGTAGATCCATGAAGGAAATAGAACAATCCATAAAGGGAAGCAGAACAATCAAAATCTTATACAGTGGTAGTGGATGCCGTGTGTTTTCTGCCAGCTGTGTTTGAGGAATTTTGCCTGATTGGTGTCTCTTGTAGTTGGTTTTGGTTGTGACTTCCACTGTTAAAATGGGTAGTCAGGAGTTGGGTTACAGTGCGGAATACTTCCTAGTTGTTCAATGAAATGTTCATTTTGTGTGTGGAAAATTTTACCAGTGTGTATTTTATCACAAGCATAACATTGCATGTAAAAAAAAAAAAAAAGGAAGAATTGGCTGTTGAAATAGTAGTTCATGGCAAAATTGTCACATGATGTTATAATCTTGTGGTTGGAGATGAAAAGACATGTTTTGCACATTATATCTTTATAAGATTACTTCCCCTTGCATGAGCCATAACAGTTCTCAAGGCAAGATGATTGATTATTTGCAGCCATAAATCTGGGATTGTTGAGTTAGTCATAAGTCAGTAGTCTTGAATCATTAAGTAAACATTTACGTAATTAAGAATAAACATAGTTTGTATTATGTTCATCAAGGTGGCATGGATAGACTATGTACATGAATGAAAACCCTCCAGGGGGTTGCAGCCTTGCCCTGGTTGGTGCCAACTGCATTGGCAGCCACCCCTCTTCCTCGCGGGACTGTCTGAAGTGGAAAATGGAACAAACCATCTAGCAAGTTAAAACAGACAAAAGGAATTCCTTTTGAGAGAGCAAAAAAAAAAAAAAAATGGTACTTGGTAGTCATCCTTTATTAGCATTGTCATACTCAGTTGCTGTTGAAAAAGTGCAGTCAGTGTCCATCTCCTGTCAAACAGACGCCTTTTTATTTTTCAAAGTGTAGTCAGGAAAAAGAACTTGAGCAACAGAAAAAACCTGTTAGAAGTTCTGCGATTCCTCCTAGGAAGACCAGCACCCTCAGCAGAAGAGTCAAACCCGCAGCCCTCCAGTCTCTCCAGCAGCCAAAAAAGTCTGCTACTGAGTAGGCTGGGAAACAGACCCCTCCCAGACCCTCCCACCTTCACCTAACTGGGAAGGAGGGGAACAGTGAACCAGCTGCCCCTCCCCCCCCCCACCCCCCCCCCCCCCTCCTCCAAAGACCCTGGAGTCCCCCAAAAGTTTCTGAGGAAAAAATGTGTAGCGGTGATAAAGGTGGATGGGCCTGCCTCTATCCCAGGAACCTCCACAGGGAAAAAATGTCAGGAGAAGAAACTTCCTGGCCCCAAAGAAACTAAACTAGAATTAGAAAACCAGTTTTCTCCTCTCCAATTTGGCAAAGAGAATGTAGCTCAGAATCACTAGTCACCAGAGCTAGATGGCATCAGTTCCTTGGTGAATGGTCATGATGGTGGCTGTTCTGTAGGAAAACGCCAGGCTGATATGGAGAAACAAGATGAAATGAGATGCCATCAAACAGGTAATCCCCATCTCAAAAACTGCTGTTACATAAAGCTTTTGTCACCCTTTGCTATGGGATGAAGAGAAATGTGGATGAACAACAAAGATCAGCATGAAAAACAGGGGACTCCAAAAGTCAAGTTTGGCCAGGACAAGATAGGCTACCTAGCAGTGTATCGTGACTGTCATTGGACTATTGTTACATGTGAGTATTGAAGACAATGGATTTTAACAATAGTTTCCCATGTTTGTATTATTGATTGATAAGTATGTGTGTGTGTGTGTATGTGTGTGTGCACGTGCTTGCATGCATGCATTGCAGAATGTGAAACTGCTGGATATCCCAGAGGACTGCAGACTGGGCAAAGACTTGCGGCGCTATGCAAAGGACAAGCAGCAAGAAGTAAGTCACCGGGCTTAAACAGAGCTTAACATTAGCATTGCTGGAATCAGACAACAGAACAAAAGCTAACAAGTAAATACAGCAGAAACAAATCAGCCAAAATTTAACTGAAAACAAATGGATGAATTGGTCCCAGTCACACCATTTGGCTAACCTAAAATTGGACTAAACTGAAATTTGGTTAATCCGTAAAAAAGAATCTTCAGGCCCAACAATTTGAGTGAATGATGTATGACTTTGGATAGAATTTTATGTATGAGAGATGTAGTCTATGGTTTGAAAATGATCGTTATTGAGGGAAAAGTTGCACAAAATTTGAAGGATGTCAGTATGGTGAGACAAAGATAAAGAGCGGGTAGGTGGGGGGATGGAATGTGTCCGTGGCATGATGATTACACAAGACGTTGCAGGCGGTGATCCACATGGAGATGCAATTCCCCTATGACTACCCCTTCAGCCCTCCCTTCCTTCGGGTCGTCCAGCCACGCTTCAAGTTTCTGACCGGTATGTCTCTTCCATCTCCCTGTGTTCTCTTTTGTTATTCTTTTGTATTCATTCACACAGCCGTGCATTCATTCCCCCCATTCTTTTGCATGGGCGGGCCATCCAGTGTTGCCCTGATATGAAAAGATGTTAAACTGTAAGTGAATGTTGTACACATAACACAATATACCTATGCACGCATACACCGCTCGTACAAACACAAGATTGCCAGCACACTCACACAAGCCATACTGAAAGACTGGAATGCCCGAAGACTGAAACACATGCAAACACATGTGTGCCAGCACACTCTCACAGCTCTCATACTAACACACGTGTGTCTGCATGCTCACAAAAACATACTCACTGACTGACTGAAACTATGTATTCTAAGATTAACTTTAGGTTGTACTGATGGAATGAAATATGTGCAACTCATGTAACTGTCGTACAAATACACTTGTGCTTGCAAACTTACACAGTCATCTTACAAACGTTGGTATGCCAGCGCATCCAACATCTCTTGGACACACACTCTCATGCCTGTACACTCGGGCAACTGGCACGCAAACACGTCTGCCAGCTCATCTTACAACTCTTTGCAAACGCTCTTATGCCTGCACACTCACACAACTTACATACAAATGTGTGCCAGTATACTTGCATTACATTCATAGTGTTGCTCCTGCATGCTTATAAACAAAGTAATTAAGCATCACAAGAGTTTGATTTGTGTGAAATGAAAGTTCTTGGAATGAAGAAGATATGGATGGGGAAGTCTTTGTAGTGAAGAAGACAAAGGGTTTACAAGACCTTTCTTGTGGGAAGGTTTCTGCAGTGAATACAAAGAGGTGAGAAGGTTCCCGTTGTGAAGAGGTGAGAAGGGTCACGTAATGAAGATATAGAGGTTAGACAGTTCATGTAGTGGAGACAAAAAGATGAGAAGGTCAGTGGAGACAAAGAGGTTAGAAAATTCATGTAGTGAAGGCTACGGTGAGAGAGTTCATTTCGTGGAGACAAAGAGATGAAAATGTTCCTGTGGTGAAGGTGAGGTGAGAAAGCTCATATGGTGAAGACAGAGATGAGAATGTTCCTGTAGTGAAGACAAAGAGGTGAGAAAGTTTGAACAGTGAAGACAAAGGGGTCAGAAGGTTCATATAGTGAAGACAGAGATCAGAATGTTCTTGTAGCAAAAAAAACAGGGGGTGAGAAAGTTCATATAGTGAAGACAGAGGTGAGAAAGTTCATTTATAAAGACAAAGAGGTGAGAAAGTTCCTATAGTGAAGACAAAGGGGTGAGAAAGTTCCTATAGTGAAGACAAAGGGATGAGAAAGTTCCTATAGTGAAGACAAAGAGTTGAGAAGGTTCATGTAGTGAAGATGAAGAGCTTCGTGTGGTGAAGATAGAGATGAGAAGATTCATGTAGAGAAGACTGAGGTGAGAATGTTCATGTAGTGAAGACAAAAGAGGAAAAGAGATGGGAAGGTTCATGTGATGAAGACAGAGGTGAGAATGTTTGTGTAGTGAAGACAAAAGAGGAAAAGAGATGGGAAGGTTCATGTGATGAAGACAGAGGTGAGAATGTTTGTGTAGTGAAGACAAAAGAGGAAAAGAGATGGGAAGGTTCATGTGATGAAGACAAGGGTGAGACGGTTCGTGCAGTGAAGATAAAGAGGTGAGAAGGTTCATACAGTGAAGACATCATGAAGAGGTGAAAAGGCTCATGTTGTGACGACAAAGGGGTGAGAAGATTCATGTGGTGATGACAGAAGGGATGATAAGCACTACAAGTTCTTCTGGTGAAAAACACCGGGATGAAAAGGTCCTTCCCGTGGAAGAGACACAAGAGCAGGGATATTTTGAATGAAAAAAGAAGTGAGAATGGGTGCTTTTGGGAAGATGAGAAAGTCCATAAAAAGAAGATAATTATCTTAGACTGAGAAAATGTTTACTGTGAAGAAAACAGAAGTGGGAATGTCCTTGCACATAAGATAATCTGAAAGAGTAGGTCCATAGAGTAGGTAAGTCACAGCGCAGACTCTCATTAAAGAAGCAGTTGGATGTGCACTTTGTAGAGGGGTCAAATTTAGAGGGTTTACTAAAACAACAGTGGCTTATATGTGGTGTGTGTTGATGTGTGTGTGTGGTGTGTGTGTGTGTTGTGTGTGTGTGTGTGTGTGTGTGTGTGATGGGAATCAGGGGTGGGACTGATGTATGGTGGTGGTGTGTGTGTGCAGGTCATGTGACAATTGGAGGCAGCATATGCATGGAAATGTTGACCAAATCAGGCTGGCTCCCCACCAACGACATAGAGGTAGATCATTTTCTCTTTTCTTTTCATCATCATGCCCACTTTTAGTTTGTTCATGTGTTTTTTTCAACAACAACAACAACAACAACAACAACAAAACACTACCACCATCACCACCAACAAAGCGAACGTGCACGTGCATGCGCTTACATACACACACACACATACACACACTCTCACACATGCATGCAAGACATGCAGATATAGGAATAGCCAGATTAACTCAGTCCTTGCACTACCAAACGCATTATCGTGGCAAACCATGGGATGCAGGTTCAAATCTTGGTCAGGTTGCATGGGTACAAAAGGATTTTTCCCTTGGAGTTATCTTCAAATGAGACTTTTAACCGAAGTTCCATGTGTGAACACACTCACAAAATCTTGCACACGAATGTACAGTCTCATCACCAATATTTGAAAGAGAAGGCTACCTCGACTGTTGGTATAGATGACACATACACATGTAGCATGCATCCACTGTGAAAAAAGAAGAAAGAAAAAAAAGAATGGGTGAAAAAAAGGATTGGCTGATTTTCAACTGAATGACATAAGAAGCGATTGAATGTAGTGCCTGCAGGCAGCTCTTCAGTCAGCTCTATCCAAGGTAGGTAGCCTGTGGTGTGACGAGTGCTTAGCTTGTGAAGTGCTTAAAGATTGGTCTTTCACTGTGGATAGGCACCAAACAAGTACTCTCAATAGTACACACTCACACACACACACACACACTCTCTCTCTCTCTCTCTCTGTTACATTGGACGCACTCGGGGCTTCAAGCATACAATGAGAAATGTCCCACTCTGCGGGCCAGGTCACTTTCGCTGTGTCCGAGCTGTAAGGCAGGTTACCTACCATGCTGATTTCCATTTATTGATAGTGGTGGGCGTGAATTGATAGTGTTTGGTTTGATATGTTTATGTAGTATGATACATGTTTCATATATAACAGTAACGTTTGGTTTAATAACTAATCATGCTTTATATTAGAATGTTTGACACAGGAAGAGTGGTGTTACTCTGTCATGAGAAGATATGATAAGCTATGACTGTTTGGTATTGTTTGGTGTTCAGTGTAGCATAAAAGTATTTACTTTGGTCTGAAACAGTTTCCATTGCTTTGTTAAATGGTGTCTTATTGCCGGGAATTCTGCGTCAAACACTTGTTTGGTAGTGTCTGTTCTGTTTACAGGGAATTCTGTGTCAAACACTTGTTTGGAAGTGTCTGTCCTGTTCACAGGGAATTCTGTGTCAAACATTTGTTTGGTAGTGTCCGTTCTCTGTTTACAGGGAATTCTGTGTCAAATACTTCTTGAATGGTGTCTTCTTTGAAGAGAATTCTGTGTCAGATACTTGCTGAGTTTGTCTGTTCTTTGTATACAGGAATTTTTATGTCAAAGACCTGAGTGATGTTTGTTCTGTTTGGAATTCTGCATCAAAAGCTTGTTGAGTTATGTCTGTCTAGTGATGTCTGTTCTCTTTAGGGAATTCTGTATCAAACACTTGTTGAATAATGTCTGTTCTCTGCATTAAGCTTTATGACCAGCCGCCGTGGCGAAGTGGTTAGCGTCGCGGACTCCCGGCTGGGAGGTCGTGGGTTCAAATCCCATCAGAGTCATGTGGGTTTTTCTGCCCCGACCGGCTCCCACCCAGAGTTGAGTTTGCTACGGGCTCAGTTGGGAAGACTGGGACCACACAGTCGAGTTTCATCCACTTAATGGATGCGTTTCTGAGAGTGTTGCTCAAATTTCCTGACCAACACTGCAGGTGTTTGTATCTCTCGGGCCTGGTTGACGCCGGGATATATTATGAAAGGAAGCGTAGAGTACAACCCTGTCATGTAGTCTCAGACCGACATGGAAATCCGTAGCATCATCTTAATCATCCTCATTCTCATCAATCAGCATTTAAAAAAAAAAAAAAAATGTCTCAGATTCTGTGGCCCTTCATGCCCTGCTCTCATGGTGACCTCAATTTCGATGTCCTCTCCACGTCTGTGGCCTTGGTTTGGTTCCGTCGGGGTCACCGGTATCGGCAGGGCTGTCGTTGGACGGACGTGGTGGTGCCCTCCGGAGGGAGAGCTCACTCATGCCGGCTCCGCGACTAAGCAATTATTGTCGTCAGTAGGGGGCTTAGTAGGTGGTGTCCTGCGTATGTTAGATCAGAACAGGCGCCACTGAACACCACCGAAGTGACTCGGCAGCAGTGCAGTGTCTCCTCCGGTGGGTTGCCTCTTGACGACTTGACATTGACTGCTCCCTGTGGATTGCCGGTGCCGGGGCTGCGGCGGGGCTGACCGGGCTGAGGCTGTGGACGAGGTGTCGGAATGAGCGGCGTGGGTGCACTGCCTCTGAGGTGGCGCAGAGGATGGGACAGCAAAAAAAAAAAAAAAAAAAAAAAAAAGCTTTATGTCCGACACATGTTGAGTGGTGTCTGTTCTTTGCAGGGAAATCTGTCTTAGACTTTGTTGATTAACCCTTAAGCTGGTTGTCGCGACATAAGTCACACCACGATCTCCATGTCTCGTGACTGGTTGTAGTGACACAAGTCATGCTGTAGGGTGAGCCTTGTGAGCCTAGTTTCACTGACACACACAGATACGAAACTATGGCTCAGTGACAAACTAATTTGCATGAATGACTGCACGAGTCCCGGAACATGGATTTTCAGAATTTTAGATTGGTTTATAGTAAGTAGCAGCTTGTAATGCATAGTGCAACTCGACTTGTCTGGCAAACAAAAATGGCAGCGCCCAAAGGAGACCATGATAGAATTAGGAACCCGTTTAAAGATGTTTTTGCTGAATTTGTTGTGGAAAAAGCAGGTGAATGAGACATTTTGAATGAACTGGGCATGGTGGGTGATAGTTTTGGTTTAGATCAAGCACCATGTGATCGTGAGTTTTAGATCGACACAGGACAATGACTGGATGAGTGCCTAAGGGTGAGGGGAATCTCAAGATGCTACTCAGTGGGGAAGAAAAACTCAGTGTAGCTCTTCCCGATGATCCAAACGACGAAAGTGTGGGCCAACTATTACATTTGGTGATAGTGACCATTTTGGGGTGTTTTTTGTGTTATCAGCATGTGATTTCAGTGTGAAAACTGAACTGTACCTCATTCATTCTTACCTGGATTACCTGCATGGAAGACTGGTATAATCCACACTGACTTTCCTTTGAAAAAGGCTGTAACTTATTTCTGGAAACTGTGGAACATCATAGACTGGATTATTTGTGAACAAGCTCTTGAAAATAACAAGCAGGATGTGCCACCTGTTTTCACCTGTTATTTTCACATTCTGGACAGGAAAGCACCTAATCAAACACTCACAAGCACACCACTTCTGTTTTATATTATTCTTTATTCAGTTAGTACCAATTTTTATTCTGCAGGTCGTGTTCAAATACTAACCGTTGGAAAGTTATGCGTATTATACAAACGTAACTATTCTTTTCAAACTTTCCTTCTGGAAATTCACAAGACAACATACTTAATAGAACATTGTTAAATAACCAGTGTAAGGGTTAATGTCTGTTCTTTGCATGGAATTCTGTGTCGGATACCTTTTTTGTGATTTCTGTTCTATGCAGAGAATTCTGTGTCAAACACTTCTGTCAATACAGTTGAGTGGTGTCTTTCTTTGCAGAGAATTCTGTGTCAACACTGTTGAGTGGCGCCTGTTCTTTGCAGGAAATTCTGTGTCAATACTGTTGAGTGGTGCCTGTTCTTTGCAAGGAATTCTGTGTCAACACTGTAGAGTGGTGCCTGTTCTTTGCAGGAAATTCTGTGTCAACACTGTTGAGTGGTGCCTGTTCTTTGCAGGGAATTCTGTGTCAACACTGTAGAGTGGCGTCTGTTCTTTGCAAGGAATTCTGTGTCAACACTGTTGAGTGGTGCCTGTTCTTTGCAGGGAATTCTGTGTCAACACTGTAGAGTGGCGTCTGTTCTTTGCAAGGAATTCTGTGTCAACACTGTTGAATGGTGCCTGTTCTTTGCAGGAAATTCTGTGTCAACACTGTTGAATGGTGCCTGTTCTTTGTAGGGAATTCTGTGTCAACACTGTAGAGTGGCGTCTGTTCTTGGCAGGGAATACTGTGTCAACACTGTGAGGAGTGCCTGTTCTTTGCAGGGAATTCTGTGTCAACACTGTTGAGTGGTGTCTGTTCTTTGCAGGGAATTCTGTGTCAACACTGTTGAGTGGTGTCTGTTCTTTGCAGGGAATTCTGTGTCAGCACTGTTGAGTGGTGTCTGTTCTTTGCAGGGAATTCTGTGTCAACACTGTAGAGTGGCGTCTGTTCTTTGCAAGGAATTCTGTGTCAACACTGTTGAGGAGTGTCTGTTCTTTGCAGGGAATTCTGTGTCAACACTGTTAAGTGGTGCCTGTTCTTCACAGGGAATTCTGTGTCAACACTGTTGAGTGGTGCCTGTTCTTTGCAGGGAATTCTGTGTCAACACTGTAGAGTGGTGCCTGTTCTTTGCAGGAAATTCTGTGTCAACACTGTTGAGTGGTGCCTGTTCTTCGCAGGGAATTCTGTGTCAACACTGTTGAGTGGTGTCTGTCCTTTGCAGTGAATTCTGTGTCAACACTGTTGAGTGGTGTCTGTCCTTTGCAGTGAATTCTGTGTCAACACTGTTGAGTGGTGTCTGTTCTTTGCAGGGAATACTGTGTCAACACTGTTGAATGGTGTCTGTTTTTTGCAGGGAATTCTGTGTCAACACTGTTGAGTGGTGCCTGTCCTTTGCTGGGAATTCTGTATCAACACTGTTGAGTGGTGCCTGTTCTTTGCAAGGAATTCTGTGTCAACACTGTTGAGTGGTGTCTGTCCTTTGCTGGGAATTCTGTGTCAACACTGTTGAGTGGTGCCTGTTCATTGCAGGGAATTCTGTGTCAACACTGTTGAGTGGTGCCTGTTCTCAGCATTGTTCAATAGCGTCTGTTCTCTGTTTGCAGGGCATTCTGGTGCAGGTGCGCACTGAGATTCTGAGTGACCCCAATGCCTCGTTGGATACATGCAAGTGGGACATGCCATACACCGAAGAAGAGGCCAGGGAGGCCTTTAAGCGCATGGTATCGCGATATGGCTGGGACTAGCAATCCTGCTGTTTGTTGGTGGACCAGTGGTTCCTTTCCCTGTGATTAGATCCCACAGGACTAGTGGGACATCCGACGGGTTCTGGGCAGCAGCTTTGATGTGGTGTGGAGCATGTTGTTGAATGACAGGAGACCAATCATGGGAATCATTTGCCCACAGCACTGATTTTGTCTGGAATTGCTTGTGAAGTGAGGTCTGTGGAATTATGAAGTCTAGTCTTGGGTGGATGTCATGACGTTACGAGTTTTGTGTTGTTTTTTTTGGAGTAAATGTTCTGGGATTGTGAGGTTGTTTGGTGTGAATGATGCTATATTGTGGGGGCTTTTCTCATAGTTTAGGGTGGAATCTTGTGGTAGTGTGATGTGAGGGTTGGGGTTAATGTTCTGGATTATGAGATCTGCTGTAATTTGGCACAAGTGATGTGATACTGTGTGAAACTCATATTGCTTGGGGATGAAAGTTGTGGTGTAGTGTGGATGAATGGTGTGGTGTGGTGTGGTCTCTTCCCGTAGCTTGGGTGGACGGTTAAAACACTGTGAGGTCTGTATCCTTGCATTGGTATGAATCTTCCAGCATTGTGGGATCTCATTTTTGAGTGATGAATGTTTTGAAATTGTCGGATCTCTTCCAATAGGGTTTGTGTTGAATGTTGTGGCATCATTAGGCCTCTTCATAGTTTTTGTTATAAATGGTTTGAGATCGACAGGTCTCTTTGGGTAAATTGGGGGAATGAATGTTGTGGTATTGTGAAGTCTCTTCTTATTTTTGCAGTAAACTCTGTAACATTGTGAGGTGTATCATCATTTTTCGTATCATAATGAGTCTGTTGACATAGTTTAAGGTCTCTTTTAATTGTTTGAGGGTGAATGCTTTGCACTGTCAGAGCCGTGTCATAGTTTCTGGGATGAAGGCATAGTGAGCTTGTTCAGTTTTGAGAGTGAAAGCAGTGGCATTCTGAGATCTTTCAATTTGGGGATGATTGCTGTGATTTTTGCTGTGAATGTGTCAGTTATTTGAGGATCTGTGCTTCAGCACTGGGAAATACGTCAGTTTATGGGTGAATGGTGTGGCATGTTTAAAGAATAAAGGTGTATGGTGACAAGTGGTGTGGCATTTTGAGGTCTGTGTTGGTTTTTGAAATGAACATTGTGAAGTTTCTAACAGTTTTGGGGTAGTCTGCATCAGGTTTGGGGTTAATGCAATGACATTGAGGTCTGGTGTCAGTTTTATTGTGAATTTTGTAGCCTTACATAGTTACAAGCTCCACATCAGTTTTGGGGTGAATCTTCTAGCCTCGTGAGGTCCATCAGTTTAAGGGTGAACATTGAGAGGTCTCCATCAGTTTGAGGATGAATGCTGTACTGCCGGGGTCTTGTGTTTTTAAGAAATTAATATCGTTTTCGGGTTCTCTGTCAGTTTTTAAGTGAATGCTCTGGCTTTATGAGAGTTTTGTCAGTTTGGGGTGAATACCATGACTTCATGAGATCAAGTCGTTTGGGTGTGAATGTTGTGAGTTAACTAAACATACGTTGGTTTGGGGGGTTAACACTGGGATTGTGGGGTCTGCATCAGTTTGAGAGCAGGGTGGGATTGTGAGATCTGTGTTTGTATTGCAATTGATATCATGCATTGTATTATGAGTCCTGTTGTGTCCACCAATTCATCGGAGACGTGTACACGTCATATGCTGGTTTACAGGTCTAAAATCCAACCAGTGTTGCCTTAGTATGTATGTGGTATGTACAAGCTGCTGCTCATATGTTGTTTTAATCATTCTTGAAAAGATCAGATCATGTGTATACAATGATTACCTTTATAGTTGAAAAATATGGTAATTGATGGGGTTGGGGGTGGGTGGGTGGGGAAGATTTTCTGTAATACAGAGACACTCATGTATTTATCTTCCCTCATGCTGAATTAAAGGCCGAAAGGAATTTTGCTATATTCAGTTAGTATGCCATTTTTGTCTTCCATCATTGTGGATTTGATGGACAAATACCACTATATCCATTTGTCTTAGCATCCTGTGGTGTTTCTGTCACTGATCATGTTGCCACTACTTTAATGAATTTGCCTCCAGATGTCATTACTGACACATTTTTGGATTCTTATGTCAAGTGTGTATGTGTGTGTGTGCGCACCATTTCTCTGGAGTCTGTGTGTGTGAGTGAATGTGTGCATATTTTTGTGTGTGTGTGTGTGGCATCTCAAGTCTGTCTTCTATTTCAAGAAGTTGGCCGTCAGTCCTGGATCGTGTGAGTCTGAAACAGATCGAATATGCGCACATTTGCTACAAACTATTTCGGCAAACATTGTTTTTTCCACAGACATCCATTTCAAATATAAAACAAGGTCATATAATCATCAGTTTTTCTCAAGTTCAGTATTCTCAACAAACATGCTCAGCGTTTACAAATAACAGGCGAAAAACCAAGCCCTTGCTGTGCGTCATGGGTGTCACATAAGTCACAACTCTTTGTTCAGGGAAGAATGGAAGCTAAATCAGCAGAGAGGCAGAGCCATAAAGTTTCAGTTTCATTTGTAATAGTTTACACTTTGGCCTCCTTTGCATTTCCTTTCACACAGGACTGAGGCAGTTTTATTTGCATCTGCCTAGCATCCAGATTTGCAAGACATTCTACCTTTTAATGGAATTTGTTCTACCTGGTTGCAGTACTGCTATTTCTGTTTATTAGAAGGAATATTGCTGGAGGAGAAAAAAAAAAAAAGGCTGTGTGCTGTTGGTTCAGCTCTCACAAAAATTTTATAGCTGTTGTCAATATAGCCAATGACTGATTTATGAGCCGGTGGGAATTTTTTTTTGTTTTAAGATCAAGTTCAAAGACATAGTCTTGTGTTATCAGAATCTGGGAAGGAAAAAATAATCTTAAGTTGTAATCCCAGGTAGTTCCAAAGTCTGGTATGCATCATGTACAGTTCTGAGCATGTATTTGAAGTCAAAAGGCAATTTTAATAATTTGGTGATCTGTATCAAATAGAAAGTGACCTATGTATCAAGTTGAAGAAGATTGTCTTCTACCCTAGCAGCCATTTCATCCATGCGTAAGCAGTATCATGATTTTGCTGTGTTGCAGGCAATGAAGCATGTAGAGAATGCTCAGGCTCAGGAACGTTTTGAGTGTCTTAAGCATGAATCTTTATGTTTTCGAACTTTACACATTCCATGATGTAGTTATTATGAAGGAACCAATGCATGTGCAAGTAGGTGCTGCATCAGGGTTTCATTCACAGTAAAATGTTTTCCTCTGAAGTAATTGTCAACCAGGTGTGCTCTCTTCATTGAAAGATTTTCACCTGTGCAACAAAATTCTCATCTTCATTGCAGGTTTTGTTTGTTTTTAATACAGTTTGGGGATTTGTGTGGAGGGTGCACTAGGCCTTTTAGGCCCTTGTGTTTGATTGAAGATGTTTTTGTTTTGAAAGACAGCATAGCAGGTGTTTAGTTTTGAGGGAGAGAGGAGGGAATGGTAGGCTATATTGTAAACTGTGCATGTGCTGTGGAATTACATATGTTAGTTGTTTCACTTTGTTGCAATGGTCACATCTCATCCATACTAGTGCTGAGGGTCTTGTGGAGGGTCTTGGTTTTAATTGCGCTTCAGAAGATGTGAGTGAATGGGGATTATATGGAGTGTGTACTGGGGTTACAGGAACTGGAAAGGGTTTGCATGGGAGTGCTGCAGGTCTCCCAGGACTGAGGGAAATGCATTTGCAGCGTTTAGATCTTCATCATCACTTATTGTTTTCTTTGCTTCTGCTGTTGTGTATCGTGGATTTGGTCATGTACTTAAATATGTAAATGATTCTGCCCAAGTGCTGTAAACATTTAGAAAAGGAGAACAATGTCTCACTGGATTTGAAGGGGACTGTCCACTGTCTCCTCTGTGTATGTAATTGTTTATTTGTTATACATGTGTGAAAGTCAGTATTTTGTACTAATTAATAGCCTGAACTTTGATATCACATTGTGTCAGATACATGAGTACAAGAGTTATGTGAGAGTGGGATTTGCAATTTATGTGTGCAAGAGAGAGAAAAGAACAATATAGTGTCATTTTGTCTGATCTGAATTTTTGTAACTGTTTCACTGTTTCTCCTTTTTTTTCTTTCTTCGTTACTTTCTATGATCTTCTGTTCCTTTACTTTTCCGATTCATTCACCTGGATTTCCTCCCTCCTTCCCCTCCCCCCCTCCCTCCCCTTCCCCATCCAGAAGATCTCGGATGTCCGGTCCTTAAGATTTTCGGTATCCTGGCAACTACGCAGTCTGTCTCCTGTTCTTCCTCTTTGATGGAGTGCATGTCAGGGCTAAACTGGTGAGGTTGGTTGTTGAAATTTTGGCGTGTGTGCCTAGCTGTAATCCCACAATCAAAGAAGCTACATTCCATCCAGGCATACATCATGCATAGCACCAGACGGCAGGCTTGCTTGCTGCTTTGTTTTCGCCATCCCCCCTGGCACATGATGGCATTTTTCTTTTTTTTTAAATGGGATGGGATTTTACGTGTTTGACTTATTTTTTCTTGAATTTATTTTTCAGTTAATGGCATATATTAACTTCTTTTTTGTTTTCAATGGGATGGAATTTAACATGTTTTTTTTTTCATGAAGTTATTTTTCAGTAAATGCGTATATCAACACATGCGATCTATTTTTTTTCTGGCTATCTCAAGTGGGGTGTGCACCCAAGACCCCTAGGACCAAGAGAACAATGTGTTATCCATTTGGCCCCTGAGGTCCCAAGTATGATTTTGAGCATGGTCATGCGCAGTAGCTACTTTTTCTGCAGGCAATGGCTGTTAGCCATTAGCACAATTCTTTGTGTCATTTTTTGCTCAATATTTAATGCCGATTTATCACTTAAAAAAAATTTTTTTTAGAGAAACTGATCAGGGTGTCCATCAGATCCAGCTTTACTTAATTTGGAGTTTATTGCTTTTGTTAATTAGTTTGGATGTTACTCGCTTTATGTTTTGGTGATTGATTATTTTTCAAGACAGATAGATTTTGGGGGGGGGGGGGTGGGGGGGGGGGGAGGAGGAATGTCGGGAAAGGGGAGCGGGCTGTTGAATGGGGGGCACTTGCTCTGGTAGATTTGCTGGCTTTTCTGTGCTCTCTTTGTTTTTTGCCTGCTTATCATCTCATTCGTTCTCTTCTTTTTCGGTTTTCTTGGTCTTTTTATCGCGAAGGAAATCTTTTTCCAGTTAAATTTCAGTCTGGAACTGAAAATCAGATGTTCTTCTTCAGTTGGGGCATGAGGAAATGCAAGTTGTCTGCTGACACGTTTTTGAATTTTTGAATTATTTGCTTCCCCCTCACTGCCACCCCCACCCTCCACCGCCTCTGTCCCATAGCCCCCACCCCCTCACCCTCCCGATTGCCTTTTCATTGTTGTTGTTTTTTTTTTAAATGTTTACACAAAGCTGACTTTCTGTTTTGATTTTAATCCTGTTTTTCAGGTTTGATGACGCATTGGTTTGGTAGTAATTTGATTGCATGATAATACTTACAATCGTTTAGAAGTGTACACAGAAAATGTTCACACTTCCCACTGGGTTTGCTGCTGCCTTTGTTCTTAAAAAGCTAAATAGCTTACAAGTCAAAGGAATGCAGGATAGTCTCAAGGAACTGAGATATTCAGTATGTGGCATGTCAAGCTGGTTCATAAACTAATGCGGGTAAACTCATTTTACCTAGTCCGAAGGAAAAGGTGACCGATTCAACATCAAGCTTCTGGCTGACTGAATGCATATTACTTGTCTTTAGGAATATATGGTGTGTGACTTTTTGGTCACACTGCTGCTGCATAGGAATTAATGCTTGCATTATTGGGGAGGGCCTTCATACTTTTGTGTTTGTATTAGTACAGAAACTGAATGTTCATTTGTATACACTTTTGTGTTTGATTTTGATGAATTTTTTTTTTCATAAACTTATATTTCTTAACATAAAATTTCCATTCCATGCCCATGTTTTTGAGTATTTTTTCTTTGTCTGTAAGATTTGCATATATTAAAAGTGAAAAACAAAAACAAAGTGAAAGAATGAGTTGCTTGAGAGGTTTCGATTTGCAGTGAGTGCCTTCAGAGAGATGTTGAATGTGAAAGAGGTGACAAATGTGCACCACCAGAAGTAATTTTTTTTTCCTCAAGAACAACATATTTGTTCCATCCTATCTCGTCTGTCTTTCATATTCTTCTAAGCAAAGAATTATACATTTTTTCCTTTTAACGTGGGTGTGAACACTTGAACAGATACTAATTTCATCGCCAATTTCACTAACATTACACATCAGACAAAGTATTTCTTCTCTTGAAATCCCGAATTGTTACCGATCTTGAATCAGTACCTTATGGTGACTAAATCTGAAATTACAAACATATCTTCATGCAGAAATATGTAGTTTTGTCAAATATTTCTCAAAACAAAACATTTTCTTAACTATTCTAAATGAAGTGCAAACATCTTTTTAGATATATTTTGTAGCCACTGCTGTAGATATTGATCTTGTAGTCTTAATTGATTTCTTTTAAGTATACAACCATAAAAGTTGCATTTCATCTATTTACCCAAACGAAAAACAGGTCTTAGTTATCCAAAGTGAATGGATATCTTTTACTGTTTTAGTCAGTTTTATTCATAACGTATATTTTCATACATTTTCCAGACCAGAAGTAGCAGTGACACATTTATCTTTGGAGAATTGGCATACACTGAGCCAGGCAATTTGTACCAAAAACATGGTATTTGAAATTTTGGCTGGTTTGTGTGCACGCGCACACACACATACACACACACAAGCACACGTACACTAGCACACACACTCACACCAGCACACACACACACACACACACACACACACACACACACATATACTGGACAACTAATACAAGGTCATGCACAGACTCTCTGTTACACACACAAATAAACAATGAATCAGACAAGCTTTTAGAACATTGCCTTCACTACCACATACAGACAATTTTTAAAGCTGGAAGTAGCACACAAAACAGTTTTTTTGCTTTTGAAAGAGCAAGCAAGAAGCTTTTATCAAGTTACATGCCAGAACAAACCACTAAACTCTTACCTCATATTCGTCAATCGAGTAAAGCTTCACAGCCTTTTGGCTGCTTTCTCTCTGTATGTGTGCGTGTGCATGTGGGTGTGGGTGTGTGTGTGTGTGCATCTCTCTCTCTGCAATTTAATTCCTGGAGAATGCCGTGCATGAACTGACTAAATCCCTATAATGATGATGGTGATAGTGTGTGGAAGTAATACTCTTACTCTGCTATGTGTATCTAGTCCTGTTTTGAGCGTCCAGTGGCCCTGCATTTACAGTGTAGCTAGATGGAGTTCCAAATATTAGGCCGACTGACGAAGCCAGTTATTTCTATCTAAAAATGTTTGCACAGCAAAGAGTACTTTTAGAAACAGTTTATTCAATTTCGTAGGACCAATGACCTCTACTGTTAGAGTTTTGTGAAAACAGATTACCTGTAGGCTGGCTGGGGCGCCATGTAAACTTGGTCATTTTGGGGAAGTTCAGCCTTTTTTCGTTACCTACGTGAGGCAATCCAATGATTTGCATCACCAAATTCACGATGTTGTATTTCTTCAAAACTGGAGGCTAAAACCCACACCGCCATACCCTAAAAATTGGCCTAACTAAAGACTCACAGACACTTATACTAAATTATGAGAGACAGAACCTGACAGGCCATACACATGACATTGCTATTTTCTCGGACATTGTCTAACTACAGATTCAAACAGTGTTAGAACTACCATTGTCTGCACACCTGAACAGATCATCTTTAAAATCCAGTTCCCTTTTAAATTTGGGTAGCAGTGTAAGATTTTTTTCCCCTCCACCATATCTTGACAGGGTTTGATCGGATGGTGGGGGCCTGGTCATTGTGGTAAGGAAAGACTGAGGTAGGCTGTACATCTAGATACAATATGAAATAACTGTAGGCGTTTGTCCTCTGCCTTATAGTTTCTGTCACCATGGCTCTCTGATGGAGAAGGAAGGACGGACACAAACACAAAGGTGCTGTATATGTTTTCAAGCCTGCTTTTTTTTTTTTTTGGGGGGGGGGGGAGGGGAAAGGGGGGGGGGGGGGCGCATGTTCCCAATTGAGTTTGACGATGACATGTCCAGTTGGCCTACTGACCCCTTTCCAGACTGGTAAATCTTTTCTTTAGCTCTATAGTTATTAAGCCTAATAGTTCGAACCGAATGAGTTGTACGATCCTGTACCAGCCTCAACGACGCTGATATAATAACAATAAACATCTGCTTAATAGCAAAAGCGAAAATTTATGGGTTTACAGTAAAATGTAATTAGACCAAAAAAATCGTTAGTAGGCTAATTGGTGGGTGGCTTCACAGACGAGACTCAAAAGCCTTTGTCTGCTATTTTCCACTGATCCAGATCCAGCATGTTTTTATATATCTTCTTCTTCTTCTTCTTTCTTTAAGTGTCCGCCTTCATCAAGTTGAAGATTCTGACACTATAGTAGGGGGTTTCCGGATCAACGGTAGATCAAAAACTGCTGCCTGGATCATCAGCTTATGAATAAGTGGGCCTTACACTGGAATGGGGGGGGGGGGGGGGCGGACTAAGGGTGAGGATGGGGGGGTGGGAGGGGCAAGGGGGCTAGGAGAGGGAGCGAAAGAGGGGAGGGGAGCGGGGGGTTATATCCAGGATCTTAAGTCCTCCAGCGAGGCCGATGCCACTGCCTCAGCTGGAAGATTGTTCCACTCCCTCCCATGACGTACCGTTAAATTTTGACCCAGCAGAAGAACACACTGGTAAAATCATGTCAACGGTGATAAATTTGATAAAGCATGACGTTATGTTAATACAGTGTGTGTGTGTGTGAGTGCAACTGCAAGTGGCCTACATGTCATGCTTATCAAGAACGATAACCATTGGCTCCAGGCCTAGCAAGGCCTAACTTCCTGCCAAGTTATTTTCGGTTCCGATGCCGGCCGGTTCATGCATGCGTTCGTGTGTGCTAAGATCTCACATAGTAGGAAGAAATCAGATAAATTGACAAAAGACTTGCATTCTTTTAATTCAGAAAAGTCATTTTTCACTACAATTATATTTTGTGCATGCTTACTTCAGACGCTTCGTGCAACTTCGCAATGCAAGGCGACAGCTGCGGCCATTTGTGATCGATTTCACGACCAGTCTCCATTTCATACAGCCTCGGTTTCATTTAACCTGCATGCTGGCTACTAAAGATAGCATTGTTGTTCCATTTCATTGGCTAAAATTCTGCAGATTTCCTCTTTCTTCCTGTCTGACGTAAAACAATTGTATTTTAGCAGCAGGTGTTTCCCGACACACTTGTTGGTTGCTTGCGCCTCCTGCCAGTTTTGCCTTGGTCTACGTGTATGGGGTGTTGGTCCCGGTGCAATTCTACTGGAGTTTAGCTCCACCGACGCTTCAGTATAATTTTACAACTGTGAAACATTGTCCTACGATTAACATTGAGGAAGGCAGAGAAGTGTGTGCTGTGTAGCAAAGCTGAAAAACCGCAAACAGCAGACGACCGCTGATCCCCGAACCACAGGTTTAGCACTGACCCAGATCGAGGAAACGTTTGCCATCGACATCCTTCCACTGTACCAGGTCAGATTTGCTCTGTCGTTCGTGTAGATTTCTGTTTGAACTGTCCCAGTCGGAATGGATCATTTCAATTTTGAACAGCAGCTGATCGACGATTTTGATATTGAGCAACTTGGCCTGGACATGGCACCGTTCGTCAAGCAAGAGACAAGAACGAAGGACTTTGCCACGTGCAGTATGGCCGCTCAGCCCAGCACCCGATCTGCTGGCTTGGTGGACAACTTTTTGTCGTATACCCATCCTCCACAACCTGAAACCGCGCCCCCATTAGTAGTGACAGACACAGCTGCCGTGAAAGAAGAATTCACCAGCCTGGACTGCCACAAGTGGACCGAGAAAAACGCCCTGAACAGTGTGAACTTTTTGGAAATGTGTGCTGCCGAGATTCTGTGCCCAGAGGCTGGAGTCCTCGATAGGACCCTTGCCGACAAAGTGTTAACGGAATGTGTCAAATCAGTGACCAGAAGTGAAGGCCTCCAAATGACACCCAAGGTCCCAGATGGGGTGCAAAATCCAGAGGTGCTCAGTCCAGTGGCAATTAGTCCACAGACTTTCAAACCAGAGGCGCTCAGTCCAGAGGCGTTCAGCTCAGAGGTGCCCCAGCCAATTTCAGAGAGCAGCAGGAAGAGGAGATCATCAGTCCTGAAACTGGAGGAATCTGATGATGACAGTCTTTCAGAAAACTCCTCAGACACAGTGGTGTTTGAGAAAAGCAAGAGGCCAGCCCCTCCAGAATGTGGGCTGGACACCCCTCCTGATACACCGCCAGATACTCCAGTGCCCCCACAGGCTGTGATTCGTTCATGCAACAGAAGCAGAACAAGAGGTGCATGTCCCACAGTAGCCACAGAAATAGACATTAGTGATTATGACCTTGTCAACCTGCCTGTTCGTGAGCTAAACAAGTGTCTTCAGGGCTTCCCAAAGGACCAAGTGGCACATCTGAAACAAAAGCGACGTACACTCAAGAACCGTGGATACGCACAGAACTGCCGTTCCAAGCGTATCCTTCAAAAACATGAACTGGAATCCATGAACAAAGACCTGTATGATGATATTGACAAACTGAAAAAACAGTTGGTGGCAACATCCCGAGAGCGCGATTTCTACAAGCAGCGTTGTAAGATGTTGCAGACAGAGGTGGCCAATGCCATGAAGGGCAGCAGGGGATCCCAGTTGTGCAAGCTTCCTTCCAGTGGTCTGTTGACAGATGCTGTTAGTTCTCTCTGAGTGGACTGTTCTGTTTTTTGTTCCAGGTGTTCTGATGTTTGAAGATGCAGCTAAAGTTTTCACTAGTATATATATCAGTGTGCATCATGTTTAAAAATGAGATCATATTTTTGAAAAATACATTGGATAATGAAAAATTGAAAGTTATTCATATTGAACTTTTACTTGATATGTTGCATTGTAGCAGGGAATATTTTTTAAATTTGTGAGCATTCTTTATACTAATCATGATGACGGGATTCTTTTGTAGTGTTTCGTTGTTGGATGTTTCGGTTTTTTTCTTTAGTAACAGTAGAACTGAAACTAGTGTACAAATTGTTATTATCGAATCTAAAAGATAGATTCTTCTTCAATGTGATTATGGATGATGATAGATCACACATGGTTTTCTCTACTTTTTTTTTAAAGTGTGCATGCATGAATGTGACTGGTCACCAAACCTTGGTTCATTACCACTGTGATAATACATGTATTAACCTCCTGGAATATGTATTAAAAAAATGATTTTAGTTAAAACTTCTTATTCAGTTATTAAATGATTTACCTCTGAGGATTTGCTTCACTTTTTAGGTTCAAGGGTGTGTGGGGTTTTTTTTTCATTAGTTGGTGTAGGGAACACTGGACTCGCTCAGCTCTGTTATGACCCCTCACGGTTGGTTTGGCTACAGAACAATAGGAACTGACATGAATTTCACTCACTGACTCAGTAACTTATTTTCCAAGTGTGTGACTGTGATCATTTCTTGTGAAAGTAACAAAAATCATTTTCTGACCCGTCCTCATTTGAATTATTACTTAACTAGTTAATAGATTGTGGAGTATTTGTTCTTTCCTGGGATTTTACCAGAGTGATAATATACTTAGTTTTGCAACAATTGTTTCAAATGATGAATTTTAGTAAAGTAGTAGTAGTAGTTACTAAAGTTATTGTTTAGTGGTTTAAAATATTAAAACTTTATATTTTTTCACTGTAATGACTTTTTTTTTTTAATTTTACATCGTACATTTTAAAATTAGTAACCAATAGTAGTAACAAGTGTTTGTAGTGTCAGTACATTTTTAAATCAGTAACCAGTAGTAACCAGTGTTTGTAGTGTTGTTTTATAATGAAATTGATTTGTGACTTTATGTGAGAGGAAGTTTTTGTTAATTTTCAACTTTTTCACTTTTTTCGTATGAGTTTTGTTTCACTTGTGTTTCTCAACAACTAAGTGTATGTTAAATTACAAGTAAGTCCAGTGACAGATTTACATGTTTTGTCTAATTTATGTGATGAAATTTAGAATTCTGTACTGTTTGTGCAGTAGTATTCTATAGCATTACAATGAAAGACTGAAAGTGAAACTGATTTTTGAAGCTGTGATGAAATTTACTGTTTAATTATTGCATGATTTGTCTTTCACTTCAGATTGCCTTTCCTAGTTTACTACAGTGTTAGTGTTATACTGAAGTTGAGGCCATACTGTTAGCCTTTGACTTTCAGCATCAAATGCTGTTTAGTGTTTTTCTGTACAGAGTTTGTCTCTGAAATTAACGTTTAATTTAATTGAGAGTGTGACTGTGAACAGGCATGTGTAGCATACAGATACAGTTGTAGAATTAGAAATGCACATGCGTGCACTCACTCATGTACATAAGCGCACACATGCGTGCACATGTGCACACACGCACACGCATCTGATGCAGACGCATGTGTATGCACGAACACACTATTTACATGCAGTCCTGCAGGTATGCACACTTGCACACATAGCAACATACATTCAACAGTCAAACACACACACACACACACACACACACACACACACACACACACACACACACACACACATGCATACAAACGCAAACACGCACACATGCATACGGACATGTACATGCACACAGAATAAAAAGCATGCCATTTTTTTTTTCAAAAATCTGTATTAGATCTGCAGATGTTTGTGAGTAGCCAGTATTGCTGCACAGTTTCAAATCATGTGTTTCACTATTAGGGCACAGAAGTTGATTTGAATCAAAATGATGTCAGAAGTGTTGCTCTTGGACAGCGATGATTTAAGGTCATAAGAATTTGTGTTTTGTTTTAATCAGTATGGGCCAGGCTGAGAGAAAGATTGTAATTAGTATGAAATTAGGGTAAGTGATCGGTCACAAAATTTGGCACATCTGCAATGTGTGCAAAGTGTTCATGAAGTTTATACCTTGAAGACCTACATAGTGTGTATATTTTTGCTTGGACAATAGATTTTTTTTTCATGAACAAGCTTAGGAGTTTGAATGTGCTAGTGAACTTGATTACAATTTGGTCAGAAGTTTTAATTTGCTGATGAACTTGATCACAGCTTGGTTCATCTGCGAGTGCTTTGTCAGGGCAGTTGTGTAATTATAGATCTACTTTGGCTTTCATAGCCAAATTATTGATTATGCAAGTTTCAGAATAAAAGACCGCAAAAAAAAGGGAGGGAAAAAAAGCTGCTTAGTTCAGTGCTTATTGCATCATCACAGAAATTGAATGATGTGGTTTTAAGCAAGTATATATATCTGCTAGTTTGGGTCAGTTTGAGAACAACACTGTGAGTATACTGAGTTATAGAACTGGACAGCATTCAGGACTGAATAGAAAAGTTTGTCTTGGTCAGGTGTTGTTGCATAGGTCTGTATGTCATGTGAATTTTTTTTTTTTTTTATTTTTTTTTTTTAAATCAAATTAGTAATTCGTTCGTAGCTTTTACTGTGCAGGCTGGAGTCGAACTCAAGCACAGCAAATAGTTGAAATTGTCAAGTGAAGTGTCTGTCATTATTCCCCTGGCTCACCTCCCTTTGAGTGGGCATCCTATACCAGGATGCTTGGGCCTTTTGCTGTTATAACCATATTCCTCTAGAAGATTCTGTGCTTATAATTTCCTTTTACAGTAACTCTCGGTGACACTGCTTTTGTTCTGTTTTCTTTTTCTTTTCTTTTTCAACTTTCATCCACTGTTTTTCTGCCTTTTGCTCTTCACCCATCTTGTTTCAGCAAATTGACACATTTTTCTCTTGAACAATTGTAAGATTTATTGCATTCATGCTAGTTTTGTTGTTGTTGTTAATTTGGTGACAAGGAAGTGAGTGTATGTACACACAGTCAAGAGTTGGTGGCTGTCCAATTTGCAGTGTCCATTTGCCCATACCCAGGGGCCTTTTTATGTGGCTGTGTCACTGTGTGTGTGTGTGGTGTTCTAATGTTTTTCATTAATTCCTTTTCTTATTTTAAGAAAATGTGGGCTAAAAATCAAGGAAATGGCTGATGCCTATTGCATGGCTCAGTTTGATCAGCCCTAGGTTTACTGTTGTCGTTTTTCGAAGGACAGAACATCTTTTCTCCGAGCAATGACAGACTTGAAGAGAGCCCAGTGTCAGCTGAGTTATAAATAATAAGTAATAAAGAATAACGTCCATAGTAATAACCCCTCACCCCCCCCCCCCCCCCCCCCCCCCCCTGTCCACTCTTTCCCACATCTCCCCTTCCTGAAATCAGACTATTTGTTTAAAAAAAAATGTTTCTGAATTTCTACATTTCACAAGACATAAGGGTGTATAATTGAAATTAGAATGTTGTGACTGTTTATTTTTGAAAACAATAACAAATTGAACTTTTCTCAAATTTCTCTTAAAGAAGCTGAAGATAAAACTATTCTTCTGATCTGTGAGCAAACCTTGTTGTCTTTCCTTTTGAATTCATGTGTGTGGTGACCGGTGACCATGATTATGTGCTTGCATCTATGGCACAAATTTTAAAAAGTTGTGTGAATTAAAGAAAAAAAATTTCTTGAAAGAACATACACGTTTGATATTTTGTCATACCTTTTCACTTTCATTGATGTTCAATTAATTAATAACAAAATTCAATTAAAATATTGTTTGTTGTTTCACGTTTGCATTTGTTTTTTTGTGAGTTAGTGAGTAGAAAACAGGAAGAAAGTTACAGCTTGTCATTAAAGAGAGAGAGAAAAGAAAACACAAAAAAGTTGGAGGCAATGTGCTGATACTTGGAAGAAAATGCAGATGAAAGAAACTAGGAATGGTAGTACTTTCAAGGCGGAAGATGGTGTCGGACTTGGAGCATACGATTCATACATGTTGGACAAGAATAAAAAGGATGTCACTTGTCAGTGCTTACGAAGTGATTTTGGGGGAGGGAGGGGGAGGGAGATAGGGAAAAGACAGAAGGAACAAGAAACTGGGTTGTACATGTACACTAATTATGCCAAGGAAATCTCTCATAAAAACCTTATAATATCAAATTTATTGTCAACTCAAAGTAAAAGAAAAAATGCATGTTTGATGCATTAGATCAGATGAAGATTCCACCTTGCTGTATTCTGCGTCCCTTGTCCTCCCTCACCCCTTCCCTCTTCCCCCTCTTTTGCTGGCTTGGGTCCCATTCTCATCCCTGCACCTATCATCATACATTATACACATTGCCTGAAAGTTCCAACCTCACACTCATACCCACTTCATCAAGTTCATGCCTTCTGTAGACATGTCTGAAAACGGTAATTATGTAAAGAGTTCAGTGTACAGAGGCAGAAGTCATTTCCCATGGTGGGTTTTTTTGGCGTTGTTTTGTTTTGTTTTGTTTTTACCTGTAACCAGAGAAAATTTGGGATAATGTACAAATTGTGAGAGTATGTTTGTTTTGTCCTTACGTACTGTATTTGTTACCGTGAAGAAATCAGACGTGGTTTGTGATATAGGGTGCCATAGCAGTGACTGTTCGACATGCCCCAAATCAGGAATTGGGAAGGAGTAGGTTTTTGTTGTTTGTGTGTTTTCTTTTTTCTTTTATGATTATCAGAAACATTGATAATCTCTTAATTGCTTTTTATTCACAGACCCAGACTGTGACCTTCTGGTTCTAATCTAGTGGAAAGGGAGAGAGAGAGAGAGTTATACAGAGGTTTTTCTTTTTGTTTATTGTGTATTATACTATTACATTGCTTGATTTGAATGGTAAGTGTCTGTCAATAGTGTTCAAAGACTTGAATTTTGTAGTGTTTTGAAGAGTTTCCATTTTTGACTAAAGGGGTTGAAGATGAAAAGTCTTTGATTAATCTCTCTGAAGCGGGTTGGGTGCTTCATGCCCTCAGACTGCGATGCTTCCATAGAAATGAATACATCAGCTCTTTCATTTGTTAGAACTTGAGTGCTTTCACAGAGACTGGAACCCAGTGCTTGACATCTGTTAACTCATAATCCTCATACCTCATGTTGTTGCAATGATGTTAGACCTCCTAGAAACCAAATCAAACTGTTCTTTGAATTGATGCAATTAGATTACCCATCCACCCCTCTGTTCTGACCTTTGATCAGTGTTGAAACTTTTGACAGAATGAATAGAGCCAGAGGTCACCTATTGTTTGGTATGATTCGGACTGTCCCATGGCCGGTATAACTACCATTGACAGAAATGATGCTACCCTGTGTCTCTCTCTCTCCATCCAGTCCCCCATCTGTATGCAAATTTGTTCAGCTTTTTTTGTGTGTGTGCAAAATTTCACTGACCCCTTCTTCCCCCGCCCCCTGTCACCAGTAGTGTTGGCCATGCTTGAGTGTTCTACATGGCAAGTCCAGTAGTTTGGTGAAGTCCACAGTCCATTGCAAGGATCCTGGATACAACCTCCCCCCCCCCCCCCCCCCCCACACACACACACACACCCAGCCTGCCTACCCCTTCCCTTCCCAGTTTTTTTTTTTCCTGGAGCACCACTGTTCTGGGCTGTGCTTAATGCTGCAGGACATGGAAGTTTCACGGGACATCAGAATTGTTATAATAGTCCCACCTGTCTTCTGAAATGACTGCCAGGAGTTGGGGGGGCAGACCATGTTGTTCACCAGTAACAGGTAATAGGAGTTGTACAAACAGGTTATTGAATGATATACCTCTCTAGAAAAATTGCTAGTTCATAGTTGAATTGGTGGTGTGTGTGTGTGTGTGTGTGTGGCCTTTTTTTTTTTTTTCTGGTCTGTTCCCTCCCCACGTTCACTGCCATTGGGCTTTGATTGATTGTCAGGGATGCCAGTTTTTGAAGCAAGAAATCCAGCATGCAAGATTCAAACAGCTTTTCTTATCCTGGAAATGTTGCATTTCAAATGGACATTAAACCAAGATCTTGTGTGGGCATGTTCAGCACATGTTGGTTCAAGAACCCCACAACGATGAAACAAGCCTCTGCCCCAAAATCAACTTTGGTCAGCATGTAGCGGGAGGCAGAGATTCCAGTGGCAGAAATCATTGATTAAGATCAGAATTTGACATTAGTGACGTACAACTGTCAACACAGTGCAGTGAAGTGCAGTACAGAACTCTCAGTCTGTTCAGATAGCAGGGCTGGTTACACCTTTTTAATTATCTTTTGTTATGTTGATGGGATGAGAAAGAAAACCAGGTCAAATGTGACCGGTGTTAAAATCAAAAGGTTGAAATATGATCTTTATGTTCAGGTCAATTATCCCAAAATAGACAGCTTGTTCTTTTCAAGAGGAATTTCTTCTGGTGTTCAGCTGCATATGGGTTTGGAGTTTTCTTGGTAGGAAATCAGTCTATATCTTAAAAATCTTCACCCCCTTTTCTCCTCCTTTTTACCCCTCCCCCTCCCCCCCCACTCCCACTTAAAAAAAAAAAAAAAAAGTCTTACGAGATGTAGTTTCAGTTTCATCAAGGAGGCGTCACTGCGTGCGGACTAGTCCATATACGCTACACCACATCCGCTAAGTTTTGAGACCACACTACGCATGATTTGAAGCTGATGGATATATATGAATTAACAACAAAGATGAGACAATTGAAGAAGGGGGTCTCGTGGCTACGACTCAGCGGATGTCTGATCTACACATTAGCCCAACGCGCTGGTCAGACCTTGAGATGGAAAACAAAGAATGAAAGGAAGACAAGACACAGACAAAAGGGAAAGACGGAAAAGAGAAAAAAAAATATTCATATGCGCAGAACATCTTTCAGAATAGATTGTGAATCAGTCACAGGTTTTTTCTTCACAGCTGTGTCACTGGTTGATTTTTTTTTTTTTTTTTTTTTGCCAGTTAGAAAATGAGTTATAGACTGATAAAGATGATTATCACTGCAAGAGATTTGATGTTGATCTGGGCTTCTCTGCATTTTCATGGTAACTGGAAGCATTAAATATGCTTGCAAAATATCTTTGAAATGCCTTCCAGAAAAAGATATGCTTGAGACAACTCTACAAACAGGGCGGCTGCAGAGCTCAGACTTTAGTTCTCTGCCAGGGTGTGATGAGTAACTGGTTCAGTTCAAGCTAGTGATGCACGTGAATGGTACAGTTCATGCCTGGGAAGGATTGAGGGACTGAACAGTGCAAGTTGAAGAAGAACAGTTTCTCCATGGTTTTTGGCTTCCTGTGTTACTCTCCATTGTCAGCAGATCTGTGATCCATATTGTTTCTTGCTGCTGCACATGAAAATCGGGGGGGGGGGGGGGGGGGGGGGGGGATTGCTGTGACTTTCAGTTAACGTACTACCTTGTGAATTTTTTATCGCTTATTGAGAATAATAGCTTGCAGACCTGGTGACTTAAGATTTATCACATTTGCCTGCTTGTCCAAAGCTTTCTGTTGATACATTACCTTCAAGTCAGCCCCCCCCCCCCCCCCCCCCCCTTCCGTTCCCCTCCAGTGACAAAGAATTGCAGCTGGAATTCCCAGTTTTTTAGGTGAGGTTTTGTTGCATGGAGTTGCAGTTGATGCAATCCATAAATCTAAATATTCACAGCTGTTCCATTTTATTTTGATTACACAGTTGAAAGCATGCGCGTTTCCCCGAAGTTGGAGTATGGGTGCCATAATGGTGGGATAAAAAACGGTCATACACACAAAACTCCACTCCCTTTGTTGGGTAGATGGGATTAATCCTTGCCTGTCTATTCAGGGAGTGTCCTTAGGAGTATCAGCCGGTGTACGCAGAAAGAAAGAAAGAAAAAGAAGGCACGCGCAAAAAAAAAAAAAAAAGGGAAAGAGAAATGCCTCTTCATTCATGTTAAAATTTGTTAACACAGTTTGTGGTTATCTGTATATGAAGTAAATGCCCACCACCGCAACCTCTTCCCATGTCCCCACCCACTTCAGAATAGACTCTTTTGAGTCGTATTTTGTCTTTGTGAAGTTAAGAGAAATTATGATATCAAAATTGTATTGCTGACTGCTGTCAATACCATAGGTCATGGAAGCAGTATGATAAAAGAAATAAGCCCTTGGGAAGAATTATGAATTTATGAACTGCCAGTATTAGTGTACATATTCATGTATTCACACACTCATTTTGATGGAAGTTAGTTCAGTGTTTACTTTTGGAGGGGGGTGGGGGGGTGGGGATGAGGTTGGGTGAAGACGTTTGTTATGTAATCTTCTTTCTCTTGTTATCACATGTTTACAATATGCACATATTATTATCTACTCGATTTGTTTGTTTGTTGGTATATCTGTCTGAAAGTGAAAGGTGTAGTTGTTGTTTTGTGTAAACTGTATTCTCCTGTCTCTGTTGTAGCAACAGAACCTTTTTTTTTTTATTCCACTCCATGTATTGAATCACTCATCAGCTTGTTAACATTGCTTATCCTTCATTTTGCCAGCATTTCATATATTATCAATTAAAATGGAAAAATAGACACACACACACACACACACACACACACACACACACACACACACACACACACACACACACACATGTACACACACTTGCAGACCATAATCATCACAGCTTTTCTTTTTCTATTAACCATTTTTAGTTACAACATTTTCAAGGTGACTGGTCGTCTCTAGTGTGATAATGTAGCAAACTTCCTGGTCCTAGTAGACTCTCTTGTCAGAGGTTATGTAGTTTAATTTGTTGAGGTCTGTGCCTTTGTGGTCCATTATTGAATTCTCTGAATCCTAATCAGAGATTGTTTACATCTGCGTTTCATACTGACTCGGTGTGAGCATTTGAAAAAAAAAAAAAAAAAGGAAAAAGAGTTAAGGTATAAGAAAGAGGATGCTGTTTATTTCAGAAGGCTGGTGTACCAACAGCATTTCCCCCCCAGTTTTTCTCTGCCTTTCCCATGGAGATTTCCATATTGCAAGACCATGTCAGTGTTAAATGTAGACCTGTGGCACTGTTCCTTTGTGACTTTAATTATTTTCTGTCGTTGAAGTTGCAGATCTGTAATTCTGTTGACAGAAATACATACAGTTGGGCAAAGCAAAAAAACAACAACATTATTGTGCGTATTTTTAACCTATTTTTCTTCCCTGATGTTTAGTTTCATCTCTCTCTCTCTCTCTGTCTCTCTCGCTGTCTGTCTGTCTGTCTCTCTCTCTCTGAGCCTTTTTTTTCTTTGAGTAGGTCCCCAATTTTGTAACAGTTTTCTGTTACATCCACCCTCCCCCTATCCACTCCTTTTCATCCTCCTCCCTCCTCCCCCCCCCCTCCCCCTCCCACCCCACACTCCTACCCCTCTCCATCTGCAGCTGTGCTTTGTGGTTTATTTGTGTTGCGTGTGTTACTTATGAGTTCCTGTGTGTATTACCTGTGATTCAGAATATACAGATGGTACAACACATGCTCATTCGTAGACAAAAGCTGATTGTTGAAGAATAGGGAATGCTCAAATGATTTTGTGAAGAGTATAGTCGTTTGGTATTGAAGAGCGCATGCATGTCATATGATTTTGTATTATATCATTTCTCTTTAAACCCAGGCAGAAAACTCGGTTGAGAGGTTTTAAGAATTGGTGCCATCATGTGGACATTTAGGGGATTTTTTTTTTTTTTTTTAATCTTTGAGTTCTGAGATTTGCTGTCCAATTCATTGTCTGTTGTCTGTAAATGAAGACCCTTGTGAGCATTATGTTTTCATCTGTTGTTTCAGTAATTTTATCGCCATGAGAGCATGTTTGTTCATTTACCATTGATAAATGCAACAAGGCACCAACACATACTTATGCATGAGTGTGCGCACATGAACATACACACATGCGCGCGCACACACACACTCTCTCTCTCTGTCTCTCTTTCTCTCTCTCACTCTCACTCATATAGTGTTCAAACTGGGGTGATATGATTATTAGAAATATATGTCACTGTTGCGTTTTATTTGTTTGTTTTCTTGTCTTGATTTAGCTTTTTCAGTTGCCCATTTTTGAAAATATGTAGTCCATTCAGGTATTTGCTTGAATGTGGTATTGATAATAATATTTCGATGTTACGTGCGTCTTTGTACACACACACACACACACACACTCACACACACACACACACACACTCTCTCTCTCTCTCTCTCTTTCTCTCTCACTCTTAAATTTCATCTTATTTCTTCCAATGTAACTCTGAATTGATATGAAAATATTGGTCCTCCTCCTCCTTCTCCTAGGCCTACTACTGTTACTGCTTCAAACACACACACACACACTCTCTATCTCTCTCTCTCTCTCTCTCTCTCTCTCTCTCTCTCTATCTGTCTTCTAACACTAACACTAGTAACAGTACACTATCTCTCTCTCTCTCTCTCTCTCTCTCTCTCTCTCTCTCTCTCTCTCCACACACACACACACACACACACATGTGCACGCACACACACACACGTATACTGGAATCTGCTTAATCTTTTAAACGACAGCAACAACAAAAAAGGGACTGAAAACCTCAGTCGGTGACAATATACCGTAAATTTTGTATTCATTTGTTTGGAGAAGAAGAAAAAAGAAAAAGATTGCAATTTGTTTGTGGTCTTTCTGAACATCTTGCACTGTTCTGGTTATCAGAAAACTTAAGGTTGTTGTTCTGTCATGTTATGATTCATACTTCATGAATTTGATTCTTATGCTTGTTTCTGTGCTTGTTTTTAACATTTTCATATTGCATAACATGATTGAGTTTTGTGTTTGTGCACCCACATTTCTGTTCACAAGTTGATAGTGTTGTGTTTGGTGACCGTTTTTGAAATTATGACTTTCGAAGTTTCGCTTGGGTTTTTTTCTTTGTAAGTGTGTGTTTGGTTGGATGGATGGGTGGATTGTTGTTTGTTTTGTCTTTGACTTTTTTGCCTTTATGATTGTTTCGTCAGAAGCCAATCAGACTGAACTGTCTTCACAAAGTTTTAAGTATCCATGCGACTGCAGGCTTGGCTCCGTAAGTTTGAGGGTATCTGTCACCAGTTAATGTTATTGCCCCTTAGTCGTAATTCTGTGTCAAGGCTGTGCCTCAAATGTCCCTCAAGAAAAATCACAGTCACAGTGTGTTCAATCAGTGTGGAATGATTGGTCCTTTGGTGAGCTGGTAGGGAAGTGGGTGGGAAGCGGAGGATTCCAGCCACTGAAGGGTGGTCCTACCCACACTAGTTTCTCCCTTTTTCTGTTGTCATTGACAGTGCCTATTCTTGTTGATGTTTTTGTTGTTGTTGACATTATGATAATTATGCACATCTCTGTATATTGTCTGTGTATATGTATGTCTGTTTGAGTGATTTTTTTTTCCCAGAAGAAATTATTATGGAATTCTACTTTGGATCAAATGGTCTTGTTGGGTCAAAAGTGTCAAAATATCTCAACAGATTTTGGTTTTTTTCCAGCAGAGCTAATTGGTACATGAATACATTCACTATTGATCACATGCAGTGATGCGTAAGACACTGTGGCTGTCTCACACAATCTGTAGTTCTTGCTATTGTTCACTTCTCTTTTTCTTTACACACATAGCTGTGAACACTGATCTGTCTTGCTGTCATTTGCTCACCTGTTGGGCTATTGTTTCTTACCGCTTACACCTCAGTTTTTTGCAGTTGCTCACTCATGTTTTTTCTCACCCAGATACCTACACACAGACACACGCACACACCTGTGTGTGTGTGTGTGTGTGTGTGTGTGTGTGTGTGTGTGTGTGTGTGTGTGTGTGTGCGTGTGTGTGCGCCCCTGTCATGTACAGACTCCCCTATCTGTATAGTCTTGGTCTCAAACACGTCCTCCTCCCCCTCGCGCCCACCACCCTCACCAAGTCTCCCTCCCCTTCTCTCATCCCTCTTTGCAAGGCTCTCACTATTAAAGAGAAAAGGAAGTAGTCCACGTCTAGGAGGAAGCCTCCAGGAAAACTTGAAAAACAGGGTCTGGTCATTTTAGTCACTGGCTGTCTTAGATTGATTTGAATTTACTTGTTTATTTTAATCGCCGTTTAACTTAGGATCTTATGAATTGTTTTCCCTTGGGCTATGAGGGAGTGAAAAATTAAATCAGTGAAAATTAAGACTGGAAAGAGTTGACTAGAAATTGGCTGTAAGAGTATTCCACCATATTTGTTAAGATCTTGAGAGAGTATTTTCACTCTTCTGTACGTCTGTCATTCTTTGAATTTTCAAAATGTGCCCCGAAAATATTCTAATTCTCATTGACTTCGCAATTGATGTAAACTAATGATGTGAACAGCACCCTTTTTCTTACTACATGTACACATACCTGTACATGAAAACACATGCACACCTGTCTGTACTCTCACTCACTTGTTTACTTAATATAGATATGCACTCTTTCTGTTTCTTTTGCCCAGGTCTGTTGAAGAATGTTTAAATGCATATGACTCACCTGGCCTCATACCTGCCCATCCTGCTGTCACAGACTACCTCACAGTGTTTCTTATCTTGCCTCTCTGTGTACAGATCTGGGTGGCTTTCTGTTGCAACACTACAAACACTCCCAATTTTTTCAGAATTTTTCTTTTGTTATAAAAACTCATTCTTGAAAGCCAGATTTGGTGGTGAAAAAAAGCACTGAATTTCAAACTTGAAAAGAAAAAGAAAGGGATGGAGTTTTTTCTTTCTTTCTTTCTTTCTTTCTTTGTTGTTTTTAACTAGTTGATTTTAAAGTATTCCTGAATGGAGCCAGGATGAAGTTCTGTGAATGCTACTGCCAACATGGCGTGACAAGATAATGTGTTTGTTTCCTTCGTGAAGTCTACATTGACAAGTTCAAACAGTCACAAGTCATGAATAATAATACTTTAACTTTTTCTGTGTCTGTTGCCTGCCAACATGATTCAGCCTAGCTCTCCGCTTACAAAGTACTGACCAGCAATAGGCATCACGGTCTGGGTGCACAACAACATATGAATCTTTTTTTGTTGTTGTTCATTTGTTATCTAAAACTAATGGACATTGCTTCTATCATCCAAAAATACCAGTTACTGAACTTCGTCAGGAATCTGACCCCCACTCCCCACTCCCACCCAAAAAACAAGCGAAATATGCTGTATAGGTAGTAGTTAGGTGACCCTATACGATGCTCATGCAATGGCAAGTCTGGTCGGACTGGTACACGTAAGGAAAGAGTTTTAAAAAAACAAGCTTCTTGTGCATCTCCTGGCTTGGAAAGCAGGGATCCAGAAGTTTGGCAAGCTGTTGCAGTCATTTGCTTGCTCATACACCACCCCTCTCCACCAACACACACACGCACACACGCACGCATGCACGCACGTGCGCGCGCACACAAAGGATTGCCTGTCTTGCTATCTCTTGCTCATATTTTCCTCATTTGGTTTTTTTAAAAATTGCACACTTTTGTACTCCACACCATTTTTTGCATGTCAGATATGTATACATCAATGGCTGCAGATTTATATTGAATGTATATGTGTTATATGTGTGCGTAACATGACTACTTGAAAAACAAGAAACAACAAGTAGACTTTACATTTTCCCCTCATCTCAGCCATCCTGTGGAAAAAGTATTTATTTACTGCGGGGTGAGAAGGGAATGGTGTTGGTTTTGTCTAACTGGATAAACTCAAGTAATGCTTGTTGTGTCTTCTTACTGTGTGTATCACAACAACTTAAAAGATGTACATGTATCGAGAGAAAGAGGTAGGTAGATTGTTGATTTTTTTTTTTTTTTTTTTTTTGATATAGTATTGTGTATTCATACCATGTATATCACAACAACTTGAAAAAAAAATACATGTAATGAGAGAAAGAGATGAGTAGATAGGTAAATGACAGAAAGATAGATAAAGATAGATGTAGTATTTATATGCATGTTGTTGTTTTTTTAAGCTTCACTTCATCATTCAGGGAAACGGTTTGATTTAATGAATATTGCTTTGGTTAGAAATGTCTTTGATTCTATTGCTTCGCATTCGATTCTTGTGTACTGTGTAAGCTGCACAGTTTGGGGGGGGGGGGGGGGGGGGGGGGGGGAACGGGGTAGAGATCTCTTTATTTTGTTAGTTGTTCTTGTCATTCTGTCTCTGTTCTGCACAGAATGCGTTTGTATGGTTGTTGAGCAGGAACCTGCCTATCAAGGCGTATGTTTGAAGTTTTTGAATAGGTAGAAGGACTGGTTGTAAAGTGCAGGGCTGAAGTGGGATATGTACAGAATAGTTTCCAGTTGTATGTGAAGTTGTGCAGTGGATAAGGCTCCCTCAGAGAAGCCTGTGCAAAAGCAGGAATTGATCAATGGAGAGCTGGCCTTTGTGTTGGAAGTAGAAGAAGGCAACTTCATTTGCTTTTTTAAAAAGTTTCTTCTATTTTCTTCCTTGTTTGTTATTTATTAATTTACTTGTCTGTATATTTTCCGCCGTGTCCATCGTGTTGTGGATGATAGTATTTGTATTTCAGCTAAACATCCAGGAACATGTTATGGTGTTTTTAAATCCTGTTGTGTCGCTGTTCTGTCTTTTGTTTGACTTATTGTAAGCAGCTTGTGGAAATGAGAGGATTGTTTTCACACAAACAATCCTACCCCCATTCCCACCCCACTTTCATACTCCTACTTCACCACCCCCATCTCCCCTCCCTCCACCCCCCTCCCCCCCCCCCCCCCCCCTCCCCCAGGGCCCCCCAAACAGAAGGGAATGAGATCCATGGAAAAACAGGTTTTACACAGATGGAAAAACAGGTTTTACACAGAGACTATGCAGGCTGTACAGAGAGTTTACATGGAAGGTAGGCCTTCAGAAAGAGATGCTGATCATTTGGAGTTGTTGCTAAGATGTGTTGAATGTTGCGCAGCTAATGGTGGGAGTTTTGTCATGACATGATCAATACTGTGCAGCCGGCATCTGCAGATTTAGATACAACGACAATAATGAAGCCACGGTCGGCAGTTTGTGAAGCCACTGTCGGCAGATTTAGACATGATGACTATTGTGAAGCCACTGGTGGCAAATTTAGACGTGATAACTGAATTGAAGCCACTGTCAGCAGATTTAGACATGACGACTCTTGTGAAGCCACTTTCGGCAGATTTAGACATGATGACTGTTGTGAAGCCACTTTCAGCAGATATAGACAAGACTCAAGTTAAGCCTCTGTCAACAGATTCAGACATGCCTATTGTGAAGCCACTGTTGGCAGACTTGGACATGATGACAATGGTGAAGCCAGTGTCGGCAGATTAGACATGATGCAAGTGGTGAAACTTATGTCGGCAGATTAGGACATGATGAATATTTGGCTCAGATTGTTGAAAGGCTTTGCGAAACCAGGAAGGATGTCGCCGAGTCGATATATTGTAAGCCTGTCTCTCACATGGAATATTATGTAGCAAGCGATACACAGCCGCAGTCTCGGTCACGGCGTGATGAATGTTGCAAAGCCCGGTAATGTGTGGCTGGTTTGTAAAGACAGGATGTGTGTGAACCGACAATGTCGGTAGGCTTTGTTTAGAAATGTAGCGCCAGTATTATGAGCTTTGCAAATCATGGAGGCTGCACAGCCGCAGCTGGTTGGCTTTGCAAGGACTGTCGCGATCAGTATTGCATGGCCAGTATTGCAAGCCTGTTTTTGTAAAGACATGATGAATACTGCCTAGAGGTTCTTGAGAGGCCATCTTTGTAAGGAGATGATGGATGCAGTATGGTAATTATTCAGAGACTGTCTTTAGGAAGATATGATGTATGTTGCACAGGCATTATTGAGAGGCTGTCTTTGTACAGATACGGTGGGTGTTACATAGCCGTTGTCGTAGCTTTGTCAAGATGATGGATATTGCAAAGCCATTGTTGAGGCTGCCTTTGTAAAGATGATGGATATTGCATAGCCAGTTTGTTGATAGCTTGTTCTGTTTGTAAAGATGATGGATATTGCATTGTCATGGTTGAGAAGCTGTCTTTGTAAAGATGATGGATATTGCAAAGCCATTGTTGAGGCTGCCTTTGTAAAGATGATGGATATTGCATAGCCATTGTTGAAGCTGTCTTTGTAAAGATGATGGATATTGCATAGCCATTGTTGCAAGAAGACGATGAATATTGTACAGCCATTGTTGAAAGGCTGTCTTTGTGACGATGATGAATATTCAGTGACATTGTTGAAACTGAAAGGCTGTCTTTCTACAGATATGATGGATATTGCACAGCCATTGTCGAGAGGCTGTTTTTGTAAAGATATGATGGATTTTGTATAGCCTTTGTTGAGAGGCTGTTTTTGTAAAGATATGATGGATTTTGTACAGCCGTTATTGCAAGGCTGTCTTTGAAAAGATTATGAATATTGCACAGCTATCGTTGCGAGGCTATCTTGGTGAAGACACCAAGAATATTGCCCAGCCATTGTTGAGAGGCTGTGTTTGTGAAGACATGAAGAGTATTGCCTAGCCATTGTTGAGGGGCTGTCTTGATGAAGACACTGAGAGTAGTGCCTGGCCATTGTTGAGAGGCGTCTTGATGAAGACATGGTGTGCTAGCCATTGTTGAGGGCTGTCTTGATGAAGACACTGAGAGTAGTGCCTAGCCATTGTTGAGGGGCTGTCTTGATGAAGACACTGAGAGTAGTGCCTAGCCATTGTTGAGGGGCTGTCTTGATGAAGACACTGAGAGTAGTGCCTGGCCATTGTGGAGAGGCTGTCTTGGTGAAGACACTGAGAGTAGTGCCTGGCCATTGTGGAGAGGCTGTCTTGGTGAAGACATGAAGAATAGTGCCCAGCCAGTAGTGTCAGGCCTTGTAAAGACATGCTAGGTGTTGCCAAGCCAGTGCCGTGAGGCTTTGTACAGAAACGATGAACACTGTACAGCCAGTATTTAGGGTGAAGTTTTGCACAGACGTGATTGTACAGCCATGGCCATTGCATGAGGTCTGCTTTGTACCGGAGTGGCATGCAGGTTTGTCCTGTTTGCAGTGCATTTGGGATTCACTGTAGAGTGTACAGAAAATACCGTGCTCTTTCCAATATCTTGTGCAGCTGATGCCTTTAATGTCTTGAGATAATGCTGATTGAATGTTGTCTGGTGCATTCTTTGGTGAAACTCACATGTGCATGGCATGACTGAAATGTAATGTTTCGTGAACTGATGTTTTGCTCCCTCTCTCTCTCTCTCTCTCTCTCTCTCTGTTGTCCTCTCTCTTACCACTTATAGAATCCCCCCCCCCCCCCCCCCCCCGTCTCTCTCTCTCATTCTCTCTCTTGCTCGTTCTCTCTCTCTCTCTTTTATTCTGTTTCTCTGTCTGTCTGTCTCTCACCTTCTCATTCATTTTTATCACAAAGTGTTTTCCAGATGAAAGAAAAAATTCTTTATCTTTTCCATACTTTGTACTTTTTTTTTTCTTTCTTTCTTTTTTTTTGTTTTGTTTTGAAGTTGTCTCTGTTGTCGACTCTTGTCTGCTATTGATTTACTGCGTGTACACACACACACACACACACAACACACACACACACACACACACACACACACATTGGTTTTGTGATGTTAACTACAAGTCACAAACTTTGAGGCTTTTGACAGAAAAGTGTTCTTTAAATATATTACAAACGTTAGATTATCTTTACTATTCTAACAATATTTCCCCCCTTTTTTTTTTTTTTTTTTTTTGATTTATTAGATTTGGACTCAAGGTTTTTGTTGTTTTTTGTTTTTGTTATCTTATTTCAAGGGTGAAATTTTAGTCGTTCCTACTACATTTGTATCTGGAGAAATGAACTAAATCAGAATGAGAATGTGAGCCATCTGTTGGCCTTCGATAGCATTCATGAAAGGGAGGAAAGACAGGAGATACATTTTCCATCAAGCTGCTGGCAGCATAAACTGCAATGGCAGCGCTGTGTTAGAATGATGACAAGTGTGTAATCACGTAACTTCATTGCACACAATTTTCACACACACACACACACACACACACACACACACACACACCAATAATGTCAGTGTTGAGAATTTGTGTCCATTCATTTTGACTTGTTGGATTGAGTGGTAATGTTGGCAGTCGCTGTGTCAATTATTAAAGCAATTCAGCTTAACCTGCTGTGTTGTGTTTTCTGGGAGCTGAAGGTGCATAAGCTGGATGAAAGGTGTGCGCGTCATGTCATGTCAGTTTGGTGCTGTGTGTGTTCAGCCTGCTTGCTGTATGTTCGTTACATGCAGCAGAATGTCAAAACTGTCTGAAATTCTCTCTCTCTCTCTCTCTCTCTCTCTCTCTCTCTCTCTCTCTCTCTCTCTCTGTCACATCTTTAATGCCTTCAGTGGCATTACTCTAACGCCATCATTCCAGTGCCCCATCCGCTGCCACGCCATGGTTTGCACCTGCAGTCTGCAGGGAGCCATAAACTTCCAGCCATCAACTTCCAAGTCATGAGGGAACCCATCAGAGAAGTGTTCAGTGGTGCCTTTTCTGATCCAACATATGCAGAACTATTCAGCTCCACTTGGAGGACATTAATTGCTTGGTTGCAGAGCCAGCATTAGTGAAATCTCCCTATGGAGGGCACCACCACATCCGCCCATATGACCTTTTCCTCTGATTTTTGTTGTTGAATGTATTTTATCATTTGAGTATGTAAACTGGGAGAGGGGGGGGGGGGGGGGGGGGGAGGGGAGGGATTTCAGGAAGTACCAGGTACCGTCAGCGTGTCTGGGTATTGTTAGCTTTCAAGATTCAGATATCATGCAATGAATTTCATGTCAATATGTACCGAGTTCTTTACTTTCATTATTTTGTGCAGGATTGCACTTCTTTTCCCAGAGCAGTGACAGCTCTGAAAAGAACCCTTGCAGTCACCTGCATTACAGTGATAAAGAGTAATAGTCTGCAGTGAAAGTCAGTCAGAAGCAGAGATGTGAACAGGAAATGATAAACAAGGATGATAACTTTGGTTCTTAGATTGGACAATGACAAGCACACAACTCAAAACTCGTGCAGCCTTAGGTACTTGTTCATGTTGCACACATGCAGACAAGAGAACTTCGGAACAAACAAGAAAATTTCCCCATAGAAGTTTCAAGCTTGCCCACAATTCACTACGCTGAAACATGTGCTTAGCAACCGCAACAGAATATACAAGCAAACATACAACATTTGTTCAATATGACATCCCTTTTGATCTTGTACCAAAAATGAACAAAATTAAATGCGATGGCCTCAGTGTAGTTGATATGACAGTGGCAACTTTGGGTTCCCCAGTGAAAGTTTTGTTTTTCCCGTCTCAAATTCTTTGGTGCCACTTGGGTTGGCGTTGAGTTAACTCCCATTCCTGTCATTCTGGCCACCTCACACATACCAAGGCTTGTCCTGTTGTAGGCCTGTCACCCACAGTCCACACGAAGCAGTCAAACGGCATTTTGTCTCGTGGTAACTGACCAGAGGAGATGCTACACTGCTTCAATGTGATCCAAGATACGCAGGACACCACCCACTAAATTTGAAGTCCCCTACTGATGACTACGCAGGACACCACCCACTAAATTTGAAGTCCCCCTACTGACGACTGCTTATTAGCGGAGACCTGTGCGAGTGAGCGTCCTCTTCCGGAGGGTGCACTATATCTGTCCAACAACATTCCCCGTGAACTTGTTCATACCGACAACCATGTCACAAACTTACCAAGGGTGTTGATGGCAGAGAGGAAACCAAAACTGAGGTGGCCACGAGCAAGGCGTGAAGGGCCACAAGCTAATCAAGGAGGATGAAGAGGATGCTATAATAAAGTTCACGAGCAAGGCGTGGAGGGCCACAAATTAATCAAGGAGGATGAAGAGGATGCTATAATAAAGTTCACGAGCAAGGCGTGAAGGGCCACAAGCTAATCAAGGAGGATGCTATAATAAAGTTCACAAGCAAGGCGTGGAGGGCCACAAGCTAATCAAGGAGGATGAAGAGGATGCTATAATAAAGTTCACGAGCAAGGCGTGAAGGGCCACAAGCTAATCAAGGAGGATGCTATAATAAAGTTCACAAGCAAGGCGTGGAGGGCCACAAGCTAATCAAGGAGGATGAAGAGGATGCTATAATAAAGTTCACGAGCAAGGCGTGGAGGGCCACAAGCTAATCAAGGAGGATGAAGAGGATGCTATAATAAAGTTCACGAGCAAGGCGTGGAGGGCTACAAGCTAATCAAGGAGGATGAAGAGGATGCTATAATAAAGTTCACGAGCAAGGCGTGAAGGGCCACAAGCTAATCAAGGAGGATGCTATAATAAAGTTCACAAGCAAGGCGTGGAGGGCCACAAGCTAATCAAGGAGGATGAAGAGGATGCTATAATAAAGTTCACGAGCAAGGCGTGAAGGGCCACAAGCTAATCAAGGAGGATGCTATAATAAAGTTCACGAGCAAGGCGTGAAGGGCCACAAGCTAATCAAGGAGGATGAAGAGGATGCTATAATAAAGTTCACGAGCAAGGCGTGAAGGGCCACAAGCTAATCAAGGAGGATGCTATAATAAAGTTCACGAGCAAGGCGTGGAGGGCCACAAGCTAATCAAGGAGGATGAAGAGGATGCTATAATAAAGTTCACGAGCAAGGCGTGGAGGGCTACAAGCTAATCAAGGAGGATGAAGAGGATGCTATAATAAAGTTCACGAGCAAGGCGTGAAGGGCCACGAGCTAATCAAGGAGGATGAAGAGGATGCTATAATAAAGTTCACGAGCAAGGCGTGGAGGGCCACAAGCTAATCAAGGAGGATGAAGAGGATGCTATAATAAAGTTCACGAGCAAGGCATGGAGGGCCACAGCTAATCAAGGAGGATGAAGAGGATGCTATAATAAAGTTCACGGCAAGGGTGGAGGGCCACGAGACTAATCAGGGGATGAAGAGGATGCTATAATAAAGTCACGAGCAAGGCCGTGAAGGGCCACGAGCTAATCAAGGAGGATGAAGAGGATGCTATAATAAAGTTCCATTCTGGTCGGAGATTATATGACAGGACTGTACACTTACTTTAATGAGATATCTGGCATCAATCAGACCTGAGAGACGCAGACACCTGCAGTGTTGGTTAGGAAATTTGAGCAAGACTGTGTGAGATGCAACAATTTGTAAGTGGATCCAAATTGACTATGGTTCCATTTGAGCCCGTGGCAAAGTCAACTCTATGCAGGGGCTTGTCAAAGCCGGAAAAAAAAATCTCATCGATCTGAATTGAGCCCATGACCCCCCAGTTCGTGATCCACGACTGATCACCATACCACAGCGGCGGGCCATTGTGATGCAGTTACATGTACAGAACTCTAAACCAATTCGCCCATCACACATGCGTGAGGCGGGGAGAGGTGAAGTAATAGAAGTGTTATTATAGCCAGTCGACGTCACAGGCACCCTTATGGGCTGAGATAGATGGACTGCGCGGAGGAGGCAAAACAGGTGGGGTGGGTGAAGTAGTGATAGAGGTGTGGCTTGCAGAGGATGAAGAAGGTGTGTTGAAAGATTCGTGTTTTCAAGTCTTTCACTGACATACTTATCGCGGATGTAGTATAATCAACATGAATTCATTCCTTGGCAGAAAATGACAAGATCCTTTCGAAACTGTAGTCAACGGTGGTGAATTTCTCTCCTCCATGCGATTGACTGTGTGCAGCATCCCTGGTGTGATGTCGCCGTGCGGCTCTTGGGGACGAGGCAACCTGCGCACATGTAGGTCTGCCTTCAGCCTCCCCATCCTGTCTCATTGAGAGCAGCAAGCCCTGATCGATAGCACACGTTGGCCTACGTACTCTGACACCCAATCAATAATTCACTACACTGACACTACCACCGCCACCGCCACCAGCCCCCGGCGACCCACTTTGACGCCGTCAAGCTACTGCGTTTTAATGCGCGCTTGCTTGTCTCCCTTGATTTTTTTTTTTTAATGAAAAAAAGGTGGGGGGGGGGGGGGGGGGGAGCATAGGAATCGCTTCGACCGGACTTGTATGGATTAATATTCATTGGACGGGAGTATGTGAGCATGGGAAAGTTTATGTTTGGAGATATGAAGTGTGTGTGTGTGTGTGTGTGTGTGTGTGTGTGTGTGTGTGTGTGTTGTGTGTGTGATCGTTCTACATTTTAGCGTCTCTTCATAAAGGAGTGATGAGAAACCAGAAAAGCAGTGTGTGTGTGTGCGTGTGTGTGTGTGTGTGTGTGTGTGTGTGTAAAGGGGGCATGTGTAGTCCTATGTATCTGTGTGCGAGAGAGAGCAGGTGTGTATTTGAGAGCAAGTGCGTGTGCGTTCGCGCGCGCGGGTGGGTGTGTGTGAGAGAGAGAAAAAGAGAGAGAGACCCATTAACGTAAAGATGTAGACATTAAGAAGTCGCCCGAACAAGCACTCTGCCATGCCTCAAACCCAGTTCACCACCGGACTCTTCCCACCTTTCCCTCCCTTCCCCACCCTCCTCCTCCTCCTCCACAGTTTCTACAATAGCATCAATGTGATGATGCTGACATTACCCGTGAGAAGAAAGTAATCACGCGGACAACCACACTCGATCTCCCCCCACACACCCAGCTCACCATTGAACGCACACCCTCTCCCCTCCCCGCTCCCCTTCCTCACAGTTTACACAGAATCATATCATTCATGCGGACAGCCCTTCTGTCCGGATCAAGTTCACTGGCGGAACTTGGCTTCAAACCGTTCACAAAATGTCAACACCATCGATGTGACGATATGTGTATGAAGAAGTCACCTGGACAGCTTCTCTGCCTCTAACCCACCACAGAATCAATGCGATGATGCGGACCTCATATAATAATAATAATAATGAATACTTATATAGCGCCTATTCTCGGCTAGAGACCTAGCTCTAAGCGCTTTACAATCAACACTCGCTTACACAACGGGCTGCCTACCTGGGTAGTGCCGACTGAAGAGCTGCCAGCTGGCGCTTCATTCAGTCGTTTCCCGTGTCATCCAGTCAGTATCGTTCAATATCGTTCACTCAGTTTCTTTACTTCCTTCATTCTTTCCATTTCTTACGCTGGGTGCATGCTGTGTCAGAATGGGTCACACGAGCAACCACATTGGCTACTGTCCCCAACAGCAGTTAACCACTGGAATCCGCCCCCATCCCCCTACCCCCTCTCCCCGCATCCCGCTCCCCATCACTTTAGACCATGTCAAAACCGTTAATGTCATGTGGACATGCATTACATGTAGGTCGGAAAAAGTCACCGGGTCAGCCAGTCGGCTATTCACTCGGCTTACCACCGAACTCCCCATAGTGCATTCATTTTAAAACAAACAAACAATCGGCAAATTGATGATGGTAAGCATCACATGAGGAAGAAGTCTACTAGTCTGCCACTCTGTTCCACACTCAGCTTACCACTGGAACTGTCCACAGTCCTCACGACCAAAGCCATCAACGTGATGGTACGACACGGGCAGCAATATACTCTCCCCAACTACACCCAGCTCACCGCTGTGTCCTCCCACAATTTATGCACAATCAAAACCATCGAAGATGGCGGACGAAACATGAAAGAAGCAGAAAGTGTCGAGAGAGAAGAATCATGCCCCTCACCCACCGCGCACTCACCTTTATGAGAACGTCAGTGTTCCTAAAACATTAGCAGGTCGCTCATGCACCTGCCACGGTGAATCTTCTACTGAAAAAAAAACGTCTGAGTGGTTCCCTTTAGAGACTTTGTATGACATGTTCATGTTCATCTTTGTCTCTACACACAAGATGTATAGCTCTAGAATTCCTCCTCATACAAAACTGCTTTTCTCGAGTTTCTTTCTTTGTACTATAGGCTACCGGTTTTACCTCGAACCAACTCCTCCCCTCAAAGATCAGACCTATTTCTTTGTACTAGATTTACCTCAGTCCCACCAGAGACTTGATCGTCCCAAGTCTGTACTTGATATGAATGTTCTGTACTTGGTTTACCTCCTAACAAAGACTCAATCCTCCCTTCGAACATTTTTTTCCGCTTGAATCAGATTTACCTCCCAATGACTGAGACTAGATCCTCCCTTCATTCATTTTCTCTTTGTAGGCCTACTAGATTTACCTGCCAGCTGAGACTGCCTCTTTGTCTCTCCACCCCTCCCTTTTCCCTTTGTTTCATACATGGATCTTTTTGGAGAATGAACTATCCACCTTTTTTTTCTTGGCGAGTTTTATATGTCGACTTATGGATAGAATGCACATGCTATCTCTTCAATCCTTCTTCGTCTACCTACACACACAGAGCAACGTATGAGTTAAAGACTTTGCGGTCTTCAACAGTGAAGACTCATGAAATGTAAAGGTAGCGAGTTACTATATTCATAAATACACTTAGAAATGGAAGCACTGTGCTTTTACTTACTACGATGAAAATTAAACTGACCGTCAACACCTGCGTTGCTGCAGCGAGTACTGTTACTAGTAGGCCTACTATTATTATTACTGCTACTGTTACTGTTACTTCTCTTACCGGGACGACGACAGCGATTTCTTAAAAAAGTATTTACATGCCAGCAACAGAAGCAGAACGTACGGTCACTACTACTATTATTTTTACGTTCAACTACTATTGCTACTGCTACTGCTGCTGCTACCACTACTATTACTGCTACTGCAACTGCTGCTGCGTACTACTACACATATTGGTACTGCCACTGCTGCTGCTGCTACTACTACTGCTACTACTACACATATCGGTACTGCCACTGCCACTGCCGCCGCTGCTACTACTACTACTACTACTACGACGACAACGACGACGATTTCCTTATTTCTTTAGTCATTTATTTATTTGCTGTGATCCCCTGTATTAATTCTATTCATCAATAATTATTGAAGAAAAGAAGTATGTGCCTGTATGGTTTGACTCTCCATCTCTAGCCTGTGGGCTACACGTTCTCCTCTGTTCCTGCCCTTGTCTTTTGCCGATCGTTTTCCGCTCAATCGGTCCTAGCTGATGTCGGTTAATGTATGCAGCAAGAAACTGCCACAGCGTGACAGACGGATAGACATGCAAGGTAGTTGAAGCACTTGCAACAAGACAAACATGATTTGTACTCAAAATGTAAGAAAAGGGAAGAGGACGAATAGTCTGAACATATGTTCCCGTTTTTCCTTTACCGTAGAGCTGGGCCTTGTCCGAACGCACAGACGCTAAGACCCCTCATGTACACCACACACACACACACACACAACACACACACTTATACGCACAGAGGGACTAAAAGACCCGGCGTCCGCCATTACTTTATTGATTTATCTTTTTAAAATGGGTGTCATTATGTGGATGACTTGATTCAAGCAGATACCATCAAGCTATACATATCTATCAGTTGAGCCTCGGCCTACACAGTTTGAGTTACCATGACAGAAAATCTATCTTTAAAAAAAAAGGTTAATTGATAAGAAAGGAGAAGAAAAATCGAGTCGGTATCAATAGTGGAGACAGACATATGAAGTATTCAGGTCATAATCATCAGATCAGTCTTGTTAACGTAGATAAAGCCTACACACCTTCATAGTTTCCAAGTGCCAGCCATGTTGATGCTATTTTTTGAAGTACCATTTGCATAGTTCCAACTCATCAATTACATTGTTATAACTGATTTCTTCACATACACGGAGTTGTGTGTCATTGCGATTAAACTTGTACCAAAAGATAACCTGCAGTATGGTCTACAGTACTGGTCAAAGCCGATGATTATTACATGTGTCTGGCATCGGTTGTGTACGTTTTCTCTTTTACCTACATTCATAGACTTTTCAATCTAAGACTGAACGAGTGGAGAGAAAAAAAGGAAAATACAAGAGAGAGAAAAAAAAGAATACATAAACATACAGATCAACAGTGATTGTGAGAGACGAGGGTGGACAAGGGGAGAGAATCTGCACTTTGAAGTGAAGTTACTGAAACCGTCACTCCACCAGATGCATCTCATCTTGCTTCCTCACAGTTGAATGACAGATGTTGGCCATTCAGCAAATGAAGTATGAACAAATTTGGCATAGTAGTAGTTGTCGTATAGGACACAGCTAATATAGAAGTAGACTTGGCTGGGTTTATGGAATGAAACCATCTAGCTGATGAAGTAATAATAGTGGTGAATCATGCAATCAATAGGTAAATACGGTAGGTAAATTAATACATAATTAGACCTAATTTCTAAATGAATAGATATATGAATAAACAAACAAATAAATGAACAGAGAGAGAGAGAAGAGAGAGAGAGAGAGAGAGAGAGAGTTGTATAAATGAATAAACAGAAATAAAAGAAATAAATGAATATAGTTGGATAAACAAATAAATAAAAAATAAATACATAAATAAATTCTTTCTGTCATGATCACACTGTGGCCGCGTGCACATTTTCCTTGCAACACCAGTCACAGGCCAAGTCCAACTACAGCTAGTTATCCGAATCAGTAGCCATGTATACATTCAATGGATCCCCGAAGATGGAATTTGGCTACGCGACCTGGGGTAAGGGTGGCCGGGGGAAAGGGGAGGGCGGGGGTAGGGGGAGCGGGGAGGAGGGAAGGAGAGAGGGGACGGGGGTGAGGGTGGGAGAGGCCCACACTATGCAAACTCATCAATGAACCGCGAAATTCTGGCCAAGGCGGAACGAAGGCAGATGATGATGATGATGATGATGATGATGGTGGTGGTGGTGGTGGTGGTGGTGGTGATGATGATGATGATCATCATCATCATGCTGGTGGTGGTGTGGGTGGTGGTGGTGGTGACGATGATGATGATGATGATGGTGGTGGTGGTGGTAGAGAGGATTATGATGATGATGATGATGATGATGATGATGATGATCCTTATTTCCAAGGGTAACAGATAAGCAAATATGTGCTTTTTTTTCACATCCAGCCCTTGCCCAGATAAGGGACTAAGAGTGACTAGCAACTAACTAAGCATGACTAGCTACTAAACCACACAAACAATCATAGGCCTACTTATCTTGAATAAGTACATTAAAAAAAAAAAAAACATGGATGAGCTGTTTCTGCATCAACATTGACGTATACGTGAACTGAAATGAAAAAGAAAGAAAGTGAAGCAACAATCGAGAATAAATAAATTCATTACAAAAAAATGAAAAAGGAAAAAAGAACACATGCACGCGTGCGCACGCACGCACGCGCGCGCGCGCACGCACACACACACACACACACCACACACACACACACACACACACAACCACACACACACAACACAGAGAGAGAGAGAGAGAGAGAGCGAACCTCCCATTAGTTATCAAAGGAGAGAGAGAGAGAGAGAGATGATGATGATGATGATGATGACGGCTGGACAATTTAACCAGTTCAAATATTTACATGGATGATCGGGAGTCACCAGCAGGCATACAACTGATCCAAGCATCTGATCAGACAGCGGCCTGGCAACTTCAGCACCACATGGGTGGATCAAGGGGAACGGAACATGCAGCTGGGTATGAGTTTTTGTTCAGCCAATAAGCTTTTACTCAGGTTAAAGTTTCACCACAACAACCATGCTGCCACGACCGTAGCGCAGTGGATAGCGTCGCAGACTGGGAGATCGTAGTTTGGAATGCCATCAGAGGAAGGCCTACTGTATTTGCAGGATTTTTTTTTTTTTTTTTTTTTTTTTTTTTTTTTGCTCTGGCAGGCATCTACCTAGATTTGAGTGTCTATGGGCTCATTTGGAGACTGAAAGCACACAGTTATTCCACCAACTTCATGGTTGCATCTCTCAGAGAGTGCTGCTTAAATTTCCTGACCATCACTGCACGTCTGTATCTGCAGGGAGCGGTTGGTGCCACCAGAATACATTATGAAATTTTTGATGTGCCGTAGAATCAGTGTAGACTATATATATATATATATATATATATATATATACATACCAGACCAGAATGGAATTCCATCGCATCATCTTCAACCTCATTAATCATCAAAAGATGTATCCAATTCTCAACGTGGCTCTTCGATCATATCTTTAGTCTTGTGGTTAGGCCTGTCTAGTCGTGATCAGTTTTTGATTTCCCTCTCCATGTTCCGCACATAGTGATGAAGTTCGAGTGTTAAAGTTGTTAATGAGTTCAATGGACTGTCGATGCTTGGTGGAGCCAACGACTGAAGGGGGTCGGAAAGAAAGGGCGGTGGGGAGGGGGGGGGGGGGCGAGGGGGAGGGGGGAAGAAGGAGGGCACACTCAGGCTTCCCGAACGTGTATTATGTTGGATCAGAACACACATCACCACCAAAGTGACTTGGCAGCAGTGGTAGCTTCCTGTCTTTTCTAGTCGCTGCAATGGCCCCATAACGACTTGATACCGATCGCTGGTCATCAGCTGCGATGATGGGACTCGGTGCGTGTAAACCAGACGAATATGGGTTTGGCTGTGTGAGCAGGAGTCGGAACGCCATTGGGAAGACACAGGCATGTTGATGTCAGAAGTAAAGATGAATAAATAAGTAAATAAATAAAGAAATACATAAATAAAAGGGAAACTTGCCTGCCATTTTATTCATTGAAATTTTCGGCAATTACCAGGCCTACTTGTGATGATTGTACATAATTCATTAATGCAAGGTTCACACTAGTCCAAGTCTTGGCAGGACTCAAATGTAGGTCAGAGTCCTGTTGGTTTTAATAAGTCGGATAAACATGTCTGCTGGGGTCTGGTAAACCCCTTTTAGTCTCGATTAGTTCTGTAGCTAGTCTGGCACCAGTCGAGCCCGACTTAGAGGCCTTTGGACGGTTCAACATTTTTTCATGACCATTCCACCATTTTTTTTAGGTCACAGTCTCGATTAGTCATGTTATTCCTACCTACACCTATGTAGTCCTATCTATTCCTATCTATTATTAACAAATCGGTTGAAAAAGTTTGCACTCGTCTGCACTAGTTTCATAGATATGGAGGCCGGATGTTGTTTTGGAATACCCAAACCAGTGCAGACGAACTGTGACCAAGGGCGCCAAACGGTAGGCTAGTACGGACCAATAAGGACCCGTCATGACTTTGAATCGAATTATGGCGGGAAAAAAACCGACCCGATAAAACAAGTTAGGACTGGTTCCCAGCAGCAAGCGGCGTCAGTCGACACTGGTTTTAGTAGTCGGGAGACACTTCCTGTGCAGGACTACATGGAAACCGATCAAGACCATCATTTTTCTGAGTCAAGCGAGATAAACTCGAGTCGGGCCACAATACGACATGGTGTGAACCTTGCATAAAGCTGCTTACATCCAGTTTCTGGATGGTAGAATCTGGGCCATGGCCAAACAAGTTATGATTCCAAGCTGCAATTAAGAGGTGCAGGCAGTTGCATGTTGTGGCTATCAATCGCATATTACTGACATATGATTCTGCTGTGTTTATGGCACATGTACATACAGAGGAACCGTAATTCATCATGATCATGAGATAGCTTACAGCTGGCTGGTGTTGTGGATTCATAGACCTATTGTATTCTGGATTACGCATTATGGGTTTAATTCCGCTTGGCTGGGAACCGACCAGTTTAGTGTTTGTTTTTTCTTTGGAGTCAACATCGGTGCAGATTCCAGTTCTTCCCCCCCCCCCCCCCCCCCCTCCCCCAGGTTGTTAGAATAAAACTCAGAGATCTCGTTTGTGAACTCATACAATATAAAAACAACCATGGCAACTAACAAATAATCAAATCTGTTCTGTTCATTTTTTCCCCCTTGGATGTTAAATATCATTCCATTCTTCACGGAAGAGTATGCCTCCTTCGGGGTGGGGGTGGGTGGGGTGGGGGGGGGGGGGGGGACGCTGGTTTATTCAATTAGATGGGATGTGGCTACCTTCAAAGTTGAATTGAGAACAGACAAAAATAAATAAATAAATTACAAAAAAAAAGAAAAGATAAAAAAAAAAAAAAACATGAAAAGAACTGAGAAGAAGAAAAACGCATACGTCTTTTCACAGATTTACTTGTGACAACAACTTGAAAGATGCGTTAATCTGAGGATTTGTAACTTAGCCTCCTAACGTTAGGACCATATGCATGTAAGTTTGGTCGGCTCCACAGTAAGCTATTGGAACAAAGTCAGTATTTCCTTATTTCCCAAACCCAGTTAAATTTTGCTCCTTTGCAAAACAGAACAGTTTGTTCATGGTTAGTGTGATCTATGGCATGCACTCAGGATGTAAGACTTCCTAACCTTATACAACATATTCAGTTCATCAGTCTAGTTTTGGAGCTCTTTCAGGTCGTCCTACAGCCAGAATAGTGGGGTGGGGGGTGGGGGTGGGGGGGGGGGGGTGGAAGCGCTGGTTCATTCAATTAGATGGGATGTGGCTACCTTCAAAGTTGAATTAAGAACAGGACAAAAATAAATAAATTAATTTTAAAAAAAAGAAGAAAAGATTAAAAAAAAAAAAAAAAAAAACCTATGAAAAGAACCGAGAACAAGAAAACGCATACGTATTGTCACAGCTTTAGTTGTGACAACAACTTGAAAGATGCGTTAATCTGAGGCTTTGTAACTTAGCCTCCTAACGTTAGGACCATATGCATGTAAGTTTGGTCGGCTCCACAGTAACCTATTGGAACCAAGTCAGTATTTCCATATTTCCCAAACCCAGCTAAATTTTGCTCCTTTGCAAAACAGAACAGTTCGCTCATGGGTTAGGGTGATCTATAGCATGCACTCAGGATGTAAGACTTCCTAGCCTTATACAACATATCCAGTTCATCAGTCTAGTTTTGGAGCTCTTTCAGGTCGTCCTACAGCCAGAATAGTGTAATCTAACTGGGTTTTGATTTATGGTTTTTGGTACTGCAAACTATCATCTGCAAACAGTCTGACATGTGTGTGACTTGTTGGAAGCGGGAAGATCATTACTGCGGCAGTTGAACAGAATGGGGCCTAGGACAGTGCCGTGGGGTATGCTGCCTCGACGGTCACACCATTTGATTGTCCTTCTGCCATCACCTTCCCACATCGTCGGGTAAAGAGGCTGGTGTGCCAGTGATGGAATGGTCCTATGACTCCAGTTTTTCCTGTAGTTTTGAGTGGAGTTCTGTGTCGAATGCCTTAGAGAAATCTCATCAGTTAGCAACATTTGTTTGGGCATTCCGCTCAAAACCCACGCATGGGTCTTAGAGGTTTGTCACCAACTAACTCGCACGAGAAGCCGCAATGAAAGCCTCCGAAAAGAACGCAACTCGAGATGTCGCCTCACCAGTTCCTTTAACAAATTCAGTCATGTATCCCTGCCTTTTATATATCTTTAAACCCCTTAAATGCTGAAATTAACTGAATACTGGTTGGTGTATATGGATTTGAAGCTGTCATTACTTAGTAGCTGAATGAAGGTTCACCATTAATGTTCATGTAAAAACAAGACTGTACAGACTGAACTTCGTAACTCAACCAGTGTGCCCTTGACAGTTTTAAAGTCGATGGTCTGCCCCATCCAACCACATGGATACTGCTGACTCTCGCTAACGAATATACTTGTCAGCAGTAGTCAAAGGGTTAAATGTGAAGAAAAACAAGCACCGTGAACAGAGCATAATGGCAAAAGTTTGGTTGAAATGGTTCGTCGGCTTGAAAAAAAAAAAGAAAAAAAAAAAGCCTTGTACTATCTTTATCTTCCGGGGAAATCCATTGGAAGTCTCCGCGTTCACTGTAAGGTCAGAGTTCATAATGAGGGTTTGGTCATACGTTTTCACTTGGATAGAAATGAATCACATCTTGCACGTTCAAAAACTCGTATTTTTCATATTTTTGAGTCAGAAAATGATTATCTTCTCCACATTTTACGAGGATGATGAAAACAATTATTGTAAACGTTCGCAGTGAACATTGACGTCATCACAGGAAGCACACAACCAGAGGAAATGGCGGAAGGATAATTTGTCTGGATTGAGTTGAGCAACGGTACGAGTCCAAGTATACAACTTAGGCCCCAGTCATCTGTCAGATCTCCAGCTTTCATGAAAACAAATTCATGATACAGTTCAGTCCCTCGTGACCCCATAAAAACAAATATATCCATAGCACAGTTCAACCTTTGAGGCTCTGATACAGATCTAATGTGTCGTTGTTTTTATGTGCTTACACACCCTAACACTGTTTTCTGTCGTCTGCTAGACTTTTTGCTCCCAAATCCTTGGACCCTAACCTTAGCGAAAGAAGAAAAGGAGTCGTCAAGTCACTCACATTTCCACTATCCTCTTTGACATACAACATCGATCTAATTTATTAATCCTACGTGTAAAGACAAAATCTTCTTTTTCATGTTATTTTCTTTTTTCAACGACTGAGGTTGATTTCTATCCCTCCAACTGCCGTGAAGCGACTTGGCCTGTATCTCATGAACTCTGACCATCATGGCGGCGTCCATGCAAGGAATTTTGGACACAGACAGTGAAGATGACATCCCACCAGGCTGGGAGGAGAGAGTGACGGTGGAAGGCAAAGTATACTATGCAAAGTAAGTCACTAAGCGTGCACACGCGTGCAAACACACACACACACACACGCACACACACACACGCACACACACGCAGCGTGTTGAAAGTGATACATACAGTTGCACGTAGTTTCAGTTTTATCAAGGAGGCGTCGTTGGGTGCGGACTAGACCATACCGTATAAATAAATGTATATGGACTAGTCGGCAAGGATAGTCCCCTGCTAAGCTATGAGACCACAGTCTCGCAGTGACAAACGTACAAAGTCTCTCTCCTCTCTCCCTCTCTCTCCCTCTCTCTCTCTCTCTCTCTCTCACGTACAGGCTTTGACCAGACGGTACAGGAGCGCACACATCTCTGCAATACCGTGGGGCTTGTAATTATTGACCCACCCTCCCTTGTTCCAACAGTGGAAGCTATCCCAGGCATTTCTGATCACTGTATTGTGCACGTTCAGTATAATCCAAAACTTGACCAGCTGCAGAATGCAGATCATTCCATCCGTGTCGAAGGGTGGACAGTCTAAGAGGCCATTAATCACAGGATGGTTACACAACAGCAAGACTCACTCTAGGTCACTCATCAATTGAAGAACTGTGACAGCACCTCAGAATCACTATTGAAGACAGCATGATTCGGTGCATCTCTACCAAGATGCTAAGACACATGGATTCCTATCCATGCATCACACCAAAAATGAGCAGACTCGTGAGAAAATGGACGGGACCTGCAGGCAAATGAAGAAGACTGATGACAAGAAGTAGAGGGGGTAGTAAACTGGCACAACAGGAGTATCCAGAAACGGCAGTGGCATTCCTATATTGAAAGTCTGTTTTTCCCCGCCAGAAGACTTTGGACCCAGCCAGAAGCAAGTCTGGACTTATTCAAGAGTCCCAGCTCATAAGTTCGACGGAAGACTCATCGCAGATGGGAAGCAGAAGGCTAAAGTGTTGAACATCCATTTCTACACAGCATTCAGCTCAGGTATTCATAACTCGGTGGATGAGTCCAGGACCATATGTAGATGCCTGACTCGCAGTATGACTTCCCACCCATGGATGACATTGACATCTGTGCCAAAGTGTGGAAGAGCGGCTGGCCGACCTAAAATCCTAACAAAGCATCTGATTCAGATGGCATTGCCCTTGTGTGTTGGAGGAGCTGGCTGCAGAAGATAACCCCATCCTCACTACCATGTACCTTTCATCCCTTCAAACAGGTGAGGTCCCTACGGCCTGGAAGAGTGCTGGTGACCTCTGTCTTCAGAAAGGGAGAATTCTGCAAGGCATCTAACTGCAGACTTGTGTCCCTTACCAGCGTCCCATCAAAAATCCTTGAGCACACCCTTGTTGGTGCTGTCGATGTGTCATGCATTGCTCTGAGGTGCACAACATCCTGTCCAGTCAGCAATATGGTTTCTGTAAACACTGTGCCTGCAAGACCCAGCAACTAGAGCTTATCAAAGAACTGTCTGAAGAAAAGAGTGTAGCAGCTAATGTTATCATCATGGACTTTGCAAAGCATTTGACCAGATCAATCAACAAAGTCTTTTGACACACAAGTTTGACCAGTATGGCATGTGAGGAAGCATGGCACACAGCCTGAGTGACAGCAAGCACGGAGTAGTGACCCATGGCTTTCAGTCTGGCTACATGAGTTTGAAGTTTAGTGTCCCCTAGGGATTTGGGGTTTGGGACTTGCTTGTTTCTTGCCCACATGAATGATCACTGTCTATAGCATCTGCCCCATCCAGACTTTTTGTTGACAACACCAAGGGTATACTGCTTCATCAGCTGCAGCAACAACCCTGGCATGCTGCAGGAGGGGAGCTGGGGCAGTGAATCCGACATGGAGTCTCATCCACATAAACGAGTCCAACTACTCATTTCCTTGAGTATGAAACTTCTAACTGTAGAATAGTTACACCCTCCACAACCACACTCTTTAGCATGACCTGCAATGTATTTAAAGCTTAATCTTCAGTCCAGCTTCGTCTGGGAGGACACATATCGACAACATCTTTGTTAAAAGTTGATAGAACCCTTGGCTTGAGAAGAAATCTTGGATACACTTCAACAGGACTAATGAACCGGTGTACAAGGTCTTGGTCCATCTCATTGCTGAACATGCTAGTGCTTTTCAGGATTCACACACTGACAGACTCACTGCTAACATCGAGAAGATCCAGTGAAGAACAGACAGGTATGTCCTGAACAGTCACAGGAAGACCTCAGATATTGACAACATGCAGGTGCATTAGCAGTCGCCTTTGCTTGAGGAATGGTGGTGTCCCTAAAGACTGACCATCTGACTATGGTGTATGAAATCTTTTTATGTGAGGTGTGTTGACTTGAAACCCCAGCCCTCTCTAAGTAGAAGCCACCACAACAAACAGTACAAACAGATTCCCAGGTACACTAACCACTGCAAAAACTCCTTTCCCAGAACTGTCAGAGACTGGAACAGAAGAAGAAGAAGAGAAGAAGAAGAGGAGGAGGAGAAGGAGAGAGAGGGGGAGGGCGGGGTGGGGGTGGGGGTTTTCATCCTCAGAACAAGTTAATCTACGAACAGAAAGAACCTTGAAGTTCTAGTTTAGTGCCCTTGTATTTGTTGTAATCAAACAAAGTATGGGACACTGCATGGAACTCAATAAGCAATATTATTTATTAGTAATAGCATGCTGCAATACAAAAAAAAAACCACCAAAAAACAAACCAAACAGGTCAGATTACAGAGATTTGAGGTTAGTCCTAACAAAGTTTGTGGAAGGTATGGGAGTGTGTTTGAATTTGTTACCTTTCTTTCTTATGATGATGATGATAATGATGATGATGATAATGATGATAATAATAAGAAGAAGAATAGTAATAGTAGTAATAATAATGATGATGATGAAAATAATAATAATAATGGTGAAAATAATGATGATATTGAAGATGATGATGATAATGATGATGATAAGAACTGACTGATTTCTGAATAAGATATATGTAAGAGAACCACTCATCCATAAAGTGAGTCAAATCATTTTGTGCACTTGATGCATACTCTTCAGCTGTATATCTCTGCTTTAAAGCACAGAGATAACTTACAAAGTTGTATTAACATGAGGAACCTGCACCTGCAGAATTTAGTCAACGACAAATCAAATTACGCATACTACCTGTGAGTTAAATCCATCCTTTCATCTGGTAAGAATAAGGTGTTCACATGACAACTGTTTTAGACAAGATAGTTAATCTGACCAAAACTTTTGAAGACCTGATCTTTTATTAACAAAACATGCACCAATGATCTTAAAAAAAAAAAAAAAAAATACAGCACATGCTGGAGTTTTCCAGTGGGAAGGATACAGTGCAAAATCCTAGTCTGGAACCATCTCATCTGAACATGAGATATCGTTGTAAAGGAATGTCCAAAGGACTATTTCCATTCTAACTGGGCACATCTTTTCCGCCCATTTACTATCTGTTTTACAATCCATGATGGTGCAGTGATAGTTCAGCTGGATCCTGTGCACAGGGGTATTCTGAGTTCACTTCACCTGCAGGAGTGTTTGTTTCAGTACACAAAATGATGTGGATACAGTGCAGATAAAGTGTTCATAATGTATATAGGGGTGTGCAAATGAAATGCCTGTAGAAATATTGTGTATGGTTTACAATTTTCGATGTAATGCAGTAGCTCTTTCATCCATATTGCTGTTCAGTTTTTGTACTCGTTCAGTCTCCGTTTCCCATTTTCCCATTCTTTTCCTCCTGGTAATCTTCCTCCTTTTACTGGTGTTGTGTATGGGGAGAGGGGGGAGGGTGTGATTTGGGATGTAGATCAATGAAATGCCTGTAACAGACATACTTGCTTTTTTTCTGCTTTTTTCTTCTCAGACAGTTGCCATCTCAGAAGCCCCTGCAGAATAGAAGTGAATGTATGAACACAGTCTATGCAGCTGTTTTTATGTGATTTTTGTTATCACAAAATTCTTTTTTTTTTTTAGAGGTTTTGAATTACCTGTCTATTTCCCAAACACTTTTATCTTTCCATACTCCACTCCATATCTCTCTCTTCCTTCCAGCTTATACTTTATCTCTCTCATTGGCATTAAGCATAGAATGTAATTCACATGACTGTTTCTGTACTTTCCGTTCTACATCAGCATGTTAACAGCTTAACACAGATCAATGGTGGGATGCTATCTTGTTCTGTCTTCTTCTCACAACGGCAGTGTTGTAAGGAAAGAAATTGACTGGGGTCCCCAAATTTGTTTATTACTGCAAAGGATCGGCACTTGCTACTGCACCTCTTCCGTTTTTTTCAAATTTCAGACTCCACACTCACTCCCGCCCAGTTGTGTCAGCAGTGTTATTCTTTCTATTTCAGTGTGCACTATGGTTTTCTTGAAAGATTGCAAGCAGTGTTTACAGTGAAATGTAAAGACTATGAGCCTGATTGGGTTTTGTCATAGAGGACCTGTACATGTAAGGACTGGTGATGAGTTATGCTGTTGTTTCAGCCATGAAAACAAGGTGACCCAGTGGACACACCCTACCACAGGCAAGAGGAAAACTGTCAGAGGAGGTATACAGCCCACAGCACCATACCACGCTACCACAACCAAACCAACACATCACCACACCAGCCACCACACCACCACACCACCCACACCAACACCCACACCACACACACCACACCACACCACACCACACCACACCACCACACCACCACTCCATATCACACCAGACCACACCATATCACATCAGATCACATCACTTACCACCACCACCACCATACCACACCACGCCACACCACACCACACCACACTGCCCACACCACACCACACCACACCACACCACACTCACCACACCAACCACACCACACCACACACTGATAGAGTGCATTTGTGAACATGTCAATTGTAATTGGGCATGCAACTGAGATTCAGTTCAGGAAAGTTGAGGCGGCAGAAGGAGAAGGCTGGCTTCCATATCCCATATACGGTGCCTACCTGTAACAGTTTTTTCTCTTACAACCATTAAACTTTGGGATTGTAACCGTTTCACGTTTTACATTCAAAATAGTGCTTGATGTTGAAAGAATTTTTCAGCCAGACACAAAAAAAACCAATGTGCACAAACAGTGGTGCACACAAGCAAACATGCATGCATGGACACACACACACACACACACACATCACACACACACACACACACAACACACACATACACCACACAGCACGCACACACACACCATATAACACACACACACACACATACACACACACACACACACACACACACACACACATAACACACACACATTTACACATGTTCACAAACATGCACATTCATGCACACACCAATTCAACACACATTTACACATGTTCACAAGCATGCACATTCATGCGCACACTCAATCGCATACACGCACGCACACACGCACGCACGCATGCACGCACACACGCACACCACACACACACACACACACACATAGACAAGCATGCGCATGCACGCGTAGACACACGTACGCACATATACGCATGCACACATACACACATCCACACACACACACAGCACACGCACGCACGCACCCACCCACCACGCACCCCCACCTTCACCCCCACACACACACTTGCAAATGATAGCCACCTCATAGCTGACATAAGGAGGGTAATTGAAAAAAATGATGTGATGTGCATTGATAAGGGACATTACTGCATTCCATGCCACTGATCACTGACGTCATAGCATACCTTTTTCAGATCTACCATATGGATGGGAGAGGTGTTTTGGAGAGGATGGCACCATGTTTTTTGTAGAGTGAGTATTCATCATGATCATGATGAGAGAGTTTTGTGGTATGTATAATTACGGTTTACGATGATGATTATGGTGATGTGGATCATTTATGATGATGATTATGACATTGCTAATTGCAAAATTCAATGGATAATTTGCGATGACGATTATTACACTGATAATTACAAGTGATGCAAGTAGATGTGTAATGCAGTGCTGGCAGTGGTATGATACAAAGACAAAAAAATGAATATCTGTTCTCTCATAATCGCAAAGAGTAAACAAGAGTAAATGAAGTAAAGAAACAATTCTCACTGTCCATAAGCCCCATTGTTGTATGCCAACCCAAACTGAGCAATAAAAGTAAACAGAAACTTGGTTGAGTTGGTGCACAACCCATACGCCAGTTTATGGAACGAAGCCTCACCATGGGTAGCAGTGTAGATAACGAAACTCACCAGTAAACTTGTATCACAAAAGGCTGTGAAAGTCAACTCAAAGATTAACATTACTATCTATCTCTTCCTGTTCTTTGTCTACAACCTAGATGGTATGATATGTAAATGATGTGAAAGGCAACCCATCTGCTTTCGCATGGATCTCATTTTGCCATTGACTTTGAACTGTAGTCTGCTTATGCATGCTTATTTCAGACATTGCAAGGTGACTGTAAGAGTGGTTATGTAAGGTTAAGAAAACGTGAAGTCTGGGTGAACTGCATGCAGTCAACATGGCTCACACATTTCCATTTTGCGCATAATCATGGATTTCAGCAAAGTATAAGAAAGATCAGCTAGAAAAAAAACAAAAAAACCCAAAAAACATCGGGTGTAAAGAAAAGAGCGGTGGTGGATTCTGGGAAGCATGGCTTGCAGTATGTTGGGTGATGACACTGACATTATGACATATCATATACACTTCTCTGCAAGAGTGGGGAGCTGCTGTGTTGCCTGCCTGGTACAAAGCAAACTAATTTCACAGACTGACATAATGTGTCAGCAGAACAATATGAAAATGAGAGACATGACAGAAGCTGTACGAACAAGTGGTTCTAGTCTAGGCTGGAGTGAGAAGCGAACAATATACACCTGATACTAGGATTTACTTCAGATTCCACCATTTTGAAAGCAAGTTTCAAAATTTTCCGGAGCAGGATAGTAAGCCCACCCGGCCACCCTAGAATTTCAGCAAACTTTACTTTTCCGCTGTGGAAGCTGTGAATAAGACAAAGAACTTCACAGAACAGGCTGCTTCATTTGAGGTGATCAGCAAGGGGAAAGTAGTTATCATATTGTGTTGTCATGACTTTATTGTCTGTGTGAGATTCAGGCTTGGAGCAAGCAGGTTGCCGTAGCGTGATGCTGCCCTTTTTTTTGGTCATACTTTGTCCTCAGCCATCTTCTGGTTGGTGCTTACCGACTTTGTGAACTGACAGCTGTGCAACAGTGGCTGCAGTTTCTGAACTCAGCAAGAGCACAGCGCAAACCCAAACTCTAGTGAGGGCTGCCTGTTTCCTTTCCCTTCACCGTACTTCACTGACACGCTTCTTGGCACACACAGGCCAGGATGACATATTGCCTTGTTAACAGGGGCTGCCACTCTGTAAAGAGCGGTGATTGTATGATACAGTAAACGGTCCATGAAAGATGACATTACACACGTGAGAGCCAATATACTGGATTTTGCTGTTGACACCCAACACAATTAGGACCATTTTCACATGCAGCTCATGCTTCAAAGTGTGAGAGAGACAATTGACAATTGACAAATGTTTTATTGTGTATAGGCCTGTGGCCCGTTACAATGAAGAGAAGGCAAACAACTGTTAAATTGAAAACGAGACAAACAAACGTAACACTCACACATTGCCAAAAATCCCATATCAACCGCAGTAATCTCAGAAAAATGTGTTCATAAAACAAAACTTGCTCTGCGTTTCAAAGCCAAAAAGAGGAATTTAGACAAATTCAGTTGAGTATCAAGGCTACTACTCAAAATCCTTGTGCATTGGTCACGTTTGGTAAGGTAGGTCCCTGCACTTTGAATGCAATATTTAGCTCGTAGGTCACTATACTGCTGGCATTTGAATAGTACATGGAATTCGTCCTCATCGTCCGCCTGGCATAGGGGACAACCAGGTTGATCTATTGCCGAAAAGCGGAAAACATGGCTGTTTATGCTCGAAACTCCCATTCTAAAACGCACGAGGGCAGTTTTAAATTGTCTGTTCTTAATGAATTCAAAATACTTTTCACGTTCAAAGATGCTTTTAAATGAGTAGTATAATTCAAACCGATTGCTCTCTGATATATGCGCATACCAACGTTGGCAAAAACAGTTTTGTAGGCGTTCTTTGAATATCTGTATAAAATGTTTCTCGTCGCCTACCTCTCCAAACATCCAGACATACCCAAAACCGTTTGAACAAAGCAGTGTTTTAATATGTGTGACCCAATTTTTCATCTTCTTGTTTCTATTTTGTAAATCAAAAAGCATATCATAGGCTTTTCTGGAGTACCTTGTCAGTGGTTGCCTACGTAGTCTGAACCAGAACTGAATACATCTCGTTGCTGAAGTAATATATAACGGAAAACGCCCCAATTCTCCACATACCATATCATTAGGTGTAAATGGAGGGACGTTCAGCAATAGCTTACAGGCCTGCAAATGAACTTTTTCGATAGATTCTCGTGGTTTGAACCCCCATAGTTCCGACCCATATAAAAGAGAAGGAACAACCTGGGCATCAAAAATCCTAAAGAACAGCTTAGGTGAAAAGCAGCTGAGTTTTCTTAACACTTTCAGAATTTCTATGGTAGCTTTCTTACCTCTAATGCAATGATCGTGTCCAGAAGCAACATCGAAACTAAGCTTTGTTGAAAAAGTAACACCTAGATATTTATAAGAATTTACAACATCTAACTGCTTATCACCAAAGAACCAACATTCCTTTCTACTTAAATAGCCACCTTTCCGAAAAACCATGACTTTAGTTTTTTCCAGATTAACTTTTAAACATAATCTTTGAGCACACTCAAATAGGACATTAAGTTGATTTTGCAGACCTGCTACAGTCGACGACATGAGAGCGATGTCATCAGCAAATAACAGTATGAAAATTTCTACATCGTTAGGGATGAATTGTATTCCATGCTTGCCACGTGAAAACATGTCGCGTGCAAGCTCGTTAATAAATATAGAAAATAAGGTAGGACTAAGACAGCAACCCTGTTTTAGACCTTGCAAACATTCAAAATAATCGGTGTAAGAGTTACCACATCTGACACATGATTTAATGGTGCTGTACATACTTTTCAAAATGTTAAACAGGTTTCCTTTGACGCCATTCGTGAGTAGTATATTAAACAAAAGACCATGTTGTACCATATCGAACGCCTTTCTGAAATCGATAAATGCTACATAAAATTTATTGTTCCTTGATAAATGTTTTTCTATGCTAGCATACAAAGTGAAAATGTGATCAGTAGTGGAATAAGATTTTCTAAACCCAGCTTGAGCATCAGAAATAACTTCGTTGTTTTCAGCCCAGGAAATGAGCCGTTTATTCAATATGTGTGTAAAAATTTTACACAAGTGACTAATCAAGGAAACACCTCGATAATTGTTCGTATCGTTCACATCACCTTTCTTATACAACGGAATAATTATTGATTTAGTCCATTCCTCAGGGAATACACCATCTCTGAAAAGTTTATTGAAATATTTAACTAGAAAGGGAACTATCAAATCTCCTGAGGCCTTTATGACTTCACTTATCAAAGAATCAGGACCAGCTGCTTTGCCACACTTAAGACTCTGGATGGCTTTCTTTACTTCCTCTACTGTGATTTCAGCATCCAGAATAGGGTCAAATGCCATATCAGAGACATCCAGTTTTGGATGGTCCACACTTTGGACAAAACCAAGGTTTAACAAGTGTTCAAAATGGTTAAACCACTGATCCTGTGAAATTGTATTACTTATGTGGGAACGACTGCGATACTTATTGATTTCAGACCAAAAGGCCTGAGAATCATCTGCTACTTGCATTAAGCAGTTAATGCGCTCAGTTTTAAAACTACGTTTCTTCATGTACTTAAGTTGATTATATTCTCTCCTCATTTGTACATAGGCACATTTATCATTTGGATCCCCAGATCTCTTAAAAATGGTCAAAGCGTTTCTAACTCCCGTCTTGTTGTTTTGACATTCCTCATCAAACCAAGATTTTCTCACAACCCTGCTTTTTGAAGAACGATTTTGGCGCATACAAGCGCTGGCATTCATTAAACAATTAGTAAATTCATACAGTGCTCTGTTAACACAAGTATCAATCATATTAGCAGCATATTCTAGATTGCTGCAAAACAGGTCGATAGTACTGTTATATATGTATTCTGATAATCTATCCCTTTTCCATAGAGTTACATTTTCTGAGATAGATAGAGGTGACAGTGGTGTTTTGCCTGTAATTTCTAACAGGATTGGCATGTGCTCTGATTCTACCCTGCTACCTACAGAAAAGTTCACAACGTTGTCTAACAAATCGTTAGAAATAAGGCAATAATCTATGACACTACACCCATGGGAAGATACAAATGTAAAATCACGACTAAAGCTACCTCTGTTGTACCCATTCAGAATACAAAAATCAAAACAAGCACACAAAAGTGTGTGAGAGAGAGAGAGAGAGAGAGAGAGAGAGAGAGAAAAATGTGACAGTAGACTGAAGTGTGTTAGGAAGTTTTAGACAGGTACATTTCACTAAACTGCTGTGGTCACACAGAACTTTTGCTGGTGTCAGAACAATGGCTGGCACATTTTTACTTCTGTGGACAAAAAGGTGTTAAGCACAAGTTGTCGGATAACGGTGGTTATAGCATTTGATGACCTGGCGATGATGGTTCAAGAGTCTGGCAGATGGGCATTGATGTGAAAATGTCTGGTAGTCAAGTGCTGATGGCAGTAGAGTCTAGTGCTTGGGTGATGATGGTGACGGCGTTAGGTTAGATGGTCAGGCAACAGTGGTGACACCATTTTGTGGTTTTAATGGAAGATGGTGACCGCTTTTGACAGTTGGGCGTTGATGGTGATATTTTTTAACGATGGTGACACCATTTTGTGGTTTTAATGGAAGGTGATGACTGCTTTTGATAGTTGGACGTTGATGGTGACATTTTTTGGTGCTCAAGCAATTTAAGCAATTGAGTCTGGAGGTTGGGCAGTGATGGTGTCGGCGTTTGATGATTTGGCAACGATGGTGGCATAGTCTGACGGATGAGGGTTAATTGTGACCGTGTCTGGCAGTGGAGGGACGATAGTGACTGCATCTGATGGTCAGACAACAGTGTCTGTATGTGTGACAGCCTAGTGACCATGGTGGCTGTGTCTGGTGGTCAGGCCATGATGATGACAAAGACTACCGTGCAGTTGGCACCAGTGTCTGAGGGTCACATAGATTATGTGCAAACGCAGCTGTGCCCGATAGTCAGGCATTGACCTTTGCACTGTTGTGTAGTGTACTGCTTGTTTCTGTTGAAGAATTTTTTTTGCTTTTGTTGTTGTTGTTGTTATTGGTATTATAAAATCTGTAATTATGAATGATATGTTACCTAGTAGTAATTGTTATGATTATTATTACCTTGCATGCTGGAATTACTAATGAAGCTGAGAGTTATTTTCAGCATGTGTGTGTGTGTGTGTGTGTGTGTGTTTGTGTTTGTTTGTGTGTTTGTGTGTTGTGCGTGCGTGCGTGCGTGCGTGCGTGTGTGTGTGCGTGCGTGGTGTGTGTGTGTGTGTGTGTGTGTGTGTGTGTGTGTGTGTGTGTGTGTGTCGCGCGTGTGTGTGTATGGCGTGTGTGCCGTTAGGATAACAGTTGGAGGATCTGTAAGAAATTTGGAAGAGGGTTGAATGGGTTATTGTCTCCAATGTCCAAGCTCTAAATTGACAAAATGTCAATTGAAAAATCATCCCCTGCTGTTTATATCCAATAGTGTTTGAAAAAATATTGAAGGGAAATTTCATTCATGGGCTGCAGTCCATAATGGCTTTATCGCTTTCTTGGACATTTATTTTCATTGTTATTATTATTGCTACTGTTTGTAACACACACTTCAGAGGATGAGGGTTTGCCTCTGTTTTCACATTTGAGCCCTTTTCCTTCTTCATCAGAAGGATGTATGTTTCATTGTTGTCCAAACAAGAACAAAACTTTTGATAATTCAGATTTATTGACAGTTCTGCTGCTGATGTTTGTGAGCAGTCATGCCCACAAGAAAACAACATTCACAGACCCCCGCCTGGCCTTTGCGGAGGAGGTGAAGGACTCGGTGCTGGACTTCCGACAGAAGTTTGATGGGAGCAGCACAGCGCTGCAGGTCCTGCATGGCCGTGACCTGAGCAAGAAGCATGTGGTGGTGACCGGCGCCACCTGTGGCATAGGTCTGTGGACGTTTTTCTTTGTGATTTTTCCATTGTTTTACCTCTTAATAATTCATAAGAAGCATTTGGTCTTTCCAGCCCCCTCCCCCATACCCTACCTCACCTCTCTTCCTTTTCTACCAGCTCTCTGTTTTCTCTTTCTGTGTGACTGAGAAGAAGGGTTTTGTAAGCCAGTCACCCCTGGATTCTGAGAAGTAGAACTGTCACAGGCAGCATGTGGAGTGCTGGCCAAGCCACAATGCATAGTTGCTTGTTTCTTGAGCAAACAGGACACATACAGGCTTTTCGGCGTCCTTTCAGATTGTTCGCCACAAAGGTCGTGCAAGTCCTTTTATTTCAGTGAGCGGCATTTCAGTTCCAGTGCAAGGTGCTTTTTACAGCTCCAAGATCCATTCAGGTTCTTTCTGAAACCTTTTTTTTTAAATTTTTGTATGCATATCATACTTTGCAAAATTTATTTTTGTCACTTGAAATTAAAAATAAAAGAGATGAGGTGCCTTCACTTTGACATGTTCCATTTCAAGCAGACAAGACATGCTCAAGGGAGAGAACTGAGAACTCCACCTTGCTGATCAAGAAACAGTTCCATTGTTTGACTGCTGCCTCAGAGTTTGCCATTTTTAAAATGAAGTTACAATGGCGCCAAAATGCCAGGAAAGTGATCATTTCAGGACAGGTCAAGCGGCTTTGAGAAGATCTGTGTAATACAAAGAATGGATTCAGAAAGTACTACAGGACAAAGTCAGTGCAAGACATGACACATTTTGTTGACACTAACTCTGGGGTCAGTGGAAGAGACCCATCTTGTGCCAACACATCAAGGTGGCTTGTCATCTGAAGAAAGTACAAAGAGGATCAGACACTTCATGATGCTGCTGAACAGAGCAGAAAAGAAGTAGCGTGGAAAATGACTTTACATAGGCCTGGAAACTGAGGAATCAGATGCAAAAACTTTGACGATAAGCTTGTAAAACTTTTGAGGACAATTTCTTTTTAAATCGCTATCTCAGAAATTATGCTTTATTTAAATTGTGATAGGTCCTTGCAAAATATTAGGAAGTCCTTTTGAAAGGGCCTTTCACGTCCTTTCCCTGTAGTGTGACAACTGTCTCTGAAACCTGCATATGAACTGTTGTTGGCAGGACAGATACACAATTGTGATGGCCTGCAGCCTCTGCAAGAACAAACGAAAGTCTTTGCTAGTTACTGGTGTTACGTAAGAGCAGACAGGATACAGGAACCATTCTTAGCCAGTGACCACCGTGAGATCTATGATTTGTTTTTAATGTGCAGCCAGCTTTGTTACTTAGCAATATTCACATTTAAAAAGATGTGGATGCATTTCCTGATTTAAAAGTTGGGGATTTCCGACTTGACCAGGTCAGCTTTGTTGATGTTTCTTTCTAAAGTTTTACTGCAAGATGAATTTATTGCTGTGTGAAAGTCACATCAATCAAATCTGTAACCTTGTCACAACTTATATTTCCAAAATAATCTGTTGTTTCTGTAAAATGTGTACTGCTGCTGCTGCTGTCACTGCTTTACAAAACTTTGTCATTTGTCAGTTGTAAAGATTGGTTTGTTTGCTTTGTTTAAAAAAAAAGAACAACAAAAGGTGCTGTGAAATTCATTGTCACTTTTACTTTGATCAGTTCCATATCAAAGTGTTGCTCATTCAGTACGGGGTTCAGCAATACAGATGCATTAGTAATGATGTATATACAGCTTGTGCTTCTCATTCCTTGTTTGCGCTATGTTCATCTGTTTCGTCTGCCCTTCTCTTGCGACCATTGGTGGCTGATTGGTTATTTTGGGTAGTGTAGGGATATGGTAATTTCTGGGCAACAAGCCAGTACTTTTTCCTTTGACTCTCACCCCTGCAAGGTCTTTCACTGCTTTTTTCTTGTGGCTCATCAACCACTTGCAGCTTATGTTTTACAGGTTATGTTTCTGGCAGGTGTGATGTACACATCAGCACTCTTCACAACCCAGAAATTGAGGTGATGCCACTGAGGGGATACGGAAGAAGAGACTAATACTCCAGAAAATATCACGAGGAACAGTGACAGTGTTATTATTGAGTTTGCTACGGCACTCTGAGACCTATTGGCAGTGGAATGATGTGATGACTGTGAGAAATGGTGCTCGCATATCATTGAGGAATGCTTTTCTGTGGCAGGCTTTGAGACGGCCAGGTCATTGGCGCTGCATGGTGCCTCTGTGGTCCTAGCTTGTCGTAACCTGAAAGCTGCCCGGGAATGCCGAGAGTCCATTGTCAGAGAACTGCCCAAAGCCACGGTGGAGGTCATGCATTTGGACCTGGCCTCTCTGAGAAGTGTGCGCGAGTTTGCCGAGAACATACAAGAACACTGGATGGTAGGCCCATGCTATTTGGAATGAAGATGATATTTATGTGTCTTCTGTTTGCGTGCTAAACAATCTTTGATCGACTTCATTTGTGGTTGTATATTTTTTCTTTTTTTTGTAAATTGTTGTATGATTTATTTGGTTATTAGCAGGATAAATGATTAATAGATTTCAAAACCAGAATGAAGATCTCTTTTGTTATTTTTTGAGGAATGGGCTAGTCAACGGGGTAAATAAGTTGAAGTTGATTTACCCTGAAAACAAAATGTCGATAACATAGCAAACGATGGATAAAGTAGCTGTAGATGTGATTTTTGATAAATGAGGTGCGTGAGCTGCACCCATGAATATTGAACAGAAAATAAACACATACAAACACACACATGAAATACCAGAATGGGAAAAGAAACAAAATATCCTGGGGTTTTGTCCAAACAGACCAGAAGATGGAGATGCTGTCATGTAGAATAAAATTTTATCTCTAAGCCTTTTTGCACAGTTTGAATCGAGGAATACCATTGAGGTACATCGATGTTGGTTTGCATGTGAAAAAATCCAATAAAGTGAAGGCAAAATGAACGTTAAAGAGGGAGGGCAGGCAGGAGAGTGCAGACCTCTGCCAAGCTTTCACAGTCCACGAACAAATTCTGAATGCAAATGCATTACTTTTCATAGTCTGGATTTTTTCATTTAGATCCACACATTATTGCTGGAGATTTTTTATGAAGAAGTCCAAAAATGCCATGTCTTGAAATTTTAAAGAAAAAACAAACACAAACAGAACCTTCCTGGATACACTATGTGATCCAGATCCACACGAAAGTTTACTGTGTTCATTCTTTGATTGCATTTCATCCAAGTGTCATTAAAATTGGTTCAATAGCTTTTGCGTAATCTTGGTAACGGATAGATGAACACAGGCATGGATTAAAACATGATTTCCCTGACTGAAGTAAAACTGATCAGTCAGATTTACCCTGTTTTGCAGAAGGGAGGCAAATCAGGCAGTAGCCATTTTGTGTTTGAAGAAGTATGTGGCCAGCTTCAATATAATGATTGAAATTCAAACTTTGTGGCTTTGTTGGGAGGATAGGATGTTGTTAAATGACTTTTTGACTGTCACACCTCATAAAGAAAATGAACTGGGGCAAGAAAAGCTTTTAGACCATTCTAGTCTATGGAGAAAACGAGCAGTTTGAGGTTTGAAATACTTCTAAACCGTCCCTTTTTGACTGGAAGATGAATTTGCTGAGATGATATGTTGCATAAAAGAATTACTGGATTGTTCACCTCCACCTTCATAATGATAACGAGGTGATGCCTGCATGTACGAAAGATCCACTGTGAGATCGAGAACATAAAGAAGAACCCTGAGACCAGCTATTCTATATGTCTAGTTGGTACAAGATTGTTTTTTTTTGACTGACGTGAAATACATAGTCCAAGATTTTCTTAAACAAGGTAAAACAGTTTATCTAAGATTTTTTTGTATCTTTGATGTGCACAGTCCTACCATAGATGTTTGGTCTGTATAGACCAAAATGTTTTGTGTCATTAATCATGACTTTTGGGAAAAAATGGTTACCATACACTGAATTACTGACACATGACTATTAATCAGAATTGACGATCTCCCTCAACTCACTTTGAGAAAGTTGAAGTCTAATCCTTTCTAATCAAACATTATTTGAAAAAAAAAGCAAATACTTTCTTCATAGTAAGTGGACTGTGTAGATTTTGAAATATATCTGTTTTGTAGCGGTTAAAAAAAAGTAACAAAAGGTGTTTTTTTGTTGTTGTTGTTGACATGTGTCATGAATAACAGTGCAGTGATGTGTAATTTTATACGACACAGTGTATGAGAAATACGCTTTACATCATTATGATATTTATTGTATTTACTAGATATAATTATATTTTTAAACACGTTTCTTCTCTGTCTAATAGAATAATAATTGTATTTTTGAATATGCTTCTCCTCTGTCTAATAGAATAATAATTATATTTTTAAACACGCTTCTTCTCTGTCTAATAGAATGATAATTATGTTTTTAAACACGCTTCTTCTCTGTTTAATAGAATGATAATTATATTTTTAAACATGCTTCTTCTCTGTCTAATAGAATGATAATTATGTTTTTAAACATGCTTCTTCTATGTCTAATAGAATGATAATTATGTTTTTAAACACGCTTCTTCTCTGTTTGATAGAATGATAATTATATTTTTAAACACGCTTCTTCTCTGTCTAATAGAATGATAATTGTGTTTTTAAACACACTTCTTTGTCTAATAGAATGATAATTATAGTTTTAAACACGCTTCTTCTATGTCTAATAGAATATTGTAATATTGTTGTGAAATGTGTGGACAGAGGAAGAAGACCTTCAATACAAGGATTTGTGTGTGTGTTTGGGGGGGAAGGGGTGGGGGTTGCCTCCAAAATCATTCAACACGATAATTTTGAATTCCATAAAACTCCCTGAATCCCATAGAAAACTGAAGAAATTTGTCACCATTGAGGACACCACATTGAATCCCTTTCTTTCTTTTGTGATATTTTTTCTTCTTTTTTTTTTTTTTTTTTTTTTTTTATAAAAGGTTCATGTAAAAGCAGTCTTTCTTTGCGGTATAAGGGAGCTAAGAAAAAAAAATGCAATTAAAAAAAAAAAAAAATCTGCTTCAGACAGCTTTGGAAACATACTGCAAGGAAACAATTCATAGGAAGAAAAAAGAGATGCTGAACACTCAAGAAACTTCAACTGGAGATTGATTTATCAAAATTGTTTTCATTTGGGGTGTTTCTTTTTCTTCTTCTTCTTCATCTTCTTCTTCTTCTTCTTCTGCTTCTGCTTCTTCTTCTTCTTCTTTAAATCTGCTGTGTTTTTGCCTCTTCTGTCCATTCATCATTCAGTAGCTAGAATTTTAAAATCAGTCCCTTGAAGTATTCTTAAAAATTTGTGTGTGTGTGTTTTTTTTTTTCAATGAAAGTCTGTTTGAACCCTATACATGTATGTGTTTATTGTCAGGGATTTCAAGGATCTTTATGGGCTGTGGAAGTTTGTTTCTGAGGATGATCTCTTTCTGGCTTTGTATGAATGGGAAAGTTTGTATAAAGTGACTTTTAGACAGTTTGATATGAAGAGTGTTTTGGACTGTCCCGCACCGTAAGGAAGATGAGGTACTGGAAAGCGAAAATTGAGCTGCCCTACTCTGAGGGGAGGATTGGTTGTGTAAACATTACTTTTGGACTGTCCCAGTTTATCTAAAAGTTCAGTTGTTGAAAAGCAAACAAACTTTGGACTGTTCCATATTAGGGGGAGGTGGGTTTGAGCTATCCCTTTAACTAGGAAGAAGATAAAGGTGGCAACCCCCCCCCCCCTCCCCTCCCCCATACACACACACGCACACACACACACACACACACACACACACACACAAACGTATGGACTGTCCCACTTTGTGGGGAGGAGAGGCTGGTAAATAGTGACATTTCCACTGTTTCTTCTTTGTAGTGGGGATGGCTAGTATAAAATAACTTTTTGACACCCCCCACCCCCAACCCCCCCTTTGAGAGGATGTTAGGCATATGAATTAGTGTGAAATGGTTCCACTGTTTTACTTTGAAAAAAAAAAAAGAGAAGGGAAAGAAACTGAAGAAAACTGTAGTACCGACCTATTCATCCATTTTCATCTTACAGGCTGACAGCAAAGGTTTGCTCCCCATGTTTTCATAAATGATCCTTTTCCTGCATGGGTGTGTGTGGTGTATGCTGGCAGGCCTCTGCACCTCCTCATCCTGAATGCGGGAGTGTTCGGCCTTCCTTGGCAGGAGACCGAGGATGGGCTGGAGATCACCTTTCAGGTGAACCACCTGGCCCACTTCTACCTTACCCACCTGCTCACCCCTCTGCTTGTCAAGTCCGCACCAGCACGGGTCATCGTCGTGTCCAGTGAGTCGCACAGGTGATCTGCGGCAGATTTTTTTTTTTCTGTCTCTCTTCCATGCCCCACAGTGTTGTTTCTCTCATCCTGCTCATTTCTTTCTGTCTGTCTGTCTGCCTTTCTTTCTTTCTTTCTTTCTTTCTTTCTTTTAGCTGGAACTCTGAAGTCAACCTTTGGTGAGTTTCTTGCACATGTGACCATATTTGAACCACCATTAAGGCAGCTGTATTCTGCCTTTGGGAAGATGTCTTGACGTGACATCTGTGTGCATGCGTAGAATTTTTCATGTCATCTGAGCACAAAGTCCTACTCTTTTCCAAAAGATGGACTGGGGTTTAATGTGCACTGAAGATTTTTTGGGTTTTTTTTTCATGCTTTTACCGCACAAGGTTTCGGTTTATTAAAGTTTGATGGAAAGGACTTGGATGAGATTTGAGTTTGCCAGGATGTGGACTCCAGAGAGAAAATCTCTTCCGGCTTGGATGTCTTGTGCGGGAATCAAACTCGGGATCTTGGAACAAGAGTCTGATGCTTTACCCACTGTGCCAACCAGGCCTTATGCATTGCTTGTTCCAGGCGACCTCATACATAGTCAAGGAGGCACCACACCACCAAAGAATCATTTCGCCACTATGCAGTGTTGCCTGTTCCGATTCATTCCATTCAGGACACCACTCACTGTGCCTCCTGTGGGCAACAGGAAATGCTGAATGGCGGTGCCAGTGTGAAGCGCTCTGTGACTGAGCATGTATTGCTGTCACGTCCATCCAGTCACTAGCTGTGGCTGCTGTGTATGTTGCAGCACGTAATACAAGAGGGAAATAGCTTCAGAGAATTCTTCTTTGGCTTGGAATTCATTCATGGGTTTAAGTGTGGATGTGCTTGATTCGAACTGAGATGGTCAGACCTCAGGTCGGGCACAGGCAGACATGTGCTCGTGTAGTCAGGCACAGGGTGAAAAGAGATAAATTACTTAGTGTGCAAAAATTAAAAACGGATTGAATGCAAGGTAGTGCAATTTAATTGAAAGAATCAAAATCTTAGATCAGCATGTTTCGGGCTTTTGATCATGGAAATTCTTTTCCAGTCTCTCTTCAGTCAAAAGCAATATGAAAATATTCTTTGCAGGATATTTCAAATTATCTCCCAACCTCAGTCATAAAAACTTGATTGCTATGTTGGTCTACAAGCATATACACGCACACAAACATAGAAATAAAAGCACATCACACACACGCACACACAACACACACGCACACACACACACACACACACACACACACACACACACACACACACACACACACAGACACACACACGTGCATGAGCGCACACACCTCTCTTGCACATTTGTATGACATGTGTGCATGCACACACACACACACACACACACACACACACACACACACACACACACACACACACACACACACACACACACAAGCAGATTCAAGATTGAATTAATGTGTAAACCCCACTGGGCATGGAGAATTTCCAAGAGAGCGTAAATTACAGTTTGATTCAGGATGATTTCTGCATCATAAATGTAACATGAATGTTACAGTTTCTACACTCGTGAAGACGGCACTTTTCAGCCATAAGATTGTTGATCAGCACTTTTATTTTGTTAAAAAAAAAAAAAGATTATGAGCAAAAGAAATATGTTTTTGGAAAGTTCATAGTATACAGCTTTCAAATTAAAACAGAGAAAAGTGTCGATTGTCGGTAATATTTCACAGGCTTAATGAAATGTTAAAAAAAAAAGGTTTGAAAGAATGTTCTGTGTTTCCCTCTTGTCAAGAATAATCCAAGAACACCAAGAAAATGGCATGAGGTGAGTTGGGGTAGCATGTTCAATCCAGGGAAAGTAAAGTTATCGCAGAACAACACAATAATAACTCGGTACAGATGACCGGTGCTGCGATGCCATCTTCAAGATGATGTTAAGAAGCCCTTACACACATGTTTCTAGCATTTGCATTGTTTGGACTCGGAGAAGTAATATTGTGCTAAATAATGAAAGGGACAGAACACATGTACAGGTGATAGGGCTAAAAAAGGTTTATCATACAGTATAGCGTATGCCGACATAAAAGAATTTCTGCTATGAGATTATGCAATAAATCTTGAAGGAGTTGAAGCAATGTGAAAACATCTTAAAGAACCTTGAAAGATTCTTTGAATTTTTGTGTTTTTGTTTGCAGGCAATGAATTACAAACAAGAATGCAGACCTGGAGTATGGATATGCAAGAAATGATGTTCTTTGACCTGTATCTGAAAATTTCAGATTTTTTGTAATCATAAAACGAAATTCACTGCTTTCATATAATCCTGCAATAAGATGGCCCATTTCAACAGGTTGTGTGTGTGTGTGTGTGTGTGTGTGTGTGTGTGTGTGTGGTGTTGTTGTGTGTGTGCAGTGCCATGCGCGTTCTCCAAGAGGCCCATATTATGCATGTGTAGACGATATGTGCACAATTGTGTATGGCATGTGTTCAGTGTGAGTAACTGTACATATATCTGTATTTGCACAGACATTTCTGTTCTGTCAGCATGTTATTTGTTAGTCTTTTCATCTATCCGTCAAACTGTACCTTGGTATGTAGGTTTTCCAATCTGTCGGTGGAGACGGTGACCACGGACACCTGTCACCACCGCGTCACAAGTACAACAACATGCGGTCCTACAACGATTCCAAGCTGTGCAACGTGTTGTTCGCAACCAGCCTGAACTGCCAGCTGGAGTTCGCAAGGTGTCACCGCTCTCTCTCTGCACCCTGGCAACATGATGAGCACATCCATTGCCCGGCACTGGTGGGTCTACCGCCTGCTGTTCGCTCTGGTCCGACCCTTCACCAAGTCCATGGTGAGGGAGCTTGTGTGTGATTGTGTGTGTGTGTGCGTGTGTGCGTGTGCGTGTGTGTGTGTGAGTGTGTGTGTGTGGTGTGTGTGTGTGTTTATGTGTGTGTGTGTGTGTGTGGTGTGTGTGTGTGTGTGTGTGTGTGTGTGTGTGTGTGTGGTGTGGTGTGTGTGTGTGTGTGTTTTGTGAGGTGTATGTGGTGTGTGTCTGTGTGTTTTGTGGGGTGCATGTGTATGTGTGTATGTGTGTGTGTGTGTGAGTGTGTGTGTGTGTGTGTGTGTGTGTGTGTGTGTGTGTGTGTGTTTGTGGTGTATGTGGTGTGTGTCTGTGTGTTTTGTGGTGTGTGTGTCTGTGTATATTGTGTGTGTTTTGTGTGTGTGTGTATGATATGTATGTGGTGTGTATGTGTTTTGGTGTGTGTATTTGTGTGTATGTGCGCTTGCATATATTTGTGTATTATGTGGAGATGCAGCCATGCAGACCCTTAAGAGGAAGTGGGTATAGTTAGAATACACTCTCAAGCAGCCATTATGCTTCACCATTCTTCTGCGTCTGACCTGCAACCCCCAGAGGAGAAAGAAGAGAAGACAACTGAGAAACAGCTGGAGAACAGAGTTTGAGGCAGAGTTATCTAACCTTTTTATGATGTTCTTGGCTGACATGACAGCAAAGCAGCTTTTTCTATTGGCTTTGCCATTGCATGGGGGAGTGGTACTCTTTAAAAAAAAAAAAAAAATTGCCACTCTTTCCTTGTACATGTAATGGATGCAGTTCACGTTACATAATCAGTTGCAGGTCCTTTCTAATTATTCTTTTCTTGTGTGATAGAGATTGTTTTTTTTTGGGGGGGGACAGAGGTTAGAACAAGCAAGGTTGGGCAGTTTTATGTCAAGCTGTGAAAATCTTCTGTTTTTTTTTTTTTTTTTTTTACCATCACAACATTTTGAATCAGCTAAAAGGTATTTAAGAGCATACTGTGAGCAGTGTTCATGTTTTACCCTTTCCTGTGGATATATAACGGTAAGCTGTTAACTTTAGTAATAAGAGGCATGAAATTTGATGTGTGTTGACAAGGGAGAGAATTTGCAAGTGGCATCCTACAGGAAAGAACGAAAGAAGGTAACCAGCTGGACAGAAGCAGAAAGGACAGCAGAGAGTCATGCTCACAGGAGAGTTGTCATTCACTGCCTTAGCTGTGTTTTTGGTGAAGGACTGAGTAGCTTCAAAAAAGAGCAGCAAACACAGTGTCACTATGATCTTCACAATTTTTAGAGTATAGTTATCTCCCTCCTCATCGATGTAATCGTTGTCTTCACTTGTACACTTGTGCAGCAACAAGAAATTGCCGTTATACTGGGACTATGATTATTACCGACGGGAGAGTGCACCTTTTGATTTTCAATTTTTGGATTTCATTTTTTAAGATACCGAGATACACATGTCAATACAACAAGGAGAGAAAGACCTTTCTAATTGTGTGTGTGTGTGTGTGTGTGTGTGTGTGTGTGTGTGTGTGGAGGGTTTCTGTTAGATGAAAAAAAAATTCATGCTACTCCAAAGTGCCCCTGTAGTTCAGATGCCTTTTAGGAAAAAAAAAAAAAAGAACTTAAGATTTGCTGGATTTCACATAATGTAAGAAAAAAAAAAGGTGCAAAATTAATTTGTCACATTCTCAATTCAGTTTAACAAAAAATAATGAAATGTATCAAACTGTAATGGTTTTTGCCACATGCTAGAAGAGATAACTCATTTAACCCAACATTGAGATAAACCACTGTTGTTACCAGTAGCATGACATTTGGTCCAACTTAAACTTATCATTTTTTTTTTTTAGGAAGACATCATCTCTGATTGACCAAACTAATGTTGTCAAGGGAGGATGTTTCTTAACCCTTACAATGACAAGTTTTGGTCAGTATACAAGCATTAGAAGGGCTACTTTTTTTTTATTAGTTAAACTGAAATAAGTGGGTTCATATATTAGGATAAAAATCACCCCCCAAAATCTATAAATCACATACGTGTAAAATTCTCCACAAAAAAGAGCAGGTGCATGCAATTTGTTTTGCAGGCATCAGTTTTTGTGAGGGCCATTTTTTAGATTAACCGCAGTGGTCAGCAGTTAATATTTACTGGCAAAGTAAGAGCTATATTACAACTTCAGGTCCCAAAGGTGGTAAAATGTGTGAGGAAAAATGTTACTGTTTTGCTAAAACATAGTAAAATTACCAGTTGATGGTCAAACCAGAGTTGTCTCAGAGGAATCTGAGCCACACAGGTCAACTGGACATTCAGACATTTTTTCTGGCACTCAAGAATACTCAAGAATAAGGAGAAAAAATATGCTAAAAAGTTGTTTAAAAAAACATATAAATCAGAATCACATCAAATTTTGTACAAGTATTTAAATGATGACCAGTTGTCAGTAACCAGTATTTACACAGAAGAATACACTTATGTCACAACATGAGGTTAGAAGGGAGACAGAAACCAAAAATCAGAGACAAAAAGTTATCAGAAGATGGTAAATGATTTGGTCTGAGCATTTTGCTCACATGGTGGGTCTGTTGCTGACCATTGGATGTTACAGGTAATGGAAATTTTGGCGTGTTTTTAGTTCATTCATTAGTAAAGTCACAGAGGGGTTAAAAACAAACCTGTCACATTGAAAGAAAAATGACAGAAATATTTGAAAATGAATGTAGTTTGATGGCAGTGTGTTTTTCTTTTATGTTTTCAGGACATTGTGTTTATTCAGGTGATTTTTACCTGCGAAGCACACAGGCGCTCACTTCAACAAAAACCAGACAAGGAACAAAATAAATATATGAAGTTGAACTTACCCTACAAGAGCAAAGTCTTCAGGGACAATGTTGAAGTAATCCATGTGGTCTGGTACTCCAAGGTCACCCACACGTAGCACACTGAATAATCCATGCCATATTCCTGGCACCATAAGCTATGGCCTTGCATGTGAGCCAGTCCAGTTGGCCATTGTGTTGAAAAGGTCCAGTGGAATGCCATTGATAACTAGTCTCTAGGTGCTTCAGCTTTCCTTATAGTTCATAGAGGGTCGCTGTATGCATCAAAAACATGATCTGTTGTACTGAACTGATTTTGTGTCCACTGTGATGACTCTGCCAAATCAAGACAAAGACCGACACTTACAGTGTGACCTAGATCTGAACCTGCTGCATCACCTAATTGATCACAAAGTCAATTCTGATCAGAGTCATTACTTTTTGGATCATCCACATTCACTTCCGACTGATTATCGTTTCCACGTAGGTTGCCCATTTCAATCCTTTATTCATTCTCAGCTGAGCTATACAATTGTTCGTAGGCATGGTCAGCCATATTGTCAGTTTGTAGAAACTCAAAATGTCAACGATATTTGAATAAAGTCAGAAACAAACTTATGACATCAACAAAAATGGCCAACAAGAAAGAGATGCAAAGCATGGAAAAATTATTATTTCAGTTATTGAAATGCATATAACATTTACAATGGATTCAAATGAACCATGTGCTCAAGGGGCTGATATGGGCTGTTCAGTAACTCCTTGGTAGGGACTTTTTCAGGTTGTTCGACAAATGAAAGGTTATTGCGAGGGGCTTGGGTCAGAATTAGAAAAAAAAATTGTACTCTTCTATAGTATTACATGTATACAAATCATGGTACATTTTCTTTGAATTCTTTCATATGCATCAGTATCATCGTTGTCATCATTATTATAGAACCATTATTATGCATGAACAACAACACATCTGCCATTGTGGTGTGGTTGTGGTTGTTACACTTTTCATTGTGTTTGTCATTATCATTATCATCATTATTTCATTGTCATCCTCCTCATTACTGTCCCTGTCTAGCAACAAGGAGCTGCCACCACGGTGTACTGTGCAGTGGCCAGAGAGCTGCAGGGCGTCGGGGGGCTGTACTTCAACAACTGCTGTCGCTGTGACCCTTCTCCCAGCGCCCATGACACCAAGCTGGCCCAGGCCTTATGGGACTTCTCCCTCACCTTGCTGCAGAACAAAGTGGGGAATATGACTGCCTAGCCAGCGTTGGGGCAGGGCCCATGTATCAGACAGACTACCGGTCCCTTTCAGATGTGGATCTGGTGTCAGAAGGTCAGATCTTGGTGAGGTACATGCAACGTCCAAACAGACAACAAACTTCTGCACCCTAGGAGGTGTCCTCCCACTGGTCTCAGGAGTCAGGGGAGAGAAGATGGTCTTGAGCTGGCACCGTGCTTGCTGTCCCTTGCAGTACTTACTAATCTAACCATGGAAAAGATGAAAAAGCACCTTGATGTGTATTATGTGATGAACAACATCATAAGTCTTCATTGTTTATGAGTGTTTTGGATAAATGATATCAAGAACAAGCATTTCATTACAGACCCTGTGAAGGCTTTGTTTCAAAACGTTCCATCAGAAATTTTTTTTTTTTTATCAGTAACAAACACTTGATTACAGACTCCACGAAGGCTTTGTTTCAAAACGTTTAACAGAAATTAAAAAAAAAAAGAAGTTTTTTTTATCAGGAACAAACATTTTATTACAGACTCCATGAAGACTTCGCTTCAAAATATTCTGTGAGAAAGTGATTTTTATCTCTGTTGATTTTTATCTGTGTACATTTTCACCCCTCTGTTTGTCTCTCTGTATTCTATGAGAAAGTGGTTTTTATCTCTGTTGATTTTTATCTCTCTATGTTTACACCCCTCTGTCTCTCTGTATTGTATGAGAAAGTGATTTTTATCTCTGTTAATTTTTATCTCTGTTGATTTTTATCTCAGTACATTTTCACCCCTCAGTTTGTTTGTATCTTTTTCTGTCTGTCAGCAAGATTCTGCAAAAACTACTTAAGCGTTTTGATGTAAGTTTGTCAAAGGAAGGGAAGTGGCCTTGGGACTGGCCTGTCCAATGTTGGTGTGAACCCCTGGTGAGGATCCATGTCTAACGGCAGACGCAGGAATGTTTTGCAAGGCTATTACAAAGTTTAGCATGCGGAAATGACGACACTGATGGCAACAAAACTTGGTGAAAAGGTGGAATGTGGCCCATAGACCAACCCATTACATTTTGTTGCGGACCTTTGTTGCGGACCTGCAGGATCTCGGTGACAGCCAAAGGGAAAATTCAGCATCATCTCCGCGAGCTGTTGTCCGTCAGAAGTGCTTAGTATCAAAGACTACGAGTTGTTGATCTTTAGCCTCAGCTCAGCTGACTGAAGATAGAGAGAATAAGAAATGCAGTCATGAGACTGACCGAGAAATTACCGGGGGTACCACCACTGAAAGTGCATACAGAAAGCTCCTCCCGATAAAGATCTTTCCCATTAAGATCCTTCCCTTTATAGAGGTGTCTTTGTAGAAGCTTTGACTTCTCTCTGTTTTCAGACTTAGTGTTTTAAGGATATATTGTGATCTGCAGCAAGCTGGAACAGGTGATTTATGTAGAGGAACATACTTCAGAGAGGCTGTATTTTCACATTTGTGGTAAAGTGCAATGAAAACTTGACTGTGTCCGAGTCAAGCATATTTTCTGCTACTTGGTAACTTTATATGGCTTTTGCATTCATAGTTTTAGAGTTATTTGCTGAGAACAACCTCTGTGATTACAGTTGAGACTTGCTTCATTGTAATGTTACTTCATCAACTCAGCATGTTGGATGACCAAAACTGAGAGAAAAAGAAATTACCAAACCATTCCAAATTTGCTTGTTCAAAAGCAGCGTGTGATACAGGAGGGAAACACCTTCAAAATACTCTCCCTGTACTTGTTTGTGTACAGAATAAAGGTTAAATGTGCTAGATTTGAACCGAGACTGACGCCCAACCTCAGGTCGGGCGTTGGTGGCCATATGTGTTCATGTGAGCCTGATCAGAGGATGGGCACCAGGCAGAAAGAGTTAGGAAAGAGAGTTTTATTTGTTCTTCATTTTCATGTCTATTCGAACTAAAGTGATGTTGAAAAAACGGTTTTCACATATCTGTCAGTATGTATATTTGCTTTGTGTGTGCATGTATTTTGTGTGTGTGTGTGTGTGTGTGTGTGTGTGTGTGTGTGTGTGTGTGTGTTTGTGTGCATGTCAGAGAGAGAGAGAGAGAGAGAGAGAGAGAGAGCTCATGTGATGATTTGATATATAACTGACCAGGCAGGGATTCTTGCTCTTTGGGAAGTTGGGTGAGTGTGTGGATATGTGGGTGTATGTGTTTCAAGATTTGTATTTTTGATACAGCTACGCAGCTGCCTGATCAACTTTGGCCATGTGACATGGACATCTGCCTGATTAACTTTGGCCATGTGACATGGACATCTGGCTAATTAACTTTGGCCATGTGACATGGACGTCTGCCTGATTTACTTTGGCCATGTGACATGGACATCTGCCTAATTAACTTTGGCCATGTGACATGGACACCTGGCTAATTAACTTTGGCCATGTTACATGGACATCTGCCTAATTAACTTTGGCCATGTGACATGGACATCTGCGAACTTTGGCCATGTGACATGGACATCTGCTATTAACTTTGGCCATGTTACATGGACATCTGGCTAATTAACTTTGGCCATGTGACATGGACATCTGGCTATTAACTTTGGCCATGTGACTGACATCTGCCTTTAACTTTGGCCATGTGACATGAATCTGTCCAACTTGGCATGTGACATGGACATCTGGCTAATTAACTTTGGCCATGTGACATGGGCATCTGTCCAAACTTTGGCCATGTGACATGGACTGCCTACTGCAGTGACTGGACATCTGCCTAATTAACTTTGGCCACTGATGACATGGACATCTGTAACTTGGCATTGACTACTCTCTATTACTTTTTGATTGCCTGATTATTGATGGACACTGACATCTGTCCAACTTTGGCCTGTGACTGGACATCTGCTTATTGCACACATGGACATCTGGTGATTTACTTTGCCATTGACATGACACTGTCCAACTTCATGACTGCTTTATTAACTTTGCCATTACACTGATCTGTCAACTTTGGCCAGTACGATTTGCTATTATGCATGACATCTGGCGATTAACTTGGCCATGTGACACTGACATCTGTCCAACTTTGGCCAGTGACATACATTAGGGATTAATTATGGCTGTCCTGACATGTAACTTGGCATTCAGACATGGCTACTTTACTTTTTTGATGCTCATAGAGTTATGATGAAATATAATTATGTTGCATTTAGCTGCTCATACCAGGATGATTTCGTGCATCCATCCATACAGGATCCAAGCATCCATCCGAACCTTTTTTAAATTTTTACTCGTTTTGTTTCTCTTTTGACGTAGGTTTTGATCAGCATGTTTTAGGAGTTGTATGTGGATGGTGTCTCTTGAAATCATAAGTTGTGATCAGATGTCAGGGAAGAGTATCTTTGTACTCTTACATTCTTGACAGAGATTATGATGAAATGATGTAACTTAGTGTTGTGCATTTAAGCTCAGTAAGAGTGTGTGATGTCAGCATAGTGAAATGATGTCATGAATTGTTTCCGATATGCCATCTGTTTGTGAAACTACCAGCTGTGAAGTAAGTTGGAAGTTCACATTTCGGGTGATGAGACAGATACACGGTCTTTTATGCTATATGCTTAGTTTGCCTTAAAAAAAAAAAAAAAAATTGTAACTCTGTGTGTGTCCCACCGAGTAGTTGTGCAGTATTTGCTACCCTGTGATATTGTTATAATCATTCTGGGTTTTTTTTTATGTTGTAACTTTGTTGCCGGTGAACATTGAATGCAGTTTATATTATATAATGAATAAGGACACCAAAATGTGCTTACACTTCATTGTGCCAGTTCAGTGTGTGGCACCTGTTCACTTAGCACACAGGCAGATATGAAGCATACAAGAGTAAAAAAAAAGGGAAACAACCCCACTCTATCACGACCACTAGCCCAAAAGGAAGTTCCAAGCCAGCCCATATTACCCCAGCCAGCAGCAGCATCAAGTAAGTGCCTTTGTTTCATAATGGGAGCAAGTGTATCTGTACTTCGTTTTGATTATTTAACATTTACTTCTGTCTGCCTCTTCTTTTTGATCACTCCTTGACTTTCCTCTTTTTTCTCTTTGCTCTACATTTTTTTTTCCCCATTGTGTTGCATTCCCCTGGTTTTGTTCAAAATAGTTTTCCAAGTTTTTACGGTCAGGGAAAGGAGGGAAAGGCAAGAGATGTAGTGTGGGGTCTGAAAAGAAATGGCTGACGCTTTCATGATGGTTTAGATTTATCTGCCTAAAGGATGTCAACAGCATGGTTGTGAAGTTACGAACGAGAATACATATGCATGTGTGTACTTGTATGGTTTTTTTCTTTGTGCATGCGACACAAATTTCTTTGCTGCATAGTCACAGTCCTGAAAGCACCATGTATGATCAGATGGGCTATAGTAAACTCTAAAACCATCACTGTCCCAGCGTATTGTCTCCCTCGTTCAAGAAGCAAACAGTATGTCTGCATTCAGGAAGTTTTGTGTTGGTAACTTTTTTTTTTTCCCCTGTCTGATCTTGTCCCAAACAGAGGCACTACCCCTATGCATGTCATTGTGGCGCCCTGTTCTCAATCACATGATGACTTGCTCCTGTGCGATATGGGCGGTGATAATCCACATGAAACAGCCAGTGTCAAGTATGTTGATAACCTTCTTTGGTCTGTCACTCTGTTTGATTCTGTCTTCTCTTTCTGACTTTCTTTCCTGTCACTTGCTGTTTCTCTGCCCTTAGGGCCCATTTTTCCCTTCTTTGTTACTAGAAAGTCTGATACTTTTTAACCCTGGTCATTGTTCATGTCATTTGTTGCTTGTTGTAATGTGGCAATCAGGTCCAAGTCTGCATGAACAGTCCACAGTGGACAATATCTGACCATTTCGCTGTAAGTTTTGTTGTTGTCCATATGGCTTTTCAAAATGCATTTTTGTTGCTTGCTAGTTAAAAGTGTTCTGGTAGAGCTAGTCTTTCCCTGTGTTTGTGCAGTGTTTATAGTGGACAAGTATTACTTACACAGCATGCTTAGGAATTTTTTTTTTTTTTAATTTCTGTGTTTGATTTCCAATCTAGGGAGATAATTGGCATTTTTAAAAACAGATGAATTGAATTATAACACCTAAAATTAGATTTAGGTGACCAAAAAAAAAAGAAAAGGTTTTATAGGTTTTTGTGCACAGAGAAAGTGGTGACGGGTGCCCAGTGATGTGAAGGGAGCATAGTGCTGCCTGCCACCCATGTATGGATGGCACTTGAGGAAGGCAAACGCTGATTTGCGGATGATTTTAAACGGAATGGCTGGCGCTCCAGCACAGCCGAGTTTTATTTGCCGGAAGGAAGTCAATAGTTAAGCTGGTGTGTTACATGTTTGTACGTGTGTGTGTCTTCGCTGTTCTTTTCTTTTCCAGGGTATAACTTTTGTTCTGAACTTGGAAACAGCCCTGAAAATATCTGCGTAGTTGATGGGAGTGTAATTGTAGGACTAAAATTAATTTGATCCTCCTAATGTCCTTTGATTATACAAATTATCATTATCATTGCCTGTGATAAATATTGATAGTGTTGACATAAATCTTTGCGGTCCTGTTTTATCCTGTGTGTAGGAGTAATATTGTGGGGGATGGATCATTTTGTGTTGTGCTTGTCCGTTACTGAAGCAACTCGAAAATGGTCAGAAGAATTTCATAACAAATGGACAGGCTGGATTGTAGCATCAAGTTTTGTTCAGAAGTGACTGAACAGTGTGGTCTCAATGTGCAGATGATGAAATTCACATCATTCGCAATATCTACGCGCAGCGCTCATCTCTCCCACACCGGTCATACACACACATGCACACACAGAGTCTTTTTTTGTAAAAACCTTGTTTAATAGTTAGAGGGGATGAAAGTGATGGTGACATGATGAAATAACAACATTGGTGTATATATACACATGCAAATTGCAAACAATGATTGAATGCCACTGGACCAATCAAGGAAAAATATACTGACATTTCTGCTCTTCCTCTATGTTGAATATCTCTCTGGCATGTCAAATGTCAGAAAATCCCCTGGTATTAAAAAAAAAAAGAAAAAAGCTCAACATAATTGAGTGCATAACAATTAAGCATTGTACATTTTGTTTAATAAATGCTGCTGACCTGTTTGTGCTTACTCGTAACAGTTGTTCATTTGCGAGGTTATTCTTTGCTTACACTGCGTTTAATAGTTAACATTAATCTCATGTCTGTGTTAGTTGTGTGTTCAGTATAGTCTGTGTCAATCTCCATAGTGACTAGGTCTTCTGCATTTCATCCCCATATTATTAGGTCACTTCACAATTTTACCCCATCAAATTTCATTTAGAGCTTTTCTTCTCGTGTGTGTGTGTGTGTGTGTGTGTGTGTGTGTGTATGAGTGTGTATGAGAAAACAGACCTGCCCGGATGCTGGGATATGTGCAGTGATGCATACACACACCCTCAAAATTACGACCATCAGCTGAATTGAACAAGCGGGAGATACATTATCTGCCTGCAGACAGGGCGTAACGACCTACACTGCCACTAGCACAGACACATGTGCTGTCCCTTTGCTGCTGCAGTGGAGAAGCAGACATGATCAGGGAACATACTGTCCAGGCCTGTTGGGCCGTCCAGAGGCTGAGAGAGCAGATATGGCCAATGCCAGCCTCTCCACAAAAGAGGCAGCAAGAGTCTTTGGAGGCTCTGCCAGGATCATACATGTCATCCTGGAGACCCGACTCAAATGTGACCGCGGTAGAAAAGAATATGCTACAGAAAATAACATTTTTCTTTATTTGATTTGATAGCTTTTCATGTCCATATCAGATGGTGAAATGACATGTTTTTTTTTTTAATGGACATGCAACAACTGTCAGTAAAATCCACTTGTGCGTACTGTGATAGATCAAGCCTCCTCTGAGCAACGTTTGAAGAGTCTTGATCAGAGTTCTACTTGGCAGCAATGTATTGAGAACACTTGGTAAGGGTAACTGTTACATCATGTGGATGGAATGTCACCACAGACCAAAATTTGACAATCTGCATTACCTCCGTTTCTTTCTGTTGGTTTGTTTCTTTTATTTTCATGTCATAGTCTGTTACACTCTCACCTCTTTTCAGACTGATAATCTATAGATTGCCTGGTTTGTGTTTGACAATCTGTGTGACCAGCTATTGCTTTTTCTGGGTCTGATAATCCACTGGTTCATCTCTGCTTGCAAATTTTAGCCAACATTTCTCATGTGATTGTGAAATTCAGAGGTACGTTGGAATTCGAAAAACAAAACAAAGTGACTGAAACAATTTGAGTTCAAAATGCACATTGCGGGACACTGCATCGAGAGTTAAAGAATGGAAGAGAGAAATGGTGACTTTTTGGGTGCCTGTGCTCAAACAGTATGCTGTTTTGTACACACCACATTTCACGTGGAGCTCATTGGATGGGAGCTGTCTTTGTTGGACGTAATTTTGCTGGTATCCATCCAGCGTTCTGGGAAACTTTCCCTTGCATGGCTTTCAAATGCCACCAAGCCTTGCACCTTGCTTAAGTTGGTTAAGTTAGCCAAAGGACATTTTTTCTTTGTCATGTAGAAGTACACTTTGGGCATCAGTTTCAATGTCATCAAAGAGGCCTGGCTGTATTCGGACTTGTCCTTACGGAAGAGATTAGCAGGTGCCTAACCAAGGTGTTTACCCAACACACTGGTCAGGCCTTGGATACCTAGCTAACGTGGTGTGCGCCACTACTATAGTTGTATGTTTTGTGTGTGTGTGTGTGTGGGTGCACGCATACATTTCCATACGAGCATTTGTGTACACCTGTCCATGCTGGCATACACTTGTGTGCATATATATATTTTGTATATGTGCATAAATGCATAATGCATGCTTGCATCTGTGTGATATACATGCTTGCGTATGTGTGTGTACATAAAATGCTGCACATGAAAATGTGACGGTATGCAAGTATGAACGTTTATCTAGAATAACAGTTATGAGGATGGTGATTTATGTAAATAGTAACTGATTTGAAAAAAAGGGGGTGGGGGTCGACAGAATCCATATGATTTGTCCTGTAGCATTCAAAGATTCTGATTTGTACAGAGTGGCATGTAACGACTTACACACAATGCATTCTATGTTAGTGACACCCAAAGTACCAGCTTTGTAACTAAGGTAGCAAAATTTTTCCATCACTGCATCCATGGCAGCCTGGGTGGATGCGTTCAATTCAAGGCTTAACAAGAGTGTGTACAGTTTGTTGCATTGCTAGCAGGCTAACATTGTTCCTTTATCATACTTCTGAGAGGACAGCTTTCTGCGCCAAGCATGATATGAAGACTTTAACCACATAGTCATCAGTTGTTTCTTTCTCAGGAAGCAATCTTTTTTAGAATCTGAGCTTTCCAGAACATGATCTTCCCTCAAAAGTTATTGCACATTGTCATAATCCCTGATCATGTTTGTGCAGTCTTTCTGTGCAGCCTTCTCAGGATAGGCAGCGAGTATCAGGCCTCTTTCACAATACTGCATTTTGGTTTGGGATTGACCAGCTCAGGTTCTGGTCTCCACCAGTAAAGAGTGAATTCTATAGGATGGTTAGTGGCATAGCCTGGAACAGACAAATGAAAACTCTGGCTCAGCCCAGGGAAGAGTATGTCACATAAAATGAGGTGTTTTTTTTTGAAAGACTTTTAGTGTGGTGGATGCAGGCTTGCTTATCATCATTCAGAGACATGAAAGGATAGAGGGAAATATGCAGGAGATGGTGGCTAGCAATTACTAGTTACAGTGTGGAAACCGGTTTATAAATAAACAACTCTTCCAAGCATCATGGAAGGGAAATCATAAAACATGTGTTCTGCTTTGGACAAGTGCTTACATTCTGCAAAACGAGATAAACGGATCCAAGAATGACAACAAAAAGTGCTTACAAATCTGAACTTTTTAGATGTTGTGTGGGTGGCATGAACAGGAATCGTCATCTTCTTGGGGAGCATGAGCATGATGGTAAAATTATAGAATCAAACTTCAAACACATTTGTTAGGCTTTAGATGTGAACCTCATTTTTCGTTGGTACACACATTAACAAACAGTGAAGTAAAACGTGCGCGCGCGCGCACATACACACACACACACACACACACAGAGGGAGGGGATAAGATAGAGGAGGAGTGAAAAGGAGGGCGAAAGGGGAGGATGGGGTGGGAAGGGCCGCAGGGGAGAAAATGATGGAAATAGTGGTAAAATTCTCCAAATATGGATTGTTTTTCAGTTTGGCGCGCGGCAGATTGTTCCAGGGGACTTTGGGCTGCTGATCACACACACACTGTGTAAAGGCAACTCATTCAAGTAGCTTTGTTCTATGGTGTACAGTTTGATGAAAATGACTCTTGTTTAGAATCTGGGTCAGAACACCGACTGTTGCTAGTTGTTTTAGAATACGATGCAAATGTACGTGCATGCAGGTTCTCGTTTTTCGTGTTTGTTTCAAGAACTGTCACCAGACCTTCACCTAGGGTTGAAGGAGACTTCGTCAAGGGGAAGTATGTAGTGACGCACAGTGCGCGTAAGGACTCGGTTCACAGCGCAGTCGGAACCGGAAGTGCGCCTCATTTGAGAAATACTCCCTCGTTGCCAGCAGACGACAGGGCCTCCCAGCCTCCAGTCAGGTGAATTTCGAGAGACGGACACATAACCTCAAGTTTTGACCTACACCAGAAGTCTTCAACTGTACAAGACAACCGGCCTCCACATCTTCTCATAGCAGAAGCCCGGTCTCTTCGTTCCTGCTACCAGACCAGCGGCGAGAGACTGTCCTACGCCACCCCGAGCGTGGCCATTCGCTAGCGCCTACGGCGGGATTTCCTTCATTATTCGGACGTGGTTTGCATCTAAGGCGCCTTCCCAGACGAAGTCTGCAGTCCCTAGACGCCCTTCCAGTGTTTGCAGGGTAAGTCGCGCTGAGTGTTTATGAGTGTTTGTGTGCATGACTGTTCGTATTTTTCTAAGAGAAGTTGTAGCACTAAACAGGGTTAGGCAGCACAACCAGGCATTCCATGAAAGTGTAGGGCAAAACAAGTTAGGTAAATTGTGGTTCAGGGAAACCATTCAGGATGGTGGGAGACAATCCCTCTTCCAAGGAGAACATACGGTGTGTAGAGGGATCTCGAGTACAGGAATTGGCATCCTCTCTAGAAAAGTGCCAGCCATGCAGGATGATCAGTTCAAGGGGGATATCAATTTATTTTTCAAAACATATGCACAACAGATGTCATGAATACACCGTGCCAAGAAATGACTTAGTACACGCACAAACACACACAAACTACTGATTTGAGCAAGCAGAAACAAAGTTAGGTCTGACAGAAGAAGAGCTTGCAAGAGTTGCAGAATGATACGTTGTACAGTGACTCTTTGCGGTTGGATACACCAGTAGCCCTTTAACCCTCTCTGTCGTTGAAAGTTATTTACATGTCTGCCTGCGTACTGGAGGCAATGACCAGCGTTGCTTCAAAATGAGTACCTGGCTGTGAGCTGTAAATTTCAGCATGGCCCCCACACACACACACCAAATCCACCACACACACATACATATATGTATTCACATCTTTAGAGAGTGATAGTGTGCAGAGCATTTAAAAAAATGTTTGTGTGTGTAAAACATGTGGGAAACATTATGTTCCATATGTATTTGTGGAAAACAACTCAAACTATCACTTTTTTTGATTGAGGCTCTCTTTTTCACAGCTTGGGCAGACCGGAAAGATCCAGGATGGAATTGAAAAATGTGTCATCACACACGGCAGGAAAATAGGTTCTCTCGTACACATGCTACCGTCGCAGAAGGATGATGGATGGAATGATGATTTTGCTGTGAGTGATAGCGACTTCCAAGCATGGGTGAGGGAAGAGGGGTCGACAGGAATCCTATTGTGGATTGTCTTGGACGAAGTCCAGTCTGGCTTATTTCAAGGCCATTTTTATTAAAACTGGCGTTCTCTTCATGGTATGTAAAATGGAAATGGCGCATCGCGCATTATTGACTGTACACACGGGAGAGGTTAGTGACTTTGTCCGGTAGAGTTCTCCAATGCTTGTATAGTATCAGCACAGTAGGTTTATAAATTAATCGTCGGTTGGTCCTCCTGTAAAATCAGTTACACCACACACGTAAACACATGCTTACACACACACACACACACACACACACACACACACACACACACACACACGTCCGCTTAAAATCCGAAAGTTTGTCCTGCTAATTTGCTCCCAGTCCCCTGCAGGTATTGTCACACAGTGGCTGACGACTGTTGACAGATGGATTTATTGCAGCAAAGACAGCTGGTCAACTTAAACAAATGAATGCATTTGAAATATGACGGATGAACAAGAAACTACTAAGTGCACTACCAATAACTGCAGAGGGGGTGGGGGTGGGAATGAACATGGACAAGTGAAATCTCCAAAGTAAACTTTGAATTCAAATGAACCGGTGATGTAGTAAGATGAGGCTGTGGCAGATACTGAATAAATCCTTTGTTGCCAAACTCACAGTAACGGCGGTGCTGCGTGCCAAGTGTCAAAGTGATTGATAAATAGAAGAGGGAAAAAAAAAAAGCAACACAAAACGAAAGCAAAGCCTGGCCTTTGCTCCGCGACACAGCTCTCAAGTAATCTCGTTTCCCATTGTGTCTGCAGGCTTTTTCAAAAGGTCCAGCTTGCTCGAAGATGTGCTGTGCACGACAAAATTAATCGCTTGGGACATCGCACTGGTTTAAACAAATTTGTGCAGACATGTGTGCTCAATGTTTTGGTGTTAACAGAACGTCAGTCACACAGCTGGCGGTGATTGTGTTAACAAAACTCCCAGTTACACCCGTGATAACAGATGTTCATTGTGTTAACAAAACTCCCAATTACACCCGTGATAACAAGATGTTCAGTCGTACAAGCTTACTCTCACAAGGTTAACAAAACGTTCTGTCATGCATGCTCAATATTACAATGTTAACCAGATGTTCCAATCATGCACGCGCAATGTTACAGTGTAACAAGATTCACAGTCAAGCTTGCTCAACGCTATAGTGTTAACAAGACGTGTCCAGTCACGCATGCTCAGTGGACGTCCAATCACGCATGTTTAATGTTACAGTGTTAACAAGACGTCAGTCATGTATGCTCGTTATTACAGTGTTAACAAAACGCCCAGTCATGTATGCTCAATGTAACTGTTGACAAGACATGCAATCATGCATGCTGAACGTTACAGTGTTAACAAGATGTCCAGTCGCACATACTCAATGTCCAGTGTTACCAGGTTATTCAGTCACGCACGTTTAATGTTGCAATGTTACCAAGACGTCCAGTCATACATGCTCGATGTTACGGTGTTAACAAGTAGGCAGCCCGTTGTGTAAACGAGTGTCGCTTGTAAAGCGCTTAGAGCTTGGTCTCTAGCCGAGAATAGGCGCTATATAAGTATTCATTATTATTATTATTATTATTATTAAGATGCCCAGCCATGCGCGCTGAAACGAAACAATGTTAACAAGACGACTGACGTTCAGTCATGCATGCTTGATGCTACAGTGTTATTTACAGCCACAACAAAGACATCCAGTCGTGCGTGTTCATGGTTATAGAGTGAACAAAACGCCCAGTCCTGCACGCTCACTGTTACCGAGTTGATAAAACTGTCCAGTCAAGACACATCAGGCCTGCATGCTCGCTCTCACAGAGTTGACGAAACTCTCCAGTCAAGACACGTTTACAGCCTAGCCGACCACACAGCGCACATTTGGGTTTAGATGTCTACCCATGCGTGCATGCTCACCGTTCACAATGTTAGCTAAGATGTCCAAGTGTGCTTGTTGCTAAGCGCCATGACGAGAGATCCAGTGACGCTTTCTGGTTGTCATGGCATTAACAGTATGTCCAGACGAACATAAGAGCACGTGCAGCTGATATGTCCAGGTATGCATATAGGTTGCCATGATGTTCGAATGCCCAATCACTCACGCTGATTGTCACGGTGTTAAGATGTCCAGTCAAACAGATGTCCGGTCATGCATGCTGATTGTCATGGGGTGGTGAACACGATGTCCAGCCATGCATGCTAGTTGTCATGGTGTTGATCGAAAGGTCCCGTCAGGCATGCTGGTTGGCACGGTGTTGAGTTGCCAGTCAGGCATGGTGATTCTTTTGGTGTTGACTATACGTCTGGTCAGCCACGCTGGTTGCATTGGTGGTTGACATGTCTTCTTATGCTGGTTGTCATGGTGTAAAGATATCTAGCATGCTTGTCGTCATGGTTTTGGGGTATTTAGTCGCGCATGCTTGGGCCATGCTTACTGGTCTCATATTGTGTTGATAATGCGTCTGGTTCCTCTCTGGTTTTTTTTTTTTCTCCAGACTTTATTGTTTGCTCTCCTTCTCTTTATTCTTGACCCATTCACCCGTCTTTGTTGTAGAAAGTCTTGATATATTCTTCTCTCGTAGAATTTACAGCACGCCAGTTTCTTTTGTTGTGATCAGAACTTACTCTACTGTCCAGAGCAGACATTAACTGTCCCTTCAGCAGTGTTTGCCTGTTTGCCATTTTTATTTATATATTTATTTATTTTTGGAGGGGGGGGGGGGGGTATACTAGAAAAAAAAATCCTTCATTTTTAAAAAGTGGGGGTGAACAATTTGAAACGTACACCTGATGCCCCTCGTACGGCCGAGCGTCTCAGCCTTAAGAAAATCGATAGATTAGTTGCCTTTGTGGCTTCAATATGTGCATCATACCTAAGCGATTGTTTACTGCTGTTTTCATTTTGTGCAGAACGAAAAGGAAAAAAAAATCTACACGGTGATTACCTTGAAAAGGCGGTATGTGGTCGGCTGGGCTAGAACAGTATGAACAATGATGATGACGATGATGATAATAATGATAATCCAGTGATGCGTGCTGTGTGTCATGGCGTTAACAAGATGCCAGGTCACTCAGGCCTAGTGTTAAGAGGTCCAGTCATGCACGCTTTGTGGCTATAGCGTCAGAAAGATGCTCGGTCATATGCATACTGGTCGTCATGATGTCGAAAAGACTTCCAGTCATGTGTACGAGTTGCCATGGTGTTTGCTACATCCAGTCATACATGGTGTTCGCCGTGACGTTGACAAGATGGGCATACCGACGGCGGTCTCGCGTGCTGATCTGCTTGTTCAGGGCCGGAGAGCGGGTAAACAAAGTATGTTGAAATCAAAGTGTACACTCTGACCAGATCTGTGCAGAAACAAAGATCTGACACGGACTAAACCAGGAGACAAAACCAACCTTTCTCTGTGGCCTAGGTCAATTCACAATCGGCTCGAGTGGGAACACGCAGTGTGCTGGATCGAGCCGTGGACTCCACCGACGAAGGACTGCACTGAGTGGTGTGTTCATTGTCAGTCCTGTTCCCCCATGCACCAGTGAGTTGGTCGGATTGAATGCTGTTCTGCAGAACAAGTTCTTCATACAGACAAGTTCAGCCCGTTGCACGTGCATGATATTCGCTGAGAACTTAGGCACGAGAAAATACAGTTATGTTCAAGCCACAGATGGGAGGTAAAAGACCCGCAAGCCCATCCCAGAATATAGGGAATTTGATGAACCGGTATGGGTAGCCATGCGCTTGACTTTGATGTTGGTACACACATGATTTGGATATTTACAGACCCAGGCACATGATTGCGATGAAGAGTAACGTCTGGCTAATACGTCATGCAAGTCTAAAACATCACAAGCCAACAGGTCCTTGTAATGATTTCATTCCTGAAAACTTTCATTAAAGAAGTGAGTCACCAGCTAGTCTGGGTGTAACTTGAGGATCATTCTGCGGGTCTACAGTCATGACCAACATATAATTACATGGCATTGTGCCCAGAAAGAGCAATAGCACCTGTCCACTTGCTGAGGACCTGGACACAGGTATAAATAGGTGTTTGGACTGTGTGACATAAACATGTAAATAATAATCTGATTTGGTTGGCCTGTTCCGCTGTTCACACAAGAGTCATCTTGATAATGCGTGGCCTCAACACGAGAGAAACTCTATTTCGAGTCTTGAACACACCCAGGAACAAGATGGGCACGACATGACAGAGATCAAGGTACACTGGTGATTGGGCAAGTCCTGTTCAGGACCCCCTGTTTGTGGCCAGTCCACGATCCTACACAAGAGAGAGAAATAGAGAGAGAGAGAGAGAGAGAGAGAGAGAGAGAGACAGCGGAATCTGGCGCAACCCAGTATCACGTGCACAGTTGCGGCTTCGGCGTGGAGTCCGCGTGGGGGTGAAAGCCGTGTTGGTGATGTTCAGCGCCGGTCAGCATGCCCTCCGGAGGGTGCAGGGTGACGGACGCGGCAGGGAAGGCGTTGGGGAGAGAGAGAGCGGGAAGGGCCGATGCTATACGTTGGTGGATTCGTTGTAATCGTCCAGGTTGATCACAATGCGCTTGGAGGCCAGGGTGGGGGAGGTGGGGGTGGACTCCGCCGGGGGGTCCTCCTTGTTGGCGGCCTCGGTCATGGCGGACAGCTTGTGCTGTAAGTGTCGGTTGCCCAGCTTCATGTTTCGCTGCTTCAGCAGTTCCAGCTGGGTGTACAGGCGTCTGAACTCCTCCTGTCAGTCACACAGCGGTTGGTCAGACACACATAAAGCTGTTCTAAGGTTGGGTGATAAAAAGCCAGCATGAATACCGAGAAGGCAGGATTATTATGGAGGAATGTGAAGAATTGAGGGTCTGCGTTTTAGGTGTGTGTGCGTGCGTGTGTGTGCGTGCGTGCGTGCGCGCGCGCGCGTGCGTAAGTGCGTGCGCACGGAGTTGTGTTAAAACGAAAATAATCAGCGTAAACTGCACCACCAACATGTAATACACTAATCTCAAAACAAATATGAGAGCAGAAGTGACGTTTCTATACTGCCAAACGAATGGAATTAACAAGTTACAAAACTCGCACAACGTGTTTTGACCTGTTGGCAGTTCAGGCTAGACGTGCAGCAAAATGAACGCCAGGAAAGAAAGACGTGCAAACAATGACTTGGCTTTTTCGATCCCAGTGGGAAGTGTGTTCTTGGACTGACTAAAATATGAAGTCGCGGACGGTGAAAATATTTTCATCTCTGTTACTCTCTATGACTCATCTTTTTTTTTTTTTTTTATCCTGGTCTTTCTTTCCTTTCGTTGTATGTTTATCAGCTTTTATGGAGCTTTTTTCTTGTCTTTGTTCTGGAAACAACCTGGTAATGATTACTGTACACACTGCTCAAGGCAGACACTAGCTGTCCATTCTCAGTATTCTTCACTCCACGTATACCCTTTCTAATGAATTTTTGTTGCATCTTAACGTTTTTT
>CM065730.1:54394215-54439215 GCA_033310375.1 Conus canariensis
TCGTCATCATCTTCGTCGTCATCGCCTTTCCTTACAGTTAGGCTACAGTTGTTATCATCATTTTGCAATCGATTAGATTCTGTGTATTGTCCAGAGGAAGTCGTAACATTATCGCCACTTTGTAATTCTTTTAAGATGTCGTACTTTACAGATCAAAACCACACCATTACATTACTTTGTGGTCTTGAAAATCTCCATACCTTCCCCACAAAATCACACCATCATCCAACAACTTCACGATCCTTGAAAACTCAGCACCTTTAGAATAAAATGATACCACCATCGTCACTATGTGATCCTCTTGAATTTCTGTAGCCTACCGTGGAGATAGATTAATACCATCATCCCTACTTTGTGATCCTTTAAAATCTCTGTAGGCCTACTTTTCCAGATGAAAACATACCATCGCCATCACCACTTTCCTATCCTTTAAAAAAAAATGTACCTTCCAGATGCAGTTATCGTCATCACTGTGTGATCCTTTAAAGTCGCTTTGCCGCTGAAATAAAACCATCATCATAGCTTTGCAATCCTCTAAAATATCTGTACCTTCCGGATATAATAAAACCAAATCATCACACTTTTGCAGTTCTTTAAAGTCACTGCCCATTTCAGGTCAAATGTTTACCATCACCAAAGTGGTAATCCTTCAAATCCCTGTACCTTCCAGATCATCATTACGACTTTGCGATACTTCAACATTGTAACTTTTGAAATAAAGTCGCCATCGTCACACCAGCGCCACCACAATCATCATCAGTATTGTTGCATGCTTTGTCACGTTGCTATTGTTGGTTGCGTGGTTTGAACAATGGAATGGCGGTGAAGACACGGTTTGAGTTGACAAGTGTGTGTGTGTGTGTGTGTGTGTGTGTGTGTGTGTTGTGTGTGTGTATGTGTGTGTGTGTGTGTGTGTGTGTGTGTGTGTGTGTGTGTGTGTGTGTGTGTGCGTGCGTGGTGTGTGTGTGTGGTTGCTGTCTTATCTTCCGTGTCACTTGAATGACATTAGTCCCGTGCCGCTCATGCCATCCCCGTCCACAGCTACACCCAGCCCCAGCCGCAACACCTGGCAGTCCACAGGGAGCAGTCACGAGGCAACCCACCAGAGGAAACACTGCACTGCTGCCGAGCCACTTAAGGTGCTGTCTGTGGTGCATATTCTGACCCAACATTCGCAGGACGCCCCCTTCTAAGCCCCCCCAAACTGACGACACCGTACCCGTCCAATGGCAGTGCCCATGAACAAGATCTGACAGCTGGAGAGCTCACCTTGCACCACGCTGGGCGTGCCGGCCACTGTGCGGGGCCGTCAGGTAGACGGAGAAGACGAAGACGATGACCAGCAGCCGTTTGATCAGGTCGCCATCCGAGATCTTGATGCGTTGGGCCGACCGCACGCGGAACACCACGGAGATCCTGCACACACACACACACACACACACACACACACACCACCACGCACCACGCACGCACGCACGCACGCACGCACGCACGCACGCACGCACGCACGCACGCACGCACGCACGCACGCACGCACGCACGCACGCACGCACGCACCACGCACACACACACACGTGCACAGTCACGCATGCACTCACGCGCGCGTGCGGAACCACCCACCAACCCACCCACATTTTCTAAATGCTGTAACGTGATCTTTGACAGACAGGCACAACCTTTTAAACTATTGTCGAAATGACAGCGGAGGGTCTCGACCGCTGAAGAATAGCAATCACACTTACGTAATACCAACTTAATGTTGAACTCTACCAAGTGGCTCAATCTGGGAAAGAAAAAAAACGAGAACCGCATATACAAGAATAAACAAACAAACAAACAAACAAACCACAATCAATCAACAAAGGTAAGAAAAAGGGGAGGGGGACGCGTGAGCTCAAGGTTAGTAACTTTGATCATCAGTTTCATGAAAACTAACGTTCGTGTAATGTGAAATTACCATCAGTACATATATAGTAATATTGAGGCAATGTGGTATTAGTTAATATCGTTTTTTGTAAAAATAAATAAATGAATTACATTAGTTAAGTGTTTAATCATAATCAGTTTGCAAAAACTAATATTCTTAGTCTAGTGTGATATTAGCGTTCATCAGCATAACTAAAACCGACTGTGCAGAAACATAGTAATAATCCTGATCTTCGACTAACCAAGAACAAAAACAAATCATTATTGCAACGAATCCTAATGCTGAGCAGAGACAGATTCTGTACAACTTTCATTCCTGTCTTTCTACCTTTTTCCTTTTTTTGTACGAGTCAAGAGGTTGGGGGGGGGGGGGGGGGGGGGGGACAGCAAAGAGAGGGGGAGAGGACGGTGTCCTCATATCACACTGTCCTTACCGCCATGTTTTGAGCAGCAGGGCCCCATACGATATGGAAAACCCGATCTCCCTGAGCCAGAACTGGATGCAGCACGTCACCACTGTGGCCTCAAAGTAGCCCACAATGAGCTGCACACACACACACACACACACACACACACACACACACACACACACACACACACACACATATCAAAACATGTTGTTTATAGCCCAGCCGACATCAGTAGCCACATTAATAAGGCTGGAAGCAAATTAACGCCAGCACCGTGTACGCATTAAAATTCCCAGATTATGATTCAAAAGCAAGTTCAGCCATTCGTTCAAACACTGAGTTTAAGTACTACCTATCACGCTAAAATCAACTGAAATGAAAAGAAAATATTTGATACTCTCTTTTTAAAAAAAAATCACATCGGTGGAATATCTTGGAACAAGCCGTTCATAGAATTTTCATTAAAATGTTCGTGCCCGTTGCTGTACACATCCTGACTGTAATATCTCTCTCTCTCTCTCTCTCTCTCTCTCTCTCTCTCTCTCTCTCTCTCACACACACACACACACACACACACACACACACCACGCACGCACGCACGCACCACAACACACACACACACACACACACACACACACACACGCACGCACGCACTGAGACGCATACACACACACACACACACACACACACACACACACACACACACACACACACACACGTGAAAGGGGCTCAAACAACGCTAAACACACATACACACACACACACGCGCGCCGCGCGCAAGGTTCTTAAACACTGCTTTAGGAACACACTTACCGGGCAGTACAAGAAAAATGCCCCCAACAGAACGACCCGCATCAGCACGGGGCTGGCTGCTTTCACCACCTGTGGTCACAAACGGCACACATTGCAAGGACGACACTCCACCCAGCCAGAAGAGAGGAAGACAACGATTTCGTAGCGAACGAGCCTTGACAGGTAATCTTACTGCTCCCGTACTCCCTCCCCCCCCCCCCCCCCCCCCCCCCCCCCCCCCCCCCCCCCCCCCCCCCCCCCCCCCCCCCCCCACCCCACCACACCTACCCACAGTGATTTACAGAAATAACAAAAACCATCATCAAAATGAATATGTTGTTGTCCGAGTTATCTTCTGGTTTTCCTTGTCGCCATACCCACTCCTTCCCTCTTCAGCACCATTATTGTTACCCCATCACTCATTTTGGCCACCACCACCCCCCCCCCTCCGCCCCAGCCCATCCCCGTCCCCGTACCCAGTTACATGCGTAACTGTGCTGTCGCAGACTAAGCACAGCAGATCACAAACAACAGGCTAAATCAAGTCTGTATGAGGCAACAGAACCACAGGAGCCACTGCACTGCTGCCTGCTCACTTCGGTGGCATTCAGTGCATCCTGTTCCAATCCATCACACGCAGGACACCACTAATTAAGCCCCTCTACTGGGGACGAAAGAAGTCTTTATTCGGGCGTGTTGAAATAAACATTCTTTATCTGCGTATCTCGCCACAAATCCAGGTTGTTGGTTTTTTTTTTTTGCACTTTGCAAGTGATTAGGACACAAACTACCTTTACGCTCACCCCCACCCCTCCACTCTCTCGCCTCCATTCTCGCAGCTGTCCCAGCAACGGCCTTGACCCCGAAGCGGTGACCCGTAACAAGGGCACTGACCTTGACCTCCCTGTAGTGGATGGTGAACCAGAGGAGGACGAGGATGAAGCAGACGATCAGGCCGGACACGCCCAGCAGGACGCTCCGCTGCAGCCAGTTGAGGGTCAGGACGCAGGGGCTGGGGTCCGTGCAATGGTCGCATCCTGGGGCGCAGGGCAGGCATTCGAACGCCAGGTCGTAGCTGTTGGGCAGGTTCTGCGCCACGAAGGGACACGACAGACAGACAACGAGGCAGTTGTGGTTCAGCATACCGTTATGGGAGTGCGTTCAGCTGTGTGGTTGGTTGGTGTGCGTGGTGTACACTAAAACGTTAAAAACAACAACAGCAAAAAAAGTTCAGATCTGATTTGTGTTGTGAGCCCACTGTGATGGGTTGGCTGAGGAACCAGAAGAAAAGACATCCAGACAAGGCACTGGTCAAGAGAGGAGAGGATAAGTGTGTCGCTTCACTTTCTCTCAGTACTCCTTTGTTGGAGTCCCATTCGCTCGCGCAGATCACTAACCACTTCTGGGCACTACAGTTCACATGCACCACAACAGAATTGTTCTACTTCCCAGGCTGCCTTCATAAGTTACCACGAAGGCCAGCTGCTTCTTATTCGCTGCTCAGGGAGATCAACCCACTACTTGCACACAGCCTTTAGGCCTACCTATGCGAAAAAAAATGACTACCGTGTGTGTGTGTGTGTGCTTTGGACTTGACAGTTCGACACCGTCAGCAGCGAAATGTGGTCAGACAGCCATCCCGTGAAGAGGAGGCTGACAGAGAGCCAGATACATAGGAAGTGATAAATGCTTTCAGAATGTGCAATGGAATTCTAGCCAGAGAAAGGCGAAGATGCTTATCCTCTGCCCGCTTCATCTGTGGACAAGGGCACGCACCATCACAGTTTCATCAAAGTCTATACGTTGGTGTCAATGCACACGCGCATTAAACATGACACAATATTAATGATAGTATGTTAATGTTAATATTGATTTAGACAGAGAGGGGGTTAGTTACCGCCAAGGACACAGACAAACAAAGTACAGGACAGTGTCTGTACAGTGTTTATCTATGTCCTTGGCGGTAATTAACCCCCTCCCTTTCTAAATTTTGCTTCATTTTCCGCCCTCAGTCACTCCGTTTTGACAGTTAATATTAATGTTCATCGAACTCTGCCTACCGGTGAGGAAAGATATGTTCATTATACTTAAAACAGATATCAAACAATTCAGCAGTTTACAGCTTGGCATCAAAAGAATACGCATGTTTATACATGGCACACACTAAATGATCCGTTAGAGTTTACAATTTGACGTTTTACGTTTTAGGACACGCGCACTCGCATTCATGAAAGGGTTCACAGGAGTCTGGCGTGGAATGTCAGGTGCATGGTACTTATTGTAACATTCATCTTCTTATTGGCTTCATTTATGTTTTCTTTAACCTTTTGTCTCTGTAAGCGCGTAGGGCTAATGATTTAAGGTTAAGCGCCATAAATAATCATTTTTATTATTATTATGAAGATTCGTTCATTATATATGGCATATATCAAAACAGTCACCAGAGTTCATCATTTGGCGTCAAGTGACACGTGCGTCATACACGTGAAAGAGTACCCCAGAGTTGGCATTTTGCTGTCAAACGATATGTATTTTACATAACCTCCCCTCCCTCTCTCTCTCTCTCTCTCTCTCTCTTTCCTCTCTCTCTTCTGAATAAAGATAAATAAGAACGGACGTATCTGTAGTGAGTGATTTCCTCTTGTTCTCCTTCTTTCTTTCTTTTTCTTTTACTTCACCTTCTGTTTGATGAAGTAGGCCCTATAGCAATCCATTTCTCTGTACAAAACGCAACTGTAATTCATTAAGAATGCTTTTAAAAGGCGGTGCGTGTGCGTGTGTGTGTGTGTGTGTGTGTGTGTGTGTGTGTGTGTGTGTGTGTGTGTGCGTGCGTGCGTGCGTGCGCCCGCGTGCGTGTGTGCGTGTGTGCGTGTGTGTGTGTGTGTGTGTGTGTGTGTGTGTGTGTGTGATGGAATTGCTACATGAAACCTGCATAGTGCGGGTCAATTTCGATACACAGGATAAAAAAAAAAATGTTTTGGGACCAGGTGTGAAAATCCACAGACCTGAATGTGTGATATTGGCCAAAAAAGAATTGGCACTGAATTTTTCGCTGGAGGAGAAAGAGAGCAACCGTCTCTCTCTCTCTCTCTCTCTCTCTCTCTCTCTCTCTCTCTCTCTCTCTTCTCTCGCTCGCTCGCTCGCTCGCTCTCACCCCTTACCCATCCATCCCTCTTCTTCCGCTTTTACAAAAGTTTGGAAGAGATGAATCTGCCTCACACCCCCCCCCTCCCAACCCCCCATTTCCCAGCTTTAACATGATTTTGGGCTAAGAGAGGACTGACCTCCCCCCCCCCCTCCCCTCCCGCCCTCTCCTATTTGAAACTCCCTTCCTCTCATGTGACTGATCCGGCCCTGTTAATTGCAGAAACACCGTCAGTACTTGGTTATCCTGCAAACTGTGGGTTGAATATAATTGTTCTGTTATTTTCGTATGTAACTGGCAATGATACTCTCCCTCCCTCCCTCCCTCTCTCTCTCTCTCTCTCTCTCTCTCTCTGTATGAGTTCATTATACATGATGGCGTATTCAAGAAATGAGTCTGAACTTCGTTTGTGGAAGGACATGAGCAAGAACACAACCCCACCCTTTTCACTTCTCTTTTACATATTTCTCTTCGTATGTTATCTCCATCCCTTAACCCCAGTGCCCCCCTTCTCCTCCTCCTCCTCCCTCCCTCCCCCCTTCCTTTCTCTCTAAGACCGGTTATTTTGAATGATTTTGTCATCTAGACTTTGTGTTAGCACACGTCCCTTGAAACAAACCCATGTTGTGTTCATTCTTTATCCGTGTGATCAGGTGACAGAGGGGTGTGAAATTATCCTGAGTCTGTTTGGACCCCCCCCCCCTCTCTCTCTCTCTCTCTCTCTCTCTCTCTCTCTCTCTCTCTCTCTCTTCCTTACTTTTTCTCTCCACCTGTTCTCCCCAACACGTTTCATGCACGTACACACCCCGCCTCACCGCTCCCTCCTTCACACACTTCTTTCTCTCTCTAATCCCTTTCGACCTACACCCCAATCCCTCCCCGCTTCACTCCACACCGCACAGCGCCGCGTCTTTACCTTTCGTTTCCTCTCGTACTGTTCCTCCACGATGGTGCCTTGGTAGTAGCGTTTGGGGGACTCCGGGTCCGGGAAGTAGAACCCTTTCCGGCACACACACTTGTACGACCCGCGCCGGAACCCCTCGCCTGCAATGTGCTCACACTGCACACACACACACACACACACACACACACACACACACACACACACACACACGCACGCACGCACGCACGCACGCACGCACACACACACACACACATGTTCCTATATACAAAAATGAAGTTCATCCCAGCCGATGTGAGCGTCGCGGACTCCCGGCTGGGAGGCCGTTGGTTCGATTCCCGTCAGAGCCGGTTTATTTGTGGGATTTTTCTTCCCCGAAGTTGAGTTTGTTCTGGGCTCCGCTTTGAACATGCGAGTCTCTGAAAATGTTGGTCAGATTGTCAGACGAACACTGCAGTTGTATGTATCTCTATGGCCTGGTTGACGCCGTATCTGTTATGAAAATGAGCGTAGCGTACGGCCCTGACATGCAGTCTCAGACCAGAATAGAAATCCGTAGCATCCTCTTCATGACCTTCATCCTCAATCATCAGCATTTCAAAAAAACAAAACAAAAACACAAAAAAAACCCGTATCAAATTCTGTATCCCTCTATGCCCTGCTGTCATGGTGTTCTCGGTTTTGACTTTCTCTCTACGATTATACCTTTGCTGTGGTACTGTCAAGACGAATGTCACGGTGATTGGCACCCCCCTCACCACACCTCCCCCCCCTCTCCCAGACGGAGAGCCCACTCGCAACTGGCTCTTTGACTAAGCAATTACTGTCGTCAGTATAGGGCTTGGTAGCAGTGTTCTCGTATGTTGATCAGATACCATTGAACGCCGTCAAGGCGACTGGGAGCTGAATGGACACTGACCGCTCCCTGGGGGGTGCCAGTGCCGGGACTGCAGCCAGACTGCGCTGGTGGCACGATAAATGAGACGGGGAGAAAATCCGCAAAAATGAATTTAATGGGTAATAGGAAGTAGAACATGGTGTGTGTGTGTGTGTGTGTGTGTGTGTGTGTGTGTGTGTGTGTGTGTGTGTGTGTGTGTGTGTGTGTGAACATGCACTGTCGGCGTGCCGGCAGTGTGCGTGTGCGCGCGCGAGTAACTCGCTGAACGTTCCTTGCTGATGAAGCACAATAGTTTCCCTTGGTACCAAACAACATTATTTTCTCGCCAAAACAGTTCCGCTGAAAATATGTGGCTGTTTTATGTAGATCTTTCCACTTAATCTGATGCAAGAAGACAAAAGGGAATAGCGGTGCATGGTGTGTGAATTCACACAACTAAACTAAACTTTTTCGGACGCTGACACAAATTGGATGATTCCCTTTCCCTACAGTTTGCCACAAGTTGAATACCGTTCTGAGTAGAGCTTCTATCATCCACTAACTCGATTATGACCAAACAAAATCCACAAAGTGTGTGTGTGTGTGTGTGTGTGTGTGTGTGTGTGTGTGTGTGTGTGTGTGTGTGTGTGTTTGTAAATGAAAAAGATTTACGCTTGCTACTGTTTTCTGTCTGAAAGGAAGATTCTGGAGAAAAAAAAACCCCGGCAAAACCGAATTTAATGAAACTTAGTAGACAGATGAAATGTGACCCAAACACAGATCAATTCAATTTTGGTACAGATCCCTAGGGTGGATCTGGATCCAAGGCTGCCTCCAGGATCCCTTCCGCAAAATTGCGCAAAGAAAAAAACAAAAAACAAAAAAACCCAACAACAACTGGACGAAAGTGTGTGGGAAGAATCGACCGTGACCAAAAGACGGATCCGTTGAGGTTGGGTGGGAATCCGCGTCCACACCCGGATCCCAGCGCACGCATGTAGGATTAATTCCACCTTGACGGAGGTCTGCGCTGTCCCCGAGAGCCCTTCAAGTCATGATTGTAATCGAGGTCGCTGAGACAGGCGTTAATCGAGTACTTTCATGCAATGCACACGTGTTAAGATAGAAGAGCATCTGAACGCCAGGGCGTTCAGTCTACAGTCAGCGAACGAAGTGTCCTGAAGACCCTCAGGCTGATGGGACGTTACTGTCACCATCCAGGAACGTCCCGATTTGTCCTCTGTGTTTCAGTAAAAGACGTCGTCATGCGAGCAGTGTCTTAACAGGAAAACTGATGTGTTTTCTTTCTTGAAAAAAAATCTGCTTCAACAACGATAAGAACAAGCTCTCCGTAGATCGTCTCATCACGATGATCTGCACGAGTCAGTCTGTAGATCGTCAGAATACAATTCAGTATGGAACTACCAGGATTTAATCGTTGTCTTTGATCCACCAACGCTAACAATCGGTTCGTCCAATTAAGAGCAGCTAGGATGCTTTCCCCGTCAATGAGCAATCGAATATGGCAAGTCTCTGCTATCTCCATTGATGACCTCAACTCCTTTGAAACAAACGCTTGTCAGACAGACATCGAAACAGAATAGAGTCCATCAACAAAAGCCTCTCATCCACCCCTACCCCCTGCCCCCCCCCCCCCCCCCCCCCCCCCCCCCTCCTCCCTTGGCGTGTGTTGTACCGTCTGTTCCTCAGAGTGAAGTGACAAGATAACGGCCCGGCTTGGGCCTCAGAACTCCGGCGGCAGCCAATCAAAAGCTGCCGTCTCAAGCGCGGCTACCGCTCTAACGTCAACACCCCTCGGCTGTCACGTGGGGGAGGGGGCTGGCCCTTGAGCATCTTGGGCACTATTGATCCGATGACGTCTGGAGCACAACAGACCTGACATTTACAGTGCTACTGATCTGATGTCTGGGACACCGTTGATGCGATGTTTGAGGCCTTGGTAATCTTACAAGTAGGTCAGCATTTACCTGACGTTGGGGACACTCTTGAACTGTCACCCGGTGGACTTTTGGACTTTCCTTTGTAGCATCATTGATTTTTTTTTTGTCTGGAGCATTATTGATCCGATATCTGGGACGTTACTCATTCGACATCCGAACATTATCATTTAACGTCTGGGGCAGAAGAGATCTTTCAACTGTGGCACTATAAACCTGATGGCGTTTGGGACATTGTTAGTCGGAAATTTGGGGCATCATTCTTGTAACCTCTGAGGCATCATTCTCTAACGATCATGGCCCTATCGATTTGACATGTAGTACACTATTGATTATACACATGGAGCACTGTTGATCGGACGTCTGGGGCACTGTCCATCAATGATCTGAGGCACTCGAGGTAGAACGTGTGGGGCAAACTGGATCCAACGCACGGAGTCTTGTTGATCTGACGTCTTGTTGTGGATCGCTCGTTTTCGGGCAATGTTCATTTGATGTCAGGGGCACTATCTGCTGATCAGAATTCTTGACCACTGTGGATTTGACGTCTGCACAATTACTATCGGATTTTTTTTAAGGGGGCGGGGGATGGGGATGGTGTGTGTGTGTGTGTGGGGGGGGGGGGGGGGGCAACACTTTGAGCGGAGATTGGTACTAGAGCTCCCCCCCCCCATCCCCCATGTCCTCCCCCACCTCCCTTAGGCTGCTCCACCGCTTTCACTACCCATGTCAGCAAAGTCTTTTGAGACTGGAAAATGACTTCCGCCAGATGCAGGACAGGATGCACTAGCCACTTCCGGTGGGGTGTCGATCCCGATCGATAAGGACTGCTTTCATTCACTAGTCAGAAGTGCAGATTTTCTTTGAGTACAGTTAGACTTCATTGATTTCCCCCCTCCCCTCCCCTTTTCCTCCTGCCGAAATCTCTAAAAGGATGAGAGTTCCAACCAGCCCCTCACATTTCTACATTAGACTGGTTGGGTGTTTACTGCCCATTTTAACACTCCAGATCATCCTCTTTGTCTACTGTTTTCCAGATGAACACCCCTCCAACAAACAAACAAGCAAAACAAAACAAAATGAAAAAGGAGATGAAGAAAAATCATATCAAGATCACTGTTTCGAATTGGGACGTAGACAGAGTGCGAAGGTGATAGGGAGTAGGGGTGATCATTCAACTCGAAGGAAAAAAGAGATGAATTTCCGTTTCCGCCAATGCTAATCACATAAGTCTTTTCAGTTCCGGATGCATGTCTTGTCCTTAGGAGTGTGACCACTTTGGCTGGTGAGGACACCGACACAGTGAGTAGGACAGCAAACAGTCTTGACGGCTTGAAGGACACTCTCAAATGAACAACCATATCCCATCACAAACGCTCTCATATATTGTTAAGTTACACACACACACACACACACGTACACACACGGAGTTATGCGCGCACACATATGTGTTTAAAGGCGTAAGCACACATGCAGAGCACGCAGAGAGAGAGAGAGAGAGAGAGAGAGAGAGAGAGAGAGAGAGAGAGAGAGAGAGAGAGAGAGATTATCTTCATTCTCAGGGGTAACATATAAGCATGATTATCCTTTTTTTCTTCTGGCCCTTGTTCCTTCAGGAACTAAGGATAGTAACACATTAACACTATGAGAGAGAGAGAGAGAGAGAGAGAGAGAGAGAGAGAGAGAGAGAGAGAGAGAGAGAGAGAGAGACAGACAGACAGACAGACAGACAGATAGGCAGACAGACAGACAGACAGACAGACATAGAGTCCACCTGACCTATGCTGTCAGTAACCCCAGTCATCCATCTCCTGAGGATGGCAGACAGGGACGCTCCTAACCGACAGACTAAGTGGGAGGACGAGAGCCAAGAGCAAGGTGTGGACATGAGAGCGAGAGGCAGTAGGAAGCACAGGAGGGGCAGACAGTTAAGTGTTCTGCTCCGACGGCCAGCCCCTGCCCACCCAGACAGCTAAACAAGCCGGCCCGTCATAACACACCCACCTCTCATCACCAAGTCACCATGGGTCAACATTGCCCACGGTTCTCCGTACCAATCAGAGCGCGCTACTTTCAGGCGGGAGAGGGAAAGAGGGTGGGGAGGGGTTGGGTGGTGGTGGTGGTTGAAAGGTAGGTTGAAAGGGAGAGTACTGTGTGTGTGTGTGTGTGTGTGTGTGGAAGGGGAATAATTTCTTAACTGGTGCGTGGGTTGCGGGTGATTATGAAGGGAACTCTCATTATTTTTAAGGTCTTTGTATTGGCGAGTTTGTTCTCTTGGTAGTAGCTGTGTCTTTTGTGATGGCGTCCGACGTGAATGTCTCTCGGTACCTCCGCATCTAGTTTCCCTTTTAAGTCATTGCATCGTTTATGAACTGTTTCTTCCTCTGAAAAAAAAAAATTCGTATACGAACGCGCTGTCCATAAGGGATTCGTCTGAAGCAGGGGCGAGGAAGGCAGGAATGGAATGGTAGGTACACGTTTGCATCAGCAGATCTGACACACCGATCTCTGACACATCGACATTTGGCACCACTGATTCTTCCACGACGATTCGTGCACTTGATGGCATTGTGTTAAGTACTCAGCCAGTCTGAGAATTGTTTTAGGTTCCCTCTTCCCCGTGTTCCCAGAGCATCAGAATGTCATCACGAAATCTGCGTCAACAGTCGTTTCTTGTACGCCAGGGAGATTTGGACAGGAGACGTCTCTCATGATGGCCCATGAAGATAGTAGCTGTGGTTGGAGGTTATCGGGGTGCCCATCGCAGTGCCACGAGTTTGTTTGAACAGATCGTCATCGAATTCAAAGTTCGTAAAATATATTCTACGATCTGTGTCAGGCATGGAATTTGGGGAATATTGACTACTTGGTATTTAGGGTCTGGAATTTGGAAGATGAGGCGCGCGCGCATTCTCTCCCTCCTTCGCCCTCTCTCTGTCTGTCTGTCTGTCTGTCTGTCTCTCTCTCTCTCACACACACACACACACACACACACACACGCGCGCGCGCGCGCGCGCGCGCGCGCGCGCACACGCAGAATTTGTATGAAAATTTTGACGAGGAGCATCTTCCTCTCCCTTCCTCCTTCCTGCTGTTTTCACTTGGAGGATAAAGTACAGTGATCATTTTTGTCAAATACTTGTAAGTTGAGGCTGTTCCCCACCCACATCTCTCCACCTCTGCCTGCAAAAAATCTCCCAACGGAACTGTTTATGTCTGGCAACGTGACTGGCCGAATTCTGTAAACTTCTTTCCGATTGGCAGACAGAACCGTCGGTATTCACTTGCCGCCTCAGCTCACATGTCCGTCTTCCACGCCTGGATTGTCTTCAAAGCCACAATGCCCACAGACGGTTTCTGGCAGACGCCGTTCACAGAATCAAGAGTGGAACGAATCCTAACAGGACGAAAGAAAAAGGAAAGGGGGGGGGGGGGGGAGGGGGGACTGAGGAAAAGAGATAAGGAAAAGAGGGACATGGGGGGGGGGGGGGGGCTGGACCGCGAGGGAGTGGGGTGAGGGTGGGGTTGGAAGCTGTAAATATTTAGAACGAAGAGCGCTAGTCGAACACAGCCATTTCAAAAACGACATATCAATCACTGACATGTGACCCGTCAATCACTGACATGTGACCTGTCAATCATTGTCCTGGCTGTGCGTTCTCGAAAGGCCTGTTCACACAAGGGGGATCTCTGGATCAAGCGCTGTCTCTTGCACCCGACACCCTCGACAGCTCTGACCACCCCGTGAGGCGAGCGCAATTTAAGCAAACACTCGCCAGGTTTCGGTAAAGTCGAACATGTTCAGCTACTCAGACCAACTGACCAAATATCAATGGGGTTCGCCCCGTCACATCAAAGGAGAAAGGCGGCGCGGTCTATAGTGACGAAAGAGAGACGGTGGCGATTTCTGGCATATCGGCGAGAATAAAAACCGACAGCTCTTCCGACTAAGACGTTACTATTTTTGGAACTCAAGAGGGAAAAAAAATCATGGCTGAACATTATGTAGAAAAGATTTCTTTTCTTTTTTTCTTTCCTTTTTTTTTTCTTTCCCCCTAGTTTTGATGACAACGTTTATCTTATTTAAGTTGAAGATAATGTGGATTTTAAACGGACGAAAGCCGAAGTCGAAACTAGAACGTTTAAACTTCGCTTTTGTTTTTTTGTTTTTTTTTTCATCTGTAAGTTCGAAAGAGATACGTGACTGCCTGTCCGTCCTGCGTGTTCATTGTCTTGAATGGTGTTTGCCTTGCCTGACGATATCATAATTTGTTGTGTAATTTGCTCTTTCGTTTGACGGCGCAGTAATTCTGTTTTTTGGTCTTGTTTCAATTTCGTCTGCAACCATCCCACTCTGAAACCGACGAAAGACAGGAAGAAACGAGAGAGAGAAAAAAGCAAGGAAAATGAATGAAGAAAAGGACGGAAGAAACAAGTGAGATGAAAGAATGAAGAAAACAATGGAAGATACAAGAATACAAAAAAACAAAACAAGAAAAAACGAAAATGAAACACAGAAGAAAATACAAGGAAGAAGGAAGAAAAACAGACGATAGAAAGAAGGAAAGGAAGAAAAATACACGGGGGAAAAACCCAAGCGGAAAAAAGGGAAAATAAATGAAAGAAGAAAAGAAGGAAAGGGAATGCAGAAAGAAAATGAAGGAAGATAAAAAGAAAAAAAGTGATGGTGGAAAGAACGACTACAACGAAGTAAGGAATAATTAAAAAAGAAAAAAAAAAAGAAGAAAAAAGAAAAACGATAAAAAGAAGAAAAACTAATGAAAGAAGAAGAAAACATAAAGGTAATTAGAGGGATGTTATATAACTACAGAGGAAACGAGAGGAAAAATGAGGAAAAAAGGAAGGAATATCAGGGTTCAAGGAGGAACTTGAAGGAAGGGATAACACCAAGGAAGGTTGAAAAGTCAGATAATGGGAAAGTATAGAGAATTAAGAAAGTAAAAGATGAAACTGGGTGAAGACATATAACAAGAAAACAAGAAAGAAAAGAAACTGAAGAAAGAACAATGAGAAAATTCAGAAAGAAAAAGATGGTTGTATGAGCCCAATATGTCGTGTTTGCATCTTAAAAGCTTGATCCGGTTCCCAGATATAAGACTGCAGTAATTGTGAAGGCACCTGCAGAGATATGTACATGTGACACGCATCCACTTTCCCTTCCCCACTCACGCCGATCCCCTCTCCTCCCCTCACTCTCAAACAAAAACATGCCTGCGTCCACCCCCCCTCCACACAAACACACACACACACACACATGGTCATTCAAGCACTCGCACACACACACACACACACACACACACACACACACACACACACACACACACACCACCACACATATGGATGCACGCATACACACACGCATACATACACACGCATACACACACACACACACACACACACACACACACACACACACACACAGAGGGAGGGAGAGGGAGAGACAGGCAGACAGACAGACAGGCAGACAGGCTGACAGACAGAGGCTGACACACACACAGAGGAAGTAATACAGACAGACATAATTGGCATTTGTTTTCTACAGCTCTAATGCCAGCAGAACATCCGAGTCTCTTGAACAGCTATGGATAAAAATACAGATGCATAAAATGCCAAGGAGTAGTCAAGAGCTTGAAGTGAAAGATAGACAGACAGAACTAATAGGGGTTGCGTTAGGATGATGGCTTGCCTCGTATTGACATTCACCCTGAAACTTAACATTAGAATGTCACATTTTGACGAATGGGGATCATTTTGAATAATGTTGACAATGAACTTTCTCCCATCAGATGTAGTGACATAAAGTTGACAATGAACTTCGTCCCATTGGAGGTATATGTCAGACATCTATCTATCTATATCTATGTATATCTATCTAGCTATCTATCTAGCTGTCAGTCCCCCATGGGGCTCCTGAAGTCCATTCCTCTGCCCCTAAGTTCGCTTCTCTCCAACCTATACGACCACCCTCTTTTCTCTCTCTCTCTCTCTCTCTCTCTCTCGTGCAGGCACGTGCGTTCACACATTCATATCCCAAGCGGCAAGTAAAATCCTCATCAGTTAGTTAACCGCCATTCACCTTGTGGGATTCCCCCTGAACAGAACGTGCCACGTGCAGCACGCCATGGACTCCGTGGAAGAAAGGGGGGGGGGGGGGGGGGGGGGGGGGAGGAGACGGTGAATTGGAGGAATAGTGAAGGCGGAAGCGGGTAGGACTGTGGGTGGGTGGGTGGGGTGGGCAGATCGGGGGGTAGGGGGGGGGGGTAGGGTGAGCCCCGAAAAGAGGAGGAGGAGGAGAAGGGAAGGGTACAGGAGGTGGAAAGGATGAAAACGATAAGGGTGGGGAGAAGGTAGGACTGGGGTGAAAGAGCAATTAGCCTCCCCCCCCCTGCCCCCCTCCCCCCCCCCCCCCCCCTCCCCGTGACAGGACTTGCCGGCACCAGTGACCCGCTTGTTCTGGTCACACTCATCTCGGGTTGGCACAGGGATATTTTGCACTCCTCACCTGAGTCCGTATCCGTGGCACGTTGGGTAGATTGGTCTTGATCTGCCAAGTTATGAGAAACGGGGTTTGGACCGCTTTCGTTGTCAGCCTCTTGATTAGATGCGTGACGCAGTTAGTGGTGAAACAGCAACCCATACTACTCTGTTTTCTGCACCTACTCACATTGTTGTTTCTGCCTCTAGATGCCCCTCTCTGTGCTCTCTCTCTCGGGGGGGGGGGGAGGGGGAGGGGGGGGGGAAGGGGGGGGGGGGCGTGAGCCGTGGCTTGCATCGTGCGCGGCGCCGTAGTAACTGTGGCATTGTTTTTGCCAACGCTGAGGGACTGACGTTGAGTTGGACCCTGTACTTTTGTCAGCAAGTACTGAAGATACTATGCCATCAGCCCCTCTAGTCTTCAGGGCGTCATGTGGCTCCTTTTTTGTCAGTTTACATCAACTTCATGTTGAAAAGGGCAGCTGAGAATAATGCAAAACGAGTCGCCATTCTGACCCTGCGAACCAGAGCTGCCGGTGTCACCTTAGGCTTGCTCCTCACGCTGATGTTCTGGGTCAGTTAAGCTACTTCGCTGTGGGGACGTCGAGCGGAACCCTGGACCCACCAGCGTCCAGCAGTCGAGGTTGGGCAGCCAGAGTGCCACGACAGGACGAAGGACCAGCACGGACAGGACCGGGGCTTCTCTGGACGCCGGGCAGACGACTCTGCTTTCTCCTCAGCAACCCACCATAGCAGACGTCATAAACAAGCTGGACAGTAAGTTTACTGCAGTGGAGAACAGCTTAAAGGACCTTCGGGATCAGTTTGCTGCCATGCATACTGGGTTTGATGACCTGCAGGAGCAGATGGGAAATTTGAGAAAAGAAAACTTGGACCTGGCAAAGAAAAACTCTGAACTTTTAGCTAAGGTAGAGCAGTTAGAGAAAAACTGATGATTTAGAATGTCGGTCCAAACGCAACAATCTTATCTTTTATGGTATCCCCAGACATCAAAATGAGACAACTGAGCAGTGCGAAGGACAAGTGCGTGACCTGATTACGGACAAATTGGATGTGGTACAGGAAGTTCGAGTTCGACCGTGTTCACAGATTAAATGCTAAACCCGACTCTCCCATCATAGCCTGCTGCTCCTCTTACAAAGATAAGGTGAGAATCCTTAAAGCTAAAGCGAAACTGAGGGTCAGCAAAATTTTTGTCGGAGAGGATTTTTCTTTTCATGTCAGGGAGATCAGGCGTGGCCTCTCTCCCAATCTCAAAAAAGCCAGAGCCGAGGGGAAAAGAGCGTAAATGATTTTCGATCATTTAATCATTGATAGTAAAAAGTACTTTCTCGACGCTCATGGCAACTTAGCTGAATCTAGACAGGGAGTCGGCCGGCCACATGATAAAAAATGCCTTGCAGCCAGCACAGAAAAAGGGAAGGCCAGTTCCACAACACCGGTAGACTTCTCGGTCGCCCGTGACATTGACACACGTGAACACTTTTCGTTGTGTCAGGCCTGTTCGGCAGAGCTGCCGACTGGTTGCACGTGTAAATACACGAAGTGCACGATGTCTTCTGCTGTTCATAAACCCTTTGCTTTCTTGACATGGAATGTCAATGGTTTAATGTCAAAGCTTGTTGATTCTGATTTTATCTGATTTCTTAGACAGTTCGACTTTGTTTAACAGAAACATTTATTGATGAATGTAGTGATGATTTGTTTGTTGGTTATAAAACATTTTGCAAGCCTGCAATTAAATTCACAAATCAAGGGAGATCATCTGGGGTGTCGTATATTTAATTTAAAAAAAAATGAATTCATCCCCTTTGTTAGATCGATTGAGGTAAATTATCCAAATCTTTTTTTTTTTTATTGACAAATTCTTGTTTGGAACAGACAGGGACATTTTTTATGTCTGCTCGTACATTCCCCCCAAAGGACCTCCTTTTCATGTCTATTTTGATCTAGATAATGGTATTGCTACACTGGAAGAATGTCTGAGTAACCTTCTGATAATAAATGATGTTTATGTTATTTTGAACGGTGATTTAAATGGTAGAACTGCTGATATCTCTCAAGATTTCTTTAGGTTCCATGCTTTTGATACACAACATGATAGTCAGTCTTTCAGTATTAATCGATGCTCCCAAGATAAAAACCCAAACAATTATGGGAAATTGTTATTAAACATGTGCACTGCTTTGAACTTGTGCATCCTAAATGGTGTATGTGGTGAAGGCGACCTAAAAGATTGCTATACATATGTTTCTGTCTCTGGAAGTAGTGTGAATGATTATTTGATATTGTCAAATGAACTTTTTGCTCTTCTATGTGATGTTTGTGAATTACAGGTTGTAGAACGAATAGATTCTGATCATTTCCCCGTATCACTTCATGTTCGTTTTTCCTTGTGGAAACCTAGCAGACGCTGACAAAAGAGGTCATGACGATGTTATAGAAAAAAAAAATGTCTGGAATGATGAACGCGCTTCTTCGTTTTGTGATACCCTATGTGCTGAAAAAGCGAGTGAAAAATCTGATATTGCCACAAGTTTAATAGATACTGATGTTAATCATTCACTTAATATGTTTAACGAATGTATATTGGAATGTGCTGAATGTATGAAAAAGTGTATACATGGTCATGATAGAATTTCAAAGAACTGGTTTGATCATAAATGTGCTCTTAATAAAAGAAAGACTAGGAGATTATTGAGAATAAGTCGCCGCTCGTTGAAGGACACTGACAGAACTGCATAATTTTATGTTACAGCCAGGCGTGAATATAAACATTTACTAAAGAGAAATGAGAAAGAATATAAGAAGTTATCAATAGATGAATTAGTAACATCTATAAAGTCTCAGAAGAATTTCTGGGCTGTAATTCGCAAAATATCGCCAAAAAGAACACAGCCTAGAAACAATATTTCAGCTGAGATGTGGTTTCAACATTTTCAAGCCTTGTTAGAGTTAAATACTGACAATGAGCCATCCATGACGAATCCATATGAAGAAATGACGAACGAGACAACAACAATGAGCCAAACCAAGAGGAGTTAGAGGGGTTTGAAGATGAGTCTGATAGCTATATGAACCGTCCCATTAGTGAAGAAGAAGTATTATTAGGTATTAAAAAATTGAAAAACCGTAAAGCAGCAGACCCCGATGGCATTATCGGTGAACTGTTCAAATACTCTTCTGCCCAAGTTGTGCAGTTTTGTGTGAAATTGTTTAATAAACTGTTTGATAATGGTACGTTTCCAAATAACTGGACGGAATCAGTAATTTTGCCCATCTTTAAAAAGGGTGACGCTAATAATCCAAATAATTATAGGGGCATCTCTCTAAGCAATATAAGTAGTAAACTATATGGAATAATAGTAAATAATAGGCTGCAAGAATGGATTGAGGAGAAAAAAAATTACTGGTGATCACCAAGCTGGTTTTAAAAAAAGGTTATTCGACTGTTGACCACATGTTCACTTTAATGGCTATCGTTCAGAAACAGTTTTCCTATAATCGGAAATTGTACGTTGCTTTTATAGACTTTGAAAAAGCGTTTGATCCCATAAATAGAAATCTTCTTTGGCCAGTCTTGATTAAAAACGGTATTACTGGTAAACTCTATAGATGTATTAGAAGCATGTATGAGGAAGTTAGAGCTAGAGTTCGTTGTGGTGCTAAACTGACAGATTTTATTAACTGTACAGCTGGGGTTAGGCAAGGTGATGCTTGCAGTCCTGTTCTATTTTCGCTCTTTATTAATGAATTAGCCATTGAAGTGATCAACAATGGAAGATATGGGGCTTTGCTGACACTGGATGCTTTTGAATTGTTTATTCTTTTATTATGATGTGGTTTTGATATCGGAGACTGTTATTGGTTTGCAGACTCAACTGAATAGTTTACAACGCGCAAATGCTTCTCTCCAACTAAGGGTTAATTTGTCCAAAAGTAACATCATCGTATTTTGTAAGGGTGGTTATTTAAGTACAAGAGAAAGATGGTTCTATGATGATGACTCAATGCCTGTTGTGAATGCTTATAATTATTTAGGTATATTTTTCTCTACACGCCTAAGTTTTTTTGGTGCATGCAAGGATCTTGCTGGTAGAGCCAAAAATGCGTTACTCTGTATTATGAAGAAATTGTATGTTCTCAGTAATACGTCTTTTAATGTATTTCTCAAGTTGTTTGATAGTCAGGTTCAGCCAATTGTACAGTATGGGTCTGAATTATGGGGGTTAGATGGCGCTGCTGTATACTGTGAGTCTGTGCACCTGTTCGCATTAAAAAGGTTCTTGGGTGTGGATAGGCGAACGCCTAACGACTTTATTTATGGTGAGACGAATAGATTCCCCATATATATAGTTTCAGCAGTAAAATGCATCCATTATTGGCTGAATTTACTTCATATGGAGGAACACAGATTACCGCGCAAAGCTTACAACATGTTATATGGTCTCGATGCTAGAGGAAAAAACAATTGGGTTAGTAAAGTACGTACTTGTCTTTTTGAACATGGTTTTGGTTTTGTGTGGTTAAGTCAAGGTGTTGGAAATGTTAAGCAGTTTCTACACTGTTTTCGTCAACGATTGGTTGACTGCACTTGGCAAAAATGGTCAGACCATGTGCAGCATAGTGAGAGGTTCGATTTCTACAGAAATGTTTGCATCTTTCATGATTTGAAACTTTATCTAACTTTAGAAATGGACAGACACTTGAAATATATCATGACCAAATTTAGGTTTGGAATTTCAGAATTGGCAGTTCACAAGTTTAGATACAAAACCGTTGTTGATGACAATGGCTTGTGTCTACGTTGTAAAGAGTCTCCAGAAAATGAAATCCATTTTGTTCTTTGCTGTCCAGCCCAAAATAACATTAGAACTGAATGCATTCAGCCAAAATTTTATAGACAGTCTTCTCTATTTATATTAACTATACTGATGTCGTCAACCTCACCAGAAGTTGTTCGAAATTTCTCATTGTTTTTGTATAAGGCATTCGAAATTTCTCATTGTTTTTTTTTAATAAGGCATTTAGATTTAGAGAAACAGCTACTTCTTGATGTTCTTAATTATTTGTTTGGAATGTTTTACAATCATGAGTATTTGTTTCAATTCATATATTATGTTCACTCACCCCTTCATAAGGGGCTAAGGCCTGTATGAATAAATCGTCCGAATCTCTCTCTCTCTCTCTCTCTCTCTCTCTCTCTCTCTCTCTCTCTCTCTCTTCACCTCCCCTCTCTCTCTGTTCGATTGAGTCTCCTTTTACCATCACGGAATGAACAGACAGCTAGAAATCCATCGATGTATTTATCTACAGCCTTCGAATGAGATCTGTAACCAGCCGCCATACTGCAGTGGTTAGCATTATCACTGGTTGTACGGGTCATGGCTCTCAAACACTGGACGGTTGGGGGGGGGGGGGGGGGGGGAGAGGAAGGAGAGGAGTGGATTGGAGGAATAAAGGGTTAAGGAAAGGAGGGGGAGTGGATCCCTGAGACGGGGGAGGAGGAGGGGGAGGGTGGATCAAGGAAAGGGAAGGGACGAAAGAGCCAGGGGAGTGGGGAGGGGATGGGGAGGGGGGAGGGGGAGTGTATGGCAGGAGGAAGGCCAGAGAGCAGTCGATCCTTCTACAGGACTTCTGGCACCAGTGACCTTTTTGTTGCTGCTGTTGTTGTTGTTGTTGTTGTTTTATGATCACACTTATCTCTGGTAGGCTCCGAGATATTCGGGCACGATCTGAGTCAGTGTCCATGACACTGAGGGTAGACTGGTCGTGGTCTGCAATTAGCGAAAAGGGAAGACAGTGTGTTAAATAGTTTCGTTGTCAGCCCTTGAGTAGATGCGTGAAACAGTTTGTAGTGAAGCATGAATCGATAATATTGTTTGTGTGTCTGCTCACATTGTTTTTTTTTTCTGTCTCTGTCTGTCTTTTTTTTTTTTTCTGTCTCTGTCTGTCTATCTGTCTGTCTGTCTGTCTCTCTCTTCGATTGTGTCTACTTTTAACATCACGGGGTGAACAAACAGCCAGAAATCTGTCGATTTATTCATCTACAACCTTTGAGCTGAGATATGTAACAACGTGCCATGATGCAGCGCTCAGCATTGTGATCGGTTATGTGGGCCAAGGTTCTCGATCGGTCGATTTCAGAAACCATGAATCATGAAGATTTGGGTTATTTTTGAGAGAGTGGCATTTCCACTTGGCTGGATTGGAAAAGGCGCGTCTTGACGGAGGACTGTTTCATGCGTCACGTGAAGAGCGAAACTGAGGATCGTCTGCTGGGAATCCAGCCTTCAAACCTGTTACCAGAGTCGATCTTTACCGTCTGGACGATTCCACGAGAGATTACAACCACTTCTTGTCATTCACCTCAGCGTTCTGCATTTACTGATGTTTCTTTAAAAAAAAAAAAAAACCCTGATTTTTATTCTTTTACTTCTGGAGGGGACGGGGGTGGGGGGTGGGGGGGGGGGGGGGGGAGGTAAGGAGAGGGAAGGGGGAGGATGGGGGCGCGGTTCGCACAGTAGTCACATGTTCACCATACATTTGGTTTAAATAACTTTTATTTCAGAAGCAAGTAAACAGAATACCTTCATAATTGTCAGGACAAACGAACAACAACAACAAGCCCAGGCTTGCAACAACTGTGCTCAAATATACATTTACAATACATTGGCGGTTAAATACATTCACAATAAGCTAAACATTTCACTCATGGTTGGGATTTTTAACTTGTAAGTGTTGCAATTCTATCAGCACAAGAACTCTGCTTATTTCCTAGTGAGAATAGAAAACAATGCGGTAAAGGTGATTGTTAACCGTCCCCACCCCCCACCCCCTCTCTCTCCCTGTGTGTGTGTGTGTGTGTGTGTGTGGTGTGTGTGTGTGTGTGTGTGTGTGTGTGTGTGCGCGCGCGCGCGCGCGCGCGCGCACGTGTGTGCACGTGTCCCTCCAAGAGAGATTTCCCCCAAAATACCTCTTCATCAGACTTTTCCAACACAGCTTAAAAAAAAAATCGCATTTGTACAACCCTTATGTACTAACACCCCCCCCCCCCAACTGCCCCCTTACCCACCACCCCCCCAACTGCCCCCTCTTACCCACGCCCCCCCCCCCCCAACTGCCCCCTTACCCACGCCCCCCCCCAACTGCCCCCTTACCCACGCCCCCCCCCAACTGCCCCCTTACCCACGCCCCCCCCCAACTGCCCCCTTACCCACGCCCCCCCCCCCCCAACTGCCCCCTTACCCACGATCGGCTGAACTATAGACAATATAGAGATTCTACACATCTACAGATCCTTGGCATTTCAAGAGCAACACTAGCAAAAAGTGACGAGGGAAAACCAACCAATGCTGTGGTGTGCGTTCATTTGGGAGGAGACGCGTTTCCTGGACGCAAGAGGCTAGAATTTGTGTGAATTAGGTGAGTGAATGATTTTCTAATGCGACCTCTCATGGCAAGAGTTCGCGTTATGTGGCTACTGTATCTTGGGACTGGTTAGCACGCAAACCAAAGATGGCAGCACAATAGGCGGGCTCTGTGAAAGGTGAGCTAAGGCTGTGTGTGTTCTGTCTGAATGGTTTCCCCGTCATCGGTTTGTGGCAAGACGTCCGGTGAGCTCTTCTGGTTGTGAAGCGCAGTTCAGGTGAACGGTGTTACAGCGCTCAAGGTTCGGGTCCATGTCTGTTTTCGTGTTCTTTGTGCCACCACGCACATGCACTCTTTTCCCTTCAGAGTTTTGTGTCTTTTGTATTGTTCCCTCCTGCCATTTCTCTCTCTCTCTCTCTCTCTCTCTCTCTCTCTCTCTCTCTCTCTTTTCTCTCTCTCTCTTAATTCAATGTTTTGTGGATCAATCTGTTTCTGCACACTTTTCTATTTCTGCTTGCTCATTATCGAAACAAACCCAGCACGTGCCGCTCCAGTATCGACTTTGCTATCAATAAATGTTTGGGGCCCAAGAGAGTGGAATGAAAGGAGGGAGGAAACGAATAAAGTAGGAATGGAGGAAATGGGTAAATAAGCCCGTAAACATAAATAGAAAGGAAAGAAAGGGGGGGGGGTGATTAAAAACTTTGGGGCTATACAGAGGAAGAAAGGGAGATCTAGGAGGGGGGAATTTAAGTAAGGAAGGAACGAGGGAAGTTTAAAGCCTTTCAACTGTCGAGCGGTAGGAAGGGGAAAGTCAAAGCCTTTTGGGCTATGAGGAGGATGGCAGGGAGGGAGGATAAACGCAAGCACTGTGGCTACAGAGAGTAGGGAGGGAAGGAAGAGAGTTCAATTAAAATGTTGTGTTTATGAAGAAGGTAGAAAGGGAGAGGGGGGGAGGGGGGTGCAATGAAGCTTTGGTGCTAAAGAGGAGGAGGGAGGGAGGGCAAACTTAAACCTTGTGGTTTAAAGAGGAGGGAGGGGATGAAGGCTGATAAGATGCGGCAATGGGTAGGAAGATAGAAGGGAGTGTAATGAAGCTTTGCAGCTACAGAGAAGAAGGGAGGGAGGGTAAATGAAAACCTTGTCACTTTGGAGCAAAAGGAGCAGGAGTCCAGATGACAGCAAGGTTTTTGGGGTTTCTGGACCCTCCTTTTTGAAATGGCACAAAAGGATTTTTGACACGTTACCCCTCCCCCATCCCACCCCCCACCAATCCCCCTGCCTGCCAGCTAGAGAATAACCCTCAGACTCTCTTTGGAACTGCCCTTCTAATGTTACTGATCCAGACCTGAATACATATAGAGGATGTTGACTAGGTTCTCTTGAAAAGTCCCTTCTTCTGCCTCTTTAACCAGCCCCCTTCAGACCTACGCGACCACCTCCCCCCCCCCCTCTCTCTCTCTCTCTCTCTCTCTCTCTCCCCTCTCAGGCAAGTTCGCTCACTCATTCATATCCCAAATGGCAGATAAAATCCTCATCAGTTAGTTAACCGCCATTCACCTTGTGGGACCTCCCTGAATAGCACGTGCCACGTGCCGCACGCCATGGACACTGTGAAAGGAAGCGAGAGGGCGGGGACAGGGGTAAAGTGGGGAAGAAGAGAGGGGTGGAGTGGATGAATAAAGAAGGTGGGAGGGAGGAAGGAAGGAGGAGAGTTGAGCCCCGAGACGGGGTAGGAGCAGTGGGGGTGGGGGTGGGGTGGGGTGGGGGGTAAAGGACAGGGAAGGAATGGAGGATGGGGGTGGGGGAGTAGGGCAGGGCAGGGGTGAGAGAGCAATTAGGCCCCAGTGACAGGACGTGCCGGCACCAGTGACCCAGCTGTTCTGGTCGCACTTGTCTCTGGTTGGCACGGCGATATAGGCCACCTACCTGAGTCCGTGTCTGCGACCCGTTGGGCAGATTGATCTTGGTCCGCAATGGTCTGAGACAGAGGGTTGGATCACTTTCGTCGTCATCCCCTTCATCAGATGCGTGACAAGGTTGGTGGTGAAGCAGCAACCCACTTTGCTGTTCCTCTCTTTTCTGCTGTGCCCGCCTACATTGTTGCTTCTGTTTCAGTGTGCCCCCCCCCCCCCTCTCTCTCTCTGTGCCTACACACATTGTTGATGCTGTCTCTTTGTGTCTCTCTCTGTGTCTGTATTCTGTCTCTATCTTTTTGCGCCTCTTTTTCTCTTTCTGTTTCTGTGCCTACTCACATTGTTGTTTCTGGCTCTATGTACCTGTCTCTGTACTCTCTCTCTCTCTCTCTCTCTCTCTCTCTCTCTCTCTCTCTCTCTCTCTCCATCACCCTCTCTTCCCCCCTCCCTCACCCCACTCTCTCGCTCTCTCTCTTCGATTGAGTCTCTTTTTAGCATCACTGAATGAATAGACAGCCAGAAATCTATCAATATATTTATTTACAGCCTTTGAGGTGAGATCTGTAACCAACCACCATACTGCAGTGGTTAGCATTATCACTGGTTATGTAGGTCATGGCTCTTAAACATGGAACGGTTGGGGGTGGGGGGAGGAGAGGGATGGATTGGAGGAATAAGTGGGGGGGGGGGGGGGGAGTTGATCTCTAAGACAGGGAAGAGGAGGAGGATGGACAAAGAAGAGGGAAGGGACGACAGAGCCAGGAGTGGAGAGGGGAGGGGAGGGGGTGTAAAGTGTGCAGGGCAGGAGGAAGGCCATACAGCAATTTGGTCCTGCTGCAGGCTTGGCTGGCATCAGTGAACCGGGTTTCTTTTTTTCTGGCCAAACTTATCTCTGGTAGGTACAGCTATATTCGGCACCGACATGAGTCGGCGTTCGTGACGCTATGGGGGCATTGGTCTTGGTCTGCAATGATAGAAAAGGGGAGGACTGTGTGTTCAACAGTTTCCTTGTCAGCCCTTGATTAGATACGTGAAAGGTTCTGAGTGAAGTAGAAATCCACAATATTGTTTCTGTGCCTGCTCACACTGTTCTTCGCCCCCTCTTCTTTCTGTGTCTCCCCCCCCCCCCAACTCTCTCTCTCTCTCTCTCTCTCTCTCTCTCTCTCTCTCTCTCTCTCTCTCCCTCTCTCTCCCTCTCTCTTTGATTGTGTCTGTTTTTAGCATCATGGAATGAACAAACAGCCAGAAATCTGTCGACGTACTGATTTAAAACCTTTGAGTTGAGATCTACAATAAACCGACATGGTGAAGTGGTTAGTATTTTGACTGGTTATGTGGGTCACGGTTCTCGATCTTACAATTTAAAAAAAACAAAAAAACACATGAATCATGAAGACTCGGTTTATTTTTGAGAGAATGACGTTTCCACTTTGCTAAATTTGAAAAGCACACTCTTGGCTGGAGACTGTTTTATTATTCATGTGAATAGTGGAGGTGTGATTCACTTGCTGGGAGTCAACACTTCAACTTTGTTCCTAGAGTCGATCTTTGCTGACCGGATGATTACAAGAGAGATTACAACCAGTTCATGTCATTCACCTCGGCGTTCTGTCTACTAACATTTCTTCATAAAACAGTTTCTCTTCTTTTTTTAAAATTCTAGACGGTACGGGGGAGGGAAGCGAGTCAGGGAAGCAGAGAGAAGGGAAGGTGGGAGGGGTGGGAGATGGGGGGTGGGGGGTGGGGAAGAGGGGCGTGGTTACACAGTAATTTTTTTTTGCAGGTCTTGCAATTCTATCAGCTTAAGATCGCTGATTACTTCCAAGCCTGTATGGAAAACAATGCATAAAAAGTGAATGTTTACCGCCCCCACTCCCTCTCTTTCTTTCTGCATCCAGCTCTCTCTCTCTCTCTCTCTCTCTGTGTATGTGTGTGTGTGTGTGTGTGTGTGTGTGTGTGTGTGTGTGTGTGTGTGTGTGTGTGCAAGCGTGCATGTATGCATGCGCGTGTGCGTGCGTGCGTGCATGAGCGCGTGTATGTGTGTGTGCCTCCAAGAAATATATCCCAGAAGATACTTCTACAACAGATCTTAAAAGGCTTCTTATAAAATCCACATCTAAACGGCCCTGATATGCCCCCCCCCCCCCTCCCCTTCCCTGCGGTCGGCTGGACTATAAACAACATGGACATAACACGCATCTACAGCAGATTAGATTCCTAGTACTTTAGGTGTAACACTGGCAAAACATGACGAGAGAAAAACCGACGAAAACTGTGACGAACGTTGATTTGAACAGAGGCGCGTTTCATGAACGCAAAAGCCCTGAATTCTTGCTTAATTAAGATGGAAACAGACCAGCCGCTGTGGCAACGTGGTTAGCGTCGCGGACTCCCGGCTGGGAGGTCGTGGGTTCAATTCACATCAAAGCCATGTGGGATTTTTCTGCCCCGACCGGCACCTACTCAGAGCTGCGTTTGCTTCGGGCTGAGTTGGAAAGACTGGGTCTACACAGTTGAGTTTCATCCACTTTATGGATGCATCTCTGAGAGTACTGCTAAAATTTCCTGACCAAAACTGCAGGTGTTTGTATCTGTCAGGCCTGGTTGATGCCGGGATATATTATGAAAGTGAGTGTAGAGTATGGCCCTGTCATGCAGTCTCAGACCGGAATGGAAATTCGTAGCATCATCTTCAGCATCCTATTGCTCATTGATCAGCTTTAAAAAGTTTCAGATTCTGTGACCCTTAATGCTCTCCTCTCATGGTGACCTCAGATTCGGTGTCCTCCCCACGTCTATGGCATTGTATTGATTCCGTCAGGTTCAGCGGTATCGGCAAATTCATGGGGGCTATCGTTGGATGGACGTGGTGGCGCCCTCCGGAGGGAGAGCTTACTCACGCTGGCTCTGCGACTAAGAAGTTATTGTCGTCAGTAAAAGGGACTTAGCACGTGGCGTCCTACGTATTTTGAATCAGAATAGGCATCACTGAACACACCGAGGTGACTCGGCAGCAGTGCAGTGTCTCCTCTGGTGGGCTGCTTCTTGACGACCTGACAGTGACTGCTCCCTGTGGGTTGCCGGTGTCAGGGCTGTGGCGGGCCGGGCCAGGCTATGGCTGTGGACGGACGAACTTAATGAATCGCGTGGGTGCAGTGCCACAGAAGTGGCGCAGAAGATGGGACAGAAAAAAAAGAAGAAGAAGAAGAAAAGGAAACACAGCAGGTGAGATTTGTAAAAGGTGAAGTAAGGCTGATTTGGATGAAAAATATTGGGGGCCTGTCACTGTGGGTCGAAGGGAGAACCAGGGTTGTCGATCACTTGTCTGACGTTGTCATGATGACACTTTTCAATAAAACGCCCTCATTTCATCGAATCTGGATCCAGATTCAGAAACCAGGTCTGCTGGAGAAGACCAGTCAAATCAACGCCCACCTTGCGTTGTCTCTTTGTCTTTTCTCTGGGTAGTTTCGTCGTCGTTGCTTTGTTGCCAGACCCCTGGTGATCTCTTACGGTAAAGAAACGTGGCTCACGTGAATGGTGTTACAGCGTGCAGGTTTGGGTCTCTTCTGTTTTCATGTCCCTTGTTTCACCTTTTCTGTTACCACCTACTCCCCTTTTCTCCCCTTTTAATTCACTGTCATGTGGATCAATCTATTTCTGCACATGTTTCCATTTCTGCTTGCTTATTGTTGTAATAAAGGCTGTACGTGTTGCTCTAGTATCGACTTTGCTATCAATGAATGTCTTATAGGCTTAGAGAGTGGAATGAAGCGAGGGGAGAAAAAAATTTGAGCCTGGCGGTTATAGAGAGGCAGAGAGGGAGGAAGAGGAATAAAGGTTAGCATTGTGGTAAAAGAGAGGAAGAAAGGAATGCAAGGTCACGTAAAACTTCAGGGCCATAACGAGGAAGGAAGAGAGGAAGGGGATAAGTAAGCCCTGGACTCTAGACAGGAAGGAAGGAAGGAAGGAAGGGTAATGAATGAAAGCTTTGAGAGTACACAGAGGTAGAAAGTGAGTATGTGGGATAAGTTGAAACGCCGTGGCTGTAGAAGGGAAGAAAGAGGGAAGTTAAAGCTTTTGAGCTATCAAGTGATAGGAGGGGTAAGTCAAAGCCTTTTGGCTGCAGGAAGGGTGGAAGGAGGTGATGGAGGATAGACTTGAACACTGTGGCTATAGGGAGGAGGGAAGGGAGGAAGACAGTGAAATTGGTGTTATGTCTTGGAGAAGATGGTAGAAAGGAAGGGAAACGAAGTGTTGGGGTTACAGAGAAGAAAGAAGGAAGGGGGTGGTGGAGGTAAACTTAAGCCTTGTGGCTACAGAGAGGAAGCATGGGAGGAGGACTGTCAAATCAGAATGCTGAGGCAATTTACAACAAGGTAGAAATGGAGCGTAATGAAGCTTTGTGACCAACAGAGAAGAAAGAAGGGAGGAAAGGTACACCAAAACTTACCCACTCACATCCCAGAAGGCAAATGCAATCCTCATCAGTTAGTTAACTGTCATTCACCTTGTGACTAGAACGTGCCACGTGCTGTACGCCATCGACACTGTGGAAGAAGGGGATGGGTGGGCGGAAGGGTAAGATAGGGGAGATAAGACGGTTGATTGAAGGAATAACGTACGCGGAAGGGGAAAGAGGGGGGGGGGGGGGGCGGGGGGGGGGATGAGCCCTGAGACGGGGGAGGAGGAGAAGAGGTGGGTGAAGGAGAGAAAATGGATGACGAGGATGGATTTTCCATCCTCGTCATCCGTTTTGATGGGGGGAGGAGGTAGGGGGATGAGAGAGAAATTAGGCCGTGCGACAGGACTTGTCGCACCAGTGACCCGGTTGTTCTGGTCAGATTCATCTGGGGTTGGCGTGTGGATATTTAGCACACACCTGAGTCTGTGTCCATGACACGCTGGGCAGATTGGTCTTGGTCTGCAGTGCTCTGAGAAATGGGGTTTGACCACTTCTGTTGTCTGCCCATTGGTCATACGTGTGACACAGTTTGTTGTGAAACAACAGCCCACATAGTTTCTCTCTTTCAGTGCCTACTCACATTGTTGTTTCTGTCTCAATGTGGCCGTCTCTCTCTCTCTTCTCTCTCTCTCTCTCTCTCTCTCTCTCTCTCTCTCTCTCTCTCTCTTTCCCTCTCTCTCTTTCCCTCTCTCTCTGCTCAATCGAATTTAATTTAAGCATCATGGAATGAATATACAGCCGGAAAGCTTTCAAGCTGAGTTGAGATCTCAAACAAACTGCTATGGTGCAGCGGTTACTGTTGTGGTGGTTCAGATGGGTCATGGTTCTCAACCTTTCGACTTAGAAAAAAAAACACCCATGAATCATGAAGATTTGGGTTATTTGTGAGAGCGTGACCTTTCCACTGTGCTGGATTTGAAAGTCACCTCTTGATTTGGGGCTGTTTTATGTGTCATGTGAAACGTAAAGCTGCGAACCTTCTGCTGGAATCAACACTTCGAACTTGTTACCAGAGTCTACTGTCTGGAAGACATCACAACCAGTTCTTGTTATTCACCTGAGCGTTCTACGTTTATATAGCGCGCAGGATTCGGGTCCCTTGCTTTCATGCTCCTTGTTTCACCTCTCACATGCACTCTTTTCCCTTCAAAGGCTTCTACCTTTTTATGCCCCCTCCCCCCCCCCCCTTTTTTTTTTCTCTTTTAATTTACTGTCATGTTGATCAGTCTGTTTCTGCACACGTTTCTATTTCTGCTCGCTCATTATTGAAACAATGCCAGTACGTGCCACTTTAGTATCGACTTTGCTATCAATAAATGTCTTAGGCTTAGAGAGTGGAACGAAAAGAGGGAGAAAAAAAATAGAGCATGGTGGTGTTAGAGAGGCAGGATGGGAGAAAGAGGAGTGAATGTTAGCATCGTGGTAACAGAAAGGAAGGAAGGAAGGAAGGAAGGAAGGAAGGAAGGAAGGGAGAGCAATCAAAAGCCTTCAGGCCATAGAGAAGAAGGAAGTGAGGAATGGGGTAAGTACGCCTTGGCCCATAGAGAGGATGGAAGGGAGTACGGGAGTGAGTAAGCTTCCATAGAAAGAAAGAAAGGAAGGAAGGGATAAAAGGAGGGAGTGGAGGTGAGTTTGAGCGTTGTGGCCAAAGAGAAAGGACGGAATGAGATAAATTAACGCTTTTAAGCTATCGAGTGGCAGGAAGGGGGTAAGCCACAAGTCTACGGCTATAGGAAAGGAAGGAAGGAAGGAAGGAAGGATAAACTTAAACGTTGTTGCTACAGAGAAGGGGGGGGGGGGAGATACTTAAAATGTGTCTATGGAGAGGAAGGTAGAAAAGGAGGGTACTGGAGCTTTGGGTCTATGAAGTGAAAGGAAGGAAGAGCGGATAAACTTAATCCTTGTGGCTGCAGACAGGAGGCAAAGGAGGAACAGAGTTTTGTAGAGGAAGGAAGACAGGAAGGGTAATTGTGATTAGCATCGTGACGGGTTATGTGGGTCACAGGTCTCAACCTTTCGATTTCAAAAGCTATGAACTATGAAAATTCCGGTTATTTTTGTGAGTGACATTTTCACATTGTTGGATTTGAAAGGCACGTCTTGATTGAGAACTGTTTTATGCGTCATAGAGGGCGGAAGGAAGGGAGGATAAACTTAAGCACTGCGCCGAGAGATAGGAGGGAAAGGAGGAAGTGAGTTAAATTGAAATGTTGTATCTATGGAGAAGAAGGTACAAAGGGAGGGTACTGAAGCTTTGGGCTACAGAAAATAAGGAAGTGTGTGTGTGTGTGTGTGTGTGTGTGTGTGTGTGTGTGTGTGTATGTGTGTGTGTGTGTGTGTGTGTGTAGAGTGAGAGGGGAGATAAACTTACGCCTTGTGGCTACAGAGAGGAAGGAGGTGAGGATACCAGTTAAACCAGAATGTTGTGGCCAAAGAGAAACGTAGAAAGGGAGCATAACGAAGCTTTGCGCTTACTGAGAAGAAAGCAGGAAGAGAGGGGCGGTGAATTAAAATCTTGTGGCTTTGGAGAGAAAGGATCGGGACAGCACAATAGGACAGTTTCCAGGGATTCTTCTTTTTTTTTAGCACCTTACCCCTTCTCTCTTCCTGCCACTAGAGAATATCCCCAGATCCCTCTTTGGAGCTCCCCTACTGCAACTAATCCAGACCTGAGCACACACACGGGATGGTGACGAGGTTCTCTTGAAAAGTCCCTTCCTCCACCCTCTTACCCCACCCCCTTCCAGCCTACATAGCCACCATCCTCTCTCCCTCTGTCTCTAGTGGACACCCATTCAAATCCCAAATGGCAAATAAAAGCCTCATCAGTTAGTTAACCGCCATTCACCTTGTGGGACCTCCCTGAATAGCACGTGCCACGTGCTGCACGCCATGGACACCGTGGAAGAAAGGGAGAGAGGACGGGCGGGTGGAGTGGTAAGATGGGGGAGGGGAGGGGAGTGGGAACGGATTGGAGGAATAAAGAAGGTGGGGTGGAAGGTTGGCCCTGAGGTAGGGGTGGAGGAGAGGGGGTGGGTAAAGGAAAGGGAAGGTGTGACGAGGATCGGGGTAGGAAGTAGGTGTGGTGGGGGGTGAGAGAGCTGTTGGAGCCTGTGACAGGACTTGTCGGCACCAGTGACCCGGTTGTTCTGGTCACACTCGTCTAGGGCTGGCACGGCGATATTCAGCACCCACTTGAGTCCGTGCCTGTGACACACTGGGCAGACTGGGCTTAGTCTGCAATGGTCTGAAACATGGGGTTTGACAAGGTTCGTGTCAGCCCCCACATCAGATGCATGACATTGTCAGTGGTGAGGCAGCAACCCACAGTTTGTTTCTCTCTGCTTGTGCCTACTCACATTGCTGTTTTTTTCCCATGTAGGTGTCCGTCTCTGTGCTCTCTCTCTCTCTCTCTCTCTCTCTCTCTCTCTCTCTGAGTGATTTTCCTTTCAGCATCATGGCATGAACAAACAGTCAGAAATCTGTTGATCTATGTATTTAAAACCTTCGACTCGAGAACTGTTACACGCCAATGTGGTGAAGTGATTAGCATTGTGACAGGTCACGTAAGTCACGGTTCTCAAACTGTCGATTTCAAAAGCGTGGAAGCGTGCAAGGAAAACAATATAGAAAAGGTGATTCTTTGCTGTTCCCACTCTCTCTCTCTTTCTCTACCTACATGTGTGCGTGTGTGTGTGTGTGTGTGTGTGTGTGTGTGTGTGTGTGTGTGTGTGTGTGTGTGTGCGTGTGTGTGCACATGCATCACCCCAATCCCTTTCCTCACACCTCCCTTCCCTGCCGTTTGCTGGACTATTACCAACACGAAAATTGTACATACCTGCAGATTTTTTGGATTTTTAGGTTCAGCACTGGCACAAAATGATGAGGGCAAACCGCCCAACGCTGTGGCATGCGTTCATTTGAGAAGCGATGCATTTCATAGGCTCAAGAGGCTAGCATTCTTGTGAGTCTGGCGAGTGGATGACTTTTTTTTTGTGACATCTCACGGCGAGAGTTCGCTTAACATGGCTACCATATTTGGGGACTGGCTTGCACGCTGAACAAAAAAAAAAGGCAGCACAGTAAGTGGCATTTGTTAGACAAGACCAGTCAAATCAGCATCCATTTAGTATTGTCTCTTTGTCTTTCCTCTGGATGGTTTTGCCATCGTTGCTTTGCAGCCAGACGTCAAGTGAGTTCTCGTGGTGAAGAAACGCGGTTCAGGTGAATGGTGTTACAGCGCACAGTGTTCGAGTCCCTTTCTGTTTTCATGTTGGGTTCACCTCTCACCACGCACTCCTTTCCCTTCAAAGTTTTCTACCTTTTCTACTGTACTCCCCCCCCCCCCTTTTTTTTTTTTTCCTTTTTGATTTACTGTCACATGGATCAGTCTGTTTATGTACACGTTTCTATTTCTGCTTGCTCATTATTGTCTGTACGTGCCATTCTAGTATCGACTTTGCTGTCAATAAATGTCTTGGGCTTAGAGATTGGAACGAAAGGAGGGAAGAACAAAATTAGCGCTTTGTGAGTTTTAGAAAGGCAGAAATGGAGGAAGAGCAGTGAACCGTGGAACTGTGGTTACAGTGAGGAAGACAAGAAGGGAGGGTCAGTTAAAACCCTGGGGCCATAGAGAGGAAGGAAGGAAGGGAGGTAAATCAAAGCTTTAAGGCTACACGAAGTAGAAAAGGAGGGAGTGGGTGTAAAGCGTAAACGTTGTGATGATAGAGGAAGGAACGAATGACGGAAAGTAAAGTCTTTAAGCTATTGAATGTTAGGAAGGGGCAAATCAAAGCCGTGGGGCTATGGAGAGGGAGGAAGGAAGTGAAGAGAAACTTCAGCCTTGTGACTACAGACATAAGGGGGGGAGAGGGAATGAGTTGAATGAAAGTACTGTGTCTGTGGAGAGGAAAGCAGAAAGGGAGGATAATGAAGTTTTGGGGCTTCAGAGAAGGAAGGGAGGGAGGGTAAACTTAAGCCTTTTCGCTAAGGGGAGGAGGGAGGGGATGAAGACAAACTGGAATGTTGTTGCTATAGACAGGATAGAGAGCATAATGAATCTTTGAGGCCATAGAGAAGAAGGAAGGGGAGGGAGGGTAAATTAAAACTTTCCGGCTCTGGACAGAAAGGATCCGAGTACACAAATAGGATGATGAAGAGATTCTCTCGAGCAGTTCCCTCCTCCGCCCTTTAACCCGTCCCCTTCCAACCTACACGACCACCCACTCCCCATCTCTCTCTCTCTCTCTCTCTCTCTCTCTCTCTCTCTTGTGTGGGCACGTGTGGTCACTCATTCATACCCCAAATGGCAAGTAAAATCCTCATTAGTTACTTAACCGCCATTCACCTCGCGGGACTTCTCTGAATAGAACGTGCCACGTGCTGCACGCCATAGACACCGTGGAAGACAGGGGTGGATGGGTGGTGGGATAAGGTGGGGGAGAGGAAAGGGGTGGATTGGAAGATAAAGAAGGTGGGGAGGGGGGGGGGTGTAGCCCTGAGACAGGGAAAGAGGAGAGTGGGGTGAGGAAAAGAGAGGTAAGTGATGTCGCGAATGGGAGTGAGGAGTACGTAGAGTCGGGGTGAGAAATCAATTAGGTCTCGGGACAGGACTTGCGGGCACCAGTGACCTAGTTGTTCTGGTCACACTCGTATCAGTTGGCACAGCGATGTCCGCACCCACCCGAGTCTGTGTCCGTGACACGTTGGGCAGATTGGTCTTGGTCTGCAGTGCTCCGAGAAGTGGGGTTTAACCACTTTCGTTGTCTGCTTCTTGATCAGAGGCGTGACACGGTTGGTGGTGAAGCAACGACCCAAATAGTTTCTCTCTTTCTGTGCCGACTCATAGTGGTTTTTTTTGTGTCTCTTACGTGTCCATCTCTGTGTTTTCTGACCGTGTGTCTGTCTCTCTCTTGCTCTCTCTCTCTCCCCTCCACCTTCTCTCTCTCTCTCGCCCCTCTCCCTCCCTCCCTCCCTCCTTCCCATCCTCTTCCTCTCCCTCTGTTCGATCAAGCCTCCTTTTAGCATCACGGAATGAACAGACAGCCAGAAATCTATCAAGATATTTATTTACAGCCTTTGAGGTGAGATCTGTAACCAACCACCATACTGCAGTGGTTAGCATTGTCACTGGTTATGTAGGTCATGGCTCTTAAACATCGGATGGGGGGAGGGGGGGGAGGAGATGGGTGGACTGGAGGAATAACAAGGGGGAGGAGAAGGAGAACGAGTTGAGCCCTGAGACAGGGGAGGAGGAGGAGGAGGGGGGTGGGGTCAAGGAGAGGAAAAGGACAACAGAGCCAGGGATGGGTGCATGCAGCAGAAGGTGAGAAGAAAATTAGGCCCTGCTACACGACTTGTTGGCACCAGTTACCTCGCCCCCCCCCCCCCCTCCACCTGCTGGTCACATTTATCTCCAGTAGCCACAGCAATATTTGGCACCGATCTGGGTCAGTGTCCGAGATACTTTGGGCAGACTGGCCTTGATTTACGATGGACGAAAGGGGGAGGGGGGGGGGGGGGTGTTAAATAGTTCTGTTGTTAGCCCTTGATTTGATGCGTGAAACAGTTTGTAATGAAGGAGAAATCCACAAGGTTGTTTCTGTGCCTGCTAACTTTGTTCTTCGCTCTCTCTCTCTCTCTCTCTCTCTCTCTCTCTCTCTCTCTCTCTCTCTTCTCTCTTCGATGGTGTCCCCTCTCAGCATTACAGAATGAACAAACAGCCAGGAGTCTGTCGATTTATTGATTTAAAAACCTCTGAGTTGGGATCTATAACAAACTACCATTGTGAAGTGGTTAGCATTATGATTTCGTCGTCATGTGGGTCACGGCTCTCGACCTTTTGATTTCAAACACTATGAATCATGAAGATTAAGATTATTTTTGACAGGGTGACATTTCCACTTTGCTGGATTTGAAAATCACGTCTTGATTGGGACTGTTTTATCGTCACGTGAAGAATGAAATCGCGAATTACCGTCTGCTGGAAATAAACTCTTCAAACTTGTTACCAGAGTCGACTTTTATTCTCTGGTCGATTGCACGAGAGAATACGACCAGTTCTTGTCATTCACCTCAGCGTTTTACGTCTACTGATGTTTTTGAAGAAAAAAAAAATCTTCTGTTCTTTCTGGAGAGAAAGGGAAGGGAGGTGAGAAGAGGGAAACAGCGAGGACAGGGAAAGGGGCGTGGTTGCATAGTAGCCGTATGTTTACCATTTTTGTTTTTGTTGGTCTTTCAGTTCTGTCGGCAAAGGATCTCTGATCACTTCAAAGTGTGTAAGAAAAACAATGCAGGAAAATGTGATTTCTTGCTGCTCCCAAATCTCCCTTCTCTTTCTCTGTCTACGCGCGCGCGCGCGCGCGCGCGCGCGCGCGCGTGTGTGTGTGTGTGTGTGTGTGTGTGTGTGTGTGTGTGTGTGTGTGTGTGTGTGTGTGTGCGTGCGTGCGTGCGCGTGCGCGTGCGTGCGCGCGCGCGCGTGCGTGCGTGCGTGCGTGTGTGTGTGTGTGTCCTCCAAGGAAGATATCCCCGAAAATACCCCTTCATCAGATTTTACAAGACAGCTTATTAAATCCACATCCACACAACCCTGATATACCTCCTCCTGTCCCCCCCCCCCCTCACATCCCCTTCCCCTGCAGTTGGCCGACTATAAACAACTTGAAAATCATATCCATCTATTGATTCTTGGCTCTCTAGGTGCAGCACTGGCACGACATGATGGGGGCAAACCGCCCAACGCTGTGGTGTGCGTTCATCTGAGAACAGAGGACTCAAAAGGCTAGAATTCTTGCGAGTTTGGCGAGTGGATGATGCTCTTTGTGACATCTCACGGCGAGAGTTCGCTTAATTAACATGGCTACCGTACCTGGGGACTGGCTTGCACGCTGCACGAAAGCGGCAGTACAGTACGTGGTATTTGAGAAAGGTGAACGAAGGCTGTCTAATGAATAAAGGGTTAGGAGCCGGTCACTTTAGGTCGAAGGTTGAACCAGCGGCGTCCGTCACCTGTTTAACGTTCTCTTTATCCACAACTTTCGAGCGAAACGTCCTCGTTTCATGGAATCTGGATCCAGATTCAGAAACCAGGCATTATTGTCTCTTTGTCTTTTCTTCGGACAGTTTCTCTGTCATTGCTTTGTGGCCAGACATCTAGTGAGCTCTTGCGGTTAAGGTGGTTCAGGTGAATGGTGTTATAGCGTGCAGGGTTCGGGTCCCTTTGTTTTCATGCTTCTGGTTTCACTTCTCACATGCACTCCTTTTTCTTCAAAGTTTACTACCTTTTCTAATGTTCCTCATAACCCCCTCCCCCCCCCCCCCTTTTCTTTTACCCCTTTAATTCACTGTTATGTGGATCAATCTGGTTTTGTGCACGTTTCCTTTTCTGGCTGTTCATTATTGAAACAATGCCATAAGTGCCGCTCCATTATTGACTTTGCTATCAATGAATGTCTTAGGCTTTGAGAGTGGGAAAAAAAAAACGAGGGAGGAAAAAAATTACAACCCTGTGGTTATAGCTAGGCTGGGAAGGAGGAAGAGAGATAACTGTTGGCATTATGCTTACAGAGAGGAAGGGAGGGTCAATTTAAGCCTGGGGGCCAAAGACGGGAAGGAACGGAGGTGGGGGTAAGTAAGCCATGGGCCATAGAGAGGAAAGAAGAAACGGGGGTAAATTAAAGCTTCGGGGGTGGACAGACAGAAGTAGGGAGGGAAGGAACAGGGGTAGATGTAAGCGCTGTCGCGGTAGGGGAAGGAAGGAATGCGGGAAATCAAAGCCTTTGAGCTATGGAATGAACGGTGGGAAGGGGTTAGCCAAAGCCTCCAGGCTTTTAGAGAGAAAGGAAGGATGGATGAGTAAACTTAAACCTCGTGGTTACAGAGAGGAGGGAGCGGAGGAAGAGAACTAAGAAACATGTGCCCGTAGAGAGGAAGATCGAAAGGGAGGCCAGTGAAGCTTGGGGGGGGGGGGGGGGGGCTACAGAGAAGACGGGAGGAGGGGTGGAGGGGAGGGGGAATTCAAACCTTGCGGCTTCGGAGAGAAAGGATTAGCTCCGGACGACAGGAAGGTTTTTAGGGGTTCCTGCAAACCCCCTTCTGAATCACAAAACAATGACATGTTTGACACACTAACCCATGCGCCTTCCCGTCGACGGAGAATAACCTTCAAACCCCTCGTTGGAGCCCCCCCCCCCACCCCCCCACCCCCAACCCCCACCTCTCCTCCTCCTTACCATGGAATTGAACCGGACCTGAGAAGAAGGTGGAAGATGAATTAAAACATTGTGGCCAAAGAGAAGAAGGAGGAAAAGGACGGCTTATTAAAAGCCTTGAGTCTATGAAGAGAAAGGAGGAAGGGGGGGGGGGGGGGTAACTTTAAGCCGTAGGGCTAAAGGAAGGAAGCGAGAAAGAAAGGGTACATTGAAGATTCGGAGCTATAACGAGGTAGGACAGCAAGAAGGTGGATCGATTAAAAAGGCTTGCATTATACAAAGGGAAGAAGGACGGCAGGGAGGGGAGACATGTTAGTCTTGGAGCTATAAAAGGAGGAAGGAAGGTGCAAATCAAAGTCTGAGGGCTACACAGAACTGCGACAGAGGATGAAGGAAGGAAGAGGTAAATAAGGCCTTTGGGATATAGAAATTGCAATGAAGGAGGAAGGAGTAAATAAAGTCCAGGGGCTAGAGATTTGCGAGAAAGCTACGGCAATAAGGAAGGAAGAGAGGAAGAGTAATTTTGAACCTTGGACTTCAAGACGTACAGTAAAACTACAGTGAAGCTACAGAGGAAGGAAGAAGGGGTTAATTAAAGCTTTGAAGCTACAGAGAGGAAAGAAGGAAGGAAGGAAGGAAGGCTGGGAAGGGGAGAAGTAAATACAAAACCTCAGGGATATGGACAGAACTGAAGAAAGGCTGAATCAAAAGTATGACTGTAGAGAGAAAGGGCAAACAAAGACTTGCAGTTACCGTGAAAGACAGAAGGATGAATGAATGAAAGCCTAGGGGTTACTGAAAGGACCGAAAAAAAGGACGAAGAAGAAAAAGCACGAATTAAAGCGTTGGGACTGATAAAAAGACCAAAGAAGGGCGAATTAAAGCGTTGGACTGAAAAAGGACCAAAGAAAGGGCGAATTAAAGCGTTGGGACTGATAAAAAGGACCAAGAAGGACAATTAAAGCGTTTGGACTGATAAAAGGACCACAGAAAGGGCGAATTAAAGCGTTGGACTGAAAAAAGGACCACAGAAAGGGCGAATTAAAGCGTTGGACTGATAAAAGGACCAAGAAAAGGGCGAATTAAAGCGTTGAGACTGATAAAAGGACCACAGAAAGGGCAAATTAAAGCGTTGGGACTGATAAAAGGACCACAGAAAGGGCGAATTAAAGCGTTGGGACTGATAAAAGGACCAAGAAAGGGCGAATTAAAGCGTTGGGACTGATAAAAGGACCACAGAAAGGGCGAATTAAAGCGTTGGGACTGATAAAAGGACCACAGAAAGGGCGAAATTAAAGCGTTGGGACTGAAAAAGGACCACAGAAAGGGCGAATTAAAGCGTTGGGACTGATAAAAAGGACCAAGAAAAGGGCGAATTAAGCGTTGGGACTGATAAAAGGACCAAGGAAAGGGCGAATTAAAGCGTTGGGACTGATAAAAGGACCAAAGAAAGGGTGATTAAGTATGGACTTAACAGAGCAAGAAGGGTGATTAGAGTCTGGGAAGGAGACGAAAGGTGATTAGGTATGGTAAGAGTGACCAAAAAAGGTGATTAAGTATGGGCAATGAGAGGACCAAGGAAGGGTGAGTTAGAGTACTGGGACAAATGAGAGGACCAGAGAAAGGGTGAGTTAGAGTACTGGGACAAATGAGAGGACCAGAGAAAGGGTGAGTTAAGAGTGCTGGGACAAATGAGAGGACCAGAGAAAGGGTGAGTTAGAATATTGGGATTAATAAGAGGACCGAAGAAGGGGTGAGTTAGAGTATTGGGATTAATGAGAGGACCAAGGAAAGGGTGAGTTAGAGTATTGGGACTGATGAGAGGACCAAAGAAAGGGTGAATCAAAGTCACAGGACATTTGGACAGCGAAGAAGGGTGAATTTAAGTCTTAGGGGGATGACTGAAGAAAGTGTTAATTAAGGGCTCAAGGTCATCGAGATGACCAAACAAAAGGTGAATTAAAGGCTTAGGGCTATTGGGAGGACCAAAGGAATAAGGTAAGGTAATGTTGATTGTAGCCCAGCCGACCGCAAAGGGTGATATCAGTGCTGTTACCGCGTTTAAGTCACTCACAAGTCATTCATTCACACAAATCTTTAAAATACATCTTCACCAAACAAACCCACCCGAAGTTTTGTTAAAAATCGTTCCACTATAAAATCTCAGATCCGATGAAAAATGCTAATCTCTTTCAAGAATTCAAAGATCGCATCAGGTGGAACATCTCTGAACAAGGTTTTCATGGAATCTGCTGTAAAATGTTTGTGTCTCACATCATGCAAGTCCCAACACTCTAAAAGAATATGTTTCATTGTGAGTGGTATATGACATGGAATGCACCACGGAGCTTCTTCACTCTTAAAAATACGAATGAGTAAAAAACGAATGGCCGGTGTGCAGCTGATATAGAACCGTTCTTCTTTGCGACCACCAGAGGTAGATGAGAGAAACTCTTTTAGTTTGGACGGATTTGAAAGAGTTTGTTATCTATCTGTGTATTCCAATCCTCCTGTCAGAGGTCTCTGACATAATCATTAACTTTTGGTTTTGGGCTGTGTAGGGGATAGATATGTTAGACAGTTTCCCTGTTGTGGCATTCTTGGCCGAACGATCAGCCATTTCATTCCCTCCGATGCCAACATAACTGGGAACCCAAACCAGAACAATGTTGTGACCTTTCGCATTCAACGTGGTAAACAGTTTTAAAAAAAAAAAGGAATGGTGAAACGGGATCTCGGAGTTATAAAGGTTTAAAGGAAGGGTAAATTTAAGTCTTGAGTTTTAAAGAGGACTGAAGGAAGGGTGAATCAAAGGTCGTGTGGATGTCGAGACTGTCGAAACTGACTACAGACTAGACCAAAGAAACGGTAACTTAATGGTTGTGATTCTAGAGTGCAACCCCCCCCAAAAAAAAACATAAATAAAAATAACAAAAAATAAAAAATAAAAAAAAACAAAATCAATCGGTAAAATATTAGAGTATACAAGCGTCAAAGGAAGGTAGATTAAAGTCTTGTGGCTACAGAAAATGTCACAGGAAGGGTAAAGTGATGTGGCTATGAAGACCAAAGGAAAAGTAAGACGAAGAGTTCAGGCATTAGAGAGGGTCGAAGGGAGAGTATATTGCAAGTATTGAGGTTATGGAGACGACAGAAGGAAGGGTGAATGAAAGTCTCGAGGCCACAGAGAGGACTGAAGGAAGCGTAAATGAAAGCACTGAGAGCTAGAGAGAGAAATGAAAACAGAATAATAACGGTCTTCCAGCTCATGACAGGGCTGAAGAAATGGGAAATTCCAGGTTTTGAGGCCGTAAAGAGGATGTATGAATAGGAGGCGAAGACCTTCACGCTACAAAGGAGACCAGAGGAAGGGTGGATGAAAGTTTTGAGCTTATGGAAAAATACTGAAAGAAGGGTGAATTAAAGTCTTGGACTTTATGGAGGAGGATAGCGAGGGTAAACTAAAGCCCTAGGGCTATAGGGAGGTAGGAAAATGAGTGAATTAAATTCTTTGGATCATAGAAAGGAAAGCAGTGTCAATGTGGAGCTTTGGCGTTATCCAGAAGGAAGGATGAGTAGATCAGTTGGTCTTATGACCAGTCGGAGAAAGGAGGGGGTAAGGGGGGGGGGGGGGTTACGAAGAGGAAGGGGGTGGTTTGAAAACCAACTTTTTTGGAGTATGGAGAGGGGTACTGAATAAAAACCTTGGATATGTGGAAGGAAGGATATGTAAATCAAAGCCTTTGAAGTATAGAGAGTACGGAGGGATAAATAACCTTTGGAGCGTAGAATTCTTAGAGAAGGGAAAGCAAGGTCTTTGAAGTACAGAGAAGAAGGAAAAGTAAATCAAAAGCTTTGGAATATCGGGAAGGAAGGGAGGGCAAGATAGAGTGTTTGGAAAAGTGTCAAAAGGAAGGGAAAGCTAGCCAAAGCCTTTGCACAACAGAGAAGGAAAGGTCCGTTACTGCTTTGGAGCTATTGAGAAGAAGCAAGAGCAGCAAGTAGATTTAAGCCTTTGAACTGTAGAAATGAAGGAGGTAAATACAAGCCATGGGTCTTTAGAGGGGAATAAAGGGAAGGGTGGGGGGATAAATCATAATAGAGAGGAAGAGAGGGATGGTATATAGTGGGTAAATCAAAATCTGGATTATGTACAGAAGGAGGAAGGTGTGTGTGTGTGTGTGTGTGTGTGTGTGTTGTGTGTGTGTGTGTGTGTGTGTGTGCGATGGAGATACAGATTAAAGGTTTAGGTCTTTTGAGAGGAAAGCAGGAAGGGAAAGTTTAGCCTTGGAGCTACAAAAAGGAGGGAGGAGAATATATTGAAGCTCTGTGCCTGTAGAGGGAAAGAAAGCAAATAAAGAACTGAAAATGTAAGGAGCTGATGGCGCAGTTCAAAAGAAAGGAAAGGGCTGAGTAAGGTTAAAATGACAGCTTTGGGGCTATACAGAAGGCAGACGGTGGACAAGGACATCAATCTGCCTTGGAAGGAAAGGAAGAGATATTAGACCCTTAAGGCTATGGACAGGCAAGAAGGAAAGAAAGGTAACAACCTTGTGACTACAGATGAGAAAGCGGGGAGGAAGGGTATTAAAGCTGGGTGCCATGAGAGCAGGGGTGGGGGGGGGGGGGGAGGAAGGAAGGGAGGGGGGTATAAAAACCTTGGGGCTATGTTGAAGAAGAAGTGCTCGTGACCAAATCGTTCGCCCTCAGAGCTGACGGTCGTCAGACCGAACCACTCGTCGGGTCGGATTTTGACGACTTGAAATCTCTCTCTGTCCACACGTAACGTGAAGGGGGTACCTTATTCAGGTCATGGAGGGACAAGACGGCCGAAGCAGGGAGGGGGCTTCGACTTTCGTCATGGCCGTGACCAAGACACGGTGAACCTTGAACAAGTCACCGCCCCTACAGCCATCAAGCTGTGCGATTTAAAACGATTGGGCCATTTTTTTTTTTAATATACAGAGAGACAGGGGAGGGGAAGGATGAACTAAAACCTTGAGGGCACAGAGAGCAGGGAAAGGAGGACGGTTAAATTGAAACCTCCGAGCAATAGAATGGACGGACGAATGGGAGGAAAGGGGGACAATGGGAAGAAACTAAAGTTAGAGCTGTTGACGAGAAGGGAGAGAAGGCAAAAAACACACCAAGTTAAAAAGCTCAGGGTAACTCAAGTTCGACATGACTTGACTTCAGTAAGCCTGTGTGGGTCAGTCGCGTGACAGCACTGTCGGACCGCTGAGCTGCGCAGAGAGATGACGACATCAGGGGGTGATCACATCGTCACGTAATGCGATAAAGGAGCTGCTTTTGAGGAGCCGTTGTTTGGAGTGTGACAGAGAGGGCGAGGAAGAGAGGGATCAACACTTGAGACTCTAGCACCTCGTTCCTTGCTTTCCAACCTAATATCCCCCAGCCCTCCGCTCCCCTCCCCCCCCCACCACCCCGCACCCTCGCCCCAACCGCCACTTCCCAGTCCCCCTCGACACCCTACCTAATCTATCCCCTCGTAAA
>CM065730.1:54444215-54449215 GCA_033310375.1 Conus canariensis
CAGGCCAGAAACCAGAACTGGATTGTTTATAAAAAGAACTGGCTAAAAACTGCAGCAGGGTGTTGTTTAGAACAGACCAGAAACATTCCCAGGGAGTTTTCAACCAAAACAGGCCAGAAACCTCCCCGGGGGTCTTTGCAAAGTCCAGCGAAAAAGGACTCGCAAGGAGTTATGTAAGACGGGCCAAAAACTCTGCTGTTACTAAGTCTTATTTGGAACAGCCCAGAAAGAGGCACTACGTTCGAGTGCAGACTCATTTTGGAACGTTACAACCAGCAACCAAGTGCCGAGAGGTCGTTGGTGCTGAAGTTCCCGCTCTTGAAGGGCAGTAAAGGGGTGGAGAGGGGCTTGGGTATAAACTAGAGCAGCTGGAATTTTGGGGGATGGGAGAGAAGGGGGAGGGTGGAAACGTGTGCGGACTGAGAGAGATAGAGAGAGAGAGAGAGAGAGAGAGCAAGTGAGAGAGAGTGAGCGAGAGAGAGAGAGAGAGAGAGAGAGGGGTGCGGGTAGGCTGAAGTTCAGAAAAAGGTGAGTGGAGGGTGGGGATGGGTTTGTGTGTGTGGAGGAAGATGGAGAGGGCAGAGGCACTTAACTTTCAATCGCAGAGAGACAGACAGGGCAGCTCTAGGTCGGCGAAAGCAAACTGTGGGAGGGGGACGAGCCAGCCAGACGAAAATGTACTGGAGACGTCTCAACAAACAGTGCTGGGAGAAATTCCCCACAGACGTTTTTATTCAGCGCGTCAGATGTACTGACAACGTTCCACACAGACCTGTCATTTGATTTCTTTCCCCTGTCGGTTTCCTAAAACATTTCAGCTTCTGAACAAAAGAAGAGTAAGGGAGTCAGTTCCCATAGTCGGACTATCCAGGGGAAAAAAATCTCACTCCACCCAGGCTATCTATTCGTCTCTTCAAAGAAAACTGTTTTGGGGGGTGGTGGTGAGGATGGGGAGGGGGGGGGGGGGAGAGAGAGAAAGGGGAAGTGACGTTAGAAAAAAAAAACGAAGTCTCATGTCTGCCTGCCTTTGTCTGCCTGTCTGACGTCTGTCTGTTCCTGGATTCAACTGTATTTCGGATCTGTCTGCTTTGCACTTTTAGTTTTGTTTGGCTTCTGAAAGATTCTGTCACCCATTTCTTCAATCCAATATGTGGCTTGCTATGTCTTGTCTTTGTAAGCATTATCATGGTCGTCTGTTGTCGTTGTCACATACGTCAGCAGTCCATATGTCGTCATATCCACCTCCTGACGTCAGCAGGCCAGAAATGCCTGTCGTTATCTGTCTCACTGTCCGAGATGCCAAAATATGATTTTCAAATCTTCGACATATCGCTTCAACAGAAGACACTATGATCAACTCTTGACTCTATGATTGATACAGTATGATCAACGGCAGGCAGTATGATACGCCAGAAAACTCTCTGACAAGCTTGAAGGGCCCGGTGATAGAGCAAGATTTTACTGAAGATTTATCCTCCTGGCTAGGGTTGTTTGGGATTTTGAAACTAAAAATTCTGAAACTGAAAATGTGAGTGTTTGAATGTGTTGTTTCAAGGCTTGTTTCTATGGTCAGTGAGTACTGAGTTGTGAACCACCTACTGTGATTAGAGACTTTCAACTTATTTCCACAGTCGAGCTTTCTCTGTCCGAATCGTTTCAACGAGAGACCAGGACCAACTCTTGTTTACTTACCTTATCTTAGCGTTCAGCTCACCGAAGTATCAAAGAACAGGTGTTTGATTCTGCTTCAATGTAACTCTGTGTGTGTGTGTGTGTGTGTGTGTGTGTGTGTGTGTGTGTGTGTGTGTGCGTGTGTGTGTGTGTTCGCACGTGCATGCGTGCATGTGCATACGCATGTGCGTGTATGCATGCATGTGTGTGTATGTGTGTTTGTGTATGTGTGTGTGCATGCATGCGTGCGTGCGTGCGCTCTTGCACGCGCGCGTGTATATGTCTGTGTGCATGAGTGTGCGCATATACATCTGTGTCTATGAATACATTTGTGAATGATAATGTATGCGTGGTTGTACGTGTGTGTTCAGTGCATACTCACGCACACGCAAGTGTGTGCGTGGGTATGTGTGTGTGGGTGGTGGGGCGGGTGCGTGTGTGCGCTGATTAAGCATCAGAGAGAGAGAGAGAGAGGGGGGTGGAGAGAGAGAGAGAGAGAGACGGAGAGAAACAGATAGAGAGAAAGAGAGAGAGAGAGAGGAGAGAGAGAGAGAGAGAGAGAGAGAGAGAGAGAGAGAGACAGACAGACAGACAGACAGACAGACAGAGAGTGAGTTATTTTTAACCAATGTTTTATGCGTCCTCTCTCAGTCCAACAGAAATGGCATGCCCGCCTGCATTGCAGACACATCTCAAGTCCCCACTCTCCTCCCCATTGCCCAACTCACACACACCTCCCACCACCTCCACGTACCAACATACATACATGTAACCAGCAAAGACCATCCATGGCAGGCCACAAAGCATTTGAAAAGCCAGGAGAATGCTGGGAAGCAGGAGGGACCTGAGAAACCCGTGGAAAACAAATGAAATGGATTTTCCGGCTGAGGATACTCGGAAGTGTTGGTGCCGACGACAGACTGCTCATTCCGGGCACACCAAGATGGATGGCAGTCACTGAAGTCAGCAGGGATCTGGTGGCTGGCGAGACACGCGCCGGGATGCAGACGACAGATCGTTTTTCTCTTGGGGAGGGCAGTTGAAGACGGATTGTACTTACGTATGTGATAGTCACGGGGAAAACCAGATCGCTCGGCTTGAAACTGATCCTTTCAGTTAGAAAGAACTGCAAGGCTTTTGCCTTTTGCAGACGTGACGTTCCGGTGCTCTGGTACTCTTCGCAGCCTGGACACGGAACCAAATAAGACGAGGATGAGTAAGCAGATCTTGGCAAAGGCTGTGATGCCTAGTACCTGTGTCCGTGTCAAGTTGGTGACAAGTTTACATGTATATGTCATGTGAGAGTCACCAGGGAGAAAATCTGTTTTCTAGAAGACCATGGATGTATTGAGAACAGGAGGCGTGGAGGGTTGGGGGGGAGAGGAAAGGGGGCTGGGAAGGGGAAATGGGAAAATATTCCTTTGTTGTAAACACAGCAACAAAAGATTGCTATGTTGAATACTAGTGTGCATTTTGTAGAAAGAAACGTATTTATTTTCATTCTGTATCTGTATGTGGTATTTTTTTTATTGTATGCGCATGAAAGATGAGGAAACAGAACTTTGCAAGCCTAATGGTGTGCTCCTTCCTTGCACGTGCACGTACACACACACACACACACACACACACACACACACACACACACACACACACACACACACACACACACGGCATATGCATACATGCATACACTCAGATATTCTCTCTCTCTCCCTCTTTTCCTCTCTCTGATATATATAATATATATATATATATATATATATACATATATATATATATATATATAAAATTAATATACAATTATAAACCAAATATTCAATTATAAAACAAAATATATAATTAATATATATGTATATATACATACATTACACATCTATGCATACATACATACAGACAGACACATACCTCCTGACAATGAAGCGTAAAACTCCAATTAGAGCACTTAACTATACCAAAAAAGTGTACCAACGCGAACTAAATAAAATTGATATATTTATGAAGGAAAATGGACTTTCTTTATCATTAGAAAAAACTCATATGGTACTTTTTAATTCGGGGCATAACCCAGAAAAACTGCCTGATTTCACTATTGGTGGCAGTGTCAGTAATTATTCGCAAAGCGTAAGGTTTCTAGGTGTATATTTATCATCCAAACTTACGTGGAATCAACATATAGACTATATATTAAATAAAGCCAGAAAAGCTTTAAATTTTCTCAAAATTATTAGTAAACAGCGATGGGGTCAGGACACAAAACCACTTTTATGTCTTGCTAATTCCTTAGTTCGTTCGCGTTTAACCTACGGCCAGGAATCTTTCTTTAGTGCACCAAAACATTTGTTAAACAAGCTACAAAGTATAGATTGTAAAGCCTTTAAACTGGCACTAGGAGTGCCGACTCATGCTTACAATCTTGGGTCATATAAAGAAGCAGGAGTTCTTCCTCTTGATGAACATAGGAAAATCTCTGCAGCTAAGTTTGTATTAAAATCCTTTGCACATAACTCATTCTGTAATGAAGAAACAAAGATGAATTCTAAGCATGACTTTGTTAACAGGGCTAAGACAATACACTGTTTGCAACCAATTAATTCGTTTGTCTCCGACATGATTAATTCTACAGAATTAAAAAGTAAAAAAATAGCAATTAAGCCATCTTTTTTACCTGTACCATCTTGGGAACAAATTAAACCTACTTTTGATATTGATCATACAGAATTGAGCAAAAGTCAATCTCCAAACGTTCTGAAAAATTTAGTTAATGATCACATGGAAAATTACTATAGTGATTACATTAAAATATTCACAGATGGATCTGTACTTAATGGCAATGCAGGTTCAGGATTTGTAATTCCTACTATGAAAACAGTCAAACAATATCATATAGGTAATCACTATTCAGTTTTTACTGCAGAGTTGTTAGCTATTTTAATGGCTTTACAGCATATTGAGGAGTTACCTATGAATAGTTGTAAAATTTTACTCTGTGTAGATTCTAAATCGGCATTACAAGCAATCAAACATCAAAATGCCAAAAAACGTCTTGAAATGATACTAGAAATCAGACATGTAATTCATCAATTGGCATTTAAAGACATTAGTGTGACTTTTTACTGGGTTCCTTCCCATTGCGGAATATATGCCAATGAACTGGTTGACAGAGCAGCTAAAAATGCAGGACGTAATACTGAAGGGGCAATTCTAATTAACATAAATCTAGATCTGCACGAGTATTATAATCACATTGAAAAACTAGCGAAAGATAAGTTTGATAACATGCTGAAGACATCAGATAGCCAATATTCACACAACTGTATAAAAAGCGTGAG
>CM065730.1:54454215-54459215 GCA_033310375.1 Conus canariensis
GTATGATCAACACCAGACAGTATGATCAACACCAGACAGTATGATCAACACCAGACAGTATGATCAACATCAGACAGTATGATCAACACCAGACAGTATGATCAACACCAGACAGTATGATAACATCAGACAGTATGATCAACACCAGACAGTATGACCAATCCCAGACAGTATGATCAACACCAGACAGTATGATCAATCCCAGACAGTATGACCAATCCCAGACAGTATGATCAACACCAGACAGTATGATCAACACCAGACAGTATGATCAACACCAGATAGTATGATCAACACCAGACAGTATGATCAACATCAGACAGTATGATCAACATCAGACGGCATGATCAATCCCAGACAGCATCATCAACATCAGACAGTATGATCAACACCAGACAATATGATCAACATCAGACAGTATGATCAGCACCAGACAGTATGACCAATCCCAGACAGTATGATCAGCATCAGACATTATGATCAATCCTAGACAGTACGATCAACATAAGACAATGTGATCAATCCCAGACAATTTGATCAACATCAGACAATACGATCAACACCAGACAGTATGATCAACACTAGATAGTTTGATCAATCCCAGACAGTATGATCAACATCAGACAGTATGATCAACATCAAACAGTATGATCAGCATCAGACAGTATAATCAACACCTAACAGTACAATGAACACCTGAAAGTTTTATCAACATCAGGCAGTATGATCAATCCCAGACAGTTTATCAACACCAGACAGTATGATCAACATCAGACAGAATAATCAACACCTAACAGTACAATGAACACCTGAAAGTTTTATCAACATCAGACAGTATGATCAATCCCAGACAGTAAGATCAACACCAGACAGTATGATCAACACCAGACAGTATGATCAACACCAGACAGTTTATCAACACCAGACAGTATCATCAATCCCAGACAGTTTGATCAACACCAGACAGTATGATCAACACCAGACAGTATGATCAATCCCAGACGGTTTATCAACACCAGACAGTATGATCAATCCCAGACAGTATGATCAACACCAGACAGTTTATCAACACCAGACAGTATGATCAATCCCAGACAGTTTGATCAACACCAGACAGTTTGATCAACACCAGACAGTTTGATCAACAGTCTGATCAACACCAGACAGTTTGATCAATCCCAGACAGTTTGATCAACACCAGACAGTTTGATCAATCCCAGACAGTTTGATCAACACCAGACAGTATGATCAACACTTGACAGCAACATCAACATTAGATAACAACATTAGACCCTGCCATGAAGTCAGGATGTCATCATCTATACAGGGGATTGAACACCAGAAAGTACCATCAACACCAAACAGTAAACCAGCGTAAGAATTTGAACAGAAGAAGACAGCAGTCAGCACCAGAGACTGTGGCCAACGCCTGAGACCGCCGCCAACACCAGTGAACCTGGCCCAAACCAGAGAATCTGGCCGGCATCAGAGACCATCATGGCCGACACCAGAGAATCTTGGCAACACCAGAGAACCTGGCCAGTGCAAGAGATCACCACCATGGCCGCCACCACAGAATCTGGCCAACACCAGAGCCCTTGGTCAATACTACAGATTTTTACCAATACCACAGAATCTGGCCAACACCACAGAATCTTATCAACACCACAGAATCTTACCAACACCACAGAATCTGGCCAACACCACAGAATCTTACCAACACCACAGAATCTGGCCAACACCACAGAATCTTACCAACACCACAGAATCTGGCCAACACCACAGAATCTGACCAACACCAGAGCACTTAGTCAATGTTATAGATCTTTACAACATCCACAGATTCTGGCCAGCACCACACAGAATCGGACCATCACCAACTAATCTCTCCAACACCGCAGAATCTGGCCAACACCACCGAATTACGATCAGCCACAGAAAAGAAAAAGGCAGGACTTGGTTAACACCAAGGAACATGGCCGGGGCAGTCTGTGAGCCCCCGGGGCCGAGCGGGAAAGGTGCAGCGCATCAAAGGGGCCCACAGAAAGGGGGCCATTAGCTGCTTAATGGCCGGCCGTTTGGCCATCCCACCTCCTGGACTCCCGAGACGTAAATCACCCGTTTGATGTGGATTCCTTTATTGCCTTCATTGACAGCTGGGCGGTTTGGGGTTAATGTCCCCCGCTTCGACCGGACTGACGCTGTGTGTGTGTGTGTGTGTGTGTGTGTGTGTGTGTGTGTGTGTGTGTGTGTGTGTGTGTGTGTGTGTGTGCATCTCCGTCTCTTTCTCTATCTGTCTGTTTCTGTCTGTCTGTCTGTCTGTTTCTCTCCTCTCTCTCTCTCTCTCTCTCTCTCTCTCCCTCTGTGTGTGTGTGTGTGTGTGTGTGTGTGTGTGTGTGTGTGTGTGTGTGTGTGTGTGTGTGTGTCCCGTCTCTTTCTCTATCTGTCTGTCTCTGTCTCTGGCGCTCTCTCTCTCTCTCCTCTCTCTCTCTCTCTCTCTCTCTTGCTTAGCTTACTGTGTTACGGTCGTTGTATGACCCCCCCCCCCCCTCTTTTCCTCATCTCCGCCCTTATTTCATTATAGATCATTGTTAATTAGCACATCTGCCTATGTTCTTACTTGTGTGTCTCTCGAGTAAACAATTTTTTTGGTGTTACGTTCTTGATACGTGTATGTTTCTATATTACTCGATCTTATTTCCAAATTCCTATTAATCTAGATGTTACTCTCCCAAAGCTGGAGGGGAGAACTATTTTGCTTATTACCCTCATTGATATAAAAATTGACTAACAACATCTCTCCTTCCCTCTCACCCTCTGTGTGTTGTGTGTGTGTGTGTGTGTGTGTGTGTGTGTGTGTGTGTGTGTGTGTGTGTGTGTGTGTGTGTTGAATTAGGATTGAACCTTCCATATCTGTTTGAGGGGAGATGAAGGGAAGAGAGGGGTTGGGGTGATTTGCTTATATGTTTCCCAAGTTTATATCTTTTTCATCATCGAGGACATGATGTAAACAAAGCCATTGTGCTTATTCTTGCCGCCATTAAACAAATTTTGTTCGTTCATTCTCTCTTACCCTCTTTCACGCCCCCTTCTTAACTCCCCCCCCCCTCTCTCTCTCTGTCCCCCCTCTCTCTCTCTCTCTGTCCCTCTCTCTCTCTCTCTCTCTCTCACACACACTGCCACTCTCGCTCTCTCCCTCTTTCCCTCCCTCCCATCTCCGGCCCCGGCCCCTCTCTCCCTCCCTTTCCATCTGAAAGAACAAACCTTTTTCATCTGCCCCAGGGCGAAATTCCTGTGAGCTTTTGGAAAATGTGTTTTGATGAGTTGTATTTGTATTCTTTATTTTTTTCAACCAATTTTTTAGAGTTGATTTCAACGAGGTGACAGCCCTGATATGGCCCTTTGCCATCAGGTGGGCTATAAGAAAATCATATTACACACACACACACACACACACACACACACACACACACACAATTATATATATATATATATATATATATATCCCTCCCTCCCTCTGTCGATCATTCCCCTTTTTCGAATTGTGTCTGGTCTGACTCTGTATCTTCCTCTATATCTCTCCAACACCTCCAGCCCCTCTTTTCTACTCGTACAAACCAGTCCACAACAAACGTAGACAAAAGAAAAGAAGGAACGACAGATGGCGACAGACCACAGCTCTGGCGATGGTCCAATGGAAAAAAAGAAAAGAAAAGGTGACAACATCGAAGCCCTTCGGCACGACTGAATCGACTGGAGTGGCAGAGCCTTTAGCCAACACAGCCCCTCAGCATCGCTCGTGCCGCCCGCCGCCAGGGCGATGTCAGGTCAAAGATGTACAACGTGCAGGATCAGTGTCTCATCTTGCTTTTCCACTGTTCGTTCCGTCGGAGTCCCTTCACTCGCGCAAGCGCACACACACGCACGCACGCACGCACGCACGCACGCACGCAGGCAGGCAGGCAGGCACGCACGCACGCACCACACACACACACACACACACACACACACACACACACACACACACACACACACACAAACCAATACCGCAGAATCTGGCCAATAGGTGTGGGGACTATGACCGACAGAGAAGTGGAGCGGTGGCAGAAGGAAACATGGAAAGCAAAGGGAGATGCGGTAATAGAGAAGAAGAAGAGGGAAGAAGACACCAGAAGAACCCAGAAGGCAGTCTAGCAGTCCAGCAAGGGCGATTGGGGCAATGTATTAAGGGGAAAAGTGCACTCTAAGTCTCAGACGGAAGGAAATATGTCATATGACACCCCCACCCCCCATCCCTCGAAAGATCCTCTTCATTCTCAGATTTGACCTCCTGCCCTAAAACGCAAGACAGGTGAAAACAGAAGACGCTGTGAGTCCACCCTGTCTGAGCCAACAAACAGTGCAATATGTCTTCAGCTCTTGTAAAAACAGCACTAAACCAAAGAATGTACACATGACGGTAAAACCAAGAGACAGCACACGTGATTAGCATTGCCAGATATACAACGACGCCACCAGAAACTCTAGCAAAAGCATTCGACGCGGCAGAAACCGGGAGGTGGAGATGGGTGGGTGGATGGGATGGGATGGGGTGGGGTGGTTGTGGTGGGGTGGGTTGGGGCAGACAAAAAAACATCTTAACAGACGTGATATCCAGAAGCATGGAAGCGGGCTTCGCTTGATAGAACAGTAGTCCTTCCAGCACTGGATGACACAAAAATCATCATCGGGAATAGTGGCATGAGACCGGATATCGTACCACAGTCCCGTTCATCAAAACAAGTGATTGTGGTTGAACTCACCGTGTCCTGTGGAAGCAGAAGGAAGAAAACACACGTCCAAGACACTGAGGAGTATGCTCCCGTCCAGCCAGGAGCTGGAGGGAATCTAAGCTTCCACGCCCAAATCCTCGCCAGCGAGGACGGAACAAGATGATTGTGAGCATGTTTATTTATTGTCTCACGAAAAAGCTCTCAGTTTGTTTTTTTTTCTTTTTCTCC
>CM065730.1:54464215-54466715 GCA_033310375.1 Conus canariensis
AACAGAGGACCTAACACTGATCCTTGTGGGAGTTCAAATTTGTTAGGAAGAAAATCAGATCTGAATATGTTTGTAGATTTGTTGTCTAATGGAAAGAAAAGACGACGTCAATGTCAGTGTTTTGAAAGGTAGTTTATACATTGCTAGTTTTCCGAGCAAATGCTCCCGATTTATGACATTGAAAGCTGTAGCGAAATCTAAACATATTCCTGAAAAATTGTTTGTTATTCATGTTTAAAAGCCATTTATCTATCAGTTTAGTAAGTGCTATGTGGCACGGATGATTTACTCTAAAACCCGATTGATTTGGATGGAATAAATTATGTTTTATTGCATGCGCAATGAGAGACTTTTTAAAGTACAGATCTAGTGGTTTGCAAAAGCATATAAAATCGAAATAGGTCTTTAATTTGATGGACCAGTAGTGTTTCCTGATTTGTATATTGGTACAATTTTTGCTTTTTCAAGGTACTTGGAAAACATTGATTGTCTATGCAGAGTTTATAAACGTAAGCTAAAGTTTCTGCCATAACAGGTGCAGAGAGCTTAAGAATTTTGCTGTCTAAGCCATCAATTCTACGACTGGATGTCTGTTTCAATCGCCTAAGTGATGTAAAAACACAATGAACATCTAAAGGGCTAATATCTAAATCTGAAAGGATATTCTTTCTCTGATAAAATTTCTGTAATTCGTCTAGGTCGTAATCTTTAGATTTATCTCTTCAATTATTTGGTCTGCTACTGTTGAATTGTGGTGATTCAGGTTACGATATCATTCGTTATGTTTGAAACAGAGAGAATATTACTATTTGTTAATCCATGCATGGCTTTCCATACAGATCTACTGTTTTTCTTTTCAATGATTAAGTTTTAAAATATTTCTATTTCTCTGCTCTAATGAGAGAGAGGTTACTTTGTTTCTTTGCTTTTTATATTCTTCCCGAGGGCCATTTCTTTCATAACAGTTCTCTTTGGTAAATAGCGTTCTGTGTCTCAGTTGAGAGAGGGATAGACAGACAGACAGACAGAGAGAGAGAGAGAGAGAGAGAGAGAGAGAGAGAGAGAGAGGGAGGGAGGGAGAGAGAGAGATAGAGAAAGAGAGAGAGAGAGAGACAGACAGACAGATAGATAAAGACAGAGACAGAGAGAAGGAGCTAAAGGGAGGGGAGAGAGGGAGGGAGAGAAAGAGAGAGAGGGAAAGAGAGAGAGAGAGAGAGGGGGGGAGAGAGGGAGAGAGAGTTAGGAATTTCGCGGTAAGGCTAGTGGCTTTCACACAAGGGGTTACACGTCTAAAGGAGGAAATAATTTGATCAGTGAATTTGAAGGGGAAATGATTCAATTGACCGCTGAAGGAACAAACAAACATCCGTATTGTTCTGCCCTCGATTCACACGTTGTGACGTATTAGTAACCCGAAATGGTTTAAGAGAGAGAGAGAGAGAGAGAGAGAGAGAGAGAGAGAGAGAGAGAGAGAGAGAGGGTAGGAAGGGAGAGAGAGTGAGAGAGAGAGAGAGAGAGAGAGAAGGGGGGGGGGGGGGACGGGGAGAAAAAATTCCAGATTCAATTGACCTATGCCCCCTTTGCGGTATGCAAGATTTCAGACAACAGCATACAATATCTTGGTCATGATCGTTAAATCTTTCAAGTTTTTGAAAGCGTCTTAACATTGCAACGTTTGGCCAATATTTTACTTTTTTTTTCTCTCAACACAGACTTCTCGCTTCCAGAAAATAAATAAATGGCATAACAAGATTATGACCCTTGGATGCAAATATTCATAAGGTATTTTTCTTTTGCAGATTTAAGAATATTTGGGACACGCAATAACTAAATGAAATTAATTTTGAATAAAATTCATGTCGCTTTTGTACGGTATCCGTTTGGAATGGCCATAATTTGTCCTGTCTCAATAAACAAATGATGATTATTACATCTGAACTTGAATAATAAAATCCTGTTTGCATAGGATAAACTGACCAATATATTTTTCTCGCTAAAGCCATTGTTTGTTGTAATATACATACGTTGTCTGCTAAGGATGCTTTTTGTTTTCCTGTAATGTTTCCTTCTACAAGTTTTCAAAATTATTTCAAACTTTTGGAAAAAAAATATGGACAACACTTCAACATAATTTTTGTTTGGGAAAAAAACTTTGATGTTCAAACTCAAGTCAAACTTAATCCGTTTCAAGTAACATTTTATGCATCACAACCAGCCGCCGTGGCGAAGTGGTTAGCGTCGCGGACTCCCGGCTGGGAGTCTGGATTCCATACCCATCAGAGCCATGTGGGATTTTTCTGCCCCGACCGGCTCCTATCCAGAGCTGAGTTTGCCACGGGCTAAGCTGAGAGGACTGGGACCGCACAGTTGAATTTCATCCACTGAATGGATGCATCTCTGAGAGCGTTGCGCAAATTTCCTGACCAACATTGTAGGTGCCTGCATCTCTCGGGCCTGGTTGACGCCGGGATATATTATGAAAGGAAGCGTAGAGTACAGC
>CM065730.1:54471715-54474215 GCA_033310375.1 Conus canariensis
TTTTGAGACCGGTAGCCGCCCCACCCCACCCCCACCCCCTTCCCTACTATCATCCATCCCTCTCGAAAACGTCTTTCCTTCTGTGAACATTCAGTGCGGCGATGAGAAACGTTTGGTGGACAAGTGGGTGGTTCATGTGGATGGCTCTGGCACCACACCCTGATTGTGAATCCGGGGCCGGAATAGCTCGGTTGGTAGGGCGCCGGACTCGTGATCTTGCGGTTGCGGGTTCGAATTTCGGTACAGGGGGATTTTTCCCTCGGAGTTAACATTGGTTCTGACTCCATTCCCCATACAGTCCTTCGAATGAGACTATAAACCGAGGTTCCGTGTGTGAACGCACACACATCTTGCACACACGTAAAATCCCATCACCAACTTTCGGAAGAGAAGGCCAGTTTGGCCGTCGGTATGGATGACACGTTACACATAGCATGCACCTTCCCCGAAGATGGAGTATGGCTGCCTTAATGGCGGGATGAAAAAACGGTCATACACACAAAACTCCACTCCCTGTCTGTACAGGCAGTGTCGCAGGAGTATCAGCCTGCGTTCGCAGAAAGAAAAGGAAAGGGATTGTAAATCCTGATGTTCACAACAGTGTATAGAGAGCCGAACCAGGCTGTTCATTCCACGAAGGGCGACGGGGAGATGGAGAAGGGTAGGACAGGTGAGAATGGAGGGTGGTATGGTAGGGTGGTAGGGTGGTGGTGGTGTGGTGGTGGTATTTATGTCAGGATATTTTGGACACCGGTTCTTCAGCAGGACGAGTCTGTCTGTCTACTGGCGGAGACAAGGATTGGAGTGAGTCGATGTACTATCTTAATTATCTTCTTCTTGGGGCTTGTTAGCGACCCCCTCCCTCTCTCAACAACTCCTCCCCCCCCCCCCGGCCTCACTCAACCCATTCGCAACCCGTGATGAGATGAGGCAGGAGGTTCTTTCTTAAGCAGGCAGATTCTGTACTAGCAGTTTCCTGGTTTTGTTGGTGGGTTTTCGTTTTTTGTACTCCCAGTTCTTATAGAACAGGGAGTACTTTAGAATGGGAACGAAGAAATGCTGTCTGTGTGTCTGTCTGTCTGTCTGTCTGTCCGTCCGTGGTCAAAATGTGTTCCACTCGCTCCACACAAAACTGCTAAGCCGATCTTTCTGAACATTTGTAGGTATGTTTATTATAGGTCACGGATGATGCCCGATGTTTTATTGTACCGTTATAGCCGTTACTAACGGCTATAACGGCCCATAACGGTTTTCCTTCTTTATGGAATATCTCAGAAAGTACTTGGCCGATCTGTCTGAAAATTTGTAGGTATGTTGATTATGGGTCACAGATGATGGCCGATGTTTACCAGAATAGTCATTACTAACGGCTATAACGGCCCAAAACGGTTTTTCCTCTTTATGGAATATCTTACGCGTATTCAAGATAAACTTTTATATGCTTTGCATCTTTTCTTTTCTTTTCTTTTTTTTTTTTCGTCCTGTCTGATTGCGCATTTTGTTTTACACGTCCTGTATTGTCGTCCACGGTGCTTGTGGCCTTGCGGCTCCTTCGTCTCTCTGTCGTTTGGAAGGTCTTTGCTTTTCTAATAACAGTTCCTGTTTACTTTAATCTAGGGGTGCTAAAATTAAGTGGGATGGCTGGCGCCCCTTACCTGGGCTTAATCTTATCTGTCTAAATGATGTCAACACAATAGTTATCATGTGATGACTTTGCTGTATACATTAAAGAGATCGCTGTAGTGTGTTCATTGTTGTTCTTTTTTCTTTTTTTTTTCTTTTTTTTTACAAAAGAGATTACCTTCCTGGCAGGGCGCTGCGTGGTCGGCTGAGCTTAAATAAAACTGTCCCATTTACCTGCCGCCGTGGCGAAGTGGTTAGCATTGCAGATCCCGGCTAGGAGGTCGTGGGTTCGAATCCCATCAGAGTCATGTGGGTTTTTCTGCCCCGACCGGCTCCTACTCAGAGTTGAGTTTGCTGCGGACTCAGTTGGGAAGACTGGTACCACACATTCGAGTTTCATCCACTTAATGGATGCGTTTCCGAGAGTGTTGCTCAAATTTTCTGAACAACACTGCAGGTGCCTGCATCTCTCGGGCCTGGTTGACGCCGGGATATATTATGAAAGGAAGCGTAGAGTGCAGCCCTGTCATGTAGTCTCAGACCGAAATGGAAATCCGTAGCATCATCTTAATCATCCTCATTCTCATCGATCAGCATAAAAAAAAACTGTCCCTTTTTTTTACAGTCGTTGACTATGTCAACAAAGCGAGATAGTGTTCGGAAGAACAGACCACGAAACGAGTGGTTAGAAATCAACCGACCTTCTTCATGTTCACCACCGCTTTATGTTGACTGTTACCTGAACTAAACAGACACAGCTTTTCGACATTTTTCCCCCTAGGGATATGGCCGTCTAATCATGTATATCGTTTCACATATACTATGCTGGAAATGATATGGACAAAACCCTCCCTTTGAAATATACGCCCTATGGCAT
>CM065730.1:54481715-54484215 GCA_033310375.1 Conus canariensis
GACAGGAGACCATCATGCGTTCAGCGGGTCTGTGTTGATGGGGAACTTGCTGCACCGGAGCTGAACGACTGCAGAAGGGGAAAAGGGGGGGGAGGGGGGGGGGTTGGGGAAGAAAGCGAAGGACAGCGTTGCAGGTGGGTGCGAGGGTGGGGGGTGGTGGTATAGGGATGGAGAAGTGGTGACCAAGATGCGGGCGAGCGGCGTTGGTCCACTTTGCAGGTCAAAGTTTGGGGGGGGGGGGGGGGGGGGGGCGTTACCACAACGGTCAAGTAGTAAGTAACAAAGTTTGAAGAGATGAAAATCGCCCTGGCACTGTGAAACAAAAACAAACTTTTTTCTTTTTTCAATACGAACAAGACTATTTTATCCTGGAATTTGGGGTCAATGTCATTATGTCAGCAAGGGTAGCAGAACAATGCAGGGCTTGTGGACTTTTTGGTGTTTCTACGCCATTGGTAGAGCTCAGGGATTTGGGAGTGAAAAGTCTACCACCGAAAAATGAAGGATCATGTGGTTCATGCTCCGAGTCAGGCACAGTAATGGGTCGAGGGCTGGGACTGCGCGATGAATATGTTTTGGTAAAAAGGCTGACCTGATGGCAAAAGCCAGTTTGCAGCTCCGAGTGTAACAGACAGTACGCAGCGTTTGGGGCCTGAAACTGTAAAGCCCGTTCTTAACAGGGCGAACAATCAGTTTGCAAACTATGTTTCAGAAGACTCCGAACAAGTTAACACCTGAACCGCACAAACACATGTTCGGAAACCGTGTTTCGAGAGGTTCGCAAACTGTGTTGGCGAACAGTTTTTTTGCTCTCAAGCCGTGTTCTGGGAACTTGCGTGTTTCTCCAATTTGATTGGTCGAACTCTTTTGCGGATGAAGATTCACTTCTGTCTTTCTATTGCAGCAAAATGGCTGACACCACGCCGATCAATTTGAATAAACGGGACACAAGTCTGTTTACCGACTTGTGGGGAAAATATCCCTGTTTATGGGATTGTCGAGATCCACAGTACAAAGATAGAGGTAATAGTCCAGCTACAAGAAGAATTGCAGCAAAATCTTCGACATCGCTGTCGTAGGCAGCCATTTTTCTTTGGAACGGAAGGTCGTATGCATATCATTAAGCAGAGGTAAGCTGATGACGTATGCATATCATTAAGTGGTGGTTAAGAACGAGAACGTCAGTTCCTCCAAACTCTGGTTTGTGATCTAGTTCGCCGCCACTCTATTCGTACGCAACACCGTGTTCACCGAAACACTTCGCGAATCAAAGGTTCGGTTGGTTAAGAACGGGCTTAACCGTGGACTCGGCCCCGTAAGTCTGGTCCATCGACATGTCAGTGGAGACGTTGAGGGAGCAGTCTAGCGACTGCATGACACTGACAGGATTCGGCCAGTCACGTCGTCTAACACCTGTCTCAGTGTGCTTCAAGTGAGACATTGTAGACAGCCAGATTTGCGAAGTGCATCGTACCATACCTACAGCACCCTGGATCACTTTAGACAGCACCCTCAGTGTGTGTGTGTGTGTGTGTGTGTGTGTGTGTGTGTGTGTGTGTGTGTGGCGCGCGCCGCGCGCGCGCATGTATCCTTCTCCTTCTCTTTAAAAGACAATTTTAATTCCAGAATTCTATTGCACATTTTAAGCCGAAACTACTTGATCTTAATTTCTCCTTTCTCGTTAGAAACACACCACACACACACACACACACACACACACACACACACACACACACACACACACAAAACTGTGACTCCCAGTCGACTTGTGCATTGCCATTTTATCCCCCATGAAAGAGAGGCGTGTCTCTGGCATAAAAGTCATTAAACTGCAGGCTTCTGACGCTCTAAGCAGGCCTGGCCGCATGCAAGTCCAGGACTTCAAGATGTCTTTTCTGCGCTTATCTGTTTTGGATCAGATGCTACGGGAAGCATGCGTTTTGCGCGTTTAAGAAAAATCGAGGGAGCTTTCTCTGGCTTGAATTTTCTGAGAAAAAAAAATCCACTTTGACAAAACAAAAAAACAACAAACAAAACAAAACAAAAAAAAAGCAAAATCGTTCGGAGACAGCCAAAAAAAAAAAAAAAAAAAAAAATTCCAGCTGGGTGGCGCTATACGGTGGCGACCCGGTCGCAGTCGTCGGGGACGACGGCAGTCCGACTCTCACGGGGAGAAATTTGTCGTGATTAAGACATCAACATCCACTTCCACTTTTGAGCAGCTGTGCGTGCTGACGCAACGCTCTCCATTCGAGGGACGGGAATGGGCAAATCGATTCCTTTCTTCCGGTTGAATCGCTTCCTTCCGGCCAAGATTCTAATCGGGTGTTAGCTTGATGTTGTGGAAACGTGCTTCAAGAGGTGTGTGTGTGTGTGTGTGTGTGTGTGTGTGTGTGTGTGTGTGTGTGTGTGTGTGTGTGTGTGTGTGAGCGCGCAAATGTGTGTGTGTGTGTGTGTGTGTGTGTGTGTGTGTGTGTGTGTGAGCGCAAATATGTGTGTG